>CM060959.1:66293745-67006245 GCA_030765055.1 Mantis religiosa
CCCAGTCCTGAAAAAAAAATAGGAGGGTTACAACTTCAATGCACCGAGTATTTAAAATGGAATGTGTAAGGAAACAATTTAGCAAACATTTGTCTCGACATAGAGAATAAATTAAAAACTGTTCTTAGGAATAATTTTGTAGAAACCATATAAACGTAAACATAGAAAGGTCATCAAATATTTTCATAAATAGCGGCCGAAACAAAAGTTATTTCAGTGAAATAACAACTAAACAATTAAAACAACTGACAAATCTAGCTTTCTCTAACTTTATATGCTTCTTCTTTACCTCCTCTGTGGTCTTCATCTTCTTATTCATGATTTGAAGCAAGGAACAATAAAAACCGTGTTCGGGGCTACAGAATGATAGATCTCTGTGCCAACTACTGTCTATAGTTTCGAGTATTACGTTACTGAGTGGAGGTTATGTAGACTTCTGTGCATTTTTAAACTGATTTAAATACCTATAACGAGTTGGTAAATTTTTGAAAGAGCTATAAGTTTAGCGTTTAGCCACAAGTTTCCTTTTTCATATTAATTTTGCAGTTATACAAACAAAACTATTTAAATTAAATATAAGAAATGCTAATGATTAATAGAACAGTTCTCAGTTTCTTGAACGTAATTTTTCTATCGTGTATGCAGATTTAGTTTTCCTTTTGAGACTTGTTCTACTTTAACTACCCTTTTTTATTAGGTATATGTTTCTTCTCTCTTTTGAGATTATTTATCCATTAGACTGAAAGCACGCGAACTTCTTGTTTGCAATCCCTACACAATGCGTGTTTTGTAGGCCTTGAAGGTCGTTCTCTAGCCTAGAGGTCATTATTGATTTGCTTTGCAGAGATAATCCATAGCAGACATGCTTTATTACAGAGTGACGTGAAAAGTACATACATTTGTACGTCTACGTATCGCAAGGGCTGTCTAAACACCTTTCTTTATACTGCCTTGCTTATCATTCCATTTATTTCTATTTTCTAAAACACTTTCATGGAGATGAAACATAGGGCATATGAAATATTTTGTGTCTATGCCTCTAACGGGGATCCTCGGGAATAAAATGAGAGCATATAGGGCGGAGGAACGGGGGACTTGTAGACTTCCAATCTGGTGAACGAGGATTTGCAGAGCTTGGTGGTTGCGTACTCTCAACCAGTCAGTAATTACAGGAAGGTATTTTTTTTATCCAGATTTATTGAACCCTATTTTACACAGTGGTATATTAGGGTAGGAGTTGATATATAAAAATATACAATTTTAACAAAAATATTTTAAATTCTAGAAGGAAGAAATCATGTTTTAATCTAATGAATATTAATTTAAACTATTTCAGACGTTTAAATACTGAGTTTATAAACATCATGAAGTTCTTATACTGTTGTGGCTTCATTAGCAAAGATGTGAGCGGAGCAGAAAATTCAGTTCCTAGAGAGTCTAGCTTGAATATTAATTCTTGTCTTTCTCTCCGAAAAAATGGGACGAGAAAAGGAGATGAAGCACAGTTTGAAATTCTTCACCACACATGCACTCGGGGTTGGATGTTAAGTGAAAGCATGATAAGTATTCACCAAATTTACCATGTCCACTTAAAAATTGTGTCAAAACAAAATTTGGTACAAGAGTTTCACATTTTCCTCTGTCATATACACTAGGGAAAAATAATGTTTTTGTTAAACTTCCATTTGGAGTTTTTAGCCATTGTTGGTTCCATTCTTCAAGAATATGTTGATGTATTATTTTCCTTACATTAGAAAGAGGACATAAAGAGTATGTGACAGGAAGATTGGATTCTGCAGCCTTCTTAGCCAAGCAATTAGCTCTCTCGTTACCTAAAATTCCACTGTGTCCTTTAAGCCATCCCATGCAAATATGTTCTTGATGAGTAGTTGATTTGTGGGGATTCAAAAACACCTGCGTTAGCTGTTTTTGAAACCCCCTTGTTAAAACTCGACGCGAAATCCGCCTGTCCAAATATCGAAGAGGTTGTGTGTTGGTTGTGTTAGAATCCCCATGTTAAAATATCGAAGGGTTGGTTGTGTAGTAACACGTGTGTCACGTGTTAATGAAATCCGGGCCTTGAAAGTCGAGTAGAAATCTGTGTTTAAAAAAATATATATATATATATATATATATATATATATATATATATATATATATATATATTGATGTGCTGGCGTTCGTGTGCCACCCCCCCCCCCCTCCAGGAGCTTGACGACGACGACGACGACAACGACGCATCTCTCCCAAGCCTGCAAGGGCAATCGTGTCATTTTGTTGTATGTATGTGAAATGTAATTAACTGATGAATGTAATTACTGAAAAAAAAAATGTGAATGGATTTCAGTATTCACACACACACACACACACACACACACACACACACACACACACACACACCGCTCCGTCCCCCCCGGCACGCATGCAAATCGAATGGAAAAAATGTATTTATTCACGTAACTAAGTATACATTATTAATTAATTTATTTGTTTATTTAAGTATTTATTGAGTTATCCATTACAGTTATTGGGCTCCTGAGGAATCTGGCACTCTATGTGTGCTAAAAAGCGATCCTTTCCCTTTGTTCAAAATATAAATGCATATGCAGTGAAATGTTAAGAGAGTCAAGTAAAGATTTAGCGAGGATGAATGTTTATTGCTACAGCTGTAGCCACCCCAACGGAACAGCGAATCCATATAACTTACTTGGGGTGAAATATTACACACACCTGCGCTAGGAATCAATTAACGCAGCTGGATTCTAAAAATTCACTCAAGCGTAAAGGAGACAAGCCAACGAGATATCTATGCAATGAAATAAATAATGTAATAAGAATAATTGTAATGATATAAATCAGCTTAGTAGAAAGATGCCAAAACGTCGAAAAGCCATGCAAAGTCAGCTATAACAATCCTAGTGCTTCTTAAAACGTCTGTACACCAAATAGGCGTATAACTACGAGAAAAATGTTTCTAAATAAATCTAATAAAATGCAGTAATCGCTCGAGGCGTTAGACTTAACGAATTGAAGTTAAAAAAGGATTCTAAAATAGGATTCGCAAAAATAAAACATTAAAACCAATTTTACTTAGAGATAATGACAGTAGTCCGCTAGGCTTAACGCGTCGAATATAGCATATATAAGTAACTAAGAATGCAAATACGAATTGGACAGTATCAAACTTTTAATAATACATCAAATGTTGTAAGACTATGCCGTCTCTGTCCCATCGTCGACGTTTTCAAAAGGCAGCGCAGGTAGGAACGTCGAACTGAAAACTTGTATTTATTTAGCTACCTATTTATTATTTATCTGTTAATGTATTCAGTTATTGGGAGCCCGATGAATCATACTCCATGGAAATGTGTGGTAAAACCGAGCCATTCCCTCTGTTAAAAATAATGCGCATGCAGTGAAATGTTAGGAAAGGTAGGTAAAGATTTATTGAGAAATAATGTTGTTCGCTGCAGCTAAAACCACCCCAACGGAAGAGAGAATCCGTATAACTTACTTGGGGTGAAAAAATTACGTACACGTGCGGGTAGGAATCAATTAACGCGGCTGGGTTCTAAAAATTCACTCGAGCGTAAAGGAGACAAGTAAACGAGATATCTATGCAAACGTAATAAATAATGTATTAAGGATAATTGTAATGATATAAATCAGCTGAGTAGAAACATGCCAAAACGTTGAAAAGCTATGCAAAGTCTGCTATAATAATGCCAGTGCCTCTTAAAACGTCTGTACATCGATTTGGTGAATAACTACGAGAGACACGCTTCTGAATAAATCTGATACGAGAGACTAATCCGTTCGAGGCGTTAGGCTTACCGAATTGAAGCAAAATATCACTGGAAGGAATAAAAACATAAATTATCTAACGGTCACACTCAAACGGTCCTTCGGAATAATACAGTTGCATTAAGTAGCAATACAAACTCGAAATACAGCTTGCAATAATTAAAATGCAATAAAAGGTTATACTCATATTATAGATGGCATTATGATATTATTAGTTTGCTGCAATACAAATTTGAAATATTGTTCAATGAGGTAATTACCATGAATGCACTAAGGTGAACAGTGGGTGTGACATATTCCACTTCATCCAAGCTAGCCAATCAGGGTGCAGGTAGCAGTATCGTAATAAAGGGTATAAACGACCAATCGCCACACGAGTGCGTGCGCAACGTAAAAGGGGTGGAAACTTTCTAAAGAGTATATATATACTTACAGTTAATAGCTATAGATCTTATATTATTTAATTTTTAGTTACTAGATACATAAGATGACAGGTTAAAACTCTACTCTAAGTTTAATAGTTTATAGCGAAAGAAGCAGAAGCATAAACTTAAGGATGTGTGCAAACAGGTTACAGCCAGAATGGAAATTTTGGGAGGGGGTGCTGAGGTAACAAAACAGTGAACCGAGCGAATAAAACAGCACATCAGCAACTGAAACGTAGCAGACAGCATCAACATGAATGAAGGTAAGCAATATGCATATGTCTATGTACAGTAATTTCCACGTAATGAATCGAAGCGTTGAATAATATGCGTGAATTTATAATTCCAGAATCGATTCTTCACGATTTAAATCAGCTTGCGGAAGGAGGTTCCTATCTCCCGACGAAGAAGTTACGAGAGATTCCCCGAGACGTGCCACAAGCCATACACGATGTCAAAATCGTGAAGACGAGATACGGTGATAGAGTCGTACTTAAGCTGCAAGAATGCCAGGTTTTTTTGCCCGAGAGATTTAAGAAGATGACAGCAGCTCAAGTGGATGCTGTTAATCAGGGTGGTTGGAGTTTCGTGTATTCCGGTGAAGAAACTCTGGAAAATGGATTCAAGAAGCACAAATTAACTTTTTTAAACAGTCGGGAGTAACCAGTGAAGGTAAGACTTTACAAAAAAACTAAAATCGTGCTGCACTACTGCTATGAAGTGTCAATCTCTTGATGTCAAATATTTCAGTGTAAGTTAAAGTAATTAGCGTTAATCTGTTAATATTTGTGAATGGAATACCTAACGAATTAGTCATTCTATATAAACGGCAAATCGATAAGAGTAATAATGCAAGCAAATTTAACGTTTTAAAAGTCATTAATGCATATCTGCAGCCAATCGACGGGAAGTTGAGGAATTCAATTAACTAATTAAACAGCCAGTAGCCATATACAAATGAGTATATTGTGATGATGCATTATGTATAACGTTTTTTTTTTTCAGGGAAACATGTTACGTGTATAATCTTATTTCTTTTCCAGAAAACATGTTACGTAAGTCAGGATAAAATTTCAATAAAATACAGAGGTGCAATTTAAAAAAAAAATTCAATAAAAGACAGAGGTGCAATTTAAAAAAAAAATCCATATTAGGGAATGCAGTACTCTGAATGTTCTAAATCTTTGTTATTCAAAAGATACAGTTATCATTTAATTCCACTGCAAATAACATGCAACTTATTTCTTTTAAGGAAAACATGTTATGTAAATCAAATTCAAAGTTCAGCAATGTTAATAAAGTAATCATTTTAAAGCTTAAAAATATAGCATTGCCATGAGTGTTCAAATGTTTATTATTTTAAAAGTGTAATTATTCGTGTTTTCTGACATGTTTAATCCATAATTTCAGGAGGTGTAACGAGTCGCAAGAGACCGGGCATGCAAGATATTCAAGCAAGTAGTGCAAAGCAGGCGAAACGCAACGACAAAACATTGGAATGCATTACTGTAGAATCAGCGTTCCAGCACAGGATCTTCACAGGTACCATAAAAAATTCTATACACGAGCTAGATCCATCAACGTTCTTGAACTTGTGCAAACCCCTTGTTACCAGTGAAATCCAGAAGGCCATAAGAACTTACAAATCAGGAATTAAATTAGCCGGTACTTTAACATGTCAATATATAATAACTTCACCCGATAATGAAACAGTTGAATCGATTAATTTTAACAGTAAGATGGATGCTATATTGCAATCGACAAACAAATCTGAATGGTATGAAATTAAACTGAAACAGCCTATAATCACCCATCTAGAAAATTTTGAAACAAAAGCCAGTTCGAAAGCGCTTTACAGGATAGATTCGCTAACTTTATACGCATGTCAGTACGATCCGTTAAACGCAGGTTGCTTTAAGCCGCTGCCATCGTGGATAAAATCAAAGAGAGCTGTCGTGAATATTCGGAATACTGACTTTAAATGTTTTGCATATTGTATGCTGGCAGCAAAATATCCAGCTCGCCAGAACAGGCATAGAGCTAGCACGTACAGCAAATATGATATATATCGCGAATTCAATTTTAAAGGAATAAACTTTCCCGTCGCCCTTCATGACATTGAATTATTCGAAAAGTAAAATCATGATATCTCGGTGAACATATACGGGTTAGAGAGAGAATCCATTATCATCTTATATCAGACGAGGGAGCAAAAGATAAACCATGTGAATCTTCTAATGATCAATTCGCATTATTCTCTCATAACCGATATGTCGCGTCTAGTAAGTAAGCAGATATCCAAACATAAAAGTAAAAAATTTGTGTGTGAATCTTGTAATGCATGGTTTTCGACTGAAGTTATTCTGAAGAAACATAAACTGAGATGTATGAAATGTCAAATTATTAGCATGCCTCGCGAAGGAATAAATGATGTTATCGAGTTTCAGGCTTACTCAAAATGCGTTAAAGTCCCTTTTGTGATATACGCTGATATCGAGACTATGTTAATAAAAGTGCCATCGTGTCAGCCCGATGCGATGCATAGTTGGACACGTGATATGCACGTGCACGAGGCGATATCCGTTTCGTTGCACCTGGTCTGCAGTTATGACGAGACACTAACAAAATTCAAAATATTTAGAGGTTCGCATGCAGTTGAAGAGTTTCTTAGAGAATTAACTGTGATTGCCGAGGATGTGCTTAGGATATACGGTGATGTGACAGAGATGCATATGAGTGATGAGGATGAATTAAATTTCAGAAATGCAGTCCAGTGTCACGTATGCAAAAAGGATTTCGATTCTGACTCGATTAGGGTGCGTGACCACGATCATCAGACCGGATTATATATAGGGGCTGCTCATAAATCATGCAACCTCAATAGAAAAACGCCAAACTTTATCCCGATATTTTTTCATTGCCTATCAAAGTATGATTCGCATTTCATAGTAAAAAAGTTATCGTATGACAATGAACCCATTACATGTATTTCGCAAACATCGGAGAATTATCTGTCATTTAGTAAAAGATACACATCTAATGGTAAATCAATATTCCTCAGATTTCTTGATAGCTACCGCTTTCTGGATTCTAAACTGAGCGATCTTTCTGATATGCTAGAACCTCAAGATTTTCGGTACACAAATAAGATGTACGTTGATCCTAAGCAACGTTTGTTAATGCAACGGAAAGGTATTTTCCCATATACATATTTAGATTGCAAGGAAAAATTAAATGATTCCAAATTACCTCCTCAAGAGTGTTTTGATAATATAAGCAATGATGATTACAAGCACGCATGCGCGGTATGGAGAGAATTTGGTATACAAAATCTCGGTGAATACTCTGATCTTTATCTCAAGACGGATACGATCTTATTAACAGACATCTATGAAAAATTCCGAAGTTTAAGTATCGATATGTATGGCTTAGATCCTTGTCATTACTATACAGCTCCTGGCCTATCATATGACGCAATGTTACGAACGAGCCGCGTGCAAATATCGCTGATTACCGATCAAAATATGCTGGAATTTTTCGAATCTGCGATTAGAGGCGGTATCTGCACTGTATCAAAACGTTATTCCAAAGCAAATAATAAATACATATCTGCTTACAATGAAGCGGAATCGATTAAATACCTATCATACTTGGATTGCAACGGACTTTATTCACACATTATGACTGGGAACGCTTTACCGTATGCTCAATTGAGATGGTTAAACGATAACGAAATTAATTCTATAGATTTTTTGAGCATCAGACATGATTCAGATACAGGTTATGTTTTAGAAGTAGACCTAGAATATCCGGAGAACCTTCACGAGTTGCATAACGACTTGCCATTATGTCCGCAGAGTGAGATAGCTCCGGGTGATAATTACAAAAAGTTACTTGCAACGTTGAATCATAAGGAAAAATATATATTACATTACAGAAACTTGCAGCAGTGTGTAGAGCTCGGTTTGAAAATGAAGCGTATACATCGAGCGGTATCCTACAAACAATCCTTTTGGCTTAAGACGTACATTGATTTAAATGCTGCTAAACGTATTGAAGATAAAACAAAATTCGGTCAAAATTTATGGAAGAAAATGAATAATTGCGTATATGGTAAATTTATTGAGAACGTCAGACGTTACAATTCCTTTCACCTAGCGAGCAATTGGAAACAGGCAAGAAAGTTAATATCACGACAGACATTCATACGATACGTAATTTTTGACGAGAACCTTATAGGACTCGAACTGGTAAGGGAAGAAATTAAGATGACGAAACCGATTTATATAGGACAGGCCATTCTAGATCTTTCAAAACACTTGATGTATAATTTTTATTATAATATTTTGAAGAAACAGTTAAAAGATGTTATGTTGAATTATACGGATACCGATGCATTTCTGTTTGAAACCAGTAGTGACATTTATGAATTTATTAAATCTAATATACATCTCTTCGATACATCTAATTACCCGATCGATAATGTGTACGGTATTCCGTTGATGAATAAAAAAGTCGCTGGTCTATTTAAAGATGAATTATCGGGTAAAGTTATGACAGAATACGTAGGTTTACGTTCAAAATTGTATTCATATCGATACGATGGCAAAACGGTCAAGAAATCTAAAGGCGTTACGAGTGATGGCATGCGGTGCATAACGTTTGAGGATTATCTATCCTGTGTAAATGATATGACAGCCGTACGTCATGCTAAACAGACGTGCTTTAGAAGTTATAAGCACGTTGTTCGAACCATCGAGAGTAATAAAGTTGCTCTTAGAGGATTCGACACGAAGCGATTTATACAGAAAAATTCACATGAAACCTTGGGCTGGGGTCATCATTCTGTACCATTGGATAAGTAATCGTATAAAAAATATGTGAAAAAATCTTGTAAAAAAGTTGACAATGTATTTTAAAGCTAGCAAAAACATGTGAAATAATTTGCTTTTTAATGATTTGACACAAATATTTAATTTTTCAACATGTGTACATGCAGCAGTGCAAGCGTGATTGAAGTAATGCTTTTTGTGATTTGAGATAAATCTTTACACTTTATAAAACTTATGTACATGAGTCATGATGTCATTTTAAGCAAGTCTTGAAATACGTTGTCAAGTTTTGGTGCTCATTCATTGCTTTGAGTTGCTGATGGTATGTATAAATACCTTTGGAGGACTATAATCCCGCTTATGTATGGGGATATAATATGATATATAATATGAGATTATTGCATCTCTCAATTCCTTAAAAGAGGTAACAATTAATTTTAAACTTATGTTTAAGGACTTTAACGTGCATAATACTTAATTTGTTTTATGTATACATGCATATTGGGATAAAGCTATAATTTGGACAGGTGTTTACTATTCTATTGATGCGTCGTTAATTTCTTTTTTTTTAAAAAAAAGTAACCATTAATTTGAACTTAGATTTAAGGATTTTTCAAGTGTAAGACACTCAATTTGTGTTTATGTATGCACGCACATTGAAACTTTTTAAAATGTAAGCATCATTAACCATTAACTTTACCGGATATTGATTGGATAATATTATAATTACGGTGCTGGGGAGTACATTTTCGCTAGTACGCATCTTTAAAATGTAAGCATCTATTTGAACTTGGATGTAAGGAGTTTTAACATGTGAAAATACCTAATGTGTTTATGTATGCATGTGTACTGAAGCTCATTTTATAAAGAATGTGAGCATTATTCTCTATTAAATTGAAGTTAATTTAGGGGGTTTTAACCTGTTGTGGATGCATTATCTCTACAGGATTTATTTAGAATAAAAGTATGGTTTCTTGGGATGGGTTACAATTCTGCTTATATATGTATGCTTTAAGAAAATATATACATTATTCACTATGAACTTTGAACTTAGGTGTAAGGAGTTTTAACCTGTTGTCGATGTATTATATATAGAGGATTTAGTTGGGGTAAACATATAATTTTGGGGGGACTGCATTTCTGATTATGTTTGTAGGTATATTGAAATTCTTTTGAAGATTAAACATTAATTTGCACTAATATTAAAAGAATTTAACATGTAAAACACTTTACTTTTATTTATATGCACATGTATTGAAGCTGTTTAAAACACAGTGTAAGCATTATTTTTAGAGGATTTAGTTGTGATGTTCTACTGAAAAAATTTCTGTTTATGTAGCCACGTATACTGAAACTATTTAAAAAATATAACCATTATGTTTAGAGGATTTAGCTGGAAAGGAATTATAAAATAAAAACACTAAATTTTTGGGAAAATATTTTGTGTATTTATTTATTTATTTATCAATAAAACATACATTCCTTTTTACACAATATCCTTAACACCGATCCATTCCTTTGTAGGAAAACCCAGCCACTTAACGTACGCACGATTACCACGTCAGCGTATCACTCTCTCAACAAGGTATACATTAGGATGGCGTGTTTTTAGTAGTTCGTGACCATAAAAACCGCCCTGTATTTCATTTCCTTCTGCATCCTCCAGAAAATAGACAACTGGGTTAGTATTCCTTGCACGAACAATCCGAAAGATCTCCGTACTCCAATTGGCCGTGTAACCTTTCTCAAGTAGTCCCTTGTACCTGGAAATCCTTACACGATCACCGACATGAAAACTCCTTGCATTCCTTTTCTCTCGACGTTCACGCCCTCCATAACGATATACACTAAGGAGCAGATCGTTGTTGCTGACGTCACGGGGCTTCATGCGAATCGTCGTATGGTAGGTATTGTTGTATGAATCGATGATTCTAGGTAGCATTTGTAACCACTGATGCGAACCCTGAATCAGGAATTCTCTATGCATGTTCATTTTAATTGTTCTAATCAACCTTTCCACTGCTGCAGCCTTGATGCTACTGAAAGTACTGTAATGATTGATTCCATTCCTAAGCATTAATTGCCTGAAATGGCGATTGTAAAACTCCTTCCCATTATCACTTTGAACGTTCTTAGGAGGTGAATTCAACTCTGATAGGATACCGTGCATAGCTCTTGTCACGCTAATGCCACTTTTATCTTTCAATGCTCGTGCATAAGCCATTTTAGAATAGAAATTAATAGCAATAAGAATATACTTATAATTTCTATTTTCTTTTGCATAAGGTATCATTTCAATAAGATCTATTTGTAGTAGATCATTAAGACCTTTACTTATTATTTTACGGCGTAAGAAGCGCCTTCTTGCCGGCGAGTGTAATTCGCTTGCTATGACACGTTTAATCATGCTATGATTTTCGAGTTTTTTAATTCTGTGATTATTTCCTGAATCTCTGCTGAATGGTTAAAGTTACCCGCATCCCTCGATGCAATGAGTAATCTCAATCTGTCTATTAGAACGTTGGGATCGGTCCAATAGATGTAATCCAGTTTTCTGCCGGGTACGTGCTCCTTCCAGTAGAGAGCCGAGCCCGTGCGACTGGAAACAAGATCTCGAATAATATTGCGATACTTGTAACCGCGGCTTGCTCTTATACGCCCGCTCCTAGCGTATCCCTGCCTGTAAACCTGAGTATTCTGCAATATCTTTGAATAGGCGTCCAGATCCTCTTCGGTATATGATGAATTGAGCGGCGATCGCTTGAAGAGCAATTCGTACAATCCAGGACTTGCATCGTAGCTCTCTTGCCCTATCTGAATACCGTCATCGGTGAAATCGATAGTTTTATTCCCTAGTTTATATTCTCCATCTTCATACCGCACGCCATAGGTGGCATCCATGTCGCTGGAGCTAGCGGTTCGAACCTTCTTCAGGTACTCTGCAAGTAGATCATCCTCCCCCTCATCCCCATCCTCTTCTGCATCGTTAACGACTGGTTTTGACTTGTCACGATCCCTGTCAGCTATAACCTTCAAGGGCTCGGTTACAGGCTGGAGAACCTCGGACATGACGCGGTGAGTTTCGAACTTGAGACCTTTCAGGGAGCGTAACTTTTCTCGTATTGCCCTACTGTGACGAGCGATTGATTGTTTGAGACTTATACCTTCGGCGTCCATATTGTACTGAATGTATAATTAACCTACTGCAGATATTTTATATGAAATTATAATTTCTATACTTAACATGTGACCATCCTTAGCACGTTCCACTGGTGCTGTGAAAGTGAGTAAATCACCAGTTCGAATAGGGACAGGATACCTTTCAACTAATTTATCGTTTATTGCAAACATTGTGTCATGCGCCGTATGAGGGTGTATTGATGAAAGCATAGAACAAGAAATTACATTCCCATTTCCTGGAGACTTGTAGAATTCGAGACCCGAGGATAACGTATACCTTAACGAGGGACCTCTAAAGGGTCGTGTATGCAGTGAAATGATGAGCTGACCTTTCAGTTGTTGTAACATGCCGTTTACGATATGTCTCGTCTGTATTTTCATGTTGTCAATATCGTTCACTGCACTGGTTAGATTCTTATCCAGTTCCGTCTGTCGCTCGGTTATATCTTTCACGGCCTTTTCCACCGCTGTAGATATAGTTTCGGCAACGGTTGTTATCGTTCTAGTTAAACCGGTTTGCAGTTCATTCTGTTTCTGTATATAGAACCGATTAACATATTTCATGGTTGCAGCATCGTTATCCTGTGCAGGATCGGCTATATCCTTTAATCGTTTCATTCGAAATGATAGATTAGCATCAGACTCTAGAATTGGCATTCTGGCATCTATATACTTTTTATTGATAACATCGTGATCGTCAATGGGATCCAATAGAACTTTCATCCTTATAGCATCCAGAATGACATTGTTATCCGAATCACGTTTAAATGCATATTTTGTTAAGTATTCCATTAGATGTTCATATTGGAGGTCGAGGGATTTTTGTATGTGATTCCTAAGCATAGCTTCAAACTGGCCCATGCGTTGATATGAAGCCTGTTCGCTGAAGATCTGCATTCGACTCTCGACATCACTCGTACACGCGTCCACATAGCTCTTAGTTGATGCGTCATCACTTTCCTCAGGATCGTGAACGTTGCGCAATCGCTTTCCCTTGCATTGATAGTTTCCCGATCCATCTCTACTTATGGTATACCGGTTAATCACGCCCCGGGAGGGTATGACTCTCCGAGATCCGAACCTATCGATACTCATGACTACAATGAAGGATGCGCGTTATTTATTCACTCTGATAAAGATGTCGAAACCGTGACGGTAGCGTCCTTCGTTCAAAGGGAACTCGGGTACTATGACAACGAAAGGTCGCGAGTTCGATCCGTCATTACTCTCCCAAACTTGTTTACACATGTCCTTAAATTCCGCATACGTCATATCTGTGTTTACGTAATCATCATATATATGCTTTAAGTTGAGGTTATCCTGTCTGAAGAGCACGATCATATTTGCATTATCTCTAATTAAATGTTTAGGCACCTTCGCATATGACTGTGCTAAGTATACGGCATCGACATTGCGATGTCTACCCATGCTGTAATATGACGCTATTTTTCCATGCTTCTCATTTATGACATCATCGAATACGAATATGGAGTTTCCTCGGGCTTCGGATGGTTGAACCACCTTCTCGCCATCCTCGAACGTGAAAACTCCAATATCGGGTATGGTTTTTAGCACCTTGAGCAAATACTGGTATTTCGGTTGGTGCAACGATTTTGAATATATGTAGAGATTCTCGAACCTAAGACCATTTTCATGGATGAGCAAGTTCAGTAGAACGTTCGTCTTTCCAGCATTCGAACTACCCAAGAGGAGTGCTCTGACGTTGCACGGGAAGAGCGCCCCGTGTCGTCCTTTGCGTATGTCGTTCTCGAAATCGAGCACCTGTATAGGCAACTTGCACTTTTGCTTCACTACTTCCATATCGCAACTAAACATATAAATCATAACGTTTGCTTTTTTATTTCATTGTAAGCCATGAACTCTGCAGGCGTAAAGAAGGGATCCGGAATCCTTAATTCGCTAATTAATTCTCTTCCGTTTGAGGCTCATTTACCAGGGTACCGATTCTGTGGACCTGGAACGAAACTACATAAGCGTCTGCAGAGAGGGGATTCTCCCAGAAACGCTTTGGACTCAGCCTGCCTCGCTCACGATCTCGCTTACGCCACTCATCAGGACGCAGATTCGCGACGTTTGGCCGATAAGGAACTCGTTGAAAAGGCTTGGAGTCGAGTAAAGTCTGCTGACGCATCTTTCGGCGAGCGACTTGCAGCCCGACTTGTAACAGCCATCATGAAGGGGAAAGTTGCCATGGGCGCTGGAATGCGTAAGCGACGCAAGAGGATCATACCGAGCCCTCGAGGCGGTTTTTTACCTCTGATCCCGCTTTTGGCGGCTTTGGGCGCTGCAGGTAGCCTAGCCGGTGGCGCTGCTCAGATCGCCACGGCTGTGAATAAGAAACGTTCCGCGGAAAGACAGCTTGCAGAGTTGAGTCGTCACAATCAGAGCATGGAGGGTTTAGCTAGGGGTAAAGGCATTCGACGTAAGAAGCGCAAGGGCAAAGGATTGCATCTTCGTGCAAAAAACTCGGGGCGAGGCCTGTATTTATCCCGGAAAAAGCCCTAAGTGCTGCAGAGATCGATGCCTATGCACGACGACTGCGCATTCCTCATTTTAGAGGTGTGTACATGATAGACAACTTACCTTCACGTCCTCGACATGTAGAAAGGATTATCGTAAATTTGGATATCTCGCGTAACCCGGGAACACACTGGGTTGCGATACGCAAGGATGGAGATGTTGCATTCTACTTTGATAGCTTCGGTAATCTAAGACCACCGAAACAGATTGAGTCCTACCTCGAGGGTGTTAAACTCATGTACAACACCAAGAGGTTTCAGAATTTTGGATCTGTGATTTGCGGTCATCTGTGCCTGCAGTTTCTCTTATAAAACGGATTTACCGACTTGAATGTTTGATCAAAATGAGTTACACAATCACCGTGAGCGGTTCGAATGCCAGCTTCTCTAGCTTTCTCAACCCGCCTCTTCATCTGGATCCGAATGGACTTTACGAAATAGCTCTATTGAATTTCGAAACCTTTTATTCCATTCCTAATGTGGATGAGAGCAACAACTTATTCCATTTCGCTCGTAATGACAAGAACGAGAGTATCGAGATTCCTCCTGGAACTTACGAATTAGATGATATCGCGCATTTTCTCAAGGGAGCCCTCGACGTCGAAGACGGGTTTATCTTACGTGCTAATAATAATACCATGAAGTCTGAGATAAAATGCCCATATACTATCGACTTTACTCAAGACAGATCAATTGGCTCTCTTCTCGGATTCAAAGCACAGCGTTTGATTCGACCGAACGTGATGACTGAGTCTGATGATTTGGTGAACATCTTCAAAGTTAGCATCATACGCATCGAGTGCAGCCTAGCCACGGGATCCTTCATTGACGGTAAACACGGTCATTCTCTGTACGAGTTTTTCCCGTCGGTTCCTCCCGGTTACCACATTTCGCAAGAACCATCTAGCCCTATATATCTACCAATCATCGATACGAATCTCATTGATCATCTCGACATTAGAGTGGTAGATCAGAACGGTGACGTGCTCGACTTCAGGAACGAAACCATAACCGTACGATTACACATACGTCGCAATGGGAATAAATTTTAAGCATCGTTCCTATATTAAGAAGCCTCTTTCGAGATTGGGCTATACTCGCTCATTGACAGGGCGTCCGATCACGTCGTCTAATCGAAGGTTCCTCGAGGCTTTGGGATTCAAAGTGCTATAATGGATGTCCTCGATGTAACAGGAGTACCGACCTTTGATGATAAGATTAGTAAAGAGGAGGAGCACGTCTTCCTGCCATACAATACATCGGCTCTTGACGCGAACGATGAAATTAGAATACCGTGTCAAGCAGAAGATTTGTACACTCTTCCTAGTAGAAGTTATCTCTACATAGAGGGCTCTCTCACCAAAACAAGTGGCGGACCCTCCTCCTCAAAGCTGACCAACAATGCCATGGCATTTCTGTTTGACGAAATTCGTCTAGATATGAACGGCATTACTATAGACAGAACCAGGAATCCGGGCATTTCTTCAACGATGCGCAACTATGCATCTCTGAATGCACTGGAATCCGATCGAATGCAGAATGCCGGATGAACCTATCCGGGAGTTGACGTCGACATCGTGAATTCAAAGAATGGTGTCTTCAATGCTGTAGTTCCTCTTTCGATGCTGCTGGGCTTTGCAGACGATCACAAGGAAGTCATTCTCAATAGCAAATTTGAACTGGTTCTCATTAGATCTAAAGATTCTAATAATTGTATATCGGGCAACGAACCAGCTATTATTCAACTAACTAGACTCGAATGGAGGATGCCCGTTCTTCGACTTTCAGATGGAGAGCGAGTCGAAAAGCTTAAACTCGTCAAATCCGATAAGCCACTGCACGTAGCCTTTCGAACCTTGGACCTTCACACTCAACCTGCGGTACCGCAAACTAAGGCCTTCACCTGGAACATTGCAACTACAACGAAACTTGAGAAACCTCGCTTCGTCATAGTCGGTGCACAAACCGACAGACTGAATAAGCTTAGTAAGGATTGCTCACTCTTTGATCATTGCAACATCACCAATCTGAAGCTTTATCTCAACAGCGAGTGTTATCCTTATCACGATATGAACTTGGATTTTGGAAACTCTAAATTTGCATCTCTGTATGATCAGTATTCGAAATTTCAATCATCCTATTATGGAAAAGAAAATTACCCACTTTTGAAGAGAAGTGACTTTCTGAATTATGCACCGCTCTTTGTCATCGACTGCTCGCATCAGCCTGAGGAGACCGTGACCGGGGCCGTGAATGTGAGACTGGAAGTTCAAGCCTCATCCAACTTTCCTGCACATACATCATTATATTGCCTGATTATTCATGATAAATTGTTCACCTATAAACCACTAACGCATGTTGTTCAATCTATCATATAAGGATGTAATTTTGTGGAAATAAAAAAGAAAACGAAACTCAAATTTATGTTATCTTTTTATTGATTTTAACATACATTTCCTTAACCTTTTCCCTGTCACTCCTACTTTTTGCATCGTATGAACACATTGATTTATATATGTCATGTAATTGAAATAAGTTTCTTTCAATATATGGGATTAGTCTCTTAAGTCCTCTTATGGCAATGCTATTTAGATTTATGCTGTTTAAGTTTAAGCATGTATTCACAAACGTTACTTCATATCTTTCAAGTAAGTTTCCAACGCATCCATATTTTGCTTTATTATTAGCCAGTCTTTCTTTGTGATGTATACAAAAGTTTCATCTGTAGCTCTGATATAGAGGGATGGGAGTTCATGGTATAAGCCTATGTTCACACGGTGCCCGGAGTTGATGGGGATGTCGTCTACCATGAACACACTATTCGCCATCACTCTTTGTCACCTCTTCAGGAGCGGGGACCATGGGTTCGAACATCATTATTATAAAGCTGTCCTTGTCGAAGATCCTCTTCTTCTTGAGCACCCTCGGCTTACAGCTCTTCTTCTCTGCTTTCTTGTCGGACCTGCGAACATGCACGGCTATGAGGATACGAATTATTACACGCTTTTATATTAAGTGTGGCGTTTTCTTTTTACTCACTTTTCTTTATCTAGTTCTTTGGACGGGCCGGCTTGTTTCTCGTCACGGATTGGAGGTGTTATGTCTTCACCTTCCAAGCTTCTGTAATTACACAATGAGAGAAATCTTTTTTACCCGTACACAAAACACTATAGCTCACTAATTTCCAGTGCTTTTTCTTTCCACTTACCTGAGATATACCTTGCACTGCATCCCACACTTGCCGTATGAAGTGACTTTGTCATGATGTGCAGGATTCTTGCAGACGGTTTGATGAGTCTTTCCATCACACATTTCCTCGTGATGATCCATCCAGTGTTGCTGCATGCTCTCGTAATCTTGCAGATGTTCCCAGAAGTTGATATCGCTCTCCACTCTACTTGTTTCGCTGCTCATCTTGCTGAGTGTTAGATGACAACTGACAGATGGAAGTGATCGATCGCGCACCCTCCCTGCAGTACATTGGTGCACTGCTACGGATTCATCTGCTCACGGAATCGGTTTGCATTCCTTATTGCGTCGTGTAGGAGGGGAGGATCCATAGAGTGTTTGATTCCTACGGCTCCCGATAATAAAATCAATACTTAGTGATTTAAATAACTACACTCGACGCGTTCCTTTTTGCAAATGTCGACAAAGGTGAAGGCGATTGACAATTCAGTCTTACAGCATTCACATATAAATAACATGCATCACCCCTATTGCAGGAGTGCCGGGGGGGGGACGGAGCGGTGTGTGCGTGTGTGCGTGCGTGTGTGTGTGTGTGAATACTGAAATCCATTCACATTTTTTTTTCAGTAATTACATTCATCAGTTAATTACATTTCACATACATACAACAAAATGACACGATTGCCCTTGCAGGCTTGGGAGAGATGCGTCGTTGTCGTCGTCGTCGTCGTCGTCGTCAAGCTCCTGGAGGGGGGGGGTGGCACACGAACTCCAGCACATCAATATATATATATATTTTTTTAAACACAGATTTCTACTCGACTTTCAAGGCTCGGATTTCATTAACACGTGACACACGTGTTACTACACAACCAACCCTTCGATATTTTAACATGGGGATTCTAACACAACCAACACACAACCTCTTCGATATTTGGACAGCCGGATTTCGCGTCGAGTTTTAACAAGGGGGTTTCAAAAACAGCTAACGCAGGTGTTTTTGAATCCCCACAAATCAACTACTTTGATGGTTTTGAAGCAAGGTTCTGATTTCATGTGCTAATGAATTTAAATTGTATTTATCATTAATAGCGAGTAGAGCTGATTGTGAATCATTAAGAATGCGGGCACTTTTCCCATTAACAGTACACCATTTTATAGCTTATTTAATTGCTAAGAGCTCTGACTGGAATACAGAACATTCAGGTGACAATTTAAACATGGAGTGAGTTAGTTCCGTTTGGTTTTCGTAAACAACAAAAGCACATCCTACTGCAGATATATTATCTTCAAATTATACAGGAAGATATTCAATTAAATTGTAACTGTAATTGTTTCCCTGTGACGCTTGGCATCTGTTTTTTCTTTCCAATGAAGTCCTCTAAGCTTATGCTTGTGGTACTGCAGTCTTGTTTTATCTGTGAGGTATCTGCAATGACGTGGTACATCACTTCATTAAGAAAGAAATAACAGGCCATTCATTAATGAACATGTGTAAAAGAGTTATAAGTTTCTCTTGCGATAGTGGCAGGAGTAACCGCAGCAATTGCAAGAAAAAGATTACACAGTTTTAAGATAACTTGAGCTTAGATTTACTGGTAGCGGGACGAATATCCGACACACCAGAAGTGCTCTCATATTATCCAATTGACAGCGTCGTTAAAAATTATAAAGGGTTTGTTTACTACAATATCCAAAGCCATGTGTTCATTTACGATACTGTTAAAGCTTGAAAAATCGCAGTTGTAGCCGTGTGGGCGTCACTTTTAAGCAAATTTAAAATCTGTTGGTCTGGGTCGGGTTTGAACCAGCGAGTTTAGTTTAGTAAGCCAGGGGAAACAAACCCAATCGTAATTTCTAGCAGCATCCCCGTATAGATTATGCATAAGTTCGACCCGCTTAAAAGAACTTAACGTTGATAAAACATTCGCTTGGCATTTGTTAAGATCATCATGTTTTCACATCATTTAAATGATGCCAGCACAAAGAATATGTAATGTTGCTTCATTATTATACATCAACGTAATCTTGTATTTTACGAGCCACTTATGTATGTGGTTTTTACCGTCACGTTGTATGAATAGGATGAATCTCTGAGATTCCTCAAGATTTTGTTTATCTTCAATTTTGATTTACATAGGTTACCTGAAAAGTTTCCGACCCAATAAAGATACAAGACATTTTTTTTTTTCAGTTTTTTTTCCAGCATAGTCTCCTTGTGACTACACACTTCTCCCAGCGATGCTCCCATCTCTGTAACCCATCCATATAGAACTCGGCCTTTTTCTCTGCAAAATAATTTTTCACGAAGGTGATTGCCTCTTCATTTGACGAAAATCTCTATTCTCCGAGCGTAATTTTCAGTTGAGGGAACAAAAAGATGTCGCTTGGGCCTAGATCTGGTGAGTAAGGTGGATGGTCAAGCTGTTCAAACCATAATTCGTGGATTTTCGCCACTGCAACCGCTGAGGTGTGAGACGGTGCGTTGTCTTGGTGAAACAGGATTTTCTTTTTCTGCAAATGTGACCCTTTTTCCGCAAGTTCTGCCTTCAGCTTGTCAAGTAATGATGCGCAGTATACTCCTGTAATTGTTTTTCCTTTTTGAAGATAATCAATTAAAATAGCTCCATGACTACCTAAAAAAGCCCACCTCGGTAGCGTGGTGGTAGCATGTCTGCCTCATGTTCAACAGTTGCCGAGTTTGAATCTCGGTCAGGGTTAGTTACCTGGATAAGGTTTCTTCCGCGGTTTCCCCTTATCCTGAAAGACGAATGTCGGGTAACTCTAAGCTCTATGGACCCCGGGCTCATTTGAGCATTATTTCACCCATTTCATTCATCTCTGATATGACTGAACGTTGGAGGACGTAAATTACAAAACAGTCGTCATTACTTTCCCATTTTCATCTACAGTAATTATTCGGTGCCAAAACTCGAATTTATTGCGCCTAAACTGCGCCAACAGAGCGTTGGAAATGTTTATTCGAACACGTTTTTTGGTCTACCGTAAGCAAACGCGGCACCCAACGCGCGGACAGCTTTCTTGTGTCTAAATGTTGATTGAATATGTGACAAACACGTTCTTCTGACATGTTCATAGCCTTTGCTATCTCTCTCACTTTAAGTCGGCGGTTGTCTAGCACCATTTGGTAAACTTTGGCGATGTTTTCGTCGGTAGTTGCAATTTTTGTTCGTCCCGAACGTTCATCGTCTCCCAAGCTCTTTAGGCCATGTTTAAATTCAGCTGCCCACAATTTCACTGTGGTAAATGATGGCGCAGAGACCCATACACAGAACCCAATTCATCTTTGATTTGCGTAGGCGTATTGCCTTTCAAAAACAAATATTTAATGACAACTTGATACTCGATTTTGTCCATTTTCATAAAAACGCTCACATCAACTCACTCAAACGACTGTTATATAACAACTGAGCGTCCAAAATGGCTGAAACTTTGGTGAGTAAGTGTCAACAGATGTACAACGAAATTCACTGTTATTTACGAGTGCTGGCGTCTTCATGTTCAGGTCGGAAACTTTCCAGACCACTCGCTTGTTACGGGGCTCAGGGGGAAAAAAAAACGATGTGTTGCCACTAACGAATTTCTCTTCTCTTGTACAAACTATTCTTACAAACACTTATTCCTGTCTCTACTGCCCGTAATTCAATATAAAGAATTGCAGAGACTATCTTATCGCTAATCTTCTTGTAGATGTAAAGGGAATACGGTAAACTTTAAGCGATAGTTCAGTGTTTTAACAGTACAGTTGGTTGCTATGCGATGAATTGAAATTCCATTTTCTATTCATGATCAAGAGATTAAAAAACGTCGAATATGACTTCTTATTTGAGAAAACATAAGTATTGGAAAATTAAAAACAACAAAAATACCTTAGATAGTTCACTCCACAAAATATATTTGAGATGATTTATGTTTTAAGAGATCTAGATTTTTTGTACGATGATATTTTGTTTATCTTATGGTTTTATTGTTAATTAAAAGTCATCCACATCGAAGAGGACTTTTGAGGCCATTCCCAGAAAATTAAAGACATGCATATTTTATATTTTTTTATTTAATTCACTTTAGAAGTGTTGTCTCGACCGGCATGAATTAGGTCTTAAAATAAACTTGAATAAGGATAATTCGTAGAAATTACGAAAAGGCTATTTAGTAATTCCTCACGATGTCGTGGAAAAGACAAACACATTCATTTCGTGGGTATATACACATTGTGGGATCTGGAAAGAATGGTTAACAATGCAGTGATCTTTAATCATCAATGTAGGATCGAAAAGTGATAACGATGACCTTTGAACTGCAAGGTATTGAGCCGCTTCGGAATTCAGATTAATAACTACTAGAAGTAGCTTTGTTTTGTTTCTTTGTGTGCATAGCGGATGTAAAGTTTTATTTTCTTCCTAACTTTAATCGCTTAATTATAGAAAAACTGAATATTTTTTCTTACAGTGTGATACACGTGATTATTGCAACAAAAATGGTTCTCAGATGTTCAACAATGCAAAGGTTTATGTGACAAAGATAGCAATAAACTCCGGTGATGACATTGCTGTTTAGTGAACACGTGCAGATGTTATGTTAACCAATGGCAGAGCTCAGAGCGGAGTGTGGAGGAATACATTATTGTAACAGCAAATAGAATATAGTGAAATAAATTTATACAAATTTCCTAAGCATGAAGAGGATTTCACAGCTCACTTCCAGAAAATTAAAAATAAACGTGTTATTTTACGTGTATCTTAATTAAAATCGTTGGAGCCATTTTTGGGAATATCGAAAATTTCACGAAATAGTTCATGTAGAGGGTAATTTTGGATAGAGAAATTTTCTTGAAAATCTTCACATTACATGCTTGGAAGATCTTGAATTTAAATGCCAAGTTTGGTCGTTTACCAATTTTCGTTTTTGAGATATGCTGCTCACAAACAACACAGGCAGCTTTTGTTGGAAGGGGAGAGACTGAAAATAGCATTTAGTGAAATTTTGACCGTGAATTTTGGCTGGAATACAATATCTCCACCATCTACCATAGGTCTAATATTTCAAGATAGAACGAACCTGTTATAAATATATGGGAGTGAAGAAAGAGATAGATAAGATGGATAGGATGGACAGGATGGACAGGATGGACAGGATGGACAGGATGGACAGGATGGACAGGATGGACAGGATGGACAGGATGGACAGGATGGACAGGATGGACAGGATGGACAGGATGGATTGGATTGGATTGGATCGGATCGGATCGGATCGGATCGGATCGGATCGGATCGGATCGGATCGGATCGGATCGGATCGGATCGGATCGGATCGGATCGGATCGGATCGATCGATCGATAGATAGATAGATAGATAGATAGATAGATAGATAGATAGATAGATAGATAGATAGATAGATAGATAGATAGATAGATAGACATAGTAAAACAGGACACTGTTAGGCCGCTGGTTGGAGGAAAAATGCTCATGGATGCATTGTTTTTATCTCAGAGTAGCGGCCTTATAAGACAACATCAAGTAGTTTTATAATTACTGCTTATTTTTGGGGAGAGACAGAAGTCTGCACGTTTAGATTCATTTCTCTGGATCCTGTACACATACCATAGTTGTGTTCTGGATTCGTGATTATGTATGATTAAGATTAATTTTCTATCATTAATGAAGCCTATGATAAGTTGTATTCCCAAAACCATAGCCATAGCCCGAACTAAATTTTGAGATGCGTGCGGAATTCAGATGTTATTATAGTGCACAGTTGTTTCTGAGGTGCACTTACTACTCATTCTTTTTTGTATGCCTCAATACAATACATAATCTTAGAACACTTGTATACCAGCCCGCCCTTCTCACGAAATAGAACATAGGCAAACTTTAGGAAGTGACAACTGACAAACGATGTTAATTGTTTTGTGATGCTAAATGCCTGAGGGGAGGGTGAAGATGAGAGAGATACACCTCCCGCAATGTCGATGTCTTATCAACTCACCTGGCTGGGAGCCCGAGAATGTTAATTTTACATGTTTGACATTGAATTACTTGGAAGGAAATCCACAATTAGTTATATGTTCCTTATTTGGGTAATGTAAGTAAAATAGCTGTATACTTATATCCTTTAAATATTAGAAGACTTTTTCATTGTTTGGTATATTTGTTTTCAAACTTCCTCCGCTGTTCCATTATGAATAGGGCACACCTGGTATAATCCATCAGCTTGCTGTCATTACAAACTGCCACATGACAAGGTAGAAAGTCTTTGTTTCTAATGTACAAATGTCAGTCGGTTTTTATCAGTATCAGTTTTACAAATTATAACAATTACAAATCAAGTATTACAAATCATAACAATAGCTTCCTGGCGGTATTTTCTTTGAGTTCGGATGGCTCAACAATGACGGCGGCACATCGTGTTGCATGAAAGAATATAAAACTGTCAGTATGTTTTTTAGACATTTAATAGTAAAAGTGGGCATTTTAGTAGTTCACGACTAGTGGACTCAACTGTTCCGAAGCCCGCCTCGGTAGCGTGGTGGTAGCATGTCTGCCTCACGTTCAAGAGGTCGCGAGTTCGAATCTCGGTTAGGGTGGGTTACCTGGATAAGGTTTTTTCCGGGGTTTTCCCTTATTCTGAAAGACAAATGTCGGGTAACTCAAAGCTCCATGGACTCCGGGCTCATTTGAGCATCATGTCACCCATTCCATTCATCGTCCGGTATGACAACGTTGGAGTGTTCCGAAACTTTTAACGCCAGTAATGCTAGCTTTGGCTTATTGCGGAAAGTGATAATGGCTTCATTCGAGAAGGTAGTGAATCCCAGTTAAATAATACTTGTGTAAAATGGCGGGTCATTTGAATGTGAACATGGATTATACTGAACTTGTTATTTCAATAGGCCATAACGTTTGAAACAATAATAGGACACACGTGCAACTTTGGTAGAATATAATACACAATTGGAGAAGATTACATTACACTATTTACATCTCAGAGAAAATGTTGGAAGTGTCCTCCACCAGCATCCATACATGTTTGCACTCGTCTCACCATATTCTCTGAAGTTTTACGGAGATGATATGGTTTTGAGAGAAGGTTATTTCCAGCAAGATGGAGCAACGTGCCATACATCTGACACCATGGAACTTGTAACCGTTTCTTTGATAATGGAATAATGTAAAAGGTCTGTGGCCCCCCAGATCCCCTGACCTAACCTCACTGAATTTTTCCCTGTGGAGGTATCTAAAAAATAGAGTGTACAAGAATAGACCACGAAAATTGATGTTCTCAAGGAATCCATTCGAACAGAAATAAGTAACATTGGCGAGGATACTCTCCGTAAAACTTCAGAGAATATGGTTAGACAAGTGCAAACATGTAGAAACTGGTGGAGGACACTTCCAACATTTTCTCTGAGATGTAAATAGTATCATATAATCTCCCAATTGTGTACTATATTCTGCCAAAGTTACATGTGTGTCCCATTATTGGTTCAAAAGTTATATGGCCTATTGAAATGGTTCAGGTTTATATGGATCACACTATACAAACAACATTTCAGTTTTCTCAAAAGATGAGTAATTGGAAACAGTTATAACCTATTAACTAAATTAACAAACACAATTTAATTAAATAAACATCCCAGACCGATGAATATTATGACCAAGAGAAAGCTTAAACGATACCATATATAGCTATAATCCATAATATATCTCTAAATAATCAGGATTGTGCATAAATAGTGTATGATGCAAGGGTTAAAAGGATTTTATTTTGTTTGTAGATCTCAATTTGGCCTGTGGCCTTGTTTCGGAATGATCCTTACAAAATAAAAGTTTCCTTTTAACCCTTGCATGCTAAATAGCTATTTATTATCATTGTTGTCTAACATTATTGCTGCCGAGTGCTTAAATGTGTAGTTTTGAGTGTATAGATTGTTTAAATGTTTCAATAATGCTAAAAACAGAAACAATTCAATCAGACTGATAGATCAGAAATTGCGTTTTTTTTTTTCACAAATGTCGCTCAAATAGTGATCAGTGTCACTTGTTTTATAAACCGTAGCAACTTGTTATTTTCAGTCGCCCAAAAGGGCGGCGATACTTAAAGAAATCCGGAAGCATAGCCATTATAGCTATTACAGGATATTATGAATACTTTCTTTATAGGTTACTGATCTTACTGCGCTGCTACAATAAAACATAAGCACATATGGGGCGTCAAACAAGTGGTGGGGCTAATGCGCTCCGCCTTCTTGTTTACAATAGGATCGTTCATGTCTCCCATAGAAACATTAAAAAGTATATGTCCTACTCTTTTATTTCTGTTTCCTTTTAATAGAAGTCAAGAGGTTTATCTTCAATTCATAGAAGTGTAACAATGGTTCACAAGAGCTGATAATACCCTTTACGAAATGTGTGAAGTCCATGCGATGACGGCGAAGACTCGTGGACATGAATCACACTAACGCGCGTCTGTTACGCAATCAACGTCCATCGTCATTCTTTTGCTCCGCCTTCTCGTGCGTTAACATCGCGTAGTAGAGGCTGAAGTTGTCAGTGTTGTTTCGATTCTTGCAGTGTGAAGGACTAGATAGCAAGTTACTACGCGGGAACAATGGGGTGTGGTTTTACTACTGTCAAGTACCTACTCTTCTTCTTCAACCTTATATTTGCGGTAAGTAAAATCTCTTGTTATGATAACTCCTTGCTTGTTTTTCCTCTAGGGCTAAAAGCCGCTTGAAACATACGTTACATTGCCGCCAAAGGTGAAGAGAGTTCAAAATGTGTGGCTCGTGGTATTGCCTCTCTCTGAAAATGAGTTCCCGCGTAACATTTCGAATTACATTAAGAACTTCTAAAATATTCAGTGCATAAGAAGTCGATTTGTTTTCTGTCTGCTCTATTATTGATGACTTAATTACAAATTCGGATCTCGAAATCGGCTAATACATTGGACGAGAGAGAAAGTGAAACTTTGAAATTAATATTTCTGTGATCGAGAACTCTGAATTTTGGTATTTCATCAATAGTATTTCATTTGTTTTATAATATTTTGAAACTTACCAACTTTTTAAGCGTTTTACATGAGTGGCGCTTTGAAAATTTTCCGAGCATATATTAGAAGCGGCTTATTGATACATACTTCTCTGTTAAAATTAGATTTGTACAGGCGAAAGAAAAGCAAAGAGTACTTAATTAAATTCTTTGATGCCCAGATTTTGCTTCAAAAATTTATATCTCATGTTTTTTTAAAAAAAGTAATACAGTAAATCTGTCATAATATCATTAACACAACTTGCATTTCGATACTTTAAAACTAATTAATTGAAAAATCTCTAAACACCGACATTGTAACATTATTCTGTTTAACTTAGGATCTGTTAATTTGGCTGCTAGAACAAGTAGGGACGCATGCTTTTCCAACCAGGGGCGAATATACATATTTTCACTGCAAAGTCTATCACAGCTTTGATAATCACTTTTAACTGATTTTATTACAAGTACCGGGCAGTTCAATTGCCGTATGTGACTTACTTTCTCCATCTCTATGTTTACGTTTATGTGATTTTTGTACATCCCTATTACCTCTGTTCAGCATAATTTATTATTGGTGATAAGAGGAGTTATATGTATTTACTTCAGTTCAAAAATACATGTGTTTAAAACTATAAACGCGCAGTATTTGAAAATGTGATACACGTACTATTGCCAACACTTTTTGCTAAAATCGAATGCTAGAAAATAAAAGAGCCGCTTTTAAAGTCTTAGGAATTTTACCTGCCACACATTAAAATTCGTCCACGAAAACTTAATTTATGACTGCAAATGCTTGTAGCCTGCAATGCAGTAACTTCTCTTTAGTATTTTAATGATCTTTATTTTAAAACAAGATCACGAAAACTAAATGATTAGGAGTGTGATTCATTAGTTTGAAAAGTGGTTAAAATTGCCTCAGTCGTTAACTAAAATGACTGGAAATTCCTTTCGTGGCTTCCCCCCTTCGTTGTAACAAGTGACTGTTGAAAAAGGATGGATTCAGCCCTAAAAGGGATGTTGGGATCACTGGATACCTGAAGTCTTATAACGCGTCTCTGGTATGTTTAAAATGTGAGGGGGAACACCAAGAATAGTGAAAAAAAGTCAGTAGCTACATCGTTTCCCATTCAGAAACTTGTATACCTCGTGCTAATGCAATCATCAAAAAATGCAGATAGGTGTTACATTACAAGCATTAAAGTTTAAAAGAAACGCTTATGTACTACGATAATAAGAAATATAATTGATGAAGTATCTGTGCAACTTTTGCTTATTCCGTTTAACTAGAATATAATATCGCTTTTAGTACGCATGTCTAACAAAATGACAGGAATAAATTTAAATCTTGAACTTGTGACTGCATATGTATAACAAGGAAGAAAGAAGGCTACGAAAATATGCACAACTTTTAAAGAAGTAGAATATATGTATTTTTATGATATCAGGGATTATTGTACCATCTTGATATGACTCTCAATTTATTTTAACGTTTTATTCTAGCTGTAAACACACTTGAGACGGATCATCTTAGAAGTTCCTCAGCAGAAACCGCGGTCTCATCACTTGTAGAGCTTAATCTAACCTATAAATTAACTCATTTTAACTCCTTGTTTTTTTTATTAAATTGATGTTCCTATTGTTCCTGAAACATTCGGGAACTATTTCTAGATGTGGATAATGAGCCTAGATGTGGATAATGAGCCTAGAATGTTCGATTGCTAGTTACAACACATTTTGAAATGTGTGATTAAGTTTTCTTCAGCCCTCGTTCAATAAAATGTTTACTGAACATGTGGAGCCATTAGCTTCAAAGTAATAACTTTAAAATTTAACTGATTGTAACTAAGGTGAAACGTTCTACTTAGCATATTTAAAGCTTTCAGTTATAACAGCTCCCAGCTCCAGCGGTTTACAGTTTTTCATGCTTGCAGATTTAACAGGCGTTCGGCGGTACTGAATGCTCTTCAAAAGAAAATCTTGTGTTTTACAGTCACATTATTTACTCTACCTGTTCAGAAAACTTATCACTAAAGATTATTATTTTATCTAATCCAAGGATGTTAGCGGAAAGGTTTAAGCGATAGTCAATCTTTTAATAACATTTCGGTAGGACATATGCTTCGAAATTCCTGCTTATCATAACCACGAAAGAAAAAAATGAAGGGGAAAGAAAGGAAAAAAAAAGAATACTGATATTCTACGCCATCTCAATTTTTATTTGGCATAGATTGTATATTCATTCAGGTTTTAAGTACATGTTCTGGGCAGGTTTATTCATCTCTTACGGTTTACCAAATTCATAAATGTCATCCAGAATGTAATGGACTTCACAGGTCATCCCAAGTAAAGTGAAGATATATCTACATATCTTAAACATTTCGCATTTTAATCAAAGTTGTTTGAGACATTAAAATAAAAAAGTACGACTTTTCTCGTGTAAAAGTACTTAAGGTTAGGAAAATTATGTTTGAAAACTTCGTATTTGATTCTTGGAAAGTGCCGATCCTAAATTTGAAAGTTTGTGTAATCAATTTTGCTTAAACTTTAGTTTTCTAGTAATGCAGTTGACACACATGCTCACACAAGCGTGCGTAGTAGCTCTTTTTTTACCAGGAGACCTCAAAATTTATATTTCTAATAAAATCTTATTGAATTTTTGGTTAGAACTGAAGTTCCTCTGCTGTACTTTAGGTAACAGGTAGGGAGCTTGATTCAATTGACAAGACTGAAAAAAGCAGTTGTGTTAATGTAGAGGATAATTTAATAGAGAAACTTTAGGAGAGTGAGAAAGTTATGAAGAAGGCACAATTAATATTGATCCAAATGCCAGTACTGAGAGGTGGGTTTTGGGGAAATGCCTATCAAGGCCATTTCCAGGCAAGAACTGAATAGAGGAACCATAGTTGAGTTTAAACAGAAGCAAAAATGCTCTTAACGCTATTAATAGACGCGTGGTTTTATCACATCGTATCTCTTTTGTTTTTTCTTTCGTTTGAACTATAACTACCCATTTTTGTTCGTGTTTATTTTTATAATCAAGGTATATTTTATATTTTGCTCATTAATTGATCATGAATTACATTATGCTTTGCTTGAAATAAACATTGTAATATTGAGGTACACTTAAATTAGCATTAACAAAGATTTTGTTTAACTAGTTAGAAAACATGACGTTTTCAGCTTTGTTTCCGGAGATACACACTTATCATCATCGTCGTTGCCATGCTTAGGATTTGTTCTCAGAATTGTATACAAATCTTATTTTTCTTCTTTATCAGTATCGTTTACGTCGTAAAACTATTAATTCTATTTAAGAAAACTGTAATCAGAATTATATTGTGCTACCAACAGACATTTCTATTTGTTTTGGTCTAAAACATCTAAATCCTTAAGTTTATTTTTTATTTTTATTTTTTATTTTTGCGTGTACTATCTAGTCATTTTCTAAGTTTGGATCCCAAGTAGTAAAGAAAGCTGCTGCACTACAAAATGTAATCAAATCTAAGGGCGTTATCACAATTTCCTATTGTTTACAAACTGGCTATAATGGTTTGAGTTTATTGTATGTATCAGGCACATGATAAATGTGGTGACATCTGTCTCTATTGTGAAGTAATCTAAGAGTAATCCAATTGAAACTTGGGTAAAGGAAAACGAAAGGTAGGATCAATAAGACGTTATGGTGTTTTGTGTGTTGGATTTATATTGAGGAAAAGTTAGGCATGTAGACACGCGGCTACTCAAGGGTTAACAGCATGGAATAATATAAAAATGGTAGGCATTGGATGACCTTCAGATGTTTCAATGTTGAGCGAAAGCTGAACAAGATTGAAGATGTGAGGGAACTGGCAGTCAGTCTATTGTTCGTCCTTGACCTTCAACTGCATCAAAAGATGGCGGTGTAGGAAATAGGTACATCGCAGCTTGCTGTAGCAGTTGTAATTCTAGAGGTTCATACTGACGGGAGTTCCACCTGGAGTACGATTTAATGCTTTCTTCCTGTAGACCGGTTTTCGCAGCTTTAGACTAGACGTGAAAGCGAACTACATAAATTTTATAAAGGCCCTTTCGATAATTTAAGCTTAGATTTAAGGTGCTTTCTTTACAGCAGCATGTACTGAAATATTTTAACTTTCTGTGCCACACACTGTAGGTAGAAGAGGAACTGCATTCCACCAAAAAATTCGATATCCAGACCTCCTGAATAAAAGCAAAAATTGATTCGACAATGGTCAAGTCTGCACCTGTGGCTGTGATTACCGCTCTGTTTTGTAAGCAAAAAGAGAACTGTTCGTTTCCCAGACGGGATATTTTCCATAGTTTCTACACTGGAGACATATAGTATCAGTTATTCTCTTGTTGCAGTGCTAGGCAGGGTCCTGTTAAACCTAGAGGGTTAGAATAACCATAATCATGATTTTAACATATCCAGAGTTATTTTATATGTAAACTTTCCCAATTCGTATGCGATAAACTTATAAATTTATACATGAAAAGCAGATGTATTGCATTCACATGACATACTCTCATACAAGCTGTTCTTACAAAGTTCAAGCTATAACGAGGAATTAAAATTCATAAGCTTTCACGTCCGGTGTCAGTTTAATATAAGGTATTAACCGGGCTTTTGGGTCGTAGTCTACTGGGCTCCTCCTTCATCTTCCCAGACGTTTCGTCTGCGGCTGCGGCAGACATCTTCAGTGGCAGTATGATCGAAGTGTCCTGGCTGAAGTCTCAACAGCAATAGTCTCACACACACGCACACGCACGCACACACACACATATAATTATACTATAAATAATGTGTGTAATAAAATTACTAGGTGAGAGGGACCTATGTTACCTATGACAAAATTTACCACTTGAGGGTAACTGAAGGGCCCGAGTTCGAATCATGATTGAAGGGAAATTCTGTGAAAATATTTTCTCCCGAGATTTTCAGTTGAAAATAACAGAGGACTAGATCAACCCGCTTGACCCCGGGCTCATTTGAATATCATTCATCTGTTTAAGTAACTGTTCGTGCAGACCCGAATCTTTAAAATAGGTGTCAAACACTTCACTTAAAAATAACTTTATTAGAGTATTATCTATACAATGACCTGTTATTTGTTCATACGTTCTAACGCCAAACTAGGATTACGATTACTATGAAGGGGATTCGGCACCGAAACCTGTGATTTATGTACCTAAGCCCCAAGTGGGACATCCCCGGGAGGAAGGAGAGATGAGAGGAGACAGGACGGCCGACACAAGTTGTCACAACAGTGCAGAGGACAGGGTACCTATTATTTATCAGTTGCAAACTTCCCGGCAGGCCAGCACAACCGGCATCCTAACTGCCGTGGTCGGGCAACCCGAGACCGCAATAGGATCTTCTCGTCCAGCCATGCAGCGCCGAATGCAGGCCACAGTCGAAACCGCTGAGCCTCCCCGCTCGGTTTGCCAAACTAAGTAAATCTCAGTTGCTTATTACCAGCAGTCACATTTATTTTATTATTAAGGCGTGATACCAGCTACGAAGCCTTAGCGTTACAGTGCATTTTATAATTATACTTTCATGGCCACTAAGATTCACAGCAATGAAGCGAAACCAGCTTCTATCGCGTATGTTTAGTCAGTTTACCGGTTCAGTATATATTTGATACCTTCCTCACAGGATAAATGTGTCTCTACAAGTGACCATGACTCACATAAAATATTCCAGTTACTTCTGTTTCAGCTCCCTCACAAATAAATGCTCTCTATGTGCGCGAACCAAGGAACCCATCTCAAGTTACGTATCGGACTCCTATGTAAACGTTGAAAATGTTTCGGCATTTTAAACACGCGTTCTGAATTCCCTCGGGAGACGTGAAAAGTGTCCTAATATGACGAAAGACTGCTGAACGAAGCTAAGTAAAACAGGCGTATTTCAGAGGATTCGGAGAAATGCTTTGCTAGACGACAAAAATTAATATTGACATAAAACTTGAAGGTTTGTGGCATTTAACTGTCTAAAACAGCCCATTATCTTAAAAGCATGGGCGTGGAATGCTTTAAACAAGTGCTGCCGATTCTTCGTTTTTTGTTTTGTTTTATTACAACATAAGGTTCTCCATGTCTTTGTAAAGTGCTCATTTCGAAATACATATATACTTGGCTTTTCGGACTGTTTGGAAAGCTTAGTTACTGAAATCATTAATATGTGATCAAATTATCCAAAAGTTGGATGCGTAATGTACATTTCGTACGTGAACATTTTAGTAGCGCCCAGCTCATAACACGTTTATACAGGAGTGTTTAGGCGCATCATTCAAAAAATGTCAAAACAAATGCCTGTGCTGCTCAGCGTAAATTTCAGTGAAACAGTCAAAGTTTGTTGACCAGTAATAAACAACCATTAGAGTATTGTCACTAACGCAAAATTTCGTTATTTTTAATACTAACACCCACTCTTCAAACGGCGCCACTAGCTCTGAAACTGGTGATTAATGAAAACAAATAATTGGGAAAGGGAATTTTGAAAGGAAATCTTTTAGGCCAACTTTAAGGAACCTTCAACTTCTGTGCACTTCTATACGAGTACTCCTAGGTATTTGCCACTATGAGTCCAGGCATTTGACAGTTATAAACAACTGAGAAAACCCTGAAAAAACTAAGAACGGAGACATCTCATTCACAAATCCATACCTTTACGACCTAGGCTACATATATCGTTAGATTCTGTCGAAAAATGTATTCATTGTTATGTCAGGGTATCGCATAGTATGTTATTCTTTCTTTTTGAAATTTCTAATGCATTGTTATTACCAGGCATAGGAATTACTGAGCATTAAATCCAAGACGGAAAGAAATAAGGTTCATAGATAACAACCCTTGGACAGTTGTATATATATGCAGCCTTTGCAGACTGCATTCTACCATGTCAGTGACCCTTGCCTTTGTTGTTTGTAGCCTTTTGTTGAGTTTAACTCAACTACTTAAGAATTCCTATGCCTCATTATCGGTTAAATTGTTAGTCCTGTATGTTGCACAACAGCACAAGGCTGTATTACGATTAATTTCCTATTTGAAGCTCTTAAAATTAAATTGGCAATGATAGCCGAAATTGATTTAACTACAACCAGGCATAAATGGTGCATGTGACAGCACTATAATCCTCAAACTTATACATGCATCATTGTTGTAAAATATCGTGAGCATTGGTTAATTCATTAGTTTCTGCAGGAAAAAAAGAAAGGATTGCCACTTTGCCTTGTAGTGAAGACCCAAATGGTACATTTTAAGGTTGTATCAGCTTTTTTTCTTCCAATGGTCATAATCGGCGGCCGTTCTCCTTTGGAACATGTCGAAGTTGTTAACTCGTATTCGTTGGGTTTTAATCATTAGGTCACGCACACATTCGCACTCTCATTCATACTTTCAGACTCTGGGGAAGATGAATTATCTTGGCCGGAGAAATCTCCCCACCCCCGCCGCTGGGAATAGAACCTGGGACCCCTAGCACGGCAAGGTGGCCAAAATACAGAACTGATGTTGCACTGTACATTATTTAGTTAACATTTCATAACATATGATTATGGATCCTTTTCTGAATCGCATCCCTAACATACAGATACTTCTATTTAAATAAACAGTGGAATTTCAATTTCCTAAGACTTAATTTTTCCCTTTTTCATGGAAAATTCCACCTGGTATCTGTCAACTTTAATTATGTTAAAGTCGATGAAACAATTTTGTTTTAAAATCACACCTCCATAAGTAGAACTGTATTAAAATTATATAAATGGATACATAATACACAAAGAATATTTAATTTCAATTCTTTACATTATATCACCAACATTCACATTTCTCTGTTTATAAGTTTGATAGTAATTGTGCAATGATTAATTGGAAGAAATATTAATATTTCTCAAAGTCTGATGTTAGCTACTAAACCGTATTTTGTCTTTATTAGTTTATTTGTAAATAAATTTGTGCTACTCACAAGTAGATTCAATGAAATTAAGATGTGTAGAAGCATTATGTACGAGTATAGATATGTAAATTTACAAATATGTGAGATTAATGCAAATATGGTTCTATTTTAAGCAACTGCAGCAACAATTTATTTCTTGACAAGTGCGTTCCGCAAATGGCCGGGACATTCCACGACGATAAACTATTTGAGAAAACCAAACTCCGCAACAATCAACTCCAAAATATAGAATGTAGCTGTCAAATGTAAACAATTTTAATTTGCTTTCAGAAAATGGTATTAAAATTAAGTGTCACCCTCGTATTGTACCCCACTATGTTGAAAATGCGAGAGCTCATGCCTAATATTAGAAAAACCATATGCTTATCCTGATACAGTGTTTGCTAGGGTGGGGTTGGGCTTATCTTTAGCATGATAAGGTAAGTACATTGCGTGTGTACTAATTATCAGAAAATAAATTCCCTAAAGATTCCTGTCTTTCCACTTATCGCTAATATGACGTTACTCTAATATAGCAATTTTATAAATGGCGAAACTTGTGGTTAAGAACGAAATTTTTTAAGTTCATAATGTATGTCAAATTGCAACGAAGACCCAATATTGAACAGCTGCGTTAGAGCAACCTTGGGACACATGTTTTGACGTCACTTTTTGCAAAACTTTTTGTTGTGTTTAAACAAGATAGCTTGACCTTTGCATCTGCTTAGTCAAGTTTCATAGAGTTTGTTGTGATTTTTCTCCCTCTAGTTTCAACGCTGCAAGCATACTTATCAAAACCTAAGTAAACTTACGTATGAATCCCTTTAATTTACTCTACAGCAAAACAATTTCACGATTGTTCCAATTAACAAGATTTTTGCAGTACCTATATTTTTAAATATTTGTAACTCGTATCAATTACTACACCCTACCTTAGAAACATTGATAAATGTTGCTTTGGATTTCAATAAAGTGCAATAATTTTCAGTAGAACATTCCTTAGCTAGCAATTCTCATTTTAAAAGTGCAATTTAAATAGATACTTTAGAATTCAGAGCAACTTTGATGATATCTCGTACTTATACGGGCTGTTTGTTAAACTTTCCCAGCTATAATTAAAATTTTGCTAGGAATTATATGAATGAAAGGAGTTAAAAATCTACAGTGAGATAATGCAAATGAATGTTTCAAAAGTTGTCTCTGGGAGAAAGCATATAAACTCAAAGAGAAAAAAACAAACAGTAGGGGTAGTGAAAAATGTTTTCCATATTGTTCATATTGTCTGTATACTATAATACGTGTCTTATGTTAACTTTTGTACATATATATGCTATTAAACTTTATACCTCTGGACATGTTCAATGTTCACAGCCTTTTCTGGCTACAAGTGAACCTACTGAACGCAAATCAATCTAACCTAAATGTCCGAAACTTACAACTCACAGAAAGCAGGGATGCTAACGTAAGTTTTATCATAAAAAAGAAATATATACACGAATTAGCAAAATTTGCTCTGATGATTTCTTTGGCGTAATAATTTTAATTTGTGAATAAAACCATTACTAGCTAGATTCTCTAAATGTACAAATGTTGCTGAAAGCAATGCAGTCAATTGTTTTCGACGCCATACTATGGATTTTAAAGTATTTTATGGTCGATTACTATGCAACTTGCTTATAATCTTTGGAATTACGACAGCAATAATACTGAATGCACCAGCTGCAGATATGATCCTATTATTCGCGGAATCAGTGTATGTATATTTTAAAAAGAAAATGCTGAAAGGAGTGCTAATACCAAACCATGTACAAATGATAAACTCACTTCTAGCATCACTCGTCTTTTTTTTAAGTTCTAATAAAGATGAAGAACTCGAAAAGCGAACATAATTCAACTACTGTCTTAGTGATCGTTTGAATACATTAGGGTCACGAAGGCAGTGACGTAACAGGGACACACGAGTACAAGTACGTAATTATGTCAAAATTACATCCGGGAACCGAAGAAATGACAACTATAGGTTAAATAACAATGATTACGTCTTTTAAGCAGGAAAGCAGTACATTAACTGGAAAATATTAATTTAATATATGCTACTAATGTATGGTTTAATATTCATCTGTAATGTACGTAGCAACCATAGCGAATTTACACACTCTCGTCTTAGAATGGGGAGTGAGTGTACTGAAAGTAAAATTCCTTACGTTTTCGCATGTACATGATTTCCTATTAGACAAGTTAACATTCTGAACTTTTCCTGTGAACAAAGCTATTATTGTAAGGAGGAAACAAAAGACGCGCGAAATGTGCTGTTGTCATTGGAATAAAATTGCATCCTTTGCAGGTGCAGTAATAGTTACTATTTCTTCTTCCTTTTCACTGATTCGACAAATTGCGTAGTATCAGAGAGGCATGAAAACTGCGTGCTTGAATGCAAGTTGGTAAACGTAGTTCTTGGAAGGAAAAATAAGACTGTTAGCTACCGAGACAGGAGCATCAAGCTTCTGGGAGCATTGAACCTGTAGCTTGTCAAAGAATATCTACCTTCGGCTAGACGATGATGAGGTTAAACATTTTTATGCCGTTGTTCTAAATCAGTGCAATTATAACGGAGCCTAGTAAGCACAATAATTAAAAGTTATATATGTTGTTCCTTGAACCAATTACGAGCACGGTTCATCTTAATTTTTTGGATTCTCAAAAATGACATTGAACGATTATGACTAAAGGTAATACTCGTGATATTTACGTGCCAAATAAAGTTACATAAAATGTAATTTGTAGCAATGTTGTATTAACTTTCTATTGTAATTATAACACAGAGGGTTATAAAAAAGAAAATTTATTGCATTAAATACCTCTTTTAAACACAGTTTGAAATAAGGATTTCTGGGACCAGTCATTTCGGAACTATTCGTTTTCATTTGTTTGACTTCCGCAGCATTTTCCGTCATCTTTTTATATTGTTCAGCATTCGGTTGTTTATCGATTGTTTATCGATATGTGAAAAGAGATTAGTACTTCAACGTCAACAGTCCCTTCAGCTACATACCTGCACCGTTGTATCTATAACGAAAAATTTAATGAAACCAAATTCTGAAAATGTTATTAAAAATGTTAACATTAAACAGGTCTGACATCTGAATTAACATAAATGAAGATCTGGCAGAAAAATAAGGCAAACATTTTAAATCCCACACATACGGTTTTAAAGTACCTACATGTTTGCAAGACGCATTTTGCCTAACTTGTGGAGCGCGACCCCAATGATGCTCACGTAAACTTTGATAGCTAACGTATGCCATTTAGGTTTAGCCGTGCTAATTGTTCGCGAAACAAATATCGTTGTGTGGAAAAAGCTTTTAAGGAAGTATTGTTCTACATATAAAGGCAAAGAAGGAAGTTATATGTCTGCACATTTGCACATGAAGGTACAAGAACTGCGGACATGAGGTTTTGTTACGCCTGTATCAATATGACTTGAACAGCGCAAGTTTACGGAATTTTCACGCCAAAGCCATCCATGTCGAGACTATCGATTAGTCGAGAAAAGTGAGTGAACCACTATTGTCGAGGAGTCTCGATAAATTAGACACTTCCTACTTTCACGCCAAGTTGCCCAAACTACACAAACAACCTAATAGGCTATCTCTCCCCCTGTTTAAGTGACCCTTGGGGGATTATGACGTAGAAACTGAGTAAACAGACAAATAGATCATTTATCTGCTGGGTTTATGCTTCATTTTACCCACCTCTTTGGAATAATGGCCTGTCTGAGCCCGAGTTCTAATCTGGAATGGGATGAGCTGCCTGGATTATCTCGTTTAAGATAAATGCTGAATAACGCTTAGCTCTGCTTCGAACACTTATTAAAATATCACCGTTTTTTTGTCTTCAGATCTGGGGTGTTGTAAAGAAAAGCTGAACTTTTAGCGATAAATTAACACGCTATTGGTGCACAGCGGTTGTAAACAATAACGTATACAGAAAGTTCAAAGTTCAAGAGGATTCAAGAAGATTAGGTGCTTTCTGGCTCTGTAAATTTACAGCGTAATTAGTTTAAATATATTCTACGCATTTAGATGGTAGGATTTAATGGTGAGGTGGATAATGGAGGGAATTAAAAGTAGAGTTAACCGAAGTCACTTGAGGGCAAAGTGAAATGAACTTGCATCAACCTTTACGAGTAATTCGCACACAAAACTAATTGCGTTGTTTATTAAGAAAGAGCCAGTTAGCTAAAATACAATATGTTCAACTTAGAACAGAACCCACTTAACTAGGACAGATGCAGATAAATTAAATCAGCAGTACTGAGTATGCTACATGGAAGCGAGCTATAGACAACAGAAAAACAAGAGCACATCGTAGAGGAAGACCAAGAACGCAATGGGAAGCAGTATAACAGGCAGAAATGCTTAATAAGACGATGGAGAAGTTGATAGCTTAATCGTGAAAAGTCCATAAGTTGCATGGTGACAAGTTTATGTTATCCGAAGGTCAGTTCGCGTGTAAGTTACCTAATTGGGATACAACTTGCACACGAATACACACTTACCTAAGCTCATATTTCAAGTAGGCAGCTTTATAGATTTGGTAAATTTGTTCCAAGCAGCTTTTGAAAATTTCGTTATATTGCAAATCAAGTTAAAACTTTTAAAATTCGAGACTCTGTTCAGAAGTAGCCTCAAACTTAAAAATGAAGTGCATATAATTTTCTCCTTCCTTTCTTGTCCTCTTTCAAATTATCTCAAACTTTCTTAGACCCATTATAACTTGTCAAGAACAAGTGATCCCTGTACAGGAAAAGGGAATTTTCTTTTTTAATATGTTATCATGAAGAGCTAAGAAGGTTTACTGTATAATGCATAAATTGATTCAGTCTTGAAGAAAACTTCAACATTTCAAGGAAAAATTCGATGTGACTTTTATAGCTTTCAGTAACTGGTTATTATTTTCAAAACTACTACTGTGAATTGTGAGAAACACTTCGCCAATTAGATACTTGTGATTTTAAAAATAGTATCAAAGACTTAAAATGATTAATAATAAAATTGATTATTGGAATTTTTCAGTATAAAATAACGAAATGCAGGACTTTTAAAATAATAGTAACAAGTTGTGTAAAACCAAAGAATAGTGATTTCATAATATGTAATTATCTTAAGTTTTTCTGCAATCACATGCCTCAAAGATAATGAAATTTAATATTTTTTAGGCTAAAGGAATACGTTCAGAAATCAACGTAAAGTTGATTTGCTAGATCATTTCAATCAAATCTAGAACAGTCCTTCAAGGATCGTAACTCTCAAGATCCATGTATTTTACTATCCCAGTTGTATTGATTTCGGTTAGATTCCCGCTTAAATTCGCCGCAGCAGAAGTTAAGAATACAATCAAGGTTCTTTTGCTTTTACTTACTGTTGAGAGAGCAGGAAGTCTTTCCTTGATGTGGCACTGTCTCGCTAACTACACACCTGTTGCGGTAGAGACAATGAGTCATGGCTGTTGGACACGGTGTTGCAATGTGTTCCCCTTTCAGCACATGAAGTCTACAATAGTTGAACCTCTCAATTGTCGCTTGTCAACCAATCTCAGTCTTCACCTATCTTTATCACTTCTACAACCTACTTATTTGGTAGAGGAGGTATTCTATTTCATCCAAGCATAGCTTATTAAGGAAATACAGAATAATGCCAATAAATCCTCGGTTGTAAAAAACATGTTTAATAAAACTATTTCTTTATTGTTTTACTTGGTTATTTTTATTTACTTGAAAATTGCTAACTGAATATACATGTTTAAAGCGTTGACAAGAATGGCCATAATAACTATTTTTCGAAATATTAATTGCATTGCGTTGAATAATCCAATAATCGCCATTCATTTTGTTTTTAATGATGTCATACAAAGAATGAAGTTTCAAAGCCTGCCTGCCTACCTACCTACCTACTACGAAATAGTAATCAGCGATTTTTGTGCATAATCATCTCTAAATTAAGTAAATATAAAAATATAAGCTTTTATTAGAGTAGTTTGTAGAAGAGATATGAAAATAAATATTAACAGTACTAACATCTATATATTTCTACCAGTCATGCCTTAAATGCATTCTAAATGATTACATATTTTAATCAAAATTTTAAAAATACATGTATATTAAAGTAAAGACTGCACAGAGAGTATAACTGTATAAAAAGCACTTTTCTTCTTCAGAAAATAGTAACAATTTTATTTGTAAAGATGTGGAAAGTAATTTGAAGCCTGAACAAATGGGATAATTGGCTCAAATTATGAAAAGATTGATGAGATTATGAAAGGACCATGTAATTTAGAATTACTTTAATTTTCAAATATTAACATCCCGTTATATGCGAGGGAGTGTCAAGTATTAGTCTTGCCTTAGTGGTCATTTGTCAATTTGGTACCAGCGTTTAGCTGTGCGAAAGATGCTCGTTAATGATTCCCTGTCATTCTTACACGTTGTCATGATGTTACAGAATCATGAGTTAGCTTTACAACATGCTTGTATGTATGTTCTCCAGAGGCCGTAGTTATGGACAAGGTTTGGATTGGAACTTGTCCTCTGACAGATGAACTGTACGGAGCAGAGTCAACACTATGTTTTCAACAGAAATTATTTAGGTAGAAAACTTGTGTCAGCTCTTGAAGTCTTGAGGCGTTATACGAGGGTTGTTCAATAAACAATAATCATAATTTTTTACGGTCATAATTTTTCGCACTAAAATTCAATCTTATTATATTTTGTTAGTTTAATGTGAAACAAACACGCCGCAGTACTTTCATTGTTGGTACTCCTGGTTCCCGCCTGTGAGAACCAGGCAAATTCAGACATGTTCAGTATCGCCTACCGCTGCAATGGAGGTAACACATGAGGAGCAATATTGCTTATAAATTCTGCTTTCGTCTCATCAAATCTTCAGTTGAGGCCTGTACAATATCACAGGAGGCCTATGGAGAGTCTGTTCTTCCCTACAGCACAGCTCGAAGGTGGTTTAAAATGCTTAAAGAGGGGAGACAATCAATTTCAAAGTAAGGCGGACCCGGTGCTCCTGTTACTACTCTTACGGAAGAAAACATCGACACTGCTGCTGCCACTGTGAGAGAGGACGGACGAATTACCTGATCACTTTCTGAAATACTGAACATTTCATTGAGTGCCACTCCCACGTGGTGACTGAAACATTACACATGAGACATGTTTGTGCGCGATGGGTTCCAAGGCTGTTGATTCCCGAACAAAAGGACATTCGCATACAGGTCTGCATACAGTTAAAGTTGATGTTAGAGGAAGATCCGGAGTTTCTTTAAAACGTAATCACTGCTGATGAAACTTGGCTACATGATTTTGATCCTGAGAGCAAACAGCAAAGCTCAGTGTGGAAATATACTTCATCACCAACCCCAATAAAAGCAAAAGTGGTTGTTTCTGCTTGGAAAGTTATGGTCATCTCATTCTTTGATATTCATGGAATGGTTTATCAGCATTTTGTACCTGCACACACATCAATAACTGGACAATACTACAGGGATGTCCTGAAAACATTGCAAGTCCATATCAGGCGTAAAAGACCACATTTCCGTGAAGCAGGCTGGATGCTGCACAACGATAATGCGCGGCCGCATATTGCCAATGTTGTTGCTGAATATCTTGCAAAAATAAACGTAAAGTGCATCCTTCACCCTCCTTATAGTCCGGATTTAGCCCCATGTGACTTTTTTTCTATTCCCTAACTTGAAGAAACGCCTTCGTGGGAGGCATTATCCTTCATCAGAAGCAGTGGTGAAGGCTGCGGAGGCGATTTTGAAGGATCTCTCATAAAATGGTTTCCAGCTTGTCTTAGAAGACTGGCAGAAACGCTGGGACAAGTGTATCGCATTCAGGGGAGACTATTTTGAGAAGTACCATCAAAATTATGAGGATGAGTAAAGGTACGTTGTCAAAAAAAAATTTGTGATCATTCTTTTTTGAATAGCCCTCGTATATTGTCATCGACTAGATTCAAGGGGTTAAATAATTGAGACGTTATTAAGAAAATTTTAAGATGTAGGGATCTTGTGAAATCATAGATTGTCATTAAGACATCCTTCAAATGTGGGGATACGACATAGGTTGTCATTGGACATTATTTAAATTGGGATGTATAAGATGGACGTTCCTCAAGAAGTACGGGCGACCTAGAACTCAGCCCATGAAGGACGTAACTCTGTGGAATGGTGGCTATACACCAACGCTTTCATTTGGCAACGCTCCAACGATACTGGGCCAAACATTGCACAGCTGCACTACACTGTGACAAGGACACGTATAATTTGACGATATCGGAACCTCCTCAGTGGGCGACTCAAGCTTCATAACCATGTATGTTCTCATCACAAAACAATGTGTCCCCATTTAAATTTTGCTTCTATTGTTTCAATTTTAATAACATTTTCTTTAAATAAATGGTAAAACTCAAACTTAAAAATTCAGTGCTATAGTGTAGGTTTGAATAACGACTTTTCCGTCCACTTCTAACCATGGGAACATGCCAGCACGACATTAAATTCCCTGACGGACTTCTGTTTACCGGTAAACAACAAAGACATCTTAAATTTAGTCCGATATCCTGCCTTTAGCAGCAAGGACCAAAGTCCAGGACTTCTACGTATTTACTCGACTATTAGGCCAATCAATATTACCTGTCCTTTCGCACGAGCCATTGATTTATTGACCAATGACACTGAATTTTTCAGTTGATTCTTTCCACCTGTCCAATCTGTCCTACACACGACTTGCGTGAAAGGACAATAAAATTGCCCTGACTGGAGTAAATCAATAAACGAAAATCAATAGGAACTTTATTGGAAAACTTATCTAAGCTCCTCATCCCAAAGTAGTCCAGGATGTTCTTGCTTCAATGTGCAATGCAAAAATTCTAAAGAATCGACAACTTACAGTTACTAAAAAAGGTATTCGTCTAATGCATGAGTTTATGTTTAAGGATATATGGATAGTGGAAAATCATCAGAATAAAGTACAGCAGGAACACTGTCTTATTTATTGATTAGTGAAAAACAGAATGCAATAAAGAAACATATAGTATTCTTCACATAAACATAGTTAAACATTTAAAATTAAAGATATGCAATATAGGATGCAAAATAAGTATTCGTCAGCTTACTGAAAATTGTGTAGAATGTTACGGTTAGTACTTAGTAGGCCCCCCATTCCTCCTTATAATCTCTTCAATACTCCTTGGCATGGATTTCACCAAAGATTGTGTTGTTTCCACTGTAATTTTACGTAATTCCTCTAGTAGAGCGTTCTTTAGGTCATTTATATTGGATATTTGATGATTCCTAATATTTTTGTCCAGTATACTCCACAAATTCTCTATTAGATTCATGTCTGGGGTGTTGGCTTCCATCATGGAGTATTATACAACAACCATAGCCTTACATCTATAGCTGTGTGTTTTGGATCATTATCTTGTGTGAAAATATAATCCTCAGAAAGTCCCATATTAATCACACTTCTGGACAGATGTGTTTTAGGATGTTTATCAAACCTTATGATTCTTAATTCCATCAATAAAACACAAATTCCCCTCACCATTTGCACTCATTCAGCCCCAGACAAGCATTGAACTGCCTCCAAGTTTAACTGAAGCTGTTATATTTTTCTCCTCAAGTTCACAAATCTTTTTTCTCCACAGTATTACTCGCCCTTTTGACTTAAACAGCTCAAATTGTCTCGTCAGTAAATACACCTTCTTCCAGAAATCAAACCCATCGAATCTATGTTCCTTTGCAAAAGCAACTCGCCGTTACTGATGTATTGGTTTCTATGGGCTGTTCGGCCTCCATACTCAGCTTCATAAGGCACTCAGCTTCATAAGGCACATTTCTTATAGTTTGTGCTGAAACGGAATCTCCTGTGTGTTTGAACTGCAGTGGCAGGTTTTGGAGCACTTAGTTTAAGGTTTTTCTTGACTTCTCTAAGTAACTGTCGTTTCTCCATCTCGGATAGAACTTAAGGACGACCGCTTCTTGATTGATTTTAGTCAGTTTTGTTCTCATCAAACCTGTATATAGTAGTCTTCATTGTACTGGTAGGTCTTCCAATGATTTCTCCAATTTCTTGAAAAGATTTTCCTTTTTAAAATAACCTGGTGCAAATTTCTCTTTCTTCTTTCATAGTTTCACGACATTGTCGACCCAATGGCTTAAATAGCAGTCAATTGTTTTGAAAATAGAGATGGAACTATAAATGACAGTGGATGAAACACAACTACATAAGAAAAGGGAAGGAGTGTGTGTCAGCGAGGCAGCATACCTGGGATCTTCTTTACTAGCCTTTAACTGCTATGGTCATATCGGCGGCCGTTCTCCTTTGGAACATACTGAAGGTGTTAACTCGTTATCTTTGGTTTTTAATCATTAGATCACGCACACATATGATTAGACGAATACTTTTTGGGAGTATCTGTAGGCATGTTGAAACAGGAAGTATTTAATTGTTTTTTCTATATAATTTAATTAATTAGTCCATTTAAGGCGTTCAACCCTAAAAGTTTAGCTGCTTTTGAGGTAGCTTTAACGAGTTACTTTGTGTATTTTCTACTGTAGTCTTAAAATGTACAATTTCAGTATTAGTTTTATTTAATTTCAGACCATTGCCTGTAAACCATGGTTCCAATTGTTTTACGGCATGGTCAATGTTTGTTTTTAAATTATAAATATCTGACCCACTTAAAATAATCGACGTGACATCAGCCTAAAATATTGCTTGTCCGCTGACTAACTGAAAGATCATTCGTGTAAGTTACATAAAGTAGTGGACCCAGTACGGAACCCTGCGGAACCCCATTTTTAATTTGTTCCCATTTTGTATGTATAGGACCAGAACTGCCCTCCAGCATAATTTTCTGTGTACGGCCTTCTAAGTGTGATTTGAACAATTCCATGTTCGTGTGTCTTATGCCGTAATGGTGTAATTTACTTATTAATACTTTGTAGTTTACACAAACGCATTAGATATATCACAAATTAGGGCTGCAGTTTGTCTTTTTTCGTCCAATTTTTTTGCTACTTTGTTTGCAAAATCCACGAGTGCAGTGTTAGTTGATAATTTTTTTTCTAAATCCATGCCGGAAGCTGTTTAGAATGTTCGCATTTTCAAGGTAGGTTATTAGTTTTAAATGTACTAGTTTTTCTAGAATAATTGAGAAAGTCGGAAGTACGAGATTGGGCGGTAATTTTTTAGTTCGTCTTCCCCACCTTTGTGAATAGGATGGATTATGGCATATTTCATTCTTTCCGTGTGAATAGGATGGATTATGGCATATTTCATTCTTTCCGGAAAAACTCCCATCATAAGTGACTGGTTGCACATGCAAGCAAGTGGCACACATAGTTCTTCTTGTACTTTTTAACTAACAGTGGTGGGATTCGTCCCATCCTTTTGACAGTTTTTGTTTGAATGCAGATATTATCTTTTTGACCTCAAATGGAGACACTATTCCTAAATCAAAATCAAGCAGGATTAAACTCACCCAGGATGTTTACAGCAGGATTAAACTAGGTTGAAGTACATTTCAGTTTATTCCATGCCATCACAAACGTGCTGGATGAGGTAAACCGTTAGGCGGTCCAGTTTCAGGAAGTTGGCAACGCATGTGTTGTTTATGTTTTCATAGTTTCACAAGTCGGTGTTCCTCAGTTTTTGTCTGAGTGTTTATCGTTCGACAAGTGCAACATTTCGACAATAGCCAAGCCACTATGGATCTTAGCCAACGGCTTACTTTGTTTTCAAGTGTTGATGTCTGGATATAGATTTGTGTTATCTTTTTAACTTCCTATATGTAGTTGAAGTTAGAAATGTGTGCCAGCAGATATCTTTGACCATGACACATTGCAGTTCATAAGTTTTTAATGTCCTACATTACATTTGTATGCGTTTAATTTTCATACGATACTATTGGATGAATGTGCAATCTGAATGATGTCATCGTTGTAAAGCCGGTCTTACTCAGCCACTAAACTAGATTCTGGTTTATGAACCCGCCTTGCACGGGTTTTTATAGGTACCTACGTAAGGTTGCGAAACATCTGCAGCGCGCGTTTTAGCGACATAAATACACCTTAAAATACATTGAAATTGCGAGTAAAGCATCCCCTTTACAGAAAACGAAGCTATATATGCTGAAAGTTTATATTAAATTTAGGTGACTTTTTTTTAAAGTAATTAATTTCTTCCATTTAGAAGTTTTTTTTTTTTTTTTTTTTTTTTTTTTTTTTTTTTTTTTTTTTTTAGCTTTTTAATGAATAGCTAAGCTAAAATACGCTCAGCTTTGAATTTGTGCATGTTATGCCTTGTTTATTGCAATGACAATGGAACTTACTATAATATTGTATAACTATAAGGAAAATTGGGATGAAATTAGTTATTAGATAATTCTGGAGTGTATTGACTGCATTCCATAGAAATTTGTATTTTTAAAGATTTTACAACAATGTTTGGTTAAAACAATTGCTGTAGGTGTTAGCAGCTGTGGCATTTTGCTACATTTCAGATCATTTCAATTGCATAGAAATGCTACCTGTATATAAAAGTACTGGATGAATATAGTGAACAAAGCTTAACGTTTTCCGAGGTTGCTGCAATAAGGTTTTCAAAATCCCGCCATCCTAAACTACCCTTTATAACAAAGCGTTTATCGAACTTTTTTTTTTTTAATTTAGGTCCTCCAACTTTAAGTCATATTGGACGATGGATGGAATGGGTAAAATGATGTTCAAATGAGCCCAGGATTCATAGAGCTTAGATATACCCTACATTCGTCTTTCAGGAAAAACCTTATCCAGGTAACTCACCCTGACCGAGATTCGAACTCAGGATCTCTTGAACGTGAGGCAGACATGCTACCACCTACACTACCGAGCGGGCATCGAACATTTTCATTTTATCAAAAATATTTCTAATAAATTTCAATAAATGGTCATATATTTTCATTAAAAATGAAATGTATGTTTTGAATTTCATGAATGAATGGTTTTTACACAACTGGTACACTGTAACCGTTCCTATTTTAAAGCAGACAATTTTGTGAAGTTAATTTTTTTATGGTGGGGCTAATTTCTTAGCTATTCTAGTTTCCGATTTGAATTCAGTTATATTTGATCATTGTTCATTATACTTTTCTCAAATGGAAAGTCGTTATTCATTTTCCCCCTCCTGGTCGTGCAAAGAGAGCGGAATTACAACCCCCACACAGCAGGACTTACAAGATTTGACTATTCATATTCATAGCAACTTAATACAGTGTTTGAACACAACTAAGTCATGTCATTTGTAATACATACTCTCTCTTAATGTCAAAAAAATTGTCATTCTCTTCACTCTCTCTCATGCACGCGCGCGCGCGCGCGCACACACACACACACATGTATATATATTCAAAATCATCGAAGTTGTCATCAAAAGATTCATCTATACTGTATAGGCTCTGCTTAACAAGAATTTAGTCAGTTTAGATTTAAACAGCAGCTGACACAGTATTTTTTAGGCTTTCCGGAGGCTAATGTAGTTTTGGACCAAAGTATTGGGGCTTATGTTCAAAAAGTTTTAGCCTGTGACCTTTAACTATATAGTTATTCTTTCCCCTTGTTTCATATGTGTGGACATCGGAATTTGTGGAGGTTATATTCCTGTTATGTACAAAAAGTATTGTTCGCAGAAAAAATATGCAGGGAAGAGTGTGTATGTTTAATTTTTTTAAAATACGGCCTGCACGAACTCGTATGTGTTATTTTTGCCAGGTATCTGATAGATCTTTTCTGAAGGAGAAAAAGTCTGTTAAAGCTTAATTTGGAAGTGTGTGCCCACAGCTCGATGCCATAAGAAATGTGCGAATATATTAATGCAAAATATACTTACTAACTAGTATCTACTGAGAGAAAATTGGCTGAATATCGCAACTCAACCAAGTCCTGAGCTTAATTTACTCTCTATTTTTTCGATGTGGTTATTCCAAGTTAACTTGTCATCAAGGGTTAAACCTAAAATATTTACACTTATTACACACTGGGCTAGACTATTGGCTATATTAACTCTGACTCCCTTTGTGACTACAAGGATATCTGTATTAAAATAGTTTTTACAAATATGTTATCTCGATTAACGTCAAATTGTGCCTTTTTGCTATCACGGCCATAAAATTCCGTTAATTCAATAAGCATTTTGTCTAATAGGAAGTCTAAAGAGTTAATATCACTTCTATTTCCAAGAATATATATTTTCTAAATATCTTAGCACCAGGCGTAGGAATTCCCAAGCAGTTGATTTAAAGTTATCTCATTCAAACCATATCCAAAACAAGACCAAGGTTACAGACGGGCAGGTAAAAACCGGTCCGAGTACTCTCTGCAATAGACTGAAGACTATACGAGGTATGGGGGATGGTTTATCTCCGACCTTCCTGCATAGTCCTTTTTTTTTCTTTGTATAACAGTTATACTTGTATATAGATCAATTTATAATTTTCCTATATTCATTTTAACAAATGAAATAAATCTGCACAGTAATTAAGGTATTTTTTTATTTCAAACATACCGTCATCAGAATTCGGGCTCTGCTAATCAAGTCCAATTGTTGAAAGAAAGTGGACTGTGCTATTGTTGAGTCGAGCTGGGAGGTGTATTTATCGCAACTTTGAGAACCTGTGATGTAACTAATATCTGCCACAATAGCAGGAGGTGGGGTTCAGCTAATATTAAACTGGTTTGTATCCCACAGCAGGAGGAAACGTCATGTCACGTGCATTTTCATGTGAGTGCTGAGAGTGACCCTTCCAACTATTGAAGTCTTCGTAATGGAGGATGTCATTTCTACACACGCCATTAGCCCTCGTCCTCCACAGCACAAGAAAGGAAGTAACTTGAGACATACACAAAGAATTTAGTTCGATGACGTAATGCTCATATGACAAAACATGCTACATTTTGCTGATCAGGTGTTTAGCATTCACAGTTTGCCTTCATTCTAATCATCTTTATCTTAGTCTGGCGTCATTAAGGGCCTCTTGAAGCCTTTTTTTTTTTTGAATCTTTATCATACCAGCATAAATAAATAAAAAAACACTTGAGATATGGAACAGGTGTCAGCTAAGAGTTCTGGATGAAAACACGCCATTGTTCAGAGTTACACATGCTGACAAGGGAGACTAGAGGAAAAGAGAATTTACATTATATATGTGTGATTAGTAAAGCCTGGATTTGAATGCACAATCAGTAAAGTATGCACTACTACAAACAAACACAAACAAATCAAGTGAACTCTTTTTTTTTTTTTTTTTTTTTTGTTTTGTTTATAATCTTCTACCAATAGGAGTAAGCGCTCTTGTAACTCTACAGCATTAACGCTCGGCCGTAGAGAGCCGCAGAGAAGTTCTAGAAAAAGGCCTGCAAGTGTTTTGTGTGTGAAAGGTTGATTTAATTGACAAAGAGGGAAAAGCTGGTTAAATAAAACTTGATTTTTAATTTCAGAATGTTTTAGGATACGACTTAAGATTTTTTTTAAAAAAAACCTATGCTTTACATTGTACATTTTTTAGGTTGTTTTCCCTAAAAATAATTAATAATGTTTTTGGTAAAATATTTACGCCACAAAAAATACTTACAACATAAATTTTCTGAGAATGTCATGTGAGTTTTTGTTCATTCGGAAGACATTTTGTATAATTTTTTATAACAGGTTTATGTTAAGGAATGCACGAAAAAGCACGCAACAAATTCACAACTTCCTAAAATATACAATTTATTCACAATAAAATGTTCATTTATGATATAAATTATTCATATTTGCAATTCAACAATACTTTTGTTAATTATTTTTGCATTTGTTTCTTTGGAACACACGAGAACAGTTTGAGACATTTGTTACACATTTTACCATTTCTGTTCCTTTTTTATGGCTCCAAATGTTTATCTCGTTTGCTGATGATGTAGTTTTAATTTTTGACAATGAGGATAAGCTGCAAAAAGCAATGTATAAATTGAATAAAATCAGCAAAATATATAATATGAAAATTTCAAATAAAAAAGAACCAAGGTAACGGCATTCCACGGCAAATACCCGGTAAGGACAAAAATTATAATTGAGAATAATATTATTGAACAAGTGTCACATTTTAAGTATCTTGGATGCGACCTAAGTTATGAAATGGATCAAGATATAAATCAGAAAATAAGTAAGTTTCAAGCAGTAACTGCAACAATTAAGAGAACACTAAAAGGTAAAACAAGAACTCAATTAAAATTTTGTTCTGTCATGGCACTCCCTGTCTTGCTATATGGAAGCGAGACATGGACATTAAGACATAAGAAATGAATTAAACACCAATTCTGTTTTATAAAAATTAATGGAATATAGAGAAAATTGGCACCAACATTTAGGAAGAATGACTCCAGAGAGAATCCCTAAACAAATAATGGAATATAAACCGAAAAGACGAAGATCAGTAGGACGACCTAGGAAACGATGGATCGATGTGAGACCGGAACAGGCTATAGCTTAATCCATGGAGGTAGAAGAAGAAGAAGAAGAAGAAGAAGAAGAAGAAGAAGAAGAAGAAGAAGAAGAAGAAGAAGTTTATCTCAAAATTAATTATATACCCATTAACAAACGAGAGATCACATGAATGTAACATCCGATTTACTTTCCTGTTGTAGAAGCTGTGCTATGCATTTTCATGTTTCAAATCCGTCCATTTGTTTTCCTCAATTCGTCGCAACTCCAAGGGACCACAACCGCTACTAAAATTGCTGCTGGTTAATTAGCATAAGTTATAAAGATATTTCCGTTTTAAATAGTAAACATATAGGGATATATCTAACCTTCAAGTAATCTCCAATTGCCAATTTCATTATTTCAGCTTGTTTCTCGGTGGAGAAATATAAGTATGAACTGAGAGCAGGAACTATTTTCTGAGTTAACTAAGAAAGAAAGGAGATGTGTAATTATATAACTCTTAGCTGTATCAAAACATCAGTGCTATTTTTTTGTTATTTAAGCGCCTTTTGTTGTGCCTATTGTGTGCATCCACTTTCTACTGTATTTATGCTTGTGAAAGTATTCACCGTGCAAGAAACTTGCTCAGGGTGCTTTCTAATGTGTGCATGCAGGCGCTGCTGATATTTATGTATGCATCCGAGCAAGGCTCCCGTTTCCTGGTTTCACAGCTGCTCAACAAAGCGCGGTGCTGGCGAAGAAATTCCCGCGTAATTACCACAAGATTTGGACTCAAACCTCTCAGGAGCAATAGGAATGGAGAAAATGCAGGCGGGCTTGATCTCAAGTCTGATTGTTGAGCTCAAACTTGATGTATGCACAGAAAAGGGAGAATTTATAGCATTTCGATTAGTATGTTCAAATTAAAAGTTTGTGTAGGCATGAGTTCAAAATAATTGCACTATCGTGGTTTGCGATGGAATATTGCCAGTTGATAAATGGGTCTTGCACTGTTCTCTATCTGCCCGCCTCGGTAGCGTGGTGGTAGAGTGCCTCACGTTCAAGAGGTCCCGAGTTCGAATCTCGGTCAGGGTGAGTTACCTGGATAAGGTTTTTTCCAGGTTTTTCCCTTATCCTGAAAGATGAATGTCGGGTAACTCTAAGTTCTATGTACCCTGGGATCATTTGAGCATCATTTCACCCATTCCATTCATCGTCCGATATGACTTAACGTTGGAGGACGTAAAATTACAGAAAAGAAAGGTCTGTTCTCTATCTGGGATGGGCATAGCAATTGTTCCTATTTTTGATTTGCCCAGTATTTATGAATGTGTTTTATTGTTTTCTACAAAATTTCGAAACCAGAGTTTTTAAAAACCCTGTTTAATTGGGACCCATTTGCGATGTGTGCCCACAGGCACTCGATTGTGTTTGAAGAGAGTTGAAAAGCACTTTTCTTATGAACGGAATTGACTAGAAAGTATTCCCTAAAAAGTTTTACATTTGTGTCACCCTATAGCCAATAGGTTGATTTATTGGAGAAAAAATAGCCTGTCATCTTCATATCACCAGATTCCTTCTGATTTTTCTGGTTTGTTACGGAATATTTTGTTACAATTTTGACAACATACGACATGCATGAGAAAATGACAAAAATTATAAGTAATCCTACACTTAAGAAACCTGTGATCCTAAACTATGTAGAAATCTGCACTAATTTCGTCCAGTAATGACACAAATGTACCGTAGAACCTGGAAGAACTATAAACTGGGATTTCATAATTTCACAGCGATATCCTGATGATTGGTAAAAATTTAACTTCTACTTCCATTTTCCTGATCTCGGTTACCATAACTGGAACTTGTTTTTCATAGTTTTCCCTGCAAGCAGGTATGAAAGTTCTGGCATAAGTTGGACGGCCCCTTTCGTGGCGTCTGCGAAATATCGATGTTGCCTGTCAAAACGAGGATACAATATGTGACTGATACCAGATGTAGTCATTTTAGGTGATATAATTGGTCATTTCCTAAGTGATATTTCGTCAGGACATTCCCACTTTTCTGCCGTGGAGTAGATTAGCATCTATGATCTACAATAATTTCACTTATATTGAGGGAATAAAATAAAAAAGAGAAACAATGTACCATATTGCTTAAAACAAGAAGTGTCCTTATGGCAGCGCATTAATCAACTGTGAGGCCGTATCACACAATGATAAGATAAAGTGGCTGAGTAAAACCCTTGAAATAGCGGTAAATATCCAACGTTATTAGAGCTTATAATCTCAAAGCAAGACTGTAACATGCAGTTCTGTTGCTGCTCATTATTTGGACCTTCAAACAAGATGATACTCAAAGAATCTGAAGCTATTACCAGTCAAAATAAGTAAAGGCTGGTTAAAAATAGAGACTTCCTCATATTAGCTGAGTGTTTTAGACATTCTCGAAAGCGCCATCGTAGTTTTAATGAGTTTCAAACTAGTATTGCTCCTTTCCAAAGATTGCAAATAACAAAGAACTACAAATAACTTGAACGTTCGGTATTAAAGCATTAATAAGCAAAGAATCTTGGTATATGACTTAGGAGTCGGAAATAGTTGTGGATCTATATTTAGAAAATGTTACCAATCGAATTTTGACGTTGGCTAACCTGTTTTATCTTAATTGAATTGGAAGGAAAAAAAAAAAAAAAAAACTTAGGTCAATTGCAGCTAATGACGTACCAAATCGAAAATCGTTTTTCCACTTTCTGTCGATATGGTAATAGATCTGTAATAGATCTGTACTTCCGTGATATTATGAACCAAATGTTCTAAACTTTTGTTTTTCGTTCTCGGGTTATTAACGAGCCTTAACTCTGATTTACAGCACCTGAGCTGATATTGCATCGACGGTTAAATTCATACTGGGTCTCATGAACACCACGGAACCTACATACGGAATTATCTAAACCTTAAATGACATAAGATAGCAGGTTCTGAATTTGCATATGCAAAGCATCCTGTGGCCTTCTTAAGAACATGACTACTTTGTAAGGAGCTCACGTTAAAGGGGGTTCAAAGGATGACTATTTTCGTTGCTGACGGCATGTTTTTTTGGTTAATCATATTCATAAGTACTATAAAAGATTCAATAGACATTAGGCAGCTGTGTTACAAAGTTCATTATTTTGGAAATAATATTTAACATTGTAAAGTTGAATTAGTGTTGATACATTGAGACGAGCAGGGCTCAAAACATGGATTTTCGATTTTTCCTACAATGTACTTATTGCTTGAGCTATCTCTGATAGCGGTTAATTATAAAATCCGATAAATTTATAGCTTACAACACCGCAAGTCTCTTTCAGAGATATAATATCTGGAGTGTTTGAGATTGCCTTGAATGTTTATCGGGATATTTGTATCAGATAAGCATCAACAGTGGACTTAGAGTCACGGGTTAGGTTATGTGGACTTCAATATTTTTTGTGCTTTTCTTAGAGGGCGAATCCATTTACTTTCTCTTGTTTCCAGCATTCTGAAACATATTCTTGTTGCATTATGTGTTTACGGTCAGTAAAGTAGGAACAAGAAACATTCTAAATCAGCTTAACATAAAATAAACAAGATAAATTAGTGTCAGTTTAAAAAATCTCTAAATCTTGATGAAATGTTTACATATGCCTCTGCAGCTATACTTCCTTTCATATCAAAGAAAATAGATTTTCAAAATAAACTGACTTACACATTTGTTTTTAGTACTAAATGAAAACTTTACATTCTTGCTGACATCTAAACAATTATGTACTTGTATCCTATACATGTACAATAATATCGTTTTCATATTAGAAGCGATTCCGGCCCTTAGAAACACATTCCTGGGGCCGTCCCAGGATGTCAACTCTGTCGGATCTCTTCCGATAGTCCAGTGTTTTGTTCTGAAAACAAGACAAATGACTCACGTTGCAGTGCACCGAATGGCGGATGATAAACGAAGACAATTAGAAGTCAAACATTGGGAAATAATCGAGAGTTCTAATTGTGTATTTTGAAACGAGTGATAATTATATGCATTAAGCAGTCACCCACTCTCTTATCACATAAGCGACAACTGTTGGCGAAGTTACCGTGCGTGACTTTGGTAGCATGTCGTGCAAACTTCATTGCCATTCCCATGGCTCATATAGGTCAAGCAGAGAACCTCAGATAAAAATAACCTTCACAGAGTTCGGTCGCTCTCCTCTTCGCGGCGGCCTTTTCCGTTTTCAACCTGTGGCACACTTTCAGCCAATTTCACTTCTAACTGGGTACAACAAGGTGTTGCTCGCAAAAACCGGCTACTTTGTCTGACGCGGAGTCTTAAACTCCGCCATTTCTTAAAATTGTTGCCGAAATTTAAGGGGCTGTCAAAGGTTAAACTTCTCGATTATTTTGTCCAGATCTATCTCTGCATTAATACAGAGCTGGGCACGAATAACCCGCCTTATCTCTCTTGATATGAAACTAAACTATCAACTTGTGCGATTCTTTATCGTGTTTGCAACTTTCCACTGTTATGTATGTCTGGCTTAATATCAAGGGAGTTATTCCCAGCCGTGAACCTTGAAATACTCGTTCTGTTAATGTAAACTGAAAAATGTTTCGTTATTTTTTATTTTCTCAAAAATGACTAACAGTTTCACTTTTTTATTATTTAGTATCCAAGAGAAGTAACCCTATTTTAACAGTAAGCTATGTTAGGGTTTTAGTTACAAAATCACATAAATACAAAGATCAAAATAACAGAACGTGATAATAATTATAACGTTTTAAAAATGTTGCCAATAAAGTGCTCATAGGCTGAAGTGCAACATTTTTAAGGAATACATTTAACAACAGTGTTGAAGATCTGTACTACAGTATGAAATATGTTGAATAAGATATCTCTTTTTGGAATGAAGATCACATCTAAATATTAAGTGTTCAACACTTTCATCAACGCCTTCACATTTACAGAGGTATACATCAGGAGAGTCTATATGGAATCTTCGAAAGTAAGTTTTAAATTGCCCATGTCCGTGTGCCATTTTATATTTTTTGGTTTCAGTATCTTGAAAACACGCATTTCCTATAAACTTTTGCTGTCAAAACTTTTAGTGGAATACAATAACCTATTAATTTTCCTTTCATTATTTTTCTTATTTTTCCCTTCGATGGCCATATGAGATTTTACCGAAGGAAAAAAAAAATTAGATACCGTTAGAGGAAGTAAATGTAGCACCGTGAATGGTGCAAACATTGGCTAACAGAAAGTATTACTCAACATTTGTGCAAACAATTTGAGAGAAAGTTTCTGGTGTAGTATTGGACCGTGTATAATGTTAGTCCACATTAAATATACATTTGGACCTCGCATGTCTATGAACTTCGTGACTACGGCAAATTGTTGGCAACTTTTGAACTGTGAACGTTTTATTTGCTCTCGCGTGAGACGGAAGTGAAGTTCTTAATACAAGTGCATATTATGTCGGGTTCAAGTACAATAACTAATTAGTACAATTACATTACATTATTTTCTCTTGGGTGAATATGAAGACTAAAGAGACACTTGGTACTTCCCTGTGCCAAGTTTGTTTTATGTATATTGAGGGACTACATTTTCTTAATCTAGGATCTATTCAAAGCTACCAGTAATATATATGTATAAGTGAAAGAATTTGTTGTTACAAGCTTAAATTTGTAAATGAATTACCTAATAACAGTCTTTTATAGATAACATACAACAAACCTATTTTTATTAGGTTTATTCTCTTGTTAAGTGTTCGATGAATGAAATGGGTGAAATGATGGGTCCACGAGCTTAGAGTTAGTTGACATTCATCTTTCAGGGTAAGGAAAAACCTTAGAAAAAATTTAAAAAATTTATCCAGATAACTCGCCCTGGTCGAGGTTCTAACTCGGGACCTCTTGAACGACACTCTACCATCTACGAGTTTTTGTTTTTACCTAGACGTTACATTATTAAATTTACATGTTCAAAACCGTTAAACATGTCGAGAATTCAAAATTAGATTTTTAAGGTTTAGTCTTAAATAACTACCAATAGTGCCTATATATTGTTAATGTTTCAAACTATTTCAGCTTTGCAATTATCTACGTTCCCACGTACTATGCAGTGTAACATTCATTACTTCATTTTAAATATCACGGCTCAAACTCTGCAGCTTTGCAGCGGATTGTTGCATAGATATGAATATAGCGGTCTTAAGATAATCTCTTTGGTATCTTTCACTAAGATCAACCCCGTTATCACATCTTTTCTTGGTCTGTTCATTACTCCCGATGCGCACATGTTCTTTATGGATAATGGATATGGTGAAAAGATAATTATGACTCACATGGAAGAGTGTTGTTTACTCACAGCTGAAGATCGAGGTTATTTCATTGTGGCTTATTCCTCGCAGTGCTTTAAAACAAATGAACATCGAATTTTCGCAAAAATGCTTGCAATTCTGTCCAAATGCCACAGCATTCCTTTCTCTGCCTGCCCGCCATTCATCAGAGGCTAAGTTTGAATTGTTTATATCTCACATTCCTGAAACTGTTGCCGCTCCAGACAAGCGGAAATAAAAACAAGCAACCGGAAATAGCCTCTCTCTGTTAACAATTGCACATCTCCGGCTGTTTCTGCTGCTAGCGACAGTCCATGATTAAAATTAAAAGTGATATTCTGTCGGCTGCAGTAATGAAACTAGATTTTAAATAATTTCGAAGCTGTTAAATTGTTATTCTCGTGGATATTTTAATGTTACTAACAACTTTATAACGCAGAAAAGCAGTGTGATATTTTTATTTAGCTTTAACACTGATTTAAATGTGTAATGACTATCCGGCCAAAGAATATATTGCTCGCACTCCAGAGAACGACGAAATGAAGAGATCGCTTTTATTGTAAAAGCTTGTTCGCTCGCCCTTGGGCGCCTGGCTTTAAACCTCCCCGTCCCCTCCTATTTCTAAGAGACAAGGTCGTAACTTGTAGACGCTGGCATTGTGAATAAAAGAACAATCTGTCGACATTCACCTAACTGTCGGTTAAATTCATGCCAAGGACGTAAGTGACCTACACCTAGTATAAGATTAATCAAGCCGAAAAAAGATATTTAAATCATTGATTAGGAATTAGGAATTCTCAGAATGCGAGGCACAACACCCTTGAGCTGTCACTGCAACAGTGTTAAGGAATTAATGAACTTTTTAAACCTATCAGAAATGCAGGGTATTAATTGAGTACACGAACGCTACAAACAGAGATAGATACAAACTTAATACACGAAAAAAGTAGATTTACCACAAAACTCAATATATCCATTTCAGTATAAGGCTTTTTAATCAGTCATTAAGGCATTTTGGGAAAACAAAATATATCGAAACATTTTCTACTTAAATGGTAGTTTGGGGTGAAGATTCCTTTTTAAATTATTTTCTTTTGGCATATTTGGAAGTTATTAAACTTAAATACGAGATTTGATACTATGGAGTATTTTGTTTCTGAATTACGATGTACACATACAGATCTTTTGAAAAATTAATTTTTATTTATGGGTCCTTAAAAAAGTCAGTTCTCGTGGACATTTATCTTGCAAATATCAATACTTGGAGAACGTCAGAAATGAACGAATCATTTTATATGTGAAGAGTAGGTTGGGGTGGGACAGTTTCTTTGTTTCTGAAAGCTGCTCAGTTTCTGAAAGCTGCTGACATTTATCATACATTTCGTTGTTTTTTAAATTATGTTTATAAACGTGCCAGAATCTCTTCTTAACCAGTTTTATGGGTTTAGCTCAAAAACCCATGGGCACCTCAGGACATCTCGAGGTTCGAGTTAGAATCTCAGCCAGGGCGAGTTATCGGGGTAAGGATTTTATCCGGGGTTTTCCCTTATCCTGAAAGATTAATGTCAAGTAACTAAGCTCTGGACCCTGGGCTCATTTGAGCATCATTTCACCCATTTCATTCATCCTCCGACATGACACAATGTAGGACGTTGATATTAAAAAAGCAACTCAAAATTACATTTCCGGTGAAATCTTGGTCTTCAGTTTTCGGGTTCAATACATACGCCCTTAGCAGTGAAACCTAAGTTCAGTGTTTTACTTGAATAGCCCTGTACCTCTAATGAGAGAGTACGTTATTAACTAAATTAATTTTAGGAGGGTCATCTTCTGGGTTTATTAAACCAAGTAATTCAATCCTTTCCCTAAATTTGGCTCGGGATCGCTTATCCCATACCTACTGTACCAGGCCCCTGGGGGGATACATGTATTTACCATTGGTTATATTTTTATCTGTAGGTAACACTACGGTTTATAGGATCATGACAAATAATAAGTGCACAGTTAACTTTGGTGCATATATTATATTATTACTCTGTCGACATTCCATGACAACTAGAAAACAACAAAACAAGTAACAAATGAAAAACACAATGTACTGGCACTGTTTCTAACATTCAAAATTGATTCTCTTAACCGATTAAATGAATACATGCATATTGTTGAGTATGTCATATCCTTCTGTTTAGAACTGTTCGAATGAGGAAACTCACGAATGAACCCAAACATTTTAATTAATTCATTTTAAACCTTATTAGGTCGAAATTTTAAGTGCCGTCTTGAATATGCTGTATTGTTTTAAAAAGAAAATCCCTACAAAAGATAAAGTGTTTGGTTTCCGCTTCTCGATGACATTTTGGGTTTTACAATATCCTGAACCTGTAAAAGTAAGATTTATTTTACTGTAATTGGATTTGTGATCCTCATTCTGTCACTGAGGGAACCGTTACTTTGCCATTCTTCAATACTGTTTCCCTCCATGTTTCTTTTGTTTTGGACATGGTATGTTAGGCTATGTCACACAGAAACAAATAAAACGAACCAGAATAAGAATGGAGAATGAATTAGTTTGCAAGAATAAAACAGTGGACCCGTGCAGAGACTATTTTCTATGCTTCAATATTTCCACGCCTCTCTTGCTCTCAGAATTCGACGTTCGTGGGAAAGACCACAGTTCCCTCCTCTTATCATCTTATTCTCGTCATTTCAGGAAGTCTGAGGCGCTATTTTCCTGACAAACGAATATCCGTTTTAACATACAAACTTTCCATGCTGTGCAATATATGCTGAAATAAGACAATTACAATACAGCGAAACATGATGCATGCATTATTACGTATTACTCCATCTGCATTAATACAATGAAAACTTGATATGTAAATGCCTCACGCTTAACCTTTAAGTATCGAAATACTGGTCGTTGTATATTTCTAAATTCCAAACAGTTCTCAAGCATATTTAGTTGTGTTACAGGATCGTTGTGAATTCTTACAAACTTGTAGCAGGTAAAAATGTTTGAGAAATGTTAATTCCCATAAATTTGTTGAATGGTGAACCTGTTTAGTAACAGGCGGTCAGTTACCCCTAATCCACTCTCAGTCAATTGTTAATTACCTAGAAATGGCCTCTGAAATAGTTATGAATTACATTTCATTAACTGATTAACTATCATATATGTAAACCCTTACTACATAAACAGTTTATGCCAAAAGTTTTTGTGACGTTGATTTCCAAGATATTCTTTGTTATTCGTTTGATTGTTCGGATAATTTACTTTTCTCAACTATAGATCGAGATTATTGGTTTTTTTCTGACGTGTTTTTTGCATAGATAATAGAATTTGAAAGACATTTCAAAGCGGCCAGCTTTGAAAAAGTTGACTGTCACTTCATTTATGTAAATGTGTAGGTATAAGTAAACGAATAACGAAGGGTTGTCTGTATTGATAACAAAAAACTTTATTAAAATAGTGAGCAGAGAAACTCGTGTAAATACATCGCATCAGATTCCCTTAGAATTAGATTTAGAGGTCCAGAGATAGTCCTAGGCTGGCGGGGCTAGCCCCGGCCGGGTGTCTTATGCCGCAGTACCTAGCCGCTTTGCGGCTTAACCTGCGAAATGAGCTAGTAGTTCCATGTTCTGCTGGGGTGTTTGAAAATATTGCTTATTTGGAATGGGTTGCCCCTTGTCGTGGGCAGCTGCACTTATTCGTTCTCCCTTTTTGGGAGACACGATTTAATTTTGTTTTGCTCCGTTTTGGCTACGGGTTGTGTAGCGCTTGGTCCTTCGGCGTAAAAATTGGTCCCAGAGATATCTGGGGGTTTCCTTGGGTTACCCAAGGGGTCCCAAGACGTCTCTTGGCAGTCTGAAGGACGGCAAGCGTCTTTGATCTCTCGGGTAATACCTTCCCAGGGAGTTCACTAAAGGGTTGGGGTGAATTTGGATTTTGTCGTACATTGATCGTGCCCTCTCGCGAATGACATCGACAATGTACGGGATCTGGGAGTGCTCATGTAGGATATGAGCCGGGAATCTCCAGCCTGTATCGTAGATGATGCGGAGTGCCTTGTTCTGCAGCGTCTGGAGCCTGACGAAAGTGGTATTAGCCACTGTTTCCCAGATCTCACAGCCGTACAGAATCATAGGCGGAATGATCGCCCGATACAGTTGGAGTTTGAGTCGGATCGGCATGGTTGATCTGAAAATAGGGTATAGGCTCCGGAGTGCGACGTGCCCCAGCTGGACCTTGCGCTTGACGTGCGGAACGTAAGTTAGCTTTTAGATTAAACGGTATCCATTTTAATAGACGCATATTACCAAAAGAAGCTGGTATTGGAGCATGTGCCAATACCTACGCGTCATTTACTAAGTGCTAAATCAAGCTGTGGGTAATTAAGAAGCTTTTATTTTTCAATATTTTATTAATTTTAATTGTCCGGCAGTTATCAATTATTCCTCATGTAACAAGAGCCGTGGATGTGCTAACAGATTTGAATGAGAGCTTGTGCTTTTGTGGAAAACTCGTTAAGATAACATTTTACATGTTGCTTATCTAATCGCCTCTCAATAAAGGACCTTATCTCTTTCTGAGAATCAATACCTACGTAAAACAAATCATTGAACTGAGACACGTTTCACCTGAATGCTCTATGAATTTGGATCCGCATATCACACCACGTTCATCTAGCCTTCGCTTAATGGTTGCTGCATGCATAATGCTGGAATATAAGTTACTTTTCTGTTCAAAGTTTGACATTTGTGTTTAACGCGAGCTATTTCTTTCTTGTACATTTCTATATGCCACTCTTAACCTCTTAAGTTCTATCACGGGCTCACCTTAGCAACATTGCCTATTGGCATCGTGTAATCATTAGGGTTTTGCTTTGGTATGTCTTCAAATTCACGCATACATCCATAATCTCGTACTTTCAGAGTTCAGGAAGAACTGGAATACTAATCATGGCTGTAGAAAAATTTCCATCTCCTTCCCGGAATCAACCCCAGGACCTCTGGACTTAGAGGCTAGTATAGCGAACCAGGCAGTTCATATCTTTTTAATAGTATAATCATGCCTATCTCTTACGGTTTACTATTAATATAAAATCATTTAGAATGAGGAGGGCCTTCATACGCTTTTGGTTATCAACTCAAAGGTATGCGAAATTATTTTAATGCAAAAATGTAAACGTACACTTTTGTAACGCAAGTCGTTTTTTTAATTTATGTTCTCCAATGTTAGGTCGCATCGGACGATGAATGAAATGGATAAAATGATGTTCCATTGAGCCCAGGGTCCATAGAGCTTAGAGTTACCATTCATCTTTCAGGATAACGGAAAACCCCGGAAAAGCCATGCTATCTTAAAACGTGTATTTCTGGTGAAATCTAAATATCGAAATTTTTTATAGAATGCAATAGGTAGTGGATAAAAGTTAGTTTCAAATTTCGTCCCGAAAAGATCAAGCATATCTATGATTCGGTCCCAGACCTTGCAACATTCACTTGAGGTGATGCAACGTTAACATTTGCTGCTACCAGATAAACTCGTTCTCATCAACTCTGTCTGGCACTTTTAATTTCAAAGGGCACTAGTTGCTTTATGATAACCCACGGACATGGAATGTATTTCCAACAACGTAGCTAGAAACTCAATGACAGTCTGTGATGTGAAGTTCTTGGTTCTCTATTTGTGGCATTCTAGTTTCATTTCGTTCCATGGTGCAGGTCTCTTCCTGAATGTAAAGGCATATCCAGCCATGGTGGCTTGAAGTAAACATCGCCAGCCAGCTGTAAGTTACGGACAGCTGTAAGCTATGGAGAATTTAATGTCATGACGGCAAGTTGGCCATGGTAGCTCAAAGGGTTAGAGCGACTGGATGGAAACCAGGAGATCCGTAGCTCAAATCCCGACCGTGGCACTGAATTTTTCATGTTGACTATCAAACACCTCAGCCTATATACGGCTAGTGTGAAGAAATGATTAATTTCCATCGATTATCCATAATATTTTGTTAATATTTGTGTATAAGCGTTTATCAAGTCACACCCTGGGAGTTGCCTTTGTTTGGCCACGCAATAAAGTTCTTTAGAAAATATAAGTTTAAAAAGTGCGCCTATATTACATTAATTTATTCACGAATTTCAAAGAATGATCTAAACGTAAACATTTATTTTTTAACTATTATATAGCGTAATGGAACTAATGACATACTGATAAGACAATACAAGGAATTTTTACAATTGTCTGACAAATGACATATTCTCTCTTTTGAAAGACTTTGCACCAGGACTAACTTCAATGTTCGCATCAACGTAAATATGAATACACATTTTAAAAAATGAAAATATTACAATTTTTAAAATAGCTCTGCTATGACCAATGAACTAGAGCCCATTTTGATGAAGGGGGGGGGGAGGAAGCAAATGAACCAAAAATATCGCCGTTGTAGCAGAGAAAAGTGTTTCATTTGTCTCGTTGAAGTATACCGCTATTAACTTTAAGAGTACTTCATGTAACAAGCGTTTTATATAACTCGCAAATCACAATTTATTTCGTCACTCACTTCCGATCACCCGAAAAATATTTGGCTATGTCACTGCTTAAATATTTCGCGAAAGTAGTTCTCTCCAAACCACCTGTTATAATAAAGCTCACGAACCATTTTTGAGAATTTCAAGGTTTTGGTATGAATCAGTCCTGCGTCACCGGTGACGTAGAATGACTACGTAATCGCCAACCATGTGGATCTAACCAGCATTCTGATATGCTGCTGTCCATTTTTTATACAGGAAAGTCCTTCAATTGTGTCATGGTTGTACCAATGCTTTTGCTTCGAAAATACTAATTTTATTCTAGTATTTTTAGACCGAAGATTTAATCCCAATAACTTGTAATGTTCTTTTACTGTAACCTGATGTACGTTACCTATATTACTTACTATGTTTTGAAAGCGATATAAACGAAAAAAAAAAAAAAAAACACATAATTTAGTAAGTAGCGTAAAGCATACTGGTAAAAATAGATTCCATTTTATTTTTTTTGGCAGAACAAATTATAATAAAGTATTAAACGTATAATTTTATTTTGCGAGTGGAAATTATGCGAGCAAAATAAAATTACATGTATGGCATACACAGCCATAGACAGCCCTGAAATTTGTAAAGTACACTAAAATAATACTATATTGATTCCAGGCTACATATGTACATAATGAAGAGAAATTGCACCTATTTTAAACTTCCACTGATTCACTATTCATTGAACGAATTTTATGCTGTATCACTTTCCTTCCAACATTGTATCGATTGTTCTTTAAAACAAATGAATAACGATTAGATAAATGAATAACGCTTCAGAGATTCTGCCAACTGTGCTGCCAACACAAGGGAAACGATTAACTGGCAACGCATGGCGTTAAATCTGAATATGATCTGAATTGTAAAGCTTTGAAAAATGTAATTCAGGTAGTCACCAGGAAGAACATAAGTTATATAAATTATCATCCCCTACTTCCGAAGAAAGTGGTTGCTTTTTCGTGCAGTTTATTGCCGTCGCGTTGTTTACGTTGCATGTTTGCATGGAAGATAACAAATCATCCAGTTAATGCACCTAGAGTGCTTTTTTATCTGATTATTTCAAAGGCTTTATAATGCAATAAATTTTCTGCTCAACCTGTCTAAGGGACGTAACCATTGTTTAAAAACCCAAGTTCTAAAATCTTGCAAAACGCATCGCGAATGCATTTTCATTTGTTTTGTGGCTGTAAAAGGAAGAATGTTTATAGGACAGTACAGGCTATATGTGTTCTAATTTTTCTTTTCATGAAATAATTAGGACTGCTGTGTAAAACAGCACTTAAGCATCGTCCTACTGGCCACAGACACAATGCAAAGAGCTAGTTGAAGTCACTTTGGTGTAGGCGCTAAGGTCAAAAACAATTAGGGCTAGTGGAATGTACTTCTTTTATACATGTCTAACACAACTACGTACGTGTGTTCTTGATTCAGAAACGCACACTGTCGCAAACAATACAATCTCATAGCTTTACATACATTTCTCAAATGTGTGAAACGGTATTTTACCCAATAATTGTGTTGAAATTCTGTGTCCATTCAAAATATTGAGGCAGTTTGCAATATTTAAAACTCCTTGGACCACAATCTAAACTTATCTATTAGTTTGAACATATCAGGGTATCTTCTGGAATAACGAATTTAAACTTATGAAACGCCTGCACAATTCATCTTCGTATATTAAACTTAAATTTCAAATGAAGCGGTGTGCAAAATCGTAGGGTTCAAGGAGCATTTCATTATGAATAAAAGGAGTTGATATCTTATATTAAATTTTCGAGTTTTTACAGATACATTGCCTTAAAATATTTACAGGAAAAATGCCAGTTACATTAGTCATATGTGAAATAAGTTTAAAATGTCTTATTAAAAGTTTTGGATTTTTGTATCAAACTTACAATGCTTACGAGGTGCTCTGCTTGCTGGAATCAACTCAAATTATCCATGAAACGGCTTGTGGAAAAGTTCTTTGTATTAATAAAGCTTATAGCAGTCCTGTTGACAGTCACGAAACACCAAGTAAATAAAGTACACACGCTAACACCACAAACTTGCACTAGCAATAACGAAACAAATGCTGCATGCAAAACAGTGTCTAAGAGGCTGTTGACACTGGCATATGACTCTTAAGAACTGGAAATATTAACAACGAACACCTTCCTGCTCCCTGACCTGCAAAAATATCCAGCTCCTCCCTCCACGAGTGTCAAAACACCACTATCGTCTTTTGTTATACGCAGCAGTGTAATGAAAGAAGATGACAGACTGGTTAAATTTTCCTTTACCAATTTGACGAATGTTACGACAAAAGAAAAAACCCACAAGTTCGATGTTCCCTTCTTTTAAATGATGCTATATAGATACAAACTCCATTAGCATTTATTCGGCAGTTTCGAATGTTAAATATAAGTATTTTTTAGCAGTGGTATTTATACGTAATTTTTTTTAACGCAATCCACAGTCAATTATCACTTCTGAAACAAGTGTTACTAATTGCAGTTCGTACTGCACATTTCAAAGTTGAAATTACGATGCATTTTAGGACTAATTACTTCACCGTGACCACGATATTTAGCGGTAAAAAGCAACAGGCACGTACAAATAATTAACTTGTGAACTTTATTGAAACGTTTATCCTATAAACTAGAAGAAAAGATACCTGAGTTTGGCATGCTAAAATAAAATTTTGAGAAATTATAACTTTTATTTATGAAAAGTGCATTTAAAGGTCATATTATCAGAGATAATGTCAGAGATAATGTTAGAAGTTAAAAATTGATTGCATTGATTGTATAATAATGCCTTTCACCTGGTTTATTTTAATAATAGGAATAAATTTGCTTCGCAGCACTGAAATATTAACTCCTATATATCCTTAATCTGGTGACTGATTATCAGACACCGATATCTGAAACAATGAATGCGAGGAACAAAACATTGTGTATGAATCACCTCCCTGGTCCAATTTTAACCTTCGTTAGTTCAGTAAATCAGGTGTCTCCAAGCATGGAATTTTCTATTAACTGTGGTAGGAATCCATGGCATTTTTTTTTTCAAAATTTTTATTTTTTTCAAAGATGACTTTAACAATTTTGATTAAATATATGCCTGAGATATGTTATGAAAAATGAAATTATATCTTGAATTTTCTAGGAATGTACTCAGAAGTTCTCTCAGTAGGAGTAGATATGTATATTCTGGACGAATTTTGTAGGACTCAGAAACTCTGAGTTATGCAAAATTCTTACTACTCAAATATTAGATTTCGTTTAAACACACAGTTATTTAATTATTGTACATTTTTTTGTGGAGTGATCCATTTCGGAGAATTTCCATGTTATTTGTTTTAATTTTCCATACATTTCTCAAATGGGAAGTCGTTACTCATTTTTTAGCTCTTAGCCATGCAATGAGAAAGGAATTTCAAAGGGATTACACAGCACCAACTAGTTTAAACAGTTGACTGACACCATTTGTTATATTCTCCTAGCACCTACAAGAAAGTTGCCAGTACGGTAATTTTTATCTCGATTAATATGAAGTATATAGAGTAACAAACATCTGTAGGAAGTCCTTTACGAGAGTATAGAGTAATTCATATGAGTGAAGCACACCAGATTTTTGAAGTACCGGCGCTGCGCAAAAGAATTGAATGGCGTATTCGCTTTGTTCATTTATTTCCGCGTAGAAAAGGGCGTGTCCTTGAAAATACTCAAGGGGGTGGTTTTAGATAATTAGCGTGAGATAATGGAGAAGCTTTAGAGTGTTAGTCACGTACATGGCTTGAAATGTGAATAAATATTCACTTAATTTGATTATAATCCAATGTGAAATCATTAAATTGAACAAAAAACATAACTCGCTTTTAACGGTAAATGATTGCTTTTATTTTCAACAGAAAGAAGCTATTTAGGGGGGGGGAGGGAAAGAAAAAATGGAATAACTCTTCTTTAACATTGCACACTATTCCAATTCGGTTACATGTATATTTACCTGCACATATTAGCACTGGACACGTGAAATTAAGGATTGAGCACTTTAAAACTAAAAAAAGGTTTTATTTAAACTGCACACTTTTTGAGTAAATTGTATTTAATATTCAGTGTTTTCCGTTTTAATAAAATTTCTAAAGAATAAAAGGAATTTCATAGGCATTGAACATAAAATTCAAGAAAGTTACGGATTAGTAGGGGTGAGGGAATCTTTCGGATTCACATCGTCGATAGATGCTGAACTTAGGCCTGGTTAATGGGTCCTTAAACGAGCCAGCTAGAAAATAATCATAATTGTTTTAAAGGAACGCGTTGAATGACTGTTGCCTCGCAAGACAATAGGGTAATGGTTACAAGCACTTGCCATTTTAACGGAAATTAGAGACATTTGTTAATACACTATATAAGTACTGTAGTCAAAGTCCGAACCCCTATTAAAAGGTATGTAATACGGAAACGACTTATGTCTCGAAATTATCAGTTTAGAAAACACGTGACCGTAAAGTCGTAGAGCATTTGTTACTGCGTAACTCCCTTTTTCGTGAGACGAAAACTACAAATTTAGAGTAACGAGCCGCCACTGAGTATATTGTAAATATGGACACAGCCGCCTACGCTTCATTGTTGTAAGGCTGTTCAAACAGTGTTTACAGTGTTAAGAAGAAAAGAGTACAGTGTTATCAGATATACATACATCGGCAGCCATCACACAAACGTTTAGTTTGCACGTCTTCGTATTATATATGTATGTACAGACGTTTTTGGTTTTTGCTGTCAGTTTTTATTAATACCTTTACTGTTTATTAAAAAAACATCCCTCACCCCAAACTTCTCTTTGTGTGAAAACATTACCTATTTTTTATTTTCTAGTAAATGGCTGCAACGATTTTGATTACAATTCCATTAAATTTTAGATAATTACTCCAAAAATGCGTATTTTGACGCATTAAATGTTTCTGTATAACTGGAAAGTATAAGAAATTGATAAAATCATTCTGCATAAGAAGTGTACAGGATTGACACTATTAAAGCACATGATTTGTGTTAAATAAAAATATTTGTAGTGTTAATGGTTTCTTACTCCTTGTTATTAGTTTGTATTACATTACTGTAAAATGGTATTTGCTTTTTCGTGAAGGTGCATGCGCACACACGCTAAAATGTAAGCGTATAGAAAAATATTTCTCTAGTAGCATCTAGTCCATAGCGACTTAAGACGGCTCGGGTTATACATGCTTGGCGATAGAGGATTTTCCGAGACACGCTTTTGTTATTATGGGAAGTTATTTTTAAACCAAAAAGTATTTATGTCAGAAATTAATTTATGCTTAAATAGTTATAAATTCAAGGACGCGGTGAGACCACTGCTGCTTATCAAGAGATCAAGGCTCGATTCGTGGTACCGGCGTGAGAATTTTGTCTCTTTGGGAGACCTGTTCCGGGGCTGCACTCAGACGCTTTAAGTCTCTGACGGTCTAATTGAGGAGCTGCTGATTGAGAAGTAGCGGCCCTGGTTACGAATAACAGATACTGCCGAGAGGGACCGGATCGCTGACCAACTCCCACCCTCACTTCGTGGCAGGAGAGGCGGATGACGCAGCTCCCGGGCAGTAGGGCTTGACCCGGAAAGAACTGTTGCGCCGCGGGGTTAGTTAATTTCAATTTCTCGTGTTAAGATTCCAAAACTGTTAATTTTATCTCAAAATAGTTTATAACTCACTTCAAATAGCTCAGCTATTAGTTAACATTAAATTTGTCAACTTATATAGTGTTGTCCACTCTCACGTACATCTTGAGAAAAATATACAACAGTTCATCATCGGAGACCGAGATATTAAGACGTCTTCAAATTTAATGCACGTGGCTGAAATATACACATCAATTAACAAGAAGGAAATAATTACAAGGACTTGTAAGAACAACTAGGAGACGGAGTAAGTAAAAAAAATATGTTTTGTGATCTCAAAGTTCAGGGAGAATTTATAAGGTGATGGAGGAAGCCTAAGACTAACTACAGTAAAACCTCGTTAACTCGGACCAGTTTTGGAGAAAAAAAGCTACGATGTTTAGCATAGTAAATGATGCGATGTTTCATAGACGATAAATTTGTATTCTCAGTAAGTACATTTCTCGAATTCTCTTGCCAGCGGGCGAGTTCATTGCACTCAGTCCACCTGCTTGGGACCAGGCTGGAAGAGAAACTTTGAAAAATACATGGAAAATTTTGTGGCCTGCTCTGTGGGACTAGCCACAAAACGAGATTGAAGAAGTAAAAGAAGAAATGTGTGGAAGAAGATTTTATAGACATTTTATAAATGTGGATGGTTGTTCCAATGTTAATGAAGACATCTGTAAATCGTCAATAAACCGATCATAGAGGAGGGAATTGGATCATGCACTGTCACTGAAAATAAGCAGTAGCAAACATAGAGAAATTAATACTTTATTTCATTGCCAAATGAACTTTTAATGTTATATTATAATATATTATAATATGTTATAATATTTCGGTGATGTGCACATGTTTTTTTATCGCTTTTCCCTCATCTGAATAACCCCGATTTTCGTTAATTCAGATCGGTGCTGGTTCCAGTTGATCCGGGTAAACACCCGAGTCGTTGAATATTGCACAACAGTTTCAGAACTGCGTGACCCCAGCATGACGCATCACGTGCAACAATAATTATTAGGACATTTCCCTGTGTATCGTAGGAAGTGACTGAGATGAGGTCATCTGCAAGCTGTGACGACTGGCCTTGTTCTCCCAGTCGTTTGTTTTACTTGCAAGAACCGTGATCTCACTTGTTTAACGTATAAGATATCGAGAGAATTGTAAACCCTACTTACTCTAACCACTTTATTTATTTTATCGATTGAGATGACTGTGCAGTAACATGTGAGATTCATGTTCCGGAGATCCTGGGTTCGATACTCGACCGTCTCCGATCTTTTGTCGGTAGACAAATACTCGGATAGTTTCTCTACCAAGATTTGTTTTTCAGCATAATCTTTTCATTCCGTTTCTATCTTATTTTTCACGTTTTTAGGTCTCTTGGCGTTTGGTAGTGCTGGGCATGTGGCACGGATATTTACACAAAGGACACTAAAGACTTGATGTCGAGATTTTTTATCACCCTGTCTAAACAGCGTGTATGACTGGCATCCAAGATTAAATTATGAAAGAGATGGGTCGATACCATCATTTCTACCTCTAGTTTCAATATAAAATAGAAGGCTAGGCAAGGGTGAGTTAACCTGGATAAGGCTTTTCCGGGGGGTTTTCCTTATCCCGAAAGACGAATGTTGGGTAACTCTAAGCTCTATGGACCCTAGGCTCATTTGAGCGTCACTTCATTCCATTCATCGTCTGAAATGACAACGTTGGAGGATGTAAATTAAAAAAAAAAGTTGGCAGTACTGTGTAATACCAATTAAATTAATTAGGTGCATATATTCAATGAGACAAAATGGAAAACCATCAGTGCACTTTTAAACTGTACATTGGACATTTAAAAGCAAAATGAGCTTTTGAAAAAGTCAACTAAAAGCTAGTATTTGTTGTTCAAAAATACTAGCATTCTTACTCTTTCGGGGTCAAATCTACTTTTTGTGTCACATATGAGTCCTGCTTTGCTAAATAGTTTTTCAGATAAAACTGTTGCATGTGGAATACACAAATATTTAGCGGCCATTTTTTTTTAAGTTTTGGACATTTCGATTTTGTTTTCTAGTAATCCAGCGCACATCAAAGGAAGTGATAACTCGTCGTTGAGATGTGCTGTAATTTCTTCTTGGAAACAGTTAACTGGAAGTGAATGTGACATACGGTTTATTTTTATTCAATTTCTCAAGACTGTTACAAAAGCTTAATTTCCTACCTAATTAATAGTGTTATTATCCATTTCGTTGCAAGTGCAAGGGGAATAGAGGAAACCTTGAATAGTACGGTGATTGAAAGCAAGGACTTGAAATTCCTTACGCTTTCCATAACATGAGAGAAACAGCAGAATAGTGACAACACTTACGATAATTCAAACCAATGGTAACGTATATTTTGGAAATAGCTAATGCACAGAATAACGCTATTTTAAATTGTGTTATTATAATTTATCCGTTATACGAAATTCCTCCAATGAAGTAAGTGAATATTCCTAGAGAAACATTTGTCGATCAAATATCTTATTAGATGCTCATTCGTAAAACATGATCATGTAAAGTGCATATTTAGGGTGTATCTGGGTTATTTCTTCTGAAATATAGCATTTTGGACTAATACACGGACACTCCACGTTTGTGTGATTCATTCAGTAGATATCTTATCTTCCTGTCATTTTCCCTGTTCTTCAGTGGAGCGTAGTAAGCGAACGGAAGACTGAACACTACGTCACATCCTGATCTTAGGTAGTTTTGTCGTTCCCGCCCGATCCATTGTGGAGTCACTAGGCGAGCCAAGTTAGGCGTGCATTTCCTTCAAAGGAGTTGCGCGACTTGACCTGATCTGGAAGGGTCATCATCAAACAGTTCTCCGCCGAGAGAAAATACAATGACTAGTTCACAAGGTTGGATTGACAAAGATTTTTAATGACACTTTTAAGAGGGATTTTGGATTTAATTACCGGAAGCTTGTGTAATTATTCTTTGTCAGAATGTCACAACTTGATTGAAAATATCAATGTTCGGATGTCAGTTTGAAAAAGCATTTAGAGCACTACCAAATGGAGCACAACTAAAAGTACTTTTTTTTTTGTTCCATTTATACCCCGTCTTTAACTGCAATGATCATATCGGCGGCCGTTCTCCTTTGGAACATATCGAAGGTGTTAACTCTTGTTCTGTTGGTTTTTAATCATTACATCACGCACACATTCGCACTCTCATTCATACTTCCAGACTGGGGAAGATGACGAATTATCTTGGACGGAGAAAAATCCCCACCCCAACCGCCGGGAATCGAACCCGGGATCCCTAGCACGGCAGGCAGGTGCTCTACCGACTAAGCTACGGGGAGAAGTTAGTGCACGGCTATGCCTTGTCCGTAGGTACAGTACAGACGGTATTGGTCATTGCACTTATGTTCCCATTGTTTTAATTTTTCCGATGCATTTACAATTCTACATCATATTTTGCCAACATGTTTCCACTATCCAGGCCGAAGGTTCGAGTAGATAATTCCATCCAGTACAAGGGAGCTAAATTAGATACAGGTTTGACTTTTAACCATCACATCGAGGACCTCTCAGCGCAGTATAGTAGGCTGTTCGAACCATTATCATGGATTTCTTTGGTAATAGATATCTCTCAGATAACGCACTGATTACTCCACGTGGAGTAAACATCTATGTCATTTGTGATTCCTTCGAATTCCATTGGCTGAAGTGATGCTTTCATTGGTGCTTAGCACAGGGCTGGCAAGCGGCGGCAGTTCCCCTCTCACTATTACAAGAATAATCAGTGTGTTATCTGAGAGGTTTCTATTAACAAAGATAAATCCATGGTAACGGTTCGAGCAGCGCGACTATACAGGGGGCTATCCAGCATCCAGAGGAGCGTAACTGCTATTCCATAACCACTACCAACATAAATCCTCAAAACCAACCTTCGAGATCACGAAAATAAAAATCTTACCTGTAAAACACCTTAACTTGGTGCATACACAACAAAAACCTTCAGTCTGGATACTAGCAGTCGGAACAGTGACCGTTCATTGATGCAGTACTGATTGCCAGTTCAGCCATACGTCACAATATCGGCTCATGTTTCAGCTCTCTTGCGACTGGCTGCCATATACGTTGCCATTAGTAATTCTGAAAGAAACCTTAACTTTTACATCGTTAAATTTCATTGTGAATGGTCCTGTACCGGATTCTTGTCATTTGGGTTTTGTCCGGAGGTATGCAGTAGTTTAAAAATTCATATTATTCCTGCATTCCTGTTAAAAACATAACTACTATTTGTGCATGAGAACTAATTGTTACATATGAAATTGTTGCAGTTATGTGGCTTGGCAGTGTTGGTGGCAGCAGCACTCTCCTACTCAAATGTTGATGTGATCCAGAACGCCCTGAAGGATGTCAACATGTCGGCACCGCCAGTTGCGCTTATTGTGCTGGCATCCATAGTCTTCATAATAGCATTCTATGGCTGCTGTGGTGCAATAAGAGAGAGCCACTGCATGGTAGTGACGGTAAGTATTGGATTTCTGCCTCAAATTGAATGAAAGAGGTCTTCGATTACTGAGAATGTCTTATGTTCTGTTTAGTTTGCTAGCCTCTAAATCCAGCAACCTCGGGTTCGATCCCCAGCTGAATTTACTTTATCCTATATTATTCCCCAAGTAAATGCATATGGGAAACTAATGAAAACCTAAAGATTAATACCACAGTTAAATGAAGTGAACATCATGCCTTCAGAAAAAAATGCTAAACTGAAATATGAGCTGTCATTTGCATGCAAGGCTGGCATACTTAAAGGGGAGTCCCATTTTGCTGGCAGAGCAATTATTTTCAGAAGTATATCATTTTTGTGATGACTTTGAAATGTCCAATCTCTATGCATGACCATAAGCAAAAACAAATAAGAGGCTTACAACTTTAAAACAAGAAGTTGAAAATTTAAACTGATGACACAAAAATGCATTGTCACTATCTCATCAGTTAACCAATTTATTACAAATTGACCAATATAAGCTACTCTAGCTAAATCAATATGTGCAGAGTAATACATAGCTGTTTAAAATTTTCATTTAAAAGTTTTATAAATAAGCAGGATTTTAACCCTTTCACCATTCAGAATAAAGAGAAGTTTAAAGCTCATATGCTCAAAGTTCATATATCATTTGATTTGTTATACAAATGTATTACACTTATTGAAGTCTGTTTTAATCAAAATGGAGTGGTTTTTGAGAAAATTCAAAATAACAAAAAATATTAGCTTGAGGTGGAGAGATTTTCTTGAAAATATTTTGTGTCGTAACCTTGGAAAATGCTGAAATTAAGCTGTAGAGACACAGTCCCGTTTGAGAAAGAAGAAAGTGCTGTTTAACTATGACAGCGCACCAGCACATTCATATGGTGTTGTTGCTGCCAAAGTGCATGAACTGATTATGAATTGCTTTCATGCCTCCCATATTCTCTCGATCTGGCTCTCTGCAAATTCTTCTTGTTCCTAAACATAAATAAATGGTCTGTGTGAGCAAAATTTAGGTCAAATGAAGCCATCATATTTTGGAGGGGTATTTACCAAAGCTTGACAATTTCTATTTTTTGGACAGGTTTAAAGAAACCAAGAAGGTTGGGAGAAGTATATGTTTCTGAATGGGAAATTATTAATAAATGCATAATTTGTGTTGGAAAAAACTGACAATTTAATTCCTAACATGGGTAGTTATTAAACCACCCTGATGCATATAAACCATGGGATATTCATGAAAGAACTTAAGGGTTTTGAAGTTACATATTTTAATAAAATAACAAATGCACAACTTGGGAGAACATAATAAACTTTGAAATCTCTCCAGTCGATAATTTGATATTGAAGTTCAATGCTCCACCATAATTGAGAAGACAGCAGACGATAGTTGGAACTTTGAGGTTGAAAATGGATGCAACAGCTTCCAAAACTAGTTTCTCAATAATATAAAAATGTTAGTGATGGAATGTTATAAACAGACTACAAATAGTTTTTTTCAATTAACAAATGGGACACTGATTACAATGCACTCAGCTTAAATTTAAAATGAAAGAATATGAAGACAATTTATTTTGTTAAATAGTGAAACTTCAAAACCCAAAGTTATTTTTGTTTGTAAGCATGTATACTTGTAAGTTGAATGTCTTATAACTAAATAGATCATATTGGACAAGTGTATAGAAGTATGTACTGATTTAAAGCTCTAGAGCTACCTGATGTTTATTCTAAGTACAAAGGAAAATCCTTAACTGACCAAATTGATTTAACAGTATTTCAAACTGGGCCAACAGTGTAAGAAATTAGTTACGTCTCTCATAGCAATCAAAACAAACTGTTTATCAAATTATTTTAGTTAATTGATGGGATATATTATTTCCTCACACTAGCTATATATATATATGGCTAAGATCGATGATAGAGTCAACATGAAAAATTCAATGACATGGCCGGGATTTGAACCACGAATCTCCTGGTTTCCATCTAGTCGCTCTAACCCAATGAGCTACCATGGCCAACATGCCTCCATTTGACTCCTATATTTCTCCGGTAGACCACTAGGGGCTCTTGCATTCGGGATACACCATTTGTGGTGACTTACTATCGTAAGTACTTAAGTCCCAGGCTACATCATTTAACTCTTATTATTTTAGTTAATTGATGGAAATTAATCATTTCTTCACACTAGTCGTATTTAGGCTAAGATCTTTGATAGATAGAATCAACATGAAAAGTTCAATGCCATGGCTGGGATTTGAACCACAGATCACCTGGTTTCCATCCAGTCGCTCTAACCCATTGAGATACTATGGCGAGAGCCCCTAGTGGTCTACCGGGGAAATATATGAGTCAAATGGACAATTTAATGTCAGGACGGCACGTTGGCCATGGTGGCTCAATGGGTTAGAGCGACTGGACGGAAATCAGATCCGTAGATCAAATTCTGGCCATGACATTGAATTTTTCATGTTGGCTCTATCAAAAACCTTAGCCTATATACGGCTAGTGTAAAGAAATGATTAATTTCCATCAATTAACTTAAATAATAACAGTTAAATGATGTAGCCTGGGACTCAAGTACGTATGAGTTGCTGCAAACGGTGCATCTCGAATGCGAGAGCCCCTAGTGGTCTACCAGGGAAATATACGAGTCAAATGGAGAATTTAATGTCAGGATGGCACGTTGGCCATGGTAGCTCAATGGGTTAGAGCAACTGGACGGAAACCAGGAGATCCGTGTTTTAAATACCGGCCATGGCATTGAATTTTTCATGTTGACTCTATCAAACTTTTATTTACTTTGGTAATAAAACATTTGTATAGTTCCTTAAATGTTTATCATCAAAATTTGATAAATAAAAGCTATGTCAGAAAAGTTGTACTTACAAACTTTTTGACAAAATCATTTTGCAAAAAATCAGTAGCAAATAATAATGTTAGAATTTTGACACTGTGCTCTGTTATCTCACCATCTCTTCTTTAGGAGCCAAGTAATTAATAAGCCACATATTCTATTCTGGCAAAGAGACCTTAGCCAATTATAAGTATACCAATTTTCATATTAATCAGTTCAGCCATGGAATGAAAAATTAAAATACAAACAGAAAATAAAAGATGCAGCTTCTTTCATCTGTTACAGCCAGCTTCTCATGTATGAGTGGGATGGGCAGTAAGCTGTGTGCATGCATGCAAACATATTTATTTTATATGGCAAGCATGACCTACCGACTATATAGTACAAAACTTTTGGTTAGTTTTGGATAATAAACTACATATAATGTAATTTTCTTTTCTTTGTTTTAGTTTGCAGTGTTGCTGCTGGTGATCTTGATTGCTGAGATTGCTATTGGCATCGTAATATTTGTGAATAGAAGCGCATTTACTGAAGCTGCTGACTCTGGTTTTAAATCACTGTTTGACGAGTACAAGAATAACAAGAACAGCACACTAGAGAATGACATCAATGCTATACAAACCAATGTAAGTGAATCCCACTTCAATAAAATTATTTTGTGCATTATAAGACTGTTAAAACTAGACTAAACTCTATAGTAGAACAGCTCATGGAGCGCTAAGGCTGTTCCACCTGATGCACAATACACATTATGAATTGGGAAGCAGTAGCAGAGGGTGCATGATGTGGTTAATCCCCTGAATCTCTCCCAGTTGAGAATGTTGTCTTCACAACCTTGAAGCAGAGTGGGAGCAGAAAATCAGGAACAGGAGTGAATGGCTTGAAGCCTGTATGAGAGTGTGGAAGATAGTGATATGAAAGTAAAGATGAAGCAGTTGGCGGAATGAATGGCAAGATCAGAGGAATCTTGCCCAGATGCAGTTTCATTTACCACAAATTCCACGTGCAGATGGCTGGTATAAAACCCAGGCCGCTTCAATCAGTGGCAAGTAATTCACTACCTAGCCACGGCACCATAATAAGTAGGGCAAAGTGTGGTATGACGTTTATGGAAGCACTAACTGTATACAGGCAACGAGTTTTGAACCCAAGTCCATGAGTTGCAGATATACTGAAGCCATTTTTCTAAACATCATGCCATGCTGTGCCACTGAATATAAGACTATTAGGACAGCATAAATCATGGATTCTGTTTTGTTACATTCGCATGCTTCAATGAGTGGCAAGTAATTCACTACTTAGCCACAGCACCATAATAAGTAGGGCAGAGTGTGGTATGGCGTTTATGGAAGCGCTAACTGTATACAGGCAACGAGTTTTGAACCCAAGTCCATGAGTTGCAGATATACTGAAGCCATTTTTCTAAACATCATGCCATGCTGTGCCACTGAATATAAGACTATTAGGACAGCATAAATCATGGATTCTGTTTTGTTACATTCGCATGCTTCAATGAGTGGCAAGTAATTCACTACTTAGCCACAGCACCATAATAAGTAGGGCAGAGTGTGGTATGGCGTTTATGGAAGCGCTAACTGTATACAGGCAAGGAGTTTTGAAACCAAGTCCATGAGTTGCAGATATACTGGAGCCATTTCCCTAAACGTCATGCCATGCTGTGCCACTGAATATAAGACTATTAGGACAGCATAAATCATGGATTCTGTTTTGTTACATTCACATGGCTTTCTACAGTCTCAAATTGATTTATACAATACTCTTGAAAACACAATTTTTCAGCAATTAAATGAGAAAAAAAAATGTATTAGTGATATTCGGCAGAATTTAGTAACACTGACTCAAATTATAAAGGAAGCTGGCATAACAGCCCATCTTTAAAATACGGGTTACTATATGCAGATTATGAAATTTTCTCTTTCACTGTAGAAGTGGTGTAGCTTTAGCACTCCTAAAAGTATAGAAGTGTTGGAGCATAACTAAATTGTGTTGCAAAACCAAAATAATAAAAGGACAATACACAAAATTAAATCAAATTATGCAAGTTTCTGAATCAGTACTGCAGTATATTGACACTGATCCAAATCCAAAATTACTAAAAGGAATGATAACTAAAATAAAATGAGAACTTGGGAGAACATATTCATTTGGAAGAATAAGGACCAAATAATGAACTTTGTAATCCCACCAGCAGATAATTTGACAAAGAAGTTGATAGTTCCACCGCGAGAGAAGAGAGCAGACGTTAATTAGAAAGAAGTCGAAGATGCAAGCGACGGCTTCCAAAATTAGTCCCTCAATAATATGAAAATGTAAGTGATAAAGTGCCCAAAAAAAGAAAAAAGAAAAAAACTACAAATAGTTTTTTTAAGAGTTAATTGTGTTAAACCTAACTGGTATCAGATGCTGATAAGTTGATATTAAACTGCTTTACTTTCCGAGTATAGAAATATTGTTAGCATTATTGACATTCTCAAGATTGAATGCCTCAAAGATTGCTCAAATCTCTTAACTAATCATCTGCCAGTGTGACACTGAACAGCAATTAACTGCCTCCTTGCATCATCAAGTCTACCCTAGTGCTGCTTCTGTAACTGCCCTGATGACCCAAATGATAGTGCCAAAAACTGATGTTTCAAAGGACTTTGGTTCGGTTCCTGTCTTGTTAGTTTTTTTCTTTGTCTTCTTAATTTATAAATTCTAATAGGAAGAAATGGCATGATTTGTAACTACCTGAATAGTAGCAGCACGTGAAGTTATTTGTTAACCACAAGAAATTTTGGACACAGTACAACAGTCGTTCCATCGCCACTGTCAACTTTGCATTGAAAACGCAGGTTGCAATTCCTATAAATCTAATGTAAAAAGTTGTATTTTGTATAAGTTCGTTCACCTTTAAACCACCTCCCATATAGACACAGCATGTGAAAGTATTAAGCAGGATTCAACCTTTGTTTGAAAGAATTTTAATTAATTGCACAACAAGATGAAATTCAAACGTACATTTAAATGTGTACAATTAAATACATACATTTATACAAGAATTAAAAGCTTAAGAGAAAATATTAAAAAAGCAACCAAACGGAAAAAAACAAAAACAAAAACAAAAGTGGTGACATGAACTGCTTTACCTTTCACTTGAAAGCTAACGCTAACCACTGCACCAGAGGGAGAGCTTTTATGCACCTCTTCATTTTCCTGTCTTGTGCGCACAAGTGGTATTGTAATTATCAGTGACGTACTGGCACTTTAGAAACTTATAGCTGTAACTTCCACATTTGAACCAACAGGCCATAAGTCCAACTCAAATTACTTAAGTTATCTCCACTTACTCTGAAAATATTTGAGTGTAGTTACCAACATCCTGTGTATTGCTTTAGAGTGCAAAACTGAATTTTCTTATTTTATTTCATTTACATTTGAATTTTGAATTAACTGCTTCTTTCTCTATGACAAAACATATTTCTTAAGTTGTCTTTTCAGTTATTATTTAAAGCTAAAATTAAAACGCACGAATCTGCTATTAAAGCTTGAATGAGTGCACTTGTTTTCCCAAACCTTATTACTTTGAATGAAATTTGAAACGGAGGAAAAAACAAATATTTTGACTAAATGAACTAATTATTTTTACAGCTTGAATGCTGTGGTTTGGATGGTCCAGCCTACTGGCAAGGTTCACTACCATCATCATGCTGCAAAGACGGTGTTTGCGATGATCCAAATGACAAGAAGCAGGTTTATCAAGATGGCTGCCTGAAGAGAGCACAAGAGCTGATCAAAGCTATTGGTGTAATACTTGGTGCTATTGCAGTTGCTGTTGGAGCTATTGAGGTAAGCAGAAAACAATTCTTTTCACTGCATTATTTTACAATAGGGCAAGTATTAATATTAGTCAATCTGTTTGTATATCTGTATGATATCAGGCATGATCAAGGCTGTCCCGTGTGGGGAAAATCAGAGCACAGGTAGCACCATCAGGAAAATGTTGGGAGGGGGTTAACAATCAGAATATATTACGGCAAATTAACATAATATGAACACATTATAATAATTTTAGAATGAGTATTCTAATTGTTTACTTAGCCCGCCTTGTGGTGGTAGCATGTCTGCCTCACGTTCAAGAGGTCCCAAGTTCGAATCTCGGTCAGGGTGAGTTATCTGGATAAGGTTTTTCCCAGGGTTTTCCCAGGGTTTTCCCTTGTCCTGCAAGATGAATGTCGAGTAACTCTAAGCTCTATGGACCCTGGGCTCATTTGAGCATCATTTCCCCCATTCCATTCATCGTCCTATATGACTTAACATTGGAGGATGTAAATTAAAAAAAAAAAGTGTATTTAGTTTGTATCTTTACGTTTGTTAATCTAAATGTTCTGGATAGAGAGGGAGAAGGGTATTTGATATTTGAAGTACAGTTGACATATTTTATAATGTGGCATATCAAATAGGAAATGAGTAAAAGATACATAACATATAACAGACATGAGATGTTCAACGAACTTACTGTAGTATTTTCACACTTTTGTCTATTTAGACTGATACAGTGTTTGAACTGGTTTCTACGCTTCAATAGTACTGCAACAAAATTTATATCCACTGCTGTGCATTTTGTTGCAATGAGCGAGTACCATGAATGATGGATAGACACAGAAAAGTTGTGGCTTATGTTGCAGCTTACACAAATTAATGCAGTACGTTTTTAATATGTAATTTTTATTCAGCAACATAATATCCATTGAAATACTTTGAATCTTGAATACTTTGAAACACTTTCTTTGCCATTAAAAGGCCTCTACTCTCTTGTATTTTATAAGTAAACTATAAAAGTTGACAAATATGTGATATTTTAGTTAATTGATGGAAATTAATCATTTCTCCACACTAGCCGTTTATAGGCTAAGGTTTATGATGGACAAAGTCAACATGAAAAATTCAATGCCATGGCCGAGATTTGAACCACGGATCTCCTGGTCTCCCTCCAGTCGCTCTAACCCATTGAGCTACCATGGTCAACGTGCCGTCCTGACATTAAATTCTCCATTTGCTCATATTTCCCCGGTAGACCACTAGGGGCTCTCGCATCCGAGATACACCGTTTGTGGCGACTTACTATTTTAAGTACTTGAGTCCCAGGCTTCATCATTTAACTTTATTTTAGTTAATTGATGGAAAGTAATCATTTCTCCACACTAGCATTGAATTTTTCATGTTGACTCTATCCATCAAATATGTGATGCTCATTTAGAGTGTACAATACCTCAGTTGAGATACTAAATTATGTGCCACCATTCTTTTAAAAATGTTGTTTAAATCATTGGAGAGCAGTAATTCAAGGAGTAATTTATTCCCCTATGGGCAAATTCTGGAAGAATATCATAATGCATTAATAAACTTGTGTGACAAGCCAGATGTATTTTATTCCGTTTAATGTAATATACAGTCCAGTGAGTTCTAGCTCTTACAGCATCAACATAATTGCAATGTTACCCTCCAATGTAATATACACAGGGTCTAACTGAATACCATGCTGCCTTGCAGAACTACAAAACGTAATTCAAATACACAGTCATGCTAATTAGCTCCTAGTTCCCTGATCCACTGTTCACAATGTGTCACTTAGGCTAATTAACTGCCTGATGCAGTAGTTCACACACTGTTTTTTATCTAGTACACAGCTCGGCTGATGAACTAGTTGACCACCTACAATTTAGCCTGAGGATTTCAGAAAGGCATTAAACTGAAGACAAAGCCTACTTTAAAATGCATGGTCGACCTAATAGGAATTTTCTTGGCACTGAGACGCATACTGTTTGCTGCTGGCATAGTTAAATATTCGTAGCTCGTTAAGTTCAAGTTCATAGATTTCTCAGGTAAAATACAACCATAAAATAACCTCATACCTTTGTCATATATGATATTGGAATGCCCTTGTGTCTTCACATGTCTTTCACATATTTAAAAAAAAATTACAACACACATTGGCCATGTGAACGACACATGCTTTGACTATAAAAAAAAGGTGGGCCAATAGAGCATTCATTAGCATTATTCAACACCTAACTGTAGAAATTGTTCATCTGAATTAATATGAGGTCCGTCTGTGGTACTGGCTGGTGATATAAAGCCAGAAGGTTTTTGCTGTGTGCCCATCCATAAAGGGTTTTACCGCAGGTAGAGTTTTTATTTCGGGATATTGTAGGTTGGGTTGTAGCTTCTTAGGAAGAATTTTGATGCGAGGTAACATAAATGTTATGTTCCTGGGGGTGTAGGAAAGATGCAAAACCTTAAGCACCCAGGTGTTCTATTTCTTAAGTTTTAATTAGGTTGAAAATTTTTATGCCAAATAACTTAGAAGAATTATGTGGACCGCAGCTTTAGCTCTGTAAGGATTAGGTCCTGAGTTATCTTGAGCGCCTGCAAGCCATGCAGGGTACCCAGAACAGCCTAAATCGACGTCTAGTGAGGTCATAATCTCCCAATGATCTAACAAGCACACTTCTATGATTTGGTAAAGCAGCATAAAATTTTGATGCCCGATGCCTAATTTCATCCTCCACGTATGGAAGACCCGAGGCTTCGTGAAGCAACCTGGTAGGGAAAGAGCGACCCACAAAACCGATGGACTGAAGTCCTCTATTCTGTGCACGCTGAAGCCAGGCCAGGCAGCTGTCTGCGGCCATACCCCAGATCTTGCAGGCATATAGTATCATGGGGTTCACCAGCGCTTGAAGAGGTGCAACTTCAGGCCAACCAGCATCGAGCCCGATCCCAGCATTGGATACAGGGAAGTGATTGCTTCCTGCACCTTTGTCAAGAAGTCCCTGATGTGGTGGAAAGTTAAACCTCTGTCCAATTTTACTCCAAGGTATTGGACAGAGTTATCCACTCTATCCTTCGGCCTTGGAAGCTGAAGTTGGGGCAGTCTGCAGGGGTGTGGCACTTGTAAAAAGTATGGCGTAGCTATTGTCCGGGTTAACGGACTTCCGCCAATGCCAATACCACTGTTGTGTGAGGTGGAGGTGTCGTATAACAACATGAGGTAGATGAAAGAAGAAAAGTTTTGCCCACCTCTGTAGCAAGTTTGTAGGGAAAGTCATCCAAAAGAATCAGACTTTTTAAAAAATTTCTTACTGTTAATTTGCGGTAAAGTAAAGAAGACTAGTAGTATAGAAAATAATAAAATGAATTAATTTTTCTCTAAAATTCAAGTTAAGATATCTGAAATAATGAAAGTGTTTTGGGATTTTGGTTACATAGATTTCCAAGGCCTTTTGTCTATTTCTTCTTTTCTTGGCTTTCGATATGGGCTGTGTCCTGTTGGCTTTCAAAATCTTGCTGACATTTCGCTGTAAACTATGTTCTGCTTCTTCACTGGAAACTGCAAATTCTCTCCAAATGGTCGCTGCTTTTATACTCTGGTTTGCCTCTCTGTCCTCGCCCACCTGCAATCCTATTAGCATTCATTCTCCTTTAATGGTAGGTGGTCTTCCATATCATGCTGAGTGGTTTGCTTGATGTAAATATTGCTGCTTTCCTAAAATATTTCTATGCTTTCCCTCACCATTCTTTAAGAGAAATTGTCACAAATAGATAAAATCTCTAAATTATTATCGAAGTCACTGTGGTGGCCAGTGTTTTCTGCATGTTCCACAATGGCAGATTTTTGTGGTTGAGAAAGTTTCATTTATCTTATGCTATTGATGATAAAATGTTTCATGAAGTGTAAGCACCAGGATAATCAGAATATTGTCGTGGTATATCTTGTTCTTTCTTTCTGGTGTTGATGGGTTTTTGTTGATCAAGGTAAAATCAATGACTATTCGTCGCTGTGTATTAGACTATACTATTCTTTGCTTTCTTGTTTAGAAAATACTGAATTAATACTGGTAAAGTGATCTTAAAGCAAAATTATTTTATATAAAAATTAATTCACAATGTGCTAAACATAAAATATAAGCAATATCTTTGTGTACAAACTAATGTTGGTGTTTATGTGTTGCAGATAATTGGTGTTGTGTTTGCTCTGTGCCTTGCTAACTCCATCAGGAATCGTGAACGTCGAGGCAGAGTGTAGCAGCTTCAGCTTAAAGCTTTTTAAACTACAGAAAGTGCTTTCTCTGTTTTTAAAAGAAGTGTCATATCCTTGGCAGGACATACAGTATTTAGAATGTTCTATTCTACAGCTGAACAGGCTGAACAGGTTTATTTCCATGCTTTGAGCTTAAATGCACATATTGTCATCTGTAAATGAAATAAGGTGTTAGCTTTTAAACATACTTTTTAAAGAGCAGTTTTACTTAATGTTCATTGTTAGGCATGTTCAGCATAAAAGATACTTGGAAAGGAAACGAGATAGGTTAAAGGTACTGAATTCTCCAGATTATATTTTGACAAGCATATATGTAATCTGATGTTATTTTGTGTTAAAAACATTAATGTGCATTTGTTTCTTGATTTCAAAGCTAAAGAATGGTATTTAGAAGAGTCTTGAAGAAAATTTGATAAATGAATATTTTTATACATCTGTGCTTAGTTTCTAGTAAGAGAAAGTGTGTGTTACTATATAATTTTATAATAAAGGTCTTGTACCACCAGAATCAAATTTATAATTAATTTCTTGCCATATACCTATACATTACAACCAATTTACTACCCAATTTTATTTATTTTTTCTAGCATATGTTACTTTGTCATATTCTGCACAATGTCCCGTAATTCCATCTAAACCCTTGTGGTTCAACTATTTTTATTGTGTGCACCTACTATACTGGTCGGCAATCTAGAAAGTGATTGACATTTCGTATGGAGAGAGAGGCGATGTTGCCGCTTATTGCTGCCATGTGGAGAGTGCGATAGGATTACACGTTGGAAGGTGATTCAGCTACGACTGCAATTGGTATTATGATGACGATGACAAAGACTATTATTATTATTATTTATAATACTATACACAAACACAATAGTAAAGTCGTGGATCTACATACAAACACTAGAACATGCAAGAACACATCAATGTAAAGATCATCTTAACAAAAGAGGCATACCTGTGACATTTTGATGTTTACTGAAGTGGGGAAATGGCACTTATATCTGAATCACTTGAATCGTTGTTGATGCTGCTCGACTGATAAACAATGTTGCCGCCGTTGTCGTCATTCAAAGAGCTGCTGGAATCCCCCACAGAAATAAGTTGAATGGAATAATAGGCTCCCCTTTCAATTTCTCCTCTTCGAAGTATTCTCTCACAGAGCATATTATTTCCTGTGCCTGTCCTTTAATTGGAATACCTTTACCAAATATAGTTTTATTTGGTTCCCGAGCACGTTCAGGTTTTCGCTTGTCACTATTTTTACACATAATTAAACATTTCATCAAAACACAATTGTAAATGATCACAACACATGCACAGATACACGGACTCAGACACACGTAAACCAAGGCAAATTACCACAAATAAAATGCAAAGGAACTTGCCACTACAGGATCTCTGTTGTATATAAAATAACATCAGCAAATACGTGAAGTCATTCTCTTTATGCAGCGTAATCAGTAGAGAAATAAACACCAAGGTATTCCGTTTATGCAGCATAATCAGTAGAGAAATAAACCAAGGTATTGTGTTTACTGCAGCATTTGCATAACTCGCCCGCAAGTCATGCTAAGCACGTGTTATCGACAACCAAGGTTTAGCGTCTAACATTGTCATGGAAATATCTCTACTCTAATTGGTTGCTCTCATCATTACTATGACAACCGTTATGACTGCTCATCTCCTCCCATTTATTTACAGCATTGTTCCATGTGCTTCCTAACTGTCAATCCCATTCTAGTTTGGCAACCAGTATAGTAGTTTCTAAGCAAGTTGGCTGCACATAATTGTATTTTTGAAAGCCAGCTGCTTATTCTCAATCAATGGACATGCAATAATCAAGACTCCAGATTAGCTGAGAGAATTATTGAAAAGTAAATGCATATGTTTTATATCAGTGTTTTACTGGTGGCATGTTCTTTTTTTTTTTTTAATTTTTATAACTGCTTACGTATTCCAGACAATGGACACTAACGATAGGTGCAATGAATTAACACTTGAGAAGGAAATGCTCTTGCCTAGCTGCCATTTGGTGGTTTTGAGGATTGAGGAAAACATGGAAAAAAGGAACTGTCGGGGAATATAGTCTTGGTATGATTTAAACTGCGAACCTCCCAAATGTGATCTGTACATACTACCATGAAGTCATTGGCATCAACAAAGCTGAATTGAAGACATGCCCGGAAAAACGGGTTAACCCACATTTTTTAAAAATGGAGAAAACAAGTGTTTTGTGAATGAGACAAAGAAATTGTTAACATCATTTTATTTCATTTCTGAGAATATGAGTCAAGAATACAGTATATATTATCAGGGTTATCCTTAACAGAACTCAAAACATGACTGATCTAATAACAATAAAAATAAAAAATGAAAGTAAAGTGAAAACCTTTGTCAGCTTTTACTTAAGTTTTATTCTATATACATTTTACAATTTTAGGTGAAACTAATAGGTATGTCTTTTGACATATTTATACATGGTACACTTTGGATTATTCCACTTTTCAATAAGTATATCATTTTGTAAACTAGGTACAAGCATTTTAGCTGTAGTCAGGCTGATCAAAAAATGCTTTATCAATAATATTCTCAGAAGCTGTGGTCTTAGATTTAAGAGTTTTATACTACGCATGATAAATTGGTGGGATATAATTCATCAGATCCTGTAAGTCCTTTAATTTTTCAAGATTTATAGGTCTTGGACCATTGTATTTTGGAGGAAATGGCACATAGGTAAGGGATGGTTTGCCAGATATTATTTTCCTTCGAATGTCCAAAGTGTTGTAATCCTCAACCCCACCGTAAGTGTATTTAAAATATAACTTAAAGGGGTGGACTTTAAATACTTTCATGCATGTCACCTTGCTCAAGAGTACCTTTTGCGCAGATTCTGAAGCTGTTCTTTTCTGTACTTTGTCGAGAAGAGGCTTTGCAGAGATGAACATGTTAGTTGTCATTTTGAAAACATGAAAAGGATTCTTTACAATGGTTTTTCTCACTAGCTCCATCCACTGATCTGGAACATATATGTAAGCTGCTTGCCTCTTCGTTTTCTCTATAAGGCCGAAGTCACGATCACAAGGCAAAAATGTATGACCAGGTACTAGTTCCGCCATTGTTTGTTTACATCCACAGTAGAGTTTACCAACATAACGCACTGTTGAAGCACTACGGTTTGTGGTAGTTATTACTTATGAAGTGGCCTAAATACTTGTCTATTTTCCATGTATTGTTTTATTTTTATAACTAAAACTATGCTGGTTTCATAAAATATAATAGTTAAAGTGAAAGGATACAATCATTTAAAACTTTTGTAGCTCTGTTGGTTATCATGTTTATATGTTAGTTATCATGAGTGCCACTAGATGACAGGTACACAGCATGAACAGGTTAACCCGTTTTTGACATTATATGAAAAGGATATCACGAAACGCAAGAACTTCACCCCTCTCTATTTAGCATTATATGATTGCTGGAGGATAGACCGACGCAAGAAAAGGTAGCTCTCTGTTGCAGCAACAGAGGGCAGCACTTATCGCAAAATTTTTTATTTTGAGGGTTAGCCCATTTTTCCGGGCATGTCTTCAATTGTACAGGGTTATTCTTAATGATTATCAGGGTTACAAAAATTCATAACTCACAGCGCAATTGACGTAGGAATATGAATCTTGTTTTATTGTACTCATACATTTTTTTATATACATTACAAATGCTCGATATGTGCGCCTTTTGTCACTCTACACATATCTACTTGATAGTCCATCTCTTGCCACACAGTCAACATTGCCATAGTGAAGATTTTGAAGACGGCTCGGATGTGCTGATTCAGTTCCTGAACATCAGTTGTAGAGGAGGAACAAATACTGATCTTTAACATATCCCCACAGGAAAAAATCGTATGGTGTAAGATCTGGTGAATGTGGTGGAAAGGATAAGAGCATCAGATCACCTTCCATTACAAGTCCCATTCATCGTTGTGAAAGTTTATGGTTTAAAAATGATCTAAATTCACTGTGAAAATGGAGGTGGTGCACCATCCTGTTGCAGCACATAATCGTCCCTGTTGTCACTAAACTGGGGTAAAAGCCATTCAGTGAGTATGTGGCCGTATACCTTTTTTGTTTGAAATGGCACAGAACACATTCACCTTAGGGGAGTCTTGCACATGTTCCACATAACAGTGGGGATTCATTGTACAGCAAATGCAAACGTTTTCTTTGTTTAACTTTCCATTCAGATGAAAAACTGAAAAATAATCCATCAAGAAAACCATCTTCTTCAAAATGTTCTGTAGTGCCATACAAAAATTGAAACGTAGGACTTTGTCATTAGCTGTTAAAGCTTGATGCAATTGTAGGCGATGTGCCTTTACCTTTAGGATCCTTCATAACATACACCACACTGTGGTTTGAGGAATTTGCAGCTCCCTGCTACATGTCATTGTTGAGTTTTTAGGACTATGGAGGTTAGTATCCCTAAGCTGATTCACATCTGTTTCTGCTACAGTGGGATGCTCACTGTTTTTTCCTTCACACAAACAACCTGTATCCACAAATTGTGCATTCCATTTGCAAATAGAGTTGTCGGAGGGAGGCTCCTTCCTGTATGTTGTCCAAAAATGGCACTGAACTATGGTAACATCAGTATTGATGATATTCAAGAGTACAAAAAGCTTTTCCCTTATCACTAATTGCTGTTTTGTTAAACACTATTACTCCCATTTAGAGGTAACTGACATCACTGTTGTTGATGCAAAACAAAACTTTGAGAGTTTGTCTAACCATTATTGCAGCAATAAAAATCATATGTTTTCCATATTTTCTAAATAAAATTCGCAAAACCCAACCATTTAGAATAACCCTGTACTGTAACATTATACAAGCACTGCTTATTTACTATCAACTGAAGTCAAATCCACTTTAGATTGCCAATGCATTCAACTGTTATTGTGATGTTTAAAATTTCAAAGTGTATTCTAGGTTTCTCTAGAAGCAAAACTTAATGCAATAGAAATATTGTGGAGTTGAAATGTCTGTTGGAGATTACTTCTATATTATCTAAGTTTAGGCCTAATTGGCCAGGATAATCACAAGTCAACCTAAAGTGAAGTGGTTACAGCATATTGCAAATGCAAGTCTGAGAGGAGGGGGGGGATGAGAGAGAGAGAGAGAGAGAGAGAGAGAGAGAGGAGAGAGAGAGAGAGAACTGCTGTCTTATGAATACATTGGTGCAAAAAAGTGTTTTATACTATTATCGTACTTGGTTTCTTGCAAAAACCATTGCTGATAAACTAACAGTAACATTAAAACACCAGTGTTACAGACAAATGTAGGCTGGTAATTGTTAATGTATAATGTCAGAGTTTGGCTACAGTGGGCAGCAGTTATACATACCTCCTATGTACATACATCCACTTCCACTTATAATTTTAATTATTTCAATTTTGGACACATTCGTGTTTCTGTATCGCTTCCTGTTTTTTGATGATAGTTTTACTGGATTGAAGCTTTTGGAGGGGGGAAAAATACTGATTCAGGAGAGGAAGAAACCCTGTAAGGGGTTCTTTTCCAAGGATAGCATCAGCTCTACAAACTACTGTTAATTGATGAAATTTAATTGTTCTTCACACTAGCCTTGGCATTGAATTTTTCAGTCTGACTCGATCTATCCAACTCCTGTACTTTTTTCTCATTCCAAATGTAGTTCCATATTTGAATGGATGGATAATTAATGATAGCTATTTATTGACGTCAATTTATGGTTGTACGCAAGATTCTAGATGACTCATTTTCAGGAACATATTGTATTTTCATGGCCTTCCCAAAACTTTTTCCCAAGAAATTTAGCAAAAGCTCTCAAAACACTTAGCATGCATGTGTCCAAAATATTAACCAATGGATTATCCTCTTTGAAGAACTTTCCTCTTTGAAGAACTTGCAAGCCAATGCCTTGAGTCTGCAGCCTAACAAGGAAGCAAATAAATTCTGGATAGAACATCCATAATGGGCGATCAATCTAGTGCTTGGTATGGTTGTTAAGGAGGAAATGAAATACAGTAATGAAAAGAATAATAGAGAAATTTGCAAATCAAATTATTCAATTACTTTAGGCCTAGGCCAGTGCAATAATTGTCCTTTATTCCAACAATGCAAACTTATTTAAAAAAGCAAATTGGAATTAACAGCTGAAGTAATACAATTATACAATAACCAGTAAAAAAATTCAATATGAAAAATCTCATAATAAAACAAAAACAGACCAAATTCCTCTGGAAAAGAAGCTGCATTTATAGAATTAATTGCTTGGACTGTAGTAAGATATACATTGGAAAGACAAAACGTAACATTGGAACCAGATAAACTGTAAAGGCTGTGACAACTTTTACACTGGAAAAACTAAAAGGAATTTGAACATAGGCTTAAAGAGCATTTTAGGAACATCAGGAACAAAGAATAGACAAATTGGCAGTAGCGTACCAGTTTTGGAATGATAATCACAATATAGAACAAGAAATCCACTTATTAAAAAATGTTCAGGGTCCAACTGCATTAACCATGTGGGAAAAGATATTCATTCATAAAGAAATATGAAGGAAAACTGTTAAATTATGACAGTACCTTTGAAGAGAAAGATACCAACAGAAGTGCTCCCTATCAACTCCAAGGAGCTCAACAAATCAAATTCAATAGTCAACATCAGCTGAGGATGTTAGGAAGGTCCTAACAAAATGCATTCTAGGTGAACACTAGCAATATATGGAGCAATGAGTACTAGTTCGACTCAAAATTATATTGATTTTGTGCTTCAATGTATCTACTCATAGAATTATTGGAACCAGATTAGACGAACAGTTTAGAAACATAAAGCAAAATCAAACAGATAAATCCACATCAGTATATTTCTGAGATCATCATTACAACGGAGAACAGAAAACCCAACAACTAAAACCAAATACTAAATAAATACGAGTCAAATACTAAAACCAATTTACATGAATCACAAAGTAAACATCTGAGAGAACTTAAATTAATAAGGAGTCGATTAATGACACAAAACAACACTTACTTTTAAATTTTCCCGGAACCGGTTTCTAAGGCCTTCCCTCTATCTTCGGCTGAAGATAGAGAGAACATTTATATAAAGAAATTTTAAACATTTAATAAATTTTGATTTTAGATTCAAAGAAAATATTTTATTCAGCTTTCTGAATCCTCGCCAGACGTCTTGTCTCTGGAGCACCAAAGTTCTAGCTAATTGACAACTTGATAATGCCTTCAAATGGAGGTGAAAAGTATTGAAAGAGAATTGAGCTCATAAATTTAAGAAAGATAATTTTCATAAGAGTATAAAACTGGGAAATGCTGATGGTGTATGCAATAAGATTCATTTCGTTTCTTGGAAGTGTTGAAAACAGTGTTGTTATAATAAATTAAATTTAAAGGGAGTCTATTAATGACACTATTTTCCTATCGGTTGGATGATCGCCCACCTCTGCTGTGCGTGAGGCTGGCAGTCAGGTTAGTAGGCCTTGGCCCTCTTAGGGCTATTGCGCCAGGGTTTATTATTATTTTGTTTGGAAGATAATAGGTATTTCCACTACTAATTATCCTATTTTGTCAGAATTTTAAATGATTACAAAGAATAAAATTATAAGAAATTTTGGTAAAACACTAAAACTCTAGGCTAATATTGCAGTAGTTCAATTAATAATCTTTATTTCATTATATACTACATAATACAAATAGGTAAATAGATACAATATATTAAGCAATCGACAAGCCATAAGACATTATGAAGAAATAGGATATTTTACTTTTGAAAAGAACTCAAAACCTATCAAATCAAATGCTTTATGCAAAAGTGAACATTTTCAGATTCAGATTTACTCTGCCATTTGCATAATTTTTTACAAAGCATCGTTAAAAAGTAACACTAGAATTACATTTTTACAGTTCACAATAAAAACAAATAAATCTATTTACAGATTATTAGCAATTTTAGGTATACAAAATAGAATTCATAACAAATTTTAGCACAATACTAACAAATTTTAAGTTAAGTCATTCTTCCATTTTTGTATTTGTCAATTGAGTAGAAAGCATTTTTTACTAGGTAAGTCTTTATTGCTGAAATTTTCTTCACTTCTTCATTTATTGCCTTGATAAAGTGAAGTAAATGATTGTATAAATTTTTTGCAGTACTTTCAATAGTTGCAGTACTTTCCATACTTAAATGCACTTTTTAAATTAACATACTCAATTGTAGTATCATTTTAGATATGAACTGCTTTTGGGATAAAAATTAAGATGTTTGTATTTCAATAGCCTATATACGTGGCTAAGATAGAGGATAAGTTCACTTTTGTGTACGACTTCTCTAGGATCACATTTCTTTACCTTAATGAATCAATTCATGTATTTCTAAAGCTGCCAAAGCAGAAAAATTCTCACAAGCAAACCACTTGTGTAACTGTTTGCGTTCATGTGTTCATTTGTGTACTTAACTGTGACAGCTGAGTAAAACCCTCCACACACACAAAGAACACATTTGTGTGGCATTCTGCTTTCTCTTAATTTGTGTTTTTTAAAAAATAACAAACAAGTGACTGAACTTCTTCTCATAAGTATCACCTCAATATGGGTTTTTGCCCTCACGTATAAATTTGTGTACTTTCAAGCTTGAAATGTGAGTATAACTTTTTACTCTCTCTTAATTGGTGTGTTTTTAAAAATGATAAATGACTAAAACGCTTCCCACAAGTATCACACCTATGTGGTTTTTTGCCCTCATGTATAGATTTGTGTACTTTTAAGGTTGACATGCGAGTAAAATCCTTTCCACAAATATCACAACTGTATCCTCTTATCCCTTCATGTATCAATTTGTGTATTCTCAAATCTGCCAGCAGAGTAAATTTCTTCCCACATTCATCACATTTGTGTGGTTTTTTGCCCTCATGTCTCAATTTGTGTGCAGTCAAACCTGCCATTTGGTTAAAACCCTTACTACAAGTATCACACTTGAACGACCGTTTGTTCTCATGAATCAATTTGTGTGTTTTCAAATTTGACAAACGATGAAAACTCTTTGAACAAATAGAACAAATGTGTGGTTTTTTCCCTTCATAAAGAAACATATGTCTTTTCAAATCTCCCAAATGAGAAAAACCTCTGTCACAAACATCACACTTGTGTATTTTCTTGCTTTCATGAATAACTTTGTGGCCTTTCAAATATGACAACTGAGAAGAAACCTTACAACTAATATATTTGTACACCTTTCTTCCCTCATGAATTAATTTGTGTCTTTTCAAATTTGACAACTTAGAAAAAACCTTTTCGCACATATCACATTTGTGTTTCTTTATGCTCTTATGAATTGTAACTCTCTTCCCTTTCTTTTGCCGAGTAAAATCAGAGCATGAAGATGTACTCTCCATTTCCCCAGCATTATGTTGTTCAGAGTAAATCCGTTTCTGTACTGAAGATCTTTTAAGTACAACATTTTCTTTACTTTTGTATTCTCTAGCTGTTTCACATCCAGAAGTATCCTCGCTCCTATAGAAGCTTATGTCTTTTTTTGAATCTTCATCAGAGAATAAAACTGATTTATCTCTGGATGCTGCTGTACATAACCTGAAATATTATGAGCAAGTATAATAATTCAACTAGGTTTAATTAGAACAGGTACATGATTACATAATACCAACTCATCAATATTGCAGGTTTTCAACATGATAGAAGGATGCTCAATAAAAGAATAAAATGCTGAAAGTGGCAAAGTTAAGAGGAACATTTTGAAGCAGATTCAATCAATTTCCGTTGAAAAAATGACATTGTATATTTATTAGGATAGGTTACCTTAAATTGGGCTAAAATTTTGCTGCCCAATTATTGAAATATATAACTATATTTATTGAAATACATAGTTGTGAATAAAACTATTCTGGGGCTGGACTTACTCTTCATATTAAAGGAATACTTAAAATAAACTTGTAAGCAAACTATTGGTGAGTTTACTCAACTTTTCATAGAAAGTGTTCAAGAGACTGTATTTTAAAGGAACTAATGTCAATCCACAGAACTTACGCTATCAGGGAAGAAAAAGAAAAACATGTATTTCATTTATTACTGGCATTGTCAACTGCCACGATCACATCAGCGCCACTGCTGTGCTGGAACTTTACTCTGCAGGAGTTCTTTTACATGCCAGTAAATCTGACAGGATGCTATTGCTTTTAAGCACTTAAAAACCATAGGTCTGAGGCGGCTTAAAACCCATGATCTTGGGATCAGTATGCCAAGGGAGGGTGGATTACTTCTATGACCACCACTAAAAACAATGTCTACAAAATTTTTAAACAAACAGCTTGTATATAAATGAATATCAGTGTTTTAACTCTTTATAATATTTATTACATTAAACTTAGTTATAAATGATATGTAAAATGAAAAAGCAACTCAAACAGTTTTGTTTGTTGGCACCAGTGCGCATGTGCATGCAAGGTTTCTGCTGCAATCTGCTAGACAGCAGTAGTAGCAAAGATGGCAACTAGTAAACAGAAAGCATTTTGTGTTTTACAGTTTGCAAAGGCCGAATCTGTAGTTACTGTGCAACGTGCATTTAGTTCAGTTATGATCCTTCTAGTAATAACAACATTCGTAGATGGTATCATCAGTTTGAAGATACTGGCTGCCTTTGTAAAGGGAAGAGCACGGCATGACCAAGAGTAAGTGAAGAGACTGTTGAGTGAGTGAGAGAGTCGTTCACTTGTAGCCCAAAGGAAGGCTTGTCATGAATTACAAGTTCCTGTGTCGACTGTTTGGAAAGTAGTAAGAAAACGCTTATGGCTATATCCTTACTGTTTACAGTTATTACAGGCTCTAAAGCCGACAGACCACGGATTACCTGTCAACTTTGCAAACATGTTTCATGACAATGATGATTTTATGGATCGTGTTGTCTTCAGTGATGAAAAGACCTTTAACCTTAGTGAACATGTTAACACTCATAATGTGTGCATCTAGGGCTCATAAAATCCTCACGAGATGGTACAAATGCAACGAGATTCCCCTAAAGTGAATGTTTTTTGTGCCGTATCCCGGCGAAAAGTTTATGGACCTTTCTTTTTTGGTGAACCTACTGTAACTGGCACTTCTTATCTTGATACACTAGAGCAATGGCTCTTCCCTCAGTTGGAAGAAAATGAGCCAGAGAACTTCATTTTCAGCAAGATGGTGCGCCACCTCCTGGCATAACGAAGTACACGATTGGTTGAACGTCACTGTACCCTAGCGCTGGATAGGCTGCAAGGGCCCCAATGACATCACGAATAAGCCAACCAGTTCACTTCTCACGCTTTTCAAATATTCTCCTACAAATCAATTTGCTTTCCATGAAATTACCATAAATTATTGCTGTTTTACGACTTCCTTTGTATTTTTAAATCTTACACCAGCATATACAAATAGGAGTGCCACTTACCACAATCACTTAAAGTCACATCAAAAGTCTGCTTAATCATCTCAAGAATTTCTTATATGGCTATGATTACTTTCTTCTGAATAATGAGACTTCCCCGGATCATTCCTTAGAATCTGGCCTTATCAGTTGCAACCCTAATTATAGCAGCTATGGTCATCTGATTTGGTTTCTTCTTTCTCTGGTTTGGTTTATTTCTATTCCACTAAAATAATTTGAGTAACATTGTATAACCATTCAGAGAAGCTATATCAATGAAGGGATAAATCAAAGGGAGGGAAGCAATAGCAGCCATCTTCTGGAAGCTGCATTTGTAGAATATTTTACTACCATTTGATCAATTGTTTCAAACCAGCTTTAGTCTTCTGTTTTATCATAATACAGAATAACACTTTCTTTTGATCGTGTGGAAAATTCTCTCCCAGAAATATTGTCACATGCACACGCACAGAACAACACATTGTGAGGAGTAAGTTGAGAAATGCAGAAGCATTAATGTTTTTTTGTGCTGATTTATGAGTACCATTAATTTGTATCAATAAAATTACAACCTTCAGCTTTTATTGTTTAATACTAGGATTGATGCAAAGCCAAAAAAGAACTGTGCCATACCGGTTATGTTTGTTCAGTCCCATTGTTTTTACAGTAACAGAGTTTGGAAGGAGAAGAAAAACTTTTGAAGAAACAAGATTACACAATGAACTAGATTCCTTACCTGATAGATTCTGTGCAGGGAGAGCTCTCATTCATTCTATCCTGTAACATAGTACACATGTGCACATCATACTGTCAAAATGTTCTCTATAAAGTTACAGCAGAAGAATAAGGAGAACAATGAACAAACTAAATGCAAAGTAGATAATTATTTCAAATGATATGTCAGTATAACCAAAGGAACACTATGTAACCCATAATTACATTAACTTTAAAGAGAGTCGAATTAAAGACACTAAACAACACTTACTTTTAAATTTTTCCAGAACATGTTTCTGAGGCTCTGCCTCTATCATCAGCCGGCTCTCGACTGGTTCTCGTTGGTGCAGCTGACGATATTTTGTCACAGGTCTCCTCTGGTGGTGGTTCAAGGAACTTGCTGAACAAATCTTTCTGGGGGAGGCAAAGCCTCAGAAACATGTTCCGGAAAAATTTTAAAAATATTCAATTTCGACATCCCTCAGAAAGATTTGTTCAGCAAGTTCCTTGAACCACCACCAGAGGAGACCTGTGACAAAATATCGTCAGCTACACCAACGAGAACCAGTCGAGAGCCGGCTGATGATAGAGGCAAAGCCTCAGAAACATGTTCCGGAAAAATTTAAAAATATTCAATTTCGACATCCCCCAGAAAGATTTGTTCAGCAAGTTCCTTGAACCACCACCAGAGGAGACCTGTGACAAAATATCGTCAGCTACACCAACGAGAACCAGCCGAGAGCCGGCTGATGATAGAGGCAAAGCCTCAGAAACATGTTCCGGAAAAATTTAAAAGTAAGTGTTGTTTAGTGTCTTTAATTCGACTCTCTTTAAAGTTAATTTATCATAACAACACTGTTTTCAACACTTCCAAGAAAGGAATTGCATTAATTACATGTTTTAATTACTCAAACTCTTCTTCACACTATAAATGTTTCATTATTCTCCGAATAATAATGGAAAGCTGGCCCTGTAACTCGGTCGGTAGACCACCTGACTGCTGTGCGAGGGGTCCTGGGTTTGATTCCCAGCTGGCAGTGGGGATTTTTTTCCAAGCAAGATGATTCCCCATTTTCCCCAGAGTCTGGAAGAATGAATGAGAGTGCGAACATGTGTGTGATTAATGATAAACAGAGGAGGGGGGAAAAAAAAGCCAACAACAAATGTGATATGTTCCAAAGGAGAACGGCCACCAATATGACCATTGCAGTTTAAGGGCACCTACCTGCCATGCAAGGGTCCTGGGTTTGATTCCCGACTGGGGGTGGAATGATTAAAAAATGTACCAGCAGCCCAATTTATACGAGTTAACACCATTGCCAAAAGGCAGTATGTTCCAAAGGAGAACAGCCATCGATATGATCCTTGCAGTTAAAAGCGGGGTATAAATGGAACAGAAAAAACAATAATGGAATATTAGAAGCAGTCAGATATGGAGTTGATTTGGAATTCCTTCAAGATCTGAATGACATTCCTGATTTACAATGTTTATTCAGAGACGGCAAAGTCTAGTAATTAATGTTTGCAGGATTTTATAACCAAAGGAGAAATATTTTGTTTGTTAGCAATGCTGTCTATTGTCAGGATAATCATCAGATCAATTGGAATATTTTCCTGTAGAAGCAAACTTAAAAGCTATTGGGCTGGGCTGGTTTGAATTTACAACCTTGAGATTAGTAGGCCAGTGCCTTATCATCTGAGGTTACCCAGACCAACAGAAATTTATAAACACTGCAATGCACTAATAATCTGTAATTAAAATACATTAATAAAGTGCCATTATAAAATCTCAGACTATCAGTTCTTCAGGACACTCAGCAAACCACGGCATAAATTGATAGAATTAAGTAAAACCACAAAACGGTATATATGTCATTGTATATTGGAACCCCTAGTGGTTTACCAGGAAAAATAGGAGTTCAGTTGGAGAATTTAATGTCATGCTGGTATGTTGGCCATAGTAGCTCAATGGTTAAAAGCAACCAGACGAGACTGGGAGATCCATGATTCAAATCTCAGCTATGGCATTGAATTTTTCTGTTTGACTGTAAACAAGACTAATTTTTCAGTAGAACAAATAGGTGGTATATATTTATTATTTTGCATAATTTGAATTACTAAATGGTATGTAGTTATTTGCTAATGTTTAATGAAAATTAGGTTTTCTTTGTTTTTCATTAAAATGATGCAACTCATCAATAACATTAAATGTTATCATGATGTAAGAGTCTTTTAGGAATTAAGTGTACACATTCCTATTTGTTATTTGGCCTTTAAACACAAATTATTTAAAATAAAAATATAATCCTATAATCATACAAAAGATTTGGATTACTTTTCATCAATAAACAATTACGTTTTTTGTCAACCTTTTAGCTTGACAATATGACTTAGATTTATGAAGAAACATCAAACTTATTGCTGTTGTTTTAAGATTTTTCAGAAATTAACACCAAGCATATGAAAAATGAACTATATTTTAAATTTCTTTTAACCAAATTTAAGCACTTAAAATACTAAAGAACCAATGTTGTCATAAAAAGTCTTATATCAGGAAACAGCATTCAAGTTATAGATTTGAGTTTCTTTTATAAAAATTTTCAAACTCATCATTACGCTGACTATATCTGTAATGACCACACAAAATGGTTATGTATGGAGGCAGATTACCTCATGTCCCATTACAGATTTGAACCCTGTAGGTTAAATAAAAGTCCTCCACATAAATATATCGAGTGATGGCTCACATTCTGCAGATACAGCATTCTACAGGCTAACAGGAAGAGATCTACCTGCTCTCTCTTGAATTTAATTTAATAGTCACCTTGGCTTGTTCAAAATAATTCTTTTAGTGCATCATGTCAACAGTTTACATTTCAGTTCTTAATAATTACGAATATGTATGTACATATCAACCAATAATGATGTCATTATAGTGCTTACATTATGATAATATTAATATTTTGTTTTATTATAAAAACTATTTGACCTAAAAATATAGGGTTTTTACAGTTACGTTAGAAACATTACTACCTACTGTCCTCATGTATCACTTCTTGCAAAATATGAATTTGTCTTAGTGCAAATAGTAATTATTAGACATGGATTCACTCTGCAATCGTCTCACCCCACTTACAGGGAATGCAGTACAACAGCAGAACTCCGATTGATTGCTGGCCTAGTGGCATTCAAGGACAAACAACATCCCATTTGAAAGTCACAGTTCATACTATTCATACATAACAACTAGGGTACTAGGATTTGTAATCAATAGGTAGACACCTTTGCAATGACCAGAAGGAATGCCACATGAAAATTTGTGTGAAACATTTGATCCAGTACCATAAAGAAGGTAAAAGTATTCTTAAAGCATTTTGTAGCTATAGATGAATAATGATGCCAATATTTTCACCAGGACTAAAAGGATGAGTGAGGAAGGGAAACCCAGTCAACTACTGCGGCTCGAAAAGTCATCTTAAACCTGTTCTTTGATATCCAGGAATCAATTGTATTGGAAGTTAATGTCTATTGGGACCACCACTATTCCAACAGGTCACAAAACCAAAGAGCCTAAAAAATTTGCAGCCATGCAAACTGTCTTGATATGTGTTTGTCCTACAGGATAACGCAAGACTGCACAATATGACTGCAACAAAAGACTGTTATTTGCTGAGAAGTGTTGAATGACCAGGTCTAGGCTCTGTTGCTTGTGATACTATGTGTTTGGTCCATCAAAGAAACTGCTGGGAAGTCAGCACTAAACTTGCAGTCAAGCAGTGCATGTGATATTGTGAAACAGTGATTTTATTATCAGTCTTCATTCTTCTTTATGAAAAGTATTAAAAAATTTGAATCAATTTGGGAAAGGTCTTGAACAATGGAGGCGGATTATCTGTAGGCTCTCGCAATGCTTTTTGATTGCTGTAATATACATTTTTTAATAAAGTCTCAATAAGGTTCAGATATTAGTCCATGTTTCCTCGACGCTTATACGTATGTAACATTAGCATTATATCATGAGATTAAGTACTGGGAGCAGTTTTCTTGATCAAATAGATAACTCAGAAATGTTGGTCCTGGTTCCTTTTATCACATTAAACTAAATATAAAGCTGACAGTCCGTAACCTGCCCTATTTTACATAAAAATTAAAACTATTCTTATAGAATCTATAGTATATGAAAGTGCAAGTTATAACTTTGACATAAGCTACAATATTTACAGCGCTCTTTGCTGGCAAAATGTAATTTAATTCTCTAGAAAACTTCAGTCCCTCAAACAGCAGATAGCAGCTAAATGGATCTAGATAATTTTGTTTGTGCGCAACACTACCTCATGGCCCATTTGTATGTTTGTGTGTTTAAATTTACGTCCTCCAACGTTGTCATATCGGATGATGAATGGAATGGGTGAAATGATGCTCAAATGAGTCCAGGGTCCATAGAGCTTAGAGCTACCCAACATTCATCTTTCAGGATAAGGGAAAACCCTGGAAAAACCTTATCCAGGTAACCCACCCTAACCGAGATTCGAACTCGGGACCTCTTGAATGTGAGGCAGACACACCGTGGCCCATAAGATACGCTACAACACAAATTGGAATTAGCTCATCCTGGTAGTCAAAAACATGGCTAACATTGTAATTTTTTTGTATGAATTTAACGAGCAATTGATTTGTTTATTTAGAATGAAGAATCAGCTGATCTTAATTTGCACTGTAGCCTATCTCGTTACCCATGCACTTACCTTAGTTACACCATCAACACTTGGCTCTTCTTTAAAAGGTCTTTCCAGCCACAATGGTTCTTCTTTAATTTCTATTTTAGTGTCTATTTCACAGTGTTCATTGCATTTATTAACATTCATTAGAGGATCCTCAGAAAGAAACTGTCTCTCATTTTGTGAACAAAAATCTGAAACAGAAGTTTCTTCTTTGATTTGTATTTTGGTTTCCACATTGCAGTCTTCGTGCGATTGGTTAACTTTCATTACAAGATCCTTGGATGAAAGTTGCTGCTCTATCTGTGGACTAAAGTCTGAAACAAGAGCTTCTTCTAGGATTTCTGTTTTGATTCCCATTTCACAACCTTTCTGTGAAGTAACTTCCGAGACAGGAAATTCTTCTTTAACTTTTATATTGATATCCATTTGATTACTGCTAAGCTTAACAGTAATGCTATTAAATTTCAATAACAAGTCTGTGGAAAATAAACATATTATTAGTAGGATTAAACATCTATAATTTTATTCAATAAGAAATGAGCAGTAACTAGTAGAAGGAATCACGCAGTAAGTGCAAACTCCGTCATGACATTATTATTTTGAGTAAATCTTAAAGTAAGATCAGCTTTGAAATTAAGGATATAACATAGTACAGCACTGTATCCATTGTATTCTGCAATGTGAATGATATTATTGTACTCTTTGTTATATTCTATCTTGTTTAAAGGTACATTAACCAGCCTGTAAGTTAAACTGTTGATAACAGCACGCTTGTGTTGTCTTGGGTTATATCCATCTGATTTTATGAAATTTTATGTGTGTGTTTCCTTTCTGTGTATGCCAAATTCAAGTTTATTATGTTTTCTGGTAAGTTTCAAATCTAAGAAAGGGATTTCATTGTTTATCTCTTTTTCTATGGAGAATTTTATTGCAGGAATATTGCTGAATTGGTCAACAAGAAAATAGATAAATTCAAAAGACAACTAAGATGCAAACAAGTAACTACTCTCTCCCCAATTAGCAATGAAACCTCACACAGAAAATTTACGTATCATCCCAGAGCTACACACCTTTTTCAAAAAGTCTTCAAAGAACACAATATTACTTTGGCCCCACAGAACAAATTTAGTGTACAACACCTTTTGAAATCACATAATACAAAGGAGATACCCACAGGCAAAAAATCAGGAGTGTACCGGATAAATTGCAAGGACTGTGACAAATTCTACATTGGAAAAACAAAAAGGAACGTGAACATTAGGCTTAAAGAGCACTTAAGGAACATCAGGAATAAAGAAATAGATAAATCGGCGGTAGCATACCATTTTTGGAAGGAAAATCATGACATAGAACGAGAAATTCACTTACTAAAAAGTGTCCAAGGTCCAGCTGCATTAACCACGTTGGAAAAAATCTTTATAAAGAAATATGAAAGTAAATTGTTTAATTTCGATACTACCTTTGAAGAAAACCCAAATTTCAAGTTCATCAAGATACAGACAGAGACGCATCTATCACCTCCAGGGAGTTCACTGAACCGGCATCCATTAGTCGAACAGCTGATGATGTTAGGAAGATCCTAACGAAACGCGTTCTAGGTAAACACTAGCAATAAATGGAGCATTGAGTATTAGTTCAACTCAAAATTGTATTAGAACTGGATATGTTTGAATTGATAGAGTCGACATGAAAAATTCAATGCCACAGCTGGGATTTGAACCAGGATCTACTGGTTTCCATCCAGTCACTCTTACCCATTGAGCTACCATGGCCAATTTTATCATGGCTATGGTAGCTCAATGGGTAAGAGCGACTGGACGGAAACCAGTAGATCCGTGGTTCAAATCCCAGCCGTGGCATTGAATTTTTCATGTCGACTCTTATCAATCCAATACCTTAGCCTGTATACGGCTAGTGTGAAGAAATGATTAATTTACATAAATTAACTGGATATATGCTAACAAAAGCTCAATGATATATCCATTCAAAATGCTTGAATACAGGGTTTAAAGCTACCTAATTCACAGAAAATGATCTCTGCCCTGAACAAATTCAAGTATGGGCTGCTCTACCTAGCAAAGAACAATAGGTCCAGTCAAACTTATTAAAAACTTGGTCAACTTTTAAAACAATTTTGCTCCACTTGGCAAGATTATTGACAGAACATTTTTAAGCTGGCTTTCTCCTTGTCATCAGCTGATTGGTTGACTAGCACTTGTCTGGTGTCTGCTTTCTGCTTCCTCCATTGTTTGACCTGTTGTGGTTCCTATTAGTGAGTTGTGTGATGTTATCTGATGCCAATATTTTAAAATTCATGACTGTAATGCATATATTCTACTATATTGTTAATTCTGAAAAATAGCTGGCCAGTTTTAAAAGTCTTATTTCAATGTTGGTGTTAGGATTGTGAAACCAGAAATTATTAGCTATGGTTGGTTTTCTATTTGTTTGAATTTAATATCTCCCAAGTGTTCCTTTAATTTTGTTCGCCAATTCCTTTTAGGTTTTTCAATGTACATTTTTTGACAATCTTGATAATTAGCGCAATATTCTCCAGACAATATATTATTAGCAGCAGTATTTTTCAATGGGTGACAGTGGATTTTCAACACTTTTATTTTGTGGAGTTAAACTATATATTTTAATGCCTAATAATCTTGTTAAAGAGAAAACATAGGCTTTCAAGGTTCGGAGTCAGGTAAATGGAAGTTATTTATAGGCTTTTATAATATGATCTAAAGGAATGGTTGCTCCAAGCTTTGTCCACAACTGCAGTGGACATTTTCAGTGGCATAGTCAAAGTCTCCTAGCAGGAGGTTGCACTGCATCTGATGCATGCTCATTCAAACATTTATATTACCCATATTATACACTACTCATGCTTCTTCCTTGCGCTCATGAACCATTTGGTTTAGGTCTGTGAATCTCATGACTGTGTCTTCACTTTGTAACTTATAAAAACATGGAAATTAATTGTTCTCTCACACTTGCCGTGTGTAGGCTAAATTGTGGAAACGTGGAGTCAGACTGAAAAATTCAATGCCATAGCCGGGATTTGAACCATGGATCTTCTGGTTTCCGTCCAGCCGCTCTACCATTGAGCTACTATGGCCAATGTGCCGATATGACATTAAATTCTCCAACTGACTCGTATTTTCCTGGTAAACCACTTAGGAGTTCTCATAAACACATGAGACTACCTTAATGGCGACTTACAACATGTAAATACTTTAAGGCCCGGGCTTTATAGTTAACCACTATTAGGTCAATTAATGGAAATTAATTGTTCTTTCACACTTGCCGTGTGTAGGCTAAATTGTGGAAACTTGGAGTCAGACTGAAAAATTCATTTAGCCCACACACGGCAAGTGTGAAAGAACAATTAATTTCCATTAATTGACCTAATAGTGGTTAACTATAAAGCCCGGGCCTTAAAGTATTTACATGTTGTAAGTCGACATTAAGGTAGTTGTCTCATGTGTTTATGAGAACTCCTAAGTGGTTTACCGGGAAAATACGAGTCAGTTGGAGAATTTAATGTCATATCGGCACGTTGGCCATAGTAGCTCAATGGTAGAGCGGCTGGACGGAAACCAGAAGATCCGTGGTTCAAATCCCGGCTATGGCATTGAATTTTTCAGTCTGACTCCACATTTCCACAATTATAAAAACATCTCTCTACTACCCTTTTTGTAACTTAGCACCTTTAATCCCTCAACCATGCCTTATAGCACCTTCTTGCTTACTCTGTCACTTTGTTTTTTACTCAGATGTTGGCGACCCTTCCATTAAACAGCACAGCCACAAAGTAAAAATATTATTGCTAGCGGACAAAGTGCATGGAGATCATTTTGAAATGATGCCTTGAGACGTTTTACCATGAACCTTTCCTACTTGCAGCTTACAATCACATGTAATAAAAGAGAGTAAAATAATCAATATTATTTTAAAAATTGTTTACCACAATGTAACTCACCTCCAACATTATTCAAGAGCTTTTCTTTAATAGCACAGAAGGGCAAAACATACAATTTAACAGTACTGAATGAGCTGGGATAAGAGTTCCAGCATAAGGGAAGGAGTTTGTTTGGCGAGATTTGAAATTTTCTTCTTACCCGCGCTTTAGCTACATAGGTTATGCCTTTTCATCACTTTGCAGTTATGAGCAAATTTACTCTGTTTCTTATGAAGACATCCATCAAGTATGCTTGCAATCCTTCGCTTTGTGGCTTAGGGATGGCAGTGTTTGTTAATCTCATGTTGACAGCTCTGCGGCTCTGAGATAGCCAGTACTGTAAACAAAGGAGATAAACGATATACCATGTTTGATTTTCCAAATACAGAAGATTCACCATGCTATGGTGTGCCAAAGTGCTAGGATCATTACTTGTATGTTAATGCAAGAATAATTTTATCTTATTAGCAAAGAACTGTTTGGTATCTGAAGGTAACCATAATTACGTTTTATGATTTGGGAACCTGCTGTTATTTTATTTGGGAATCCAGCCTAAATATAGTCACACAATTAGTAATCTTGCTTCAGAGGTCAACCTGTCACGATGGAAATGTTTATACATTTCAAGTACCAAATATAGCACAGCAAAATGCTAGGGCCATTGGAAATACCTAATCAATTGGTAGTTGTGAAACGTTGTATGCTGCAGTAGAATAATAATCAAAGGATTACCTACACAAATAGGAATAAGTGTATAACTAAATAACTAAGTAATAAATGTAAAGCACAAAATAAGAACATGCAGCAACAATAATAAAATGGTGGTGATAATGATATATGTAAAGTTCGGTTCTGTATAGTTCAAAAGTTTCAATTTTGCGTGGTTCACGGCACTAAAGTTTGAATTACGTTAGCGATTCCAGTGTAAGGCACATATTAATCCTGAATGGGTATACTGTACTTAGATTGGATTAGTGGGTTTTAGGGCCCATCGACAGCTAGGTCATTTGGGCCCGACTGTACTTAGATGGCCATCTGCTACGAGAATAAGGAATAAGAATAACAACAAAAAATATATGGTTTGGCAACAATTCGCTGTTTCGGCATATTTCACAGCAACGTACCCAATTGGCAACAGCCCCTAGGCTATGTCATTGCTTACCGCCTTAAACTCAATACTGTATAGCTTGTAACTGTGCAATGTAAGTATCATAGCTCGTTAAAGTGGTACCACGACAATAAACGATGAACAACATAACCAATTAGGTTATCCTGCATTTAGACGGCCATCGTCTGCTACGAAACTAGAAGCCGTGACCTTGGTGGCTGGAATGTAGCCAACCTTATAACATCCATGTGCTCAAAGTACCAAACTGCATAACAAAACTGGGAGTGGCACTGCTTAACAATGCTGTCTGGATGAAGATGACAAAGTGACGAGAAAAACAATATGTGTTGCCCAACGACCCGGATTCGATCCCAGGAAATAGCATGAGGGATTTGGTGGACAACACGATATAGGGTAGGGGCGGTTTGGTAAAGGTGCACTTTGGCGGCGTACAGTTATGTTCGTATGGAATGACATTATGCAAACATGTTGCCAACTGCGGATCTCTGAAATACGGGAATGCAAGGGAATGTCAATAAGGTTAAGTGCGGATTATTTTTGTATTAGATATGTTAAAGAATTTGCACTGGCCTCTAAATGCTCAAGTTTTAGATAACATTGTTTCAATAACATTAATGTATTAAAGACTATCAGAATATTTGAAATTTATAACATGCTCCATTTAAAATTTTCAAGTTCTCTCCCATGATTCCATTTGGAACTCTCTACGACGTTGTCCCTTATCCTATCTTGAGGGCCACATTTATTCATGAGAATAAAAGTGTATCCACTTTAGTCTGGCCAATTATCTTAATCATTAGAATATCACTAGTTTTAATTATGCAGTGTTGGTAGCTACAGAGAAAGCAACTTTTCACTGTTGGCAACGCTCCAGCCACCGAGGCCACGCCCACCATTCAACTATCAGACGACGAGCCACCCAAAAGAAGTTAATTCTACGAGGTGTCTACGAGCATACGAGTTTCCTCTCCTCACACATATCGTGACCTACGCAAGTAAAAGACAAATCCTCGGCTCCTATTGGCTTACCTTCAGGCCTGCTAATTCATTTCTCGCACTTACTTCCTTTACAGTAATCCCATTTTTTTTCACCATATACATTATATTCGAATTATGTTTTATGATAAGAAAACTGTCAATTCCAGTAAGACTTAACATTTTATTATTATAAAAAGTATTGTAAAAGACGCCACACATGGTTTAATTTCCAACATATAATAGCAACATTAGAAACACAAAATTCCCGAAGTGTAGCAGTGTCGGCATAATAACAACAATGTCGTTACCGTTATATTAATTGAAACCCTTACCTTGTTTCTTGTGGCTCCACTTTATTCCCCTCGTAGCATAGATGTCTATGACCCTATATCTTTCCTTGGACAATAATGTTTCGAGCAAGTGATTTTATATATTTTGTAATAGAGGAGATATTGTGAGCTCTGCAAATAGTTACGTGGCATAAAATGAACCGTGGCCGGTGACGTCTAAATTAATGTTAGGTGTCAGAAAACAAACGGCCTAACAAAGCGCACATACAATGGACAGTAACTCGCCGACTAAAGGTCGTTGAAGTGCGATGTCAGCGAATAATCGCACACGTCACACAAATTTTGGAATCATACAAAGATATTGATGAAGAGGACAATGCAATTATAAGCATACGATTACTTAGAGAACAATTTCGTGCATTACACGAGGATTTATGTGAGCATCCGGAAAACCCACATAATGACAGCATCTTTTCAAGTATGACACAATGCAAGACACAAAAGGTGTAAATAGCGGAATGCAAATTAGGAATTATTTCGAAAATTACTTTACGTCGCCACAGGTGTTAGTTCATTGGCAATGTGGCCAAGTGTAACACAGTAATAAATAAAGTTAGAATTTTCTGACCTCTCTCTATTCTATCCTTCAACTGCAACGGTTTCCCAAATCAGTTCCAAATATATTTCCTCCAATAGATTTCTGTGTATTTCTGCCATGATAGTCTGTATAAGTCTTAAAGCTTTCATGGCAAGCGCTATTTATTAAAGCTTCACTGGAGATCAGCCGTGCAACTTTAATAAATGACAGTCTATCCTGGAAGTAGCACAGAAAGATAACATTTCTGACCTCAATATCAGCCTCTATGTATCAATACTCAATGTTAATATTCTCAACACAGTATGAAGACTTAAACTGGCTGTCGTGTGCTTAAGGCCATTTAACTGCAATTGTTTCATTAAAACAACCGAAAATCGGTTTGGGTCAAGTCGGTGAGAAAATAAAATATTCATCTTTTTTGTTGGCCCTACTATTTTGTAGGTTGCGTGCTTGCTTCTATTAGAATACATAATGTCCATTACAACCATCAATATAACGTGTGCCTTGCCTTATTCTTGAGTACTCACAGAGAACACTCAAGTCCTTACAGAACTTAGAATCTGAATACGAGGGTCGTTTGATAAGTCTGGCAAAAAACCAATAATATATACTTTTTGTGAACATTTCACCCTATTTCTCAACATAGTCTCCACTGATGGCTATACACTTGGTCCAGCGCTCTTTCAGCTTTTTCATCTCGTTGTAAAAATAGGTTCCGTGAAGGTCTGCAAAATGCTCGTTGACGGTGACTATCACTTCTTCATTTGATGAAAATTTCTTACCACCAAGCCAAATTTTCAAGTTTGGGAACAAGAAGATGTCACTTGGGGCTAGGTCTGGTGAATAAGGTGGCTCAGGAACCAATTCAAAGCGCAATTCGTGCACTTTCACCATTGCGATTGCTGATGTATGCGATTGTGCATTATCCCGGTGAAAGAGCACCTTTTGCGTTTCAGTCCCGGTCTCTTTTCAGTCAACTCATGTTGCAAACGACCTAACAATGAAGCATAATAGGCTCCAGTTATGGTTCTGCATTTTTCCAAGTAGTCTATGAGGATTATTCCTTCAGAATCCCACAAAACAGTGGCCATCACCTTACTAGTTGACAAAATGATTCTTGTCTTCTTTGGTGAACTTTAACCAGTCTTTGTCCATTGTTTTGACTGCTCTCTTGACTCTGGTATGTAACGATGAATCCAAGTTTCATCCACGATAAAAAATCGGCGGAAAAGGTCTTGCGGATTGCGATTGAACATCGCCAGACATTCGGTAGAAGTGTTCTTTCGGATGTGCTTTTGGTCGACTATGAGCAATCGCGGCACCCATCTTGCACACAGCTGTTTCATTGCCAATTTTACATGCAGGATATTGCGTACTCGCTCAGTTGAGATGCCTACAACCTCAGCAATCTCACGAATTTTGATTCGGCGGTCTTGCACAACCAGATCGTGGATTTTTTCAATGGTGTCCTGTGTGGTGACCTCAATTGGGTGACCAGAGCGCGATTCATCTTCGGTGCTTCTAACACATTTAAATTCACTGATACAAAAGTAAATGACCTTCAATGTTGATGCAGAGTCTGTGTGAACTTCTTTCAATTCAGTTTTGACTTGTGCAGCAGTCCAGCTCTTCAAATGTACGAAACTCTGACCCCTCTCCATTTTCAATAGCAGCTATCACACGGACCAGTTCAGATGGCAGTCAACAATGAACTGTATATTGTAGCGCATTCAAATTTTCTGTACAATATTTTAAATATTCAAGCTTACCACCCATAAAGTTGCAACAAAAATTTCCCTCCCTTCATAGAAATTTACCAGACTTATCAAACAACCCTCATATATGGCAGCCAGTTCACTTCTCTAACATGCGAAATCAAAGCAACGTTCATGACTTTGCATTAAAGTTAAAGTCATATCGGATGATCGGGAAATCAATTTTGAATTTAGCAAACTTTCAATAGGTTCCATGGGGTTTTGTTTCACTGAATACACTCTAAGAGGAATTCTTGCTATTTCACCCCAGAAGCGACCAAAGTTTTTTTTTTTTTTTTTTTTTAGTTGATTCTTAAAATCCTCAGATTTCTTTCTGAAACAGACATCATTTGATTTTTTTTTTTTTTTTTTTCGTATTTGAAACAAATGGTCAAAAAGTGCAAAGATGGAAGAGTACTCACCAAGAAGAAATTTAAATCGAAGTCTGTGGAATGTGTTACATGACCACCAACAGAAGACGTCATAGGATCCCATTGATCAGCCGTTTCTGCTATGGAAATAAATAGGTTATGAGTATCAGCTATGTGATGCTGAACATTCTCCACTAGTCGACTTTGATAAGTCTGTCTTGTAGGAGCAGTCAAAGGGGATCTTTTCTTTCTATTACCATTCAATGCTGCAGTCCTTTTAGTGGATTCACAAATTAATGTACTAAATCCAGAAAGAGACAAGACGAAAATCTCCAAAGGCTTGATATGACTTTACAGATTGTGACAAGACAAGGTTCAGTTGACGTGCATTGACCATCGACAGGAATGAATACTGGTTTCCTTACAATGCACTCTCAGTTTAGATTAGTGAGTTCATCTCCTATTCAGAGCACCATCATACGTTTGTGCCACTAACCTGGTTTCACAATCAAAATTATGCAAGCAAGACATTTATCGCATGCAGAAAGACAGGCTTCACAATACAATCCTGACTTTCAGTTTTAACGTGCAGAAATCTTTCCTGTATGATTCCTTCCTTCATCACATATATCAGAGTGGTTGATCATTGAGCTTTCATGCAGCAAATATGGGCTTGGACACTTTGCATTTTATTTCTTGAACTACATCATGAGATGCAGAAGCTATTAAGTTTAAGTTAATTGATGGAAATTATTCATTTCTTCACACTAGCCGTATACAGGGTAAGATATTGGATTAAACCAGTATATCCGTGGTTCAAATCCCGGCCATGGCATTGAATATTTCATGTTGACTCTATCAATTCAAGCTATTAAGCTTGTTTGTATTTTGGGAGATAACCCATTAAAAATACCTTCACTTTCATTGTTTGTAAGTCAGATTAGAATAGGAAGCACATTTCAATGGACAAATGTAATCAATATTATGAATATAAAGGAATAGTTCAGAATATGATTATTAAAGTTAACACATATAATTGATTAACTTTAAAGAGAGTCGATTAAAGACACTAGACAACACTTACTTTTAAATTTTTCCGGAACATGTTTCTGAGGCTTTGCCTCTATCATCGGCCGGCTCTCGACTGGTTCTCGTTGGTGTAGCTGATGATATTTTGTCACAGGTCTCCTCTGGTGGCGGTTCAAGGAACTTGCTGAACAAATCTTTCTGGGGCATGTCGAAATTGAATACTTTGTTCCTATTTTTTGAAATGAAGATTTGTTCCCATGTGGATAGTTCTTGTTTTCCTGATGTATGTTTTAGTAGTTTTGGTTCTGGATTTATGTTGTGGTTTTTTTCCCAAAAATGTGTGGCAACTGCTGATTTTTCTAATTGTTTATATTTTATGTTTCTAAAGTGTTCCTTTGCTCTTGTTTCTAAATTTCTTTTTGTTTTTCCAATATAAATTTGACTACAGTCATTGCATTCAATTTGATATATACCAGATTTTTTGCATATAATTGATTCTCAATTTAAAAAATACTTACAATCTCTTCTGAACCTGGACCAGTCAATCTGACCAAGGACCTTTTCTTGATTTTCCTTGGCCAGTAGGCAAATGCTGAATTAGATACCTTACTCTCTGTGACTTCTGTTCCTCATTTTATTTAACTTTATTTTCATTTCTTTGAACGGTAAATCATGTTTCCTATTAACATGTGCCATGTGCCATGGATGAAATAAATACAATCAGGACAATATAAATTACTGTTACTGTAAAAAGCTCTTAAAATCTTAATCCTTCTTTGCAGCCTTATCCTTTTATGTTTCTCAAAATCAATACGCACCTTCAAATTCTAAGTTTCCATTCGTGACTTAACCATGAAGCTGTAAAGAATGTACATCATAGGCATATCCCACTGTGTATGGATAGCTGAAAATTAATATAATTATCACTAATGATTATAATAAAAAAAATTAACACAAGGAGTAACTTATTAAACTCATCTAATGTCTACCTCACTGCTACAAATTTCACTCAAATGAATATAAAATTTCAATATTATACACAAATATATGTTCAAGTATAATTTTTTTTTTTTATTGCATTCTAAAAGTAGTGCATTCTTTAGAATCTTGTAAGATAAAATCAAATCAGGAATCTAAAATTATTCTTTATTAATTTAAATATTCCTGCCCTTAATTATACCATGCCCTGTAAAGAAACAGGAGTTGATTGCATTAAACATGTATAAATCCAATTGTGAGAATAATAGACCTAATGATGAGGTAAATCGTTATAACTTACATTTGCCATATGTAGTGTGTTGCAATACTAGAACATTTTCTGGGAGATGCTTTATTGATTTTTTTTTTACCACTGGCGCGACAGCCCTTAGAGGGCCAAGGCCTACCAACCCGACTGCCGGCCTCACACCCACTTATGCACGGCAGAGGTGGACAATCATCCAACCAATACGTGGAGGAGATGTGGTCAGCATCTTGACACCCCCAGCCGGAATGCTGGTTTTCGTGACCAGGGCCGCTTACCTAGTGTAAGCTCCTCACTTTCCTCACGATGTTGAGTGGGCACCGATCCTATACCCAGGACCTAAAATTCCCACCACATGGGTGGGATCGAACCCGGGCCGCTTTCCATGGCCAGGGACCAAGGCATGCTACCTTAGCCCGCTATGCCACGGTGCAGGACCTTTATTGATATAATGGAGTCTAAAAGTACTCAATCTCTTTTATTTGGCTGATTCTGTAATTGCTAATTAAATTCATCTTAGCATCCAAAACATCATAAGATGTTATAAAAATGCTTTATTATTGACTACATTTTACTCATTGTTCAATATACTCAGTGGTAAGGCATAACTTTCAAAGTAAGGGAAGCCCCAAATAATAATTTTCATTAAAATAAAAGAGAATAACAACTTGAAGAACTAAGACTTCTCTACAGTGCTCTTTCTATTGTACAGTCACATGCAAAGCAAGACTGGTCACACAACAAGCAGATATCTCTACTCAGACGTTCCAATTTCTCCTAGAGCTGGTCCAGGCCATATGAACTGTTAGCCTAACTGTGCAATTCATACACTTTTGCTAATAACTTAAAACCACACAACAATTTCCTATTTGTCACTGCTAAATATCAATCTAGGTAAAATACATTGCTAATGCTATTGAAATATACTTACAGTTGTATTTAAAAGTGCCACATAAAACAAATAATGAAACTCGTGAGTCGAGTTGAATTCCAGCTAATGATAAGAGCAAAAGCTCTTGAAACATGTCCTGTGAAAAAACAGTGTGAATGAAGCAGTGTGTCAATATCTTCTCGATTCACTTTTGTGCTAAGTTGTGCTTCACTGCCTCTACGCTTCTTTCAGTTTTATACTTTGGATGAATTTTCTTGTTTTTCTTCTTGTTCTCCTGAAATTCTTCAGGAAGTGACATTTCTAGCACTTCATTACATGCTTTGCCACTGAATATACTGCATTTCTTGAGTTTAAAGGTTAGAAAGTTCTCGTTAGAGCACTGGTTTTATAGTTTACAAAAAGCTCTTGAACATGTAAGTAAAATATATTGTAACCTCATTGTACATATAACTTATAGAAATTTTGCACCTGAAATGTTGTATATTACCATTCTATGAATTCTAGCTGTTGTCATGTACTGTGATCAAAGGGATGAATAAATCTTCTTAACATTACTAGATGTCTTAGTGCCATTCTAAAGAAATTCATATCTGCCTCTGCCTTCTAAAAGGAGAGAAAGTATGGAGAGGATGAAAGGAAAGTGTGTGCATGTTGAAATAAAAGAACGCAATCTAGGAACAATGATATATACTCGACAATCCTATATTTGTACAGATAAGTACAAGTAGCAATGTGCTATATAAAAATATGACTCCACAGACAACAAACACACATCATACTGAGACTTGTTAACATGATTATGATACAGACATGTATAGAGAAAAAGATTTTTACAACATAAGGTAGTGGAATATAATTAGTGCCTTCTTTCAGTAGATAAATGCCAACCTGTACCAAGTCTCAACAGGAATGTAGAGTGTGGAGGCTGTCACAATATATTACCATTCTACACATTAAGTTTATTGTCTACATTGGAATATTAATGAACCAATGTGTCAGCCTCCTGCATAAATACTACAGAATGCTGCAGACACTATGATTTAAGTGTGACAGATATGGTTAACGTTACCATACTTGTGCTCAGTAAATTAGGTTGTGCTATTGAATTATGTACGATAACACTTTTCTGTTTTGTAATTCTGTTTTGGAAACCACTCTGTTGCTCTACAGAGTTTTCAAATTTATCATATTATTTCTCCCAAAATGTGAAATATTTTTCATAAATAGTGAAGGATGCCATTGCAAACATTTACTGGTTTTAATTGATAGTCTTCTAAATTTTCAATAAAAATATTTCAGGAAAAAACCGACACATTAAATGCTAAAGGTAATGCAACTCTTTAAACCTGTTAACCAGAAGCAAAATACTCATTAGTAAATGTTATGTCTTATTTCCATAATAAGACATTCCAGTCCAGTTGTCTTATTTCCATTGGCAAGCTGTCTTCAGGGAAGCAGGAGGGGATTTTTGGAATTCCAAAACACCATGAAATGTGTTATATAAGATGAATCTCCTTAAGCTTCAACCATAAATATATTTGAAACAAAAATGGGAAAACTTTTACATGAAGGTAGAAGAGCAGCTCATTAAAGTAGATATAGACGTTTCAAAAATAAAATAAATATTTTCAACAAAATCTTAATACCTTTTCAATCCCATATTTGGTAGGCCAATAACATGAAAAATAACTTAATAGGATTTATTGCAACACAATCATTTAATTATAATCTGAGAAACTATAGGTGAAGTTACAAAAAAAGAGGTAAACTTTTATTTATATTCATTTTTTGTGTGACTAGAAGCCCTGTGTTATTTCTAGGACAATTATTAAGAACAACTGTTGTCGGAGAATAATATATCAATAATCTCATTATTAATTTGGACGTTAAATTTGCATTGACACTTAGTGATATTGTTAAACTTCAGAAAGTGAACATCAAACATGAACTTCACATTATAATTTCTAGGTTATATTTGAGTTATTGCAATGCAACAAATGCCCTTTTTGGTGATATTTCCACATTATCAACTGCTTAAAGCACAATGCATAGTTTGCATTAAAAGAACACAAATTTCTGTTGAAAATATTTGGACAGTTTTCGGTGGCCTATTGTAATTTACTTTAGTGACCTCCTGCCCTGCCTTTATACCCATGAAAGAAGCTTTTAAATTCCTATTTCTGTTTCCTATTTGTATTGATAGTTTTGGGTGTCTATGTCTGAATAATTTCCCAAGTAATACATAACCATGTTGCCAATATTTCAGAGATTATGAGAAACTTCATGGCTAATGCGGGTCTACTTGAAGTTTCACAATAAATGGGGAGGGAGTGCTGTTGTGACTTTCGGAGACACCAGAATGTATGAGGATGCCCTTGCTGTTTATATTTGACCATCACATCTGTTCACTAGTCCAATACTACCAACCTTTTAATGGATAAAAGTTTCAAAAATGGATCTACCTACTGTTGCAAAAGTTGTGAATATACATTCATGTTTGATTCCGAACAGCATATAACTCTTTTAACTCTTTGAAACCTCTGTTCAGTCCAGTTATTGATATTGCAAACAGCCTACTATGATTTTTCATTAAAATTGACAAAGGTAAAACCCCTTGCATTGCAGGAACTGCCTTGGATGAGAGAGAACCGTACTTTTAGTTGATGCTTCCAAGTTTTTCTTTTAGTATATAATTTCAAATTTTTCTAGGAGTATTATAAAAGTTTCTTCCAAATGTGTTTACACTCTTTCTGTTAATCTGAGAATACTTCTCTGGCATTGACATTCCTTGTTTTATTATTTTGCAGCTTCTGGTTGCTCTCAGAAATTTAATTTCATTTTCAACAATTTTATTTATTTGTTATTGTTACCGTATATTATTATAGTTTCTGCCATTGTATCATAAGATGTTAAGCCAGTTTTTGCACTAGGCTACTATAACTTTTGGTTATAGGATCACATGGCTAAATCTTGAAGTTTTAAGACATTTCATATCCTAGATAATTGAAATTCATTACTTGCTCGGGACAAGATTAGCTCTAGAAGTTCTTTTCCCCAAAATATAATTATTTTTGTCTTATTAATTGACCTTTTCATACTAACTGCTTTGTTGTCTAATAAAAATATGTATTCCCTTTGGTCACTGATTATATATTAATAATTTTTGGCTTTATTATATTTTTATTGTTATCATTGCTTAAATGCTTATAATGATACACTAATACTGATATGGAATTTCATTTCAAGAGGACAGTTTTGGCTACAAGGAAAGTCAAAAGTAATTGACTAATTTGTATTTAGTGTATCTATTTCTGATAACTTGAGAAAGATGAATATTTGATTAAATACAGTTGGTTTATTGCAACAGTTTGCAAGTTTTTGTCTAAGCCTGAATACTACCTATAAAAATACTTGAAAGTAAACAAGATTCTGCCAGATTCTGTCCATTGTTTCCCTTTTCTCCCTTTATAACTGTGCAAACTTGCTCTTAAGACTCTTAAGCAGCACTACATTTAACCTTTCTCTTAAGAAGAAACTATTTTAAATTTAAGGCAACTTTATTGAAACTGGCATTAGGTTTTAGTAATGAAAATTTTCAACAGATATTTTTTACTTGTTTGGAATGAAAGCAGAAGGCAGATTAAGATTCCAAGAGACTGAAAGTAGAAATACAAACATTGTAAAAAACTGGGAAAGCTGCATCATTAATTGGACATAATGATATAACACACATTACTGTGAAATTACAAAGAAACAAATTCCAGGAATGAAAACTTGTATGAGATTCTTGCTTAGAATTATAACATACACATCAAGGAAATACTGCTGGCTAAAACTGAGCTCTTTACCAATAGAACAGAAAGATATGGCACACAGATATAGGGAAAGCACATGCAATAGACAAGAGAACAACAAGCTGTCTTATCAGTACCAAGGGATTTAAGTGAAGTAAGGAAAATGGTGGAAATTATCTATGCAAAAGACTAATAATAAGCAATAAATGAATTTTACTGCACTCTGAATGCTGATGGTCATTAATTTTCATGTAAAAAGTATTGATCAAAAGAACCTTTTCATTTCATTTCATAAAAGCTGGGTTTTAAAGTTATAATTGGAAAAGAACTTGACTTAAATTAGCAAAACAATAATTTAATCTGCTTAAGCAGATGGGTGTCAATATAGATTGATCTGTTTTAAAATTTCCTTCTGTTACTAACATCTCCCTATGTGTACTGAACTGAGTGGAAAAATACAATTTAGTATTTCAGATGTATAATAAATTGTTTATGATTAATACAGGAATATTTTATTTCCTTATGCCAAGCTTAGTTTCTATTTCAAAATGAAGATTCTTTCTGGTTTATTTTTTCTCTTCTATTTCTGTTTGTTTGTTTCTTTTTAGTATTGCTTTAACTTCTTAGTCCTGTTGCAATAGTTACTGTAGATTTGCTGGTTCACTTGAGTCAGTGTATGCCATTCTCATGACCTCAGTTGCATAATCACCTTTCTGTAACATCTGTTTGAAATTTGCTAACAGATACTTCAGCTGCATAATTGTTTTTGGTAGCATGTGGACTTTGGTATCATGAAATTGCTACCATTGTTTACATGCACACATGGATGCATCCTTAATTGCATAGTTACTTTTCTGTATGAACAACTTAGAAATAAAAATAGAGTGTATGGTCATCTCTCAACAAGTTGCCTATTTCTTGTTGTTTTTGGTGGAATCTGGATTGTGGTATTGAATATCCAATCTTGTGTTTTCCTGACAAGTAACGGAAACAAGCCTAGCCAAAATTTAAAGCAGCAACTTCCCAAATGTAAGCCATAGATTCAACCCTCTCACAGTAATCTCTTATGTTCTGTTTGCCAATGAAGCTTTGCTCACTAGTATCATTGGATTGTTTCAATTCTATTGCTAACTTATCACTTATTACTGACAACATTTAAGTAATGAAAGATGAAATAACCAATATACAGAAATAATTCTTAATATTGGGTCTCATTCCTTAGTAAGAGTTGTGTATGGTTAGGCACACATTGATATACAGTGGCAATTTGTTTACATTTAATAATGTTCTAAAATATTATGTGTTTCAAATGGGAAGAGTTCTGGCCTGTAGCAAATCAGATGTGTTTGCACATTCAGCATTGCCACCTCGCTACATGAATGTCACTTACATCAAGAGACATTTCATTATTGTCATTGTCTTCATTGTTTGAGTATTGCAAATTTATGATGATAGGCTCCAAAATCTGATCACATGCTATTTCTTTCCAAAAGTCATCTTCTTGAAGCTTATCTGCATGTCTCATGTAGTTTTCTGTCTTGTTGTGTACCTTATCAATTTATTCATGAATAAATGGTTCGTCAGTCAGTTTAAAAGTATTATGTCTGTTTGTAACATAGAAGTAAATAGAGACCTGACCATGCTTATGACTTATATTTCCAAGTACACAGTCAATAAATTTATTCTCATCCTCATCATCATCATTATTATTTTCAGTCCTACAGTATATACAAAAACAATGTTACATAGACCATGTCTGTTTATACTACAAAATATGTGAGCCCACTTTAACTCAATTGGATTGTTCTGGCAGTAGTAAGGGGGAAGGTGGATCGCGTCTCATTTGAACTGTGAGCTTATCCAGCTGATACACTTTTTCATGGTTTTTTAAATGGAAGAGAAACTGAATAATACTGCTTTGAACTCTCTAGAGTAAATAGAGATTATGAACCATTCATAAACGAACGTATAATGAGAAAAGTCACTTATACGCCAGCAGGAAGTTTACTGCATGGAGCAATAAATGGAGCATTGAGCACTAGTTCGACTCAAAATTATATTAAGGAAGTTTACTGTTTTGTTCTTGTTCAAATTTAACAAACACTTTGGCTTATTCAAAGTAATTCTAGTATCACCATGTCAAATGTTTACATTAAGTTCTGAGTAATTACAAATATGCATACATGCATATATGCCAACCAATAATGATACTCATTCTAGTGCATACATCGCGATGTGTTATAATATATTTTATTGTATTAGGAAAACTATATAAGATAAAAATATGGAGTTTTTATGGTTATGTTAGATACATTACTCTCTACGTTCCTCATGGAACAGTTTTTGCAAAATCTGAATTTTTGTCTTAGCACAAATAATATTTATTAGAGATTGATTAGGTTAGCGCTCGTCACATACCACTTAGCAGGAATGCAATATGACAACACCAAAGGACTCCGATTGGTTGCTCACCTAGTAACACTCAAGGACAAACATCTTTCCATTTGAAACACATAATAGTATTGATATCCTGGAAATGATTTGATGGTCAATTAAATATACCCAGCATGACATCGCTAATATACAGGACACAGGAAAAATTACAATAGTAACTACATATTCAGTGGCTGTCATTTGTATTTCATTTCAAACCATTAGATGTTTTAGATGCAGTCCATATTGCTAATGTCAAAATATTTGAGTATAAAAGCTGTCTGCTTCCAATGCAGCACACTACTCATGTAAATGCACAAAGGAAATATTCCAGATATTATAGAATAAAAAGTATATCTTCTTCTGGTCAGTATCTCATATGTTGGGATACACAGCAAACAGCTGTTATGACATTACATTGCATTACTTAACTGGTTTACACTACATCAGTTATAATATTTAAAGTTCTATCCCCTTTAACGGCTGATGTTCAGTGATTTTACTTATTACTGGGAAATGCCAATTGCTCTACTTGTTCTTGAGGTGAGCAAAGATATTGATAATTGTCTTGAAAACTGCCATTCAATTAGGGTTGCCAGATCTCCAGTATTTCCTGTATTTTCCACAATATTCTAGGTATATGTATCTCTCATATTTTAGTCACTGTTGTATCTTAGCATTTTTTATTTATAATTAATTATGTTTGTAACTTATTTGCAAAAGAAGGGAAAGCTAGTTTTGTAAAACAAAGTTCAAATTATAGGTTTTGTTTTAAAATGTTACCAAAGCAGAACATGATACATTTAGCATAGTGCTGTTTTGAATTAATTATACATCAGTTTAAGTGTACACAATGCTATGATATCAACTTTTTCCCTGAGTGTTTGCAAATAAAATTGTACATATTTCTAATAACTGTATTGCTTTTAGCTGGCTTTAATGTTGGTCTTATAAGACTGAATGAATGTATAAAACAAATACTAAAATAAGCCTGAGTTTCACGGACCAGTTGTCCAACATTTATTTCCTCAGGATGCATATAGGCAACCATACCCAACAGAAAATCTAATATGTTTTAAACCTCAGAAAAAATTCTTTAAATCAGCACTGTAGGTTACAGACATACATGTGTAAATTTAAGCACAGATGAAGAGCAACAAAGCAAATGCTCCAGAAAAGTGAAGTTCAACCTCTTCTTTAATGAGCCAATGATATATTATCACTTTACCTCACCTCCATTGTTGTTTGTTTATAGCTGTACAGTGCAATGCAAAATGCATTTCCCCTTCTGAACACAATAGGATGTTTCTAAGTATCCAAACATTAGAAAAGCTTAATGGAAATTAACTGTTCCTTCCAAATTAACTGTGTTAAGGACAAGGTTTGTAACGGCAGAATCAGACCAAAGAATTCAGTGTTATAACTGGAATTTTAAACAGGAGATTTCTAAAAGTATAAACTTGAAAGAAGCGTAGGGACAGTGAAGCACAAATTAGTATAAAAGTGAATCGAGAATATATTGACACATTGCTTCACTCACACTGTTTATTCACAGGACATGTTTCAAGAGCTCTTGCTCCTATCCTCAGCTGATACTCGACTAGTGCAAGTTGTCATTAACAAAAATCGTCATAGAGTCATGAATTTTGAAACTCCACCACCGGACATCTTTGACAAGTACATCACGCCATCTATTGACAATACGGAGAAAGAAGAAACCACTACAACTTGCACTAGTCGAGTATCAGCTGAGGATAGGAGCAAGAGCTCTTGAAACATGTCCTGTGAATAAACAGTGTGAGTGAAGCAATGTGTCAATATATTCTCGATTCACTTTTATAGGAGATTTCTAGTTCAAACCCTTGCTATGGCATTGCATTTTTCAATCTGATGCTACCTCTCCATTAGAAATGTTTGTTTGGGTCTATCATGAGCAGCTGGGGTGGAAGAAAATAGGGGAATGTAGCTAATTCAGGAGGTGAGAGACATTTTGTAGGAGAAAACAAAAATGATGCTTAATGGGTGGGAGATAATTGAGACTTATTGTCGGGTTAGAAGAGGTATTAGAAGAATGACTATGGCTATATTTACATCATCAAAAATTGTACAGAAGTTCCGAGTAGATCCAAGAAGAGCACAAGCTTTTCTGTGAATATTGTGTGGAGAGAATTGATTCACAGATGAAGCTAGCCACTTTAGAAGGGAGGCGTGCATACATAAGAAATCTTCATTTGTTGATCAACATAAAAGAGGATAGATCTAGTGAGAAATGAGTGAAAGTAAGTTAGATATCACTGGCTGAATTGCAAACTGGAGAAATAGGATGTCCAAGGGTCAAATTGATTGCAGAAAGAAATGTGAAAAGAAGTATCACTTGCGGCATGAAACAAGAGAATAGAGAACAAACAAGAAAGTATGTATGGCTGGCAGACATAGTGCTAAACTTGCAAGAAAAAGTAGATTAAGGTTGGATGGATTGCAGAAGCAGGGATAGTTGAATCCAGCATATCTAGTATTATTTTAATGACCAGAGGGAGTTTACTGCAGATAGAAGGGGTGGAAGAGCATAATGATTTGAATAAAGGTAGGGAGGCACGCAGAACAGTAACTGATTTACCTTCCAATGGGTGCAGGAAATTTATAAGTAAAAGCTGCCTTTTCCCACAGTTGATATTGTAGTATGATAGCAAAGAAGAGGGCGAAGCAGTAATAATAAGTTATTAGTGGTGTCTAGAAAGCGGTAGTGCCAAATTTGTGTATTTAGAAAAGACTTTATATAGTGGTAGGACTGTGGAGATCTGTGAAACCAATTTGAAATGGGCAGGAAATAAAATATTAGGCCAAATAGGGTGAAGAAGAAAGTGCATGAAGGAGGTTTGATGCAGAGTGTAGAGGAATTAAAGTAAAAGAATAGGCAAAGAGGACATAAGTGAGAAATTATGAGAAGTGAGGTAAGAAAAACTAGGCCAAGTGAAGTGATAATAAGTTGAAATAAGATAGGGAAAGGAAAAGCTACATCACTAGGAGAAAAATACTGAAAAGAGGGAGGGAAGGATGCTTTTTTGTTTGTTTTAAGTTACGTCCTCCAGTGTTAATCACATTGGATGACATGAAATGATGCTCAAATAAGTCCAGGGTCCATAGAGCTTAGAGATACTCGACATTCATCTTTCAGGATAAGGGAAAACCCTGGAAAAAATTTATCTAGATAATTTGCCCTGAGCAAGATTCAAACTCGGGAACTCTTGAATGTAAGGCAGATAAGCTACCATCTGTGCTATGAGGTGGGCAGGGGAGGGGAGCAAGTTGAAATTAATGAAGAAAATAGTAAAGGTAGTGAAGGGCTGTCCTGAAGTAGAAGGGGCAGGGCCTAACTCAAGGGTATGTATTTTCTTTAGTACTTGATAAATTAAATCATATCATACATGTAGCTTCATAACTCTGTGAACATTAGATGGAGCTAAATTTGCCCTTCCCTGTTTCACTTAAGGTTGGACATCACTGGTCTAAAACAATGGTCCCAATTACCTGCATTTGGGGTGAAGGCCTGCTGCACAACTAGACAGACAATATTTTAAATGTATTTTCTACAAATATCATCATATATTACAGCATTTCGCAACTGCATTGCCTATGATATATATAGTGCTTGGTATTGCAGGAGGTAAGAATGTCAATGTTGTCTGCATCAGATGGTAAACACGTACATTTAATAAAGTGTTTTTGTATTTTCAAAATCTGACAACCCTAACTTCACATGAACTTAAATTTAAGGAAAAATGTAAAGCAACAGAAATGCTAATGTAAGTACACTTTGTGCATTTGTAATGAAATTTACAAAACTTTTTTATTACAATGACTAGAAAATTGTGGGAAATGCAGCAGTGTAATTCTGATTTATTTAATTTAAATGTGTTTTATCCTACACAGAAACTGTGAAGTAAATTTTGTGTATATTTTTTTAAAATATAACTTAAGTCTACAATTCCAAACCACATCTTCCATTTCTCGTAAGACAAGTTTTAATATTGCCATCGTAGTCATACTTGTTAGTGAAATGAAAATTTTAAACAGAAACTTAAATGTTTAAACACATTCACTTACAAATACTGTAATAACCATTTTAGTTATGTACATACATCACACTCATTCATTCTTCTTAACAAACAGTGAACTACAGAGGGAAACAATGGAGAGGGAAGGGAAAGGAACCTGAGGAAATTAGGATAGCTATTTCCATATAATGTATTTGAATTTTCTCAGATTTTTTTTTAAAGCAACCTCATGCTTACTGCCCACAATTTCTTTCTCACATCATTTGCATATACAAATGCTCAGTTTCACCATCATTAGGCCATTACATCATTTTCTGGAAGCCTCGTCTTCAGATTTAAATTCGGTGAAGAATCTATTACCCTATGAGGTTTAGGCGGTTATGATGGTAATACAAAAGCAAGAGTTTCAGACTGACAGTTTTCGTAAAAATTAGATATTTTGCTTTCATAAAATAAGTATCTATATAGCCTAATTCAGTCTCTCTATTTAATCTCAAATATATTTTAAGAGCATTTGCAACTACAAAGTTTGCTTTGTTCTCCACAGATATCAGCAATGCATGCAAGCTGCGGTATGCTTTCAGCACCTTTTGTACGAGTTAGGTATTGCATATTTCAAATGTGCTTTCTCTCTTGACCTATAATATTAGCAAGCAGCTGTACTGCTGGTACTGACTCCAAAATGCTCAGAGTACTTGCCAAAAGTTAATCTGTATTTGGGAAATGACTAATGATGCTAAAGAGGTTTTATTATTCAGTGTTATACAACTTTCCTGGGATTAATTTTTGTCTTTCTCTTGTGGTTTCCCATAAAAATGGATAAAGTGTTCAAAAGATGTGTAAGAAACTTCAAAAGTTGCAGTTTACCCGGTTGGGTAGATAAAACTGGCCCATCTAGTCTCATCTCATAGGATTTGGTAAGAAATTATTTATGTAGGGTATTGTTTTCTTTCTTGAAATGTAATTATGTTGGCTATACTATATATCACCTGATTTGTTTCACTGTTGCTGCACCACTGTTGCTTATTAACTGTTCAAATGCTGCTGTTGTAAAAAGTTAGATTTCTAAACATGTGCAAAGAGCTGTTTTTTTTAAATAAGTGTAACTTATTCAATACCAGAGAGAACATTCATTTTAGGAGCTTATATGAAGACCAGTTCTATCAAGGGAACACAATTATTCAGAGACAAATATCCGCTTTACTCAGACACATATTTTTATGAAGCTGTTAAGATGTGTACAGAACTATCCAGATGCAAATGGAGGGCACTTCCAACATTTATTATGAAGGTTCATGCTTTTTATTCCCTTTTGTCATTTTATTCCACTAAATTTGTTTGAAATCATTAGAAGTTTGTTTAAAATCAACCTCATAACACAGGCCGGTTTTATCTGTCCAACCCCCTCTTTATGCCTAGATTTCAAGCAGATATTTTAATAAACATTCTTAGGGATACTTTTAAAACAATAAAATGAAGTTGTTCATTGGACATTTATCTTAAAACTAGTTCCAATAAGCAGGTGTCTATTTTACAAAAAGAATCACCAACTTGACTTGATCTCTTATCCACCAGATAAATAAAATTCTGAGCTATCTTTATATACAAGTACTTACTCTGAGGTACGCAAATTTTGTATATAAGAGCAACTCAAATTTTACTCTAAATTTTTAAAGACTTCAAAGAGAATTAGACACACATAAGACTTCAAAGAGATACATAATAGACACACATAATGAATGGTTTTCAAAGAACTCAATTGTGAAAGAGTGGTTATTGTTAATACAAATATTACTTGAGATTTAGAAGTACAACCTTGCAAAGCTGGGCACGTTAGATGATAGATTATAAATACCACCTGCTGCATATGGCTTTTATTCCATCCGAGGGATACATAATTCAAAACTAAAAATATGTAAGCGGTGGCTAATATTTCATTAACCTGTGAAATAAATATTGAACTTTAGTTATTTTGCTTGGTGCAAGCAATTTCATCAAATATGAAAGACAAACTCTATGTCAACATATAACGTCATACAAATGCACTTACTAAAATTGTTTTTGTACATTTTTAGCAAGATAGCTCTTAATAAAAAAAAACATTATTTATTTACAAACCTTCAAACTTTAGTAATGATCAACGGAAGAGATCATTAGATTTTTTCGACTAAGCTTAAGTTACTGGCCTTAAAATGCATGGTAAATTAATGTTTATTACAACATCTGTTAAATATAACTGCTGTAGTCAAATTTGAGTTTACAACAAATTTATCTGTTTTCTATTATGTCATAAGTGCCCATGGAATAACCCTACTATATTATTGTATTAAAAATAGAGTTTGCTTTCATGATATACATAAATATCATTTCAAGGCTTTTAAAATCACAATAAAAATTAGCCAACTCTAGTCTCTTGTCTTTCTTTAAAAAAAAAAAAAAAAAAAAAAAAAAAAGGTTATGAGAGAGATTCTCTTTATCTTTATAAGCCATTTGGTATTAATGAAATTTTCAAAAACAAAAGCAACTTTAACTTGACTAATAGAGATAGCAAACTTGTTTGAAAGCTTGTAAATAAGGAGAAATTATATAAATACACACATACACACTTACATTTTGTTTTCTTGCTTTTTAGAAAACCATAATCTTAAGTATCTACAAAGAAAATAGAAAACTAATGCTGAAAACACCTATATATAAAATTTGTGCATATGCTGTCAGTCTGAAGTACTCTTTCTACATACTGCTTAACTCAATAAAATACTTATACAAATTAGAATTAATATTTATGCAAGTTCATCAAAATTCAGTTTTATAATTACAAAACAATGTGAAACATGATTAATAAATTAGCTCCAGAAAAAGGACATATACTATTTTCAAACAAAAATAATATACTTGCTTCTTACCTAAATTTAATTTATATACACAGTTTATTTGATTCTTAGCACTGAAATACTTCCCCATTTTTTTTTTCAAAACTAGTTGGGAAATTAATGAAAGCTGTTAGTAGCACTATAATGGAATAAATGCTATGTTGCTATCACAATGGATCCTGAAAGGAACGTGTATTAATTATCACTGTTGCTGGGCGAGGAGTTTGCGGCACAGGAATCACTTAGTGACATTCTTTCTGCTTCTGCAACAACAATGTCACTATCTTCACTGCTTCCCAATCCACCCACACTGACAACGTGCTGAGACTGAGATCTGGCAGCAGAACTACCTGGTGGTTGCAGCAAGGTGTCGCAAGAAGATGCTCCACTAACCGAGGTGGTAGAAATGTCCTCCAAAAAGTCAAAACTAGCTACAGCCTCACGTTCCTTGTCGCCATAGCGTACATAGAAGTCATCCCGACCCAGGATGGATGGTCTTGGAACCATGGCAGGATATCGCAGCACCCCCAGCTGCTCCCGTGTTGCTGATGCTAGAACGGGAAACTTCCCACTAACATATAGCACATCACAGCGCGTTCAGTGACTGTAGTCAGCAGATTGTGGCTTTTCTCTACCTATCAAACTTGGATCATCTGCAAGAAGATCTGAAATATCTGATTTCCAGCCTTTGAAATAACAGAATATCATACTTCATTTAGCAACAATACATCGCAAAAGATGCTCAAACTGAAATTGCATTTAACAGGACCAAACTGAGATTTTCACATGCAGGGTGCTCCTCTTTCTAATAGAATAGTTAATAATGTGAAAATTGTATTCTATATTTCTGTATGTGGGGTGGCATTTTACTGGCAAATGTGCGTCCATGCTTATAATGTAACTTTAAATTCCTACCACTACATAAAACGAAAGAGTGGAAGAAAATATAAGTTTAAGTTTCCAAAACTAAGAGAATAAGAACAGAAGAAGAAAGAAGAAGAAGAAACACCTGTTCTGTTTTAGCTTCTCACATTATATTCTCTGCAAAAATGGCATTTTTAAACTTATTATGTTTCTATTTACTGTTTACAGAGCATGAAGTAAGTATTGCTTTAATTAATGAATTTGGATATTAGAATTATCCAGAAATGGAGTCTTTTGGGTTTCATCAGAAAATAATCATCTCATTGGCTGAATTTGTGAGTGACATCAGTGAAAAAAATGATAATGGCAAGGTAAAATAGTGGATTATATTGGAAGATAAATTCAATGATATTGCATTGTTTTATATTAAACCCTGACTAAACCTACGCCCAAAATTAATGTCAGTCAAATAAAAGCTTGAATGTATTTATTTCTTAAAGTACAAAAATAGAAAACTCCAGTGAGATTAATAGCAATATAAATACCACATACAGGAGGAATCATTATTAATCTGAAATGGAATTACAAATTAGCTAGTTTGAATTAATATTAACATTGGTAAATTATTGCTGTGCAATTTAGACAGAAAAATCTACTTAATTTATCCTTATCAATCCTGCAATATTAATTAATATAAATAAATGTTTTTTAGACCATTAATTTTATTTTAGGGATTCTATGACTGAAGTAATGACAGAATTTTAAACAATTTTTTGAGACACAATGATTGCTCTTTGAACTATGTGTCAAAACATTTTGATCTATTTTCTGGATTATTCTTTCAATTATTCTTTAACAGATGCTTTTGGAAATTCAGTAAATACTTGGCTTTCTTAATGATAATTTTGATTTAGGAAAATCCAAGAAATCAAATGGGAGGGAGTGGGAAAAGTTTTGTAGTGTAGAATATACTGGGTAGTTAAATTATAATCAAACCCACTTACAGCCTCTCTCTACTGTGCTAGACAGCCAGCAGTCACTGGGGAACTTAGGCCGGCAGAGGCAGACTACAGGCAGCATATCTCGTGTAAATACACGTAAGAAAGATGACTTTCACATTCAAAGTTGTAGAACGGAAATCTTCAGGTCTAGTGCTATCAATAAAGGTATAAGATTATACAACAGGCTACCAGAAAATATTAAACAAATGAACAGCCTTATACATTTTAAAAAGGGAGCAAAACTCTTTTTACTGCAACATTCATTTTATTCTGTAAATGAATTTTTAAATGTTAATTAGTTTTAAGTGATTGTAAATAATGACAGTGGCCATTAATGTAATTTTTATACTATGATGTGTCTGATATCAATCAAAAGGACAAAATAAATTGAATTTAATTGAATTAAATCATGAATTAGAGTAAACTCCACATTTGTGAACAATTACTTTTATATAGCATTTCTCTATGGTTTTTATATAGTTTATATTTATTTGCTTTTCTATTTTAGACTTTTGTTAGATCCTGTATCTGTTACAGTTTTTAGTCTTATGTATCTAGTCTTTGTATCTTGAACTGACGTGTCCTATAACATATGTATTATGTTCCAAAGGATGAAATAAATACAAATACAAATACTCCTGCTCACTCTTCAAAGCTAAGCAGCAGGTATTCTTGTGATTTCCTGGGCAATGTTTTCTGTAAGTTCCTGTAGTGTATGGGGATTGGAAGGTACACTTTGTATATTAACCCCATCAATGAAAGTCACAACTCGTTAGGCCAAAAGAAAGAGGGACCACAAATCAACATTAATTATTCTGTCATTAAACACCCCTCTTGCTACATTTAATGATTTGGCAGCCACATGCATAATCTTGCTGGAACCAACCATACAATTTCTCTTCTGTCAGGCGATTCAAAAATGGCCTCTAATATCGCTCTGCATTTATTCTTTCATCAAAGAATACGGAGTCTATTATTCTTCTACAACTTATTGCACATCACACTCCAATTTTATGATCATAATGAGGCATTTCATTCAGTAGCACAAGTTTTCCTGAAGCCTAGTATCGACTGTTGTGAGTATTCACACGTCCATTAAATGATTCATCAATGAAAAACAAATGCTGTGGGCCAATTGTGTCCCCTTCCTACAGATTGAAAAAGCCAGTTACAATAATTCACACATTTAGTGGGATCATTTGGCTTTAATGCTTGCACACGTGTATAGTGATAGGGCTTCAGTTTCAACAGGCTGTGTATCGTTCCAATCCTCGTACACTACAGGAACTTAGGGGAAACATTGTGCAAGAAATCACAAGAATACTTGCTGCTGAGCCTCAGAGATTGAGCGAGAAAATTTACACGAGGTATGCTGTCTGTTGGAGAGCAAAAGATAAGGATTCTATTCCAATATGTAAGGACTATGATACAATGAAGCACAAAATTAATATAATTTTGAGTCGAACTAATACTCAATGCTCCACTTATTGCTAGTATTTACCTAGAACACGTTTTGTTAGGATCTTCCTAACATCATCAGCTGTTGTCAACTAATGGACGTTGGTTTGGTGAACTCATTGGAGGCGACAGGTGCATCTCTGTCTGTATCTTGATGAACTTGAAGTTTGGGTTTTCATCAAAGGTAGTGTCAAAATTAAACAATTTTCCTTCACATTTCTTTATGAAGATATTTTCCCACGTGGTTAATGCAGCTGGACCTTGGACACCTTTTAATAAGTGGATTTCTTGTTCTATATTATGATTCTCCTTCCAAAAATGGTACGCTACTGCCGATTTATCTATTTCTTTGTTCCTGATCTTCCTAAAATGCTCTAAGCTTAATGTTCAAGTTCCTTTTTGTTTTTCCAATGTATAAGTTGTAGCAGCCTTTTCAGTTTATCCGGTACACACCTGATTTTTTGTCTGTGGGTATCTCCTTTGTATTATGTGATTTCAAAAGGTGTTTTACACTAAATTTGTTCTGAGGGGCCAAAGTAATATTGTGCTCTTTGAAGACTTATTGGAAAAGGTGTGTAGCTCTGGAATGATATGTAAATTTTCTGTATGGAGTTTTATTGCTGATTGGGGAAAGAGTTGTTTGCATCTTTGTTGTCTTTTAAATTTATCAATTTTCTTTTTGACCAATTCAGCACTAAATCCATTGTATTCTGCAATGTGAATGATATTATTGTACTCTTTGATATATTCCATCTTGTTTAAAGGTACATTAACCAGCCTGTAAATTAAACTGTTGATAACAGCATGCTTGTGTTGTCTTGGGTTATATCCATCTGCTTTTATGAAATTTTCTGTGGAAACCTATGGAATTTTCACCAAACCAACACCCATTAGTCGACAACAGCTGATGATGTCAGGAAGATCCTAATGAAACGTGTTCTAGGTAAGTACTAGCAATAAGTGGAGCAATGAGTATTAGTTCGACTCAAAATTATATTAATAAGGATTCTAGTTCACCTCTGCTGGCCTAAGTTCTGCCACTGTCTTGCGCAATAGAAAGAGGTCGCAAGTCGGTTCAATTATAATTTAACTAATCTGTATGTACTTTATTCAAAAGGTAAAGGTACGTCATGGAATGCCTTAGGTGGCCTATGTTGGGGCGACGGGTGGTTACAGCACCCATCTATATAGATGTCGGCATACAAGCCTTGTGAGGTTGTCAGCTCCACGAGGCAGCCGCCTTTACCCCCAGGAATTCATTTCTGTTAGAGGCTGAGTGAACCCCAGGGCCATAGTTGACCAGAAGGTTTATATCAGGGAATAAATTCCAACGGTACCATCAGGAATCAAATCCATTACCTCCTGGCTTGCAGTCTAGTGCTGTAACCATTAGGCTACCGTGCATTCCTTATTCAGCACAACATTTAATATTTAAAGGTTAATTCTTTTCTAAGAGTTGATTTTATTTTGTGATATCTGCAAGCTGGCATGAGTGAGTAATTATACCAGTTTAGCCTTTCATGCTAAATTTGAGGGAGAAATGAATTGCTGTTATGCTTTCTTAAGTTATGCTGTTTTAAATTAAATCCAAGGGTGAGTCGATTAATGACAACAACACTATCGAAATTTAACTGTATTGGAATACCACAGTGAAGCGAAATAATTATTAAATTATAGATGAGTCGTATTTATTACACATCGGCTTCACTTATGTACCTATATTGAGGAAATGTTTCGCAAAACATCGTTCACATTGTTGGCTCTAATGCGACTCTTATTTTTATTTTGATATTCTTGCTGGCTGAAGGGTAGATTTACTAATCTGTGTGTGAGACTGTTGATGGTGGCATGTTTGTGTGGAATTGGGTTGAAGCTATTTGCTTTGATGTAATTATCTGTGTGTGTTGCTTTTCTATGAATACCAAATTCCAGTTTTTAATTGTTTTTTTTTTGTGATTTTAAGGTCCAAAAAATGTAGAGTACAGTCCTCTTCAGTTTCTACTGTGAATTGTATGCTGGGTTCTTGAAGGTTGAGTAATTTCAAAGCATCATCTATTTGTTTGTAGTGTACTATTGCACAGATGTCGTCTACGTATCTGTACCATGTTTTAAAAATATGAGGGAAGGCTTTAGTTATATGTGTTTCAAAAAAAGCTCATGTATAAATTGGCCAAAAATGGTGATAGCGGGCTTCCCATAGCCAGTCCTTAAATTTGTTTGTAATACTTTTCATCAAAAACAAAATAATTTTGGTGTATACATATTTCAGTCATTGCCAAGTATTCTTCTATTGTATTGGCATCTAGGTTAATAGAAGTTAGCCATTTCTTAAGTTGAATCAAAAGTTTGTCTATTGGGATGCTAGGGAAGAGGGAGTGGACAAAAAAAAGAATACTACAGTGTCTTGAGGGTTTAGTTTAAGATTTTGAATTTTTCCTACCAGGTCTAAAGAGCTTTTTATGCTCAGAATATTGAATTGTGGAAAGGACTGAAATTTTTTGGATAGCCATTTTGCCAGAAGGTAAGTAGGAGTGCTAACATTATTTACAATGGGTCTCATGGGTATGTTGGGTTTGTGTATTTTAGGCAAACCATATAGTCTTGCAAGGGTAGGGTTGTCCGGTTTGATAGTTTTTTGTTTTGCAGTTGTTAAAATTTTACTATTATTCATGTTTTGTGTACATATTTTATGCATTGGTTGAGTGGATTTGAATATATTTCTTTGAATTCTTTTTGTTGTAGTAAATCTAACATTAGAGCTGACGATGCGAATGATGGTTCGCAAAATATGTCCTCAATATATGTAAGTGAAGCCGATGTGTAATAAATACGACTCATCTATAATTTAGTAATTGACAACAACATTGTTTTCAACACATCCATGAAAGGAAATTATGCTATTTTACCAAGCATTGACACACATGCCATTTTTAACTACAACTGAGAAACCCTGCTATAGTGAACCCAGCATCTGTAAAAGAGTATTGTGCTTACTGCAACAGCATTGCAATTATTTAGCTAGTTATATGAAGAGAAATTTTTAGTGCATGGAATTCAAGATATTTCACTCTCTAACCAAATATTGTATGTCATACTTTTTCCAAAATTTTCATAACTTTTGTTATGAATTATCTAAGAAGTAGTGTTAGGATTTTACGTTACTAAAGCAATAAAATTCAAAATCTTCTATGTCATCTACCTCTGATGTCTGAAACTGAAAAATACTCTTTGCAGATTGTTTTTGTTTTGAAATTGCACATATCACGGCACTCTGTTAGTCCTTGCCTCCATTATTAAAAATTGTTTAGCAAACACCTGTCAGTTATTTTTAAAATTGAGTATTACCACTCAAAACTAAATGTGCAAAGATATATCAATATTCAGAAGTTGGTTAATTTCCTCCTGAACAAAAGCTTTCTATTCTTCTATTAATAAATGAAAACAAGAACAAGAATGCTTACTTTAAAGGAGCACAAGAGTAATATTCATATCTAAATGTAGAACTCATTATATTTGATGTGAAAAATGGCCTGCATTATCTCAAACATCAATGCGAGGTCTCCTCAAAATTAACCTTTATAATAGCCTTTCTTCATAGTAAGTTTGAAAATATTAATACTCTGACTCTATCATAGTAAACTGAATTATAAAATCTATACATCATACATCTTTTCAGGAAATATTAAATATCCTAGTTTTTCTCCTCGATTGTATATAATGCCTAAAAGAAAAAGATATTTACAGTAGAGGAGAAAAAAGTATTGCATCTGAGCTTTCTTGATAATATTTACATATGAAGTATCTTTGCCATAAATAATTGCAAACTTTCTTTCCAGCATCTTTTTTATATTAAAAGCACTTAATGTCACTCATTTTACTACATCTACTTCTAATACAAAACTTGAGAAGAGAAAAAAAGAAACAAAACAAACACAAAAACCAATCTTCACAATCTCTGCAGTATAATGCAAACTAGCATTATTACATTTGTGTGCTGCGGAATTTACGTGATAACATAAATAAATATTTATACATAAAAATATGAGCATTAAAAAGCATAAAAAAGCAGTAAAATATTCTACCACCAAGCCTGGATAAAATTATGGATGGATTCTATAGGATTTTTAACAAGTTGACTTAAAAACATCTACTACATTTAGGACTAGTGCAACAATGTTTATTTTATACCTATGTAATAATATGGGTGGACTGATCATTTTCAGCTCAGATGCGAATATACAAGCAATCAAATTTATTTTGGCATTTCCGTGAGCTGAGTTGATAAAATGATGTCATTGCTTGTTACTTGCAAGCTTTCTAGAAGTAGCAATATGGGTGAATAAATAATTTTAGAGGAAACTCTCAGCATCCACAATTTAACACTGGTAAAACTTAAACACTCATTCAGAAAAGACAGTTCTGTACTCAATCCAGTCCAAGAAAGGGTCCTAGTGTAAATAAACACACATACCTTCGCTGCAGCTAACCTTTCAGATGAATGAAAATAGTTTATTACAACACTTGCTGTATCTATATCACCAAGGCCCAGATTTTGAGGACATAACCTTTTTCATTATACATTGCTTTAGCTGTTAAAATCCTGATCACAAGTTTATAGTTATAAAGATTACTTTATTACTTTTTATCATACTTTCTGTCTGCCATTTTTTGCATTTTACTTTCTTTCTTGGTCTTTTTCTTTCTGTTTTGCAAGAAATTAGTTTAACCAAAATTATGAATTATTTAACATTTAGTTTTAATGAAACAAAATAAATGAATATTTGATAAGTGGGTCGAAATAACAATCTATTGCCTTACCTTTGTGATTAAGAACCTTTTGCATAAATGAAATGTACCTGTTGGCAGTCAGTTTCTTACTTATACTGTACATATTGCTGTCACAGCAAGCAATTCTATTTCTAAAGTGATTGTGGTAGGGGAAAAAAGAAGTTGCTTGACAATGTGCAGGTTGGAAAGAAAGTTGGTTGTTATTTTCATTCTTACAGACTTAGTTATTTACAGATTTTCTAAGAGAAAGTTTGGGTTTAGTACAGTTTTTGTAGTTTTATTCAGTAAAGTGGATTGCCTGGTATCAAAAAATGATGAACATTTTTCTCAAGGCCCCCCTCTCTTAAACGGCTGTTTATAGCTCTCAGGATTTTCACTCCCAGCGGCACCTGTCATCATCTGCACATGAATATATTCAGCAATTTATTGTTACAATCATTTGCAGAGGGCAAGTGAGTGTGTTCTTCAACAGCTATGTCATTTGCGTGAACTACTACAGATGTTAGTTCCAACTGTCAGCTTGAAACTCCATTTTCTCCTGTCATTTTAGATTTATTCTTCAAACAGAACCATTATGATGTGCAGTGGATTCGTTTGAAATATAAATCTGTGCATTCCAAAAATATCCTGTTATTTGCATTGCTCTATTTCCATGAAAGAAGTATTTCTTCTTTGGGTAACCTTAAATGAGTGAGAAATGGATCAATATGCGATCAGAGTTATAAATCTGAAAGTAGCAAGTGTATCTATATAATCATCTATATGCATACATAGAAAACAGAAAATAACCTAGAAATTGTAACACCTTATCTTCATCAAAAGAAATGGAAACCAATCTGAATCCTAGTGATGGGTCTGTGTTTGACTCTAACAACATGCTCCATGCGCGTTCACAAGTTGCAGTTACATATAGTCCAGATAAAGGATAAAAGCAGTCCTAGCATAAATTGAGATGACCTGTAACAACTGTGGTTTAACAAAGTTACAAGAAAAGGTTTTTTTACATGTCAAGAAAGTTTGTTTCGTTGCAGCACCTTGGAAAATTAATTGGAAACTATGTAACTCACAGTGTGAGTGAAGCAGTGTGTCAATATCTTCTCAATTCACTTTTATGCTAAGTTATGCTTCACTGTCTCTTATGCTTCTTTCAAGTCTATACTTTGAGTGATTAGGCCTACAAGTCTGAGAAGCATTCAAATCTCGATCGTGTTAGTTTTCTACTGTCAACTAAGATGGAGGACCACAGTGTGAGTGAAGCAGTGTGTCAATATCTTCTCGGTTCACTTTTGTATTAACATATTCTTACAAAATAATGCCACTATCGGCCTGAATAACCATTATTTAACCAGTTTTACAAACACCACATTCTTAGCCAGAGGTTTGGTCAAAGTGTGTTTAAGGGTGACAGTAACAAGTTGAACCTAATTTATATGTACATCAAGGGGAAGAAGAAATATTTTATAACTCAGAATTATATACAAATGAGGTCTGTATAATGTATCAGTTTTTAAAAGTTATACAGTGTGACTGCATGAATAAAACTTAACAAACAGTAAAGATATGTACGAAGTGATGGTTATGTAGAAATTCACTTAAACTGTTCAGTTAACTTGGCTTGTTTCACTTTACTTGCATTAAATGCATACAACTTATTTTGCAAAACATGTTAATGAACTTAAAGCTTTTTCACTACAACTTTTTGTACAGATGTAATGCCTACACAGTGCATGTTCAAGAGGTCCCGAGTTTGAATCTGGGTCAGCATGAGTTAACTGGACAATTTTTTTCGGGGGTTTTATGCATAGTGTACATAATCAATTAAGTTGCAAGCAAATAAGGTGTGGGTTTCATGTCTAATAAGTGCCACCTCTTATGTATTTTACTTTCGGATCTAGCATATAGCATTTCCCTTTTTTCTTCATGACGATTAGAAGTAACTGAGAACTGAAAGACAACACCACTGTTCAATAGTAAAAATTATTTTTACTTCTCATTTGACACTGTTGCACCGAAAGGTGTATACAAGCTAATGTGTTTGTCCTTTGTTTCAGTGGCCAAAAGCCACCTGGTGAGCTTTTGAATTTGTCAGCAGCGATAAGAGTTTCAAATTTTATTTTAAGATAGTATATGCCATGTACTCATTTAATTATGTGTAATGCAGTTGTATTTCACTGAAATTTAATACGTTTAATGGAAAATTACATATAAGTAAGGTTCTGTTAATAGGTTTCTAAACTACATTCTTTCGGGAACCTACAAATATTTATGTATAAATACTCATTATGTATAACTGGGTTACGTATAAAGCAGGTTCAACTGCAATTGCAAATGCAGCAACAATGTGAAAAACAGGCAAAGGGACTTTAACTCAGTTTAAAGAAGCTCTCTTTCTATTTTTTAAAAATATCTGTGCCCTTATTTTAGATTCCTGGAAAGGTTACACTGATATAGCTTATTTTTATGATATTCCTCTAGGGAAGACTCCGAATTCTTGCTGAAGCGATAGAAAAACTTCAGCTCCTAAACAAATTTTCTTTCTAATGAAGGAAATACCTCTAACCAAAAGTTTTACTGCTCACTAGAAATTAATGTTTGCAATTCATAGAGACAATATTTTGAAATTACATTCTTTATTATTTGTTTTCTTCTCGAAAGCTTTTGAACAGGATTAAATATTCAGGCTTACAAACACTATACAATGGAGTGATGTTTCAAATTTTGAGCTTCATTAATTTCTGTTTGCTGATAAAGAAAAATGTGAAAAACAGTGTCTAATGAAAGTGCTACTTCAATATTCATAGCATAGAAGACATATGCTTTCATAATTATTTTTACTGTCATTTCCATTAAACAATCCTCCTTGTGGAAACAAAGGAGAGTGAACTATACACTGTAGCTGACTAATGCTCCACTTCTCTGCCCACAGCAGTATCACCACGCTGACAGATGTCCACGGTTGCTAGTAAACCACAGTTAACTTATTGCTGTTTGGTATTTGATGATCTTATAACTTATCTATTCCAGGAGTAAAATTTCAAGCTATGTTTCTATGTCTGATATTTGCCTTATCAGTGCTGACTGTTCACTAGAGCTTAGTGTTAAATAATGACATCAATTCAAAAACACTCATGGGAAGCCTAAATAAATCTGACTGTATTAGGTATGGATTGCTCAGCTTGTGTTTCTTATTGTTTCTGAATAAAGCATTACATAAAATAGTGTATTCATGAAGCAGTAGTGCAGTTCATTCTTTCCTATCACCCATCTCATCTTGATCTTTTAGCAGGAATGTTTGAGGAACAAGCATATAAAAGGGAAAGGCATGCCACAATGAACACTATGGGGTAATGCAAAATTCTTTTATTGGAAATATCAAAACATAAGCACCAAATATAGACAAGATAGAAAACATTAGAACATAAAAACAACAGCACTACAGTACACCCTCTTAAATAAACATTTAACAAAATTAAATATGTGCTCATGGAAACAAAATATAATACAATTACAAACTGTTCCCACATAAGCAAAACCAAATTACATGTCACAGATTCTACAATGTTTGCGTGACTGGTTGACAAATTGCAGAATTACCTTTCTTCTGGCGACGAAATCTGTGTAATCTATGAAGATGTTGATAGTCTGCAGGCTCATCACCACTGTCACTGCTATTACTCCCAGTGCTACTTCCACTTCCACTACTGCCAGTGCTGCCACCTGAACTACCACTCGATGCGAGCATTACGTCCAGCAAGTTTGCCCTTGCCTAATGAAAGAAAAAAGGTAAGAACATTAGAATAGGACTTAATTGAATTTTATGATAATATATTTGTACTGTTTTGTTGCATGTACTCTAGGTGGCATCACACATTAATAGGTTTCATGTTTACTATGAAAAGTACTGTTAAGCTGTATTTCAATTTCAATTTTTAAACTAACAATGTCAAAAGTTCTTACACTGTTTTGTGTTTTTTCCTCTGCATCTCTCTTTCTGCAACATCTATCATGAAGTGCTCAAATTGTAATAAATTTAATATTAAACATAATGTTTATACACATGTAAGAATAAAGGAAAAAATGATCAATGTAATGCAGAGAATATTTTGACATTTGGAATGCAAAATATAAATTACAGAGTTCTATATTATATGTACTGATAAGTTTATTTTATTAAAATTACAGGAAGAATAAGAAGGCTAAAATCTATTCTTCTACGAAAGAGCCCTGTACTGATCTAAATTACATTCACTATTGTTGGTATATGTAATAGTAATTAGAAATGTAAATGTGGATTAAAGATTTTATTTGTTTATTCTGGTAGAGGTTAAGAGCATACAACCTTTATTAACCCTCAATCGTCTAGGGGTACCATGTCAGCCTCTGACTCCTGAGGTTACAGGTTCAAACCCAGCAGAGAGCAATAGGATTGTTCAACATAAAAATCCCTAGATTCTTTTATAAGGTTTAGTAATATAAATAAGTAGGCTGCAAAAAACCGTTGAACAGTTCCTTATAAGGACTAAGACGATATGTTTGAAACTACCTGTCTAACATTAATTCAAATAATTATTTATGAAAATTCTTATGCACATAGAAAATGTTATGTATTAATTGATAAAATATTTGTTGTCAGTATTACTTTAACTACTTAATTTACTAAACTATTAAATTAATGTTATATAATAAGTTCATTGTAGCTGAAATGATGCTGCGATGCATTGTTTTATATTATATATATGTATGTATATATATATATATATATATGTATGTATATATATATATATATATATATATATATTACATGCACTAAAATGTAATCCAGTTGTATAAGTGGCAAGTGTTATGTTATTTATAGATAACATTTTTGGATTTTAGGAAATTTTCAATTGGAACAACTTGTCTGTGTGCAAAATTACATTTTAGTGCATCTTCAATCAAGCCTATTCCAGAGAACTAGGTCATCCAGATCTATTCAGAAAATGCAAATGAGTTGCTCAACAATCTAACCTGCACAAGGATACACAAAGATGTGATTATAATGTTGAAGATAAAATTATGTAAGTGTTTTGTGGAAGCTGTTCTCTCTCCTTCAATGTGGAGAATAATGAAACAGCTACAGTCCTGCAGCAAATGGGAATTGAATGAATTGGAATTGGATAGGGAATCCTATTGATTTTATAGTACGTAATGCAATACTCTGACATATGAAACTTCTTTACTGCATACAGTTGAACCTGTTTTATATGTAACCCAGTTATACTAAACTGCAATTTAGAAACATGTTAAAAGAACCTTATTTATGTCCAATGCATTTATATGTAATTCAGAACTATATGTCGACTATATAAAATGCAACTGAGGTTACGTAATTAAATGAGCATAAAACATATCTTAAAAGAAACTTGAAACATATTTTCCTTATCACTGCTGACAATACACAAGCTGAGTGGGCGACTTTTCGCCACGGAAACAAAAGACAAAGATGTTAACTCTTATACGTCCTTCACTCCGTAGGAGAGGGGATCCGTCTGCTTCAGCTGCCGTGGTGCGGGCGCTGCGGACTCCTAGCACTCGTGGTACCTCTGACATTACTAGAGAAACCTCGGGCTGAACATTCGAGCCTCTCCCTGAATGGAAGTTGTTCGGATTGGGTTAGACTTGAGGGGGCAGTGGTTCTTGATACCCTGATACCCGTGGGAGATGGGATATGTCTTCGGATGGGGTTGAGGGAAGCCAAATATTTCCGCGAACTAGCCTGCATAGCTAGTAGAAGGTGTGCCAGATCACCAGGCGGCCCTACCGAGGTTAATCGGTAGCCTTCCCCTTTGGGGTTGGTCCACTTCCATCCTGTCTTGAGTCCACAGGACCAGATGGGGGGGGGGGGGCTTGTTAGTCTCTAGGTCTTGCCCTATGGAAAGCCACATGGAGGCGCCAGGCGCTCTTTTGGGACAGCTCGGTAACTCCCTGGTCGTTAGAGGTTGGGGGATCAGTCTTCACTCTGTGGATTGCCCTGGTAGATACCCTCGAGCTTATATATATGTCCTTCAGCGCAACAGTGTTGTAGCAACAAATGGGAAATAAACATAGTTTTCGGTATCTAGTGTTTATTGTTGAACAGCAGTTTCGTTTTTCATTTTTCAGTTTCTTCTAATCAGTCATGGCGAAAAGAAAAAGGAAATGCTATATGCTACATCAGAAAGTATAATTCATACTAGAGGTGGCACTTAATGGACAAAAAAACTCAAACCAAAATTGCTTCCGACTTAATACGCTATGTACAGTCATCAGTGACAGAAAACCCTGGAAAATTAAGTCACCCTGACCAAGATTCAAGCTCAGGACTGCTGGCTGAATACTCACTACATCAGTGCAAAAAGTTGTAGTGAAAAAAGCTTTAAGTTCATTAATATAGTACGTAAAATGAGTTGTATGCATGTAAGGCAAGAAAAGTAAAAAAAAGCCAATGAATACTTTAAAGGTCCACTGCATTACTTTTAAAAATGCCTTATCAAAATCTCATTTGTAAGTAATCCTGAGTTATAAGTAATCTTTCCTCTTCCCCTTGATACACATATAAATCAGGTTCAACTGTAGATATGTTTATAAATCAATGTAACTGAAACAGATGCTAGTATGTTGTGACAACACTTCAGGTTAGAGAAAATGTCAGAAAATTACACAGCTTCTCATCTGATAAATGAGAGCTTATGTTATTTGCCATACACAGTAAAAGGGTAAGAATGCACAGTAGTGGAAAATGTAATTTATTGTTAAAAGTTTCCCTCAACATGAACTAATAACTAAATTGTGAAAATTTTAACTACACAATATAATCTAAAATTATATTTTTATATGAAATAACATTTTATGTTTGTGATAGTGATGACATGTTGAACAATTATACTCAATTCCATGCCTCTAACTGCAAGGAGAAAAAAATCAAACATTTATTTACCATAGTTATAATCTATGACCACTGGAAAGAAATGCTTTTGAATGGCAAAAGAATGATCAAAATCACTGTAAGGTTCTTCATCTCCACTCTTTATAAAAACACACATAACTAGATATATACAATGTTATACTCAAACAGAAAAGCTAAGAAGGGATTAATGTGCTTGTATGTTTCACACTTCCTCAAAACTACACTTCAAATTGTACAACACAATTTTAAAGGACAGTTCAAATGTGATGCAAGGTATATGGCATTATTCAAAGAAAAAATTAAAAGATGTAGAAGAAAGACCTAAAGTCAAATGAAGGAAAATAATTATCTATAAGCATTAAAGTTGAAAGAATACTAAGCAAAAGTCTGTTCTAAGTTTAGAATAATCTATACTTTACAGATTACAGTATAATTGTATCCTATCTTGCAATACTTATGCTCTAAACATTCTTTTGAAATACCTGTAAATCCTCCAAATGTTTGGTGCTTTTATTTTGAAGGAGGAACAAGAAACAATAATAAAATGATCTGAGCTATTGGAAAAAGTAAATAACAGTTCCATTGTGCATTCTTATATTGTGTACCGTAGTGCATAGCACCGTCACAAATTGTTTGGTTAGAACCAAATTTATATTGGAAAAATAAATCAAAATGTCTACTTTTACAAAATCTCTTTTGCAACAAAACACAGTAGGATTAATCCACATCTTTTCAGACTATGGAGATAACAATGGGGTTGCCAGATATGTGGTTTTTCCTACAAAAATGTTAATAGTTTTATTTTTATTTTTATTTTATATCACATGAAATTATATAAAACCTGATATTAAATGTTCTGTTTTTAGAAAATAAATTCTCTTTTTAAAATCATTCTTCAGTTTAATGTTACATTTGTTAAAATGTACATGGTTTTAATCAAAAGGGGGAAATTATTCTTTGGCTTTAAGGAATAACTAGCCACATGGGCTATTTGTTTTCTGTTCATCCACTGCAAGCAGCATCTCTGGTAATATACTAGTTTTGCATTGATGAATGGCAAAACTCTAAAAAAAAACTTGCATCAGTTCAGTAAGATCTGTAGACCAATGAAAGCATTCGAAATGGTCAACATCTTTCTAGTGAAAATGATGAAAATCTAAAACTAACTTTTGGAATAAAACAATTTCAGGGAAATGATGCATAATCAGAATATGAATGGGCACAGAACAACTTAAGAATATATTAATAGATACTACAGTAGACCCTCGCTAACCCTGGTGAACTCTGACCATGGCCAATGACAGAAGAGCTACGAGTATAAAAAATCTTGTACATTCCACCGGAATACTTATAATGGAGTTTATAAATTACTATTAACACACTTTCAACCTAAAAGCACATATGCTGTATGTACTGTAACAGTCTATATATTTGCAGTGAGCTTCTGCCATCTCAGCTTAGTGTATTGCTTACAAGCAGCATGATCTTGCATCCGCTTTAACATTAGAAGTTCATTTGGTAATGCTTCGGATTGACTTTTTAAATAAATAATAAATTTACCTGTGTTAGTCACTGTTTGTGTGTGGGTCATCAACACTGTCTGACTCTGAATACTCTTCATTTTCAGTGACATTGCATGATGCAATAATGCCTTCCTTTGTAAATGCTTTATAACCTCTGTCATTGTTGATTTGTAACCAACTGTCAATGCCTTCTTCATCAACATCAGAGTAGCCATCAATATTTTTAAAAACACTTCAAAAAGCTTCTTCCATATTTATTTTTTCCATCTTCTTTTTTTTTCTGGCAAGTCACATAAACCAGGTCACAAATTTTCTATGAATTTATCAACATCTCTCTTCCAGCCTGGTCCCAAGCAGGTGGGATGAGTACAACAAATTCTTCTGCTGGCAAGAGAATTTGAGTAATTTATCTACTAAGAATAGCAATTTATTATCTGTAAATTTTTTGTTATTTACTATGCTAAATAACAATTACTTTTTGTTTTGTTTTTAAAGCTATTCCAGGTTAACAAGGTTTTACTGTAAATATTCACAAACAGATAGCAATGTTCAATATGGTGATAGACTTGAAGGATACAAACAAAAACTTTATACACTTCATACCAATTAAGTACTTGTACTTTTAAACTGCATCACCTTCTGGTAACGGTTATCATAGCAGCCAAGTTCATAGATAAAACCCAGTAGAGGGCATAACTTCCTTCAGAAGTAAAGGTAAAACTGATGGTTCAGTGTCATGCTTATTGGCATGTAAAGAGAACTTATACTTGATGAAAAAAAAATATTCATTTCATGCCAAACTTATTCTGCCTCTGCCTTCAAGCCACGTAGTAAACACTGAGCAAATCACTCTTCACTGCAGGCTCTGGTGGCAAACGGCAAGTACTATAACACCATATTACAGAAAACTTCACTGTAGATCCCTATGCATTTTATTTGGAGCAGCCCATGTTTCAAACAAAAACAGAATAATAAAGAATTATAGAAGATTCTTTACAGAATTTACAGATATCAAAACAAGCTGATTATCCAAGTATTAAATATTTCCAAATCACAAACTATATTGAAAACCGTGTAATTTGTTTCTTGGATATGGTATGTTACTGCACTCCTTGATTAGCAGTACATACTTTTTCACTAATCAATTCGTGCTGATATTCCTCATGCTTCCTGCTTGAGCAATTGGTGTAAGTATAAATAATTTTAAAGTGAAATAAGTTAACCATATCATACTGAAAACTTCATGACTACATGCTGAGGTCTACCTTTCCTTGGTAACCTGGAGATCACTTGGTCTCGAGGGTGTTTCCATTAGGGTAATACTTATTTTATACAAAGCCTTATCGGATGAAAGTGGATACGCCACTTGTGTGTGTCAACCATGTAGGGATGACTACCGAACAACCTCGGTAGGGACGCAAGTATTCTAACTCAGCTTGCTTCTAGCTCTGCAGGTTAGTACCCAGGATTCTATCAGGCGTCCTTCAACCTTGTATGACGGCTAGGCTAGCCAGACATACCCAATACCCATGGGTGTCGGGGATCACTACGCTGCCAAGAATAATCCAATCTGAACGACTCCCATTTGGGAGAGGCTCGAACGTTCAGCCCAATATGTGTAAATGCAAGGAAAATTCTTAATTTGCAAAGGAAAGTGTCTTTCTTGTTAAACTTTAATTAAATTTATTGTTATGCCTGCCACAAAGATGGGCTGGCCACTGCCTACATAAACCAGGAAATACGTGTTGTTGTATCTTGTCAGTCAACTTTGAGATCTTTCGATTTATTATGTGAGTGGGCATTCACGAGTCAGTGCAGATAGTGATGAAGTAAGCCAGCCAGAGTGTCAGTTAAGTCAAGCGAGTTGTTTAGTAAGCATTGAGAAATTACAAAGCACTGCTAGTTGATGCGTGCAATTGAGGCTTAAATAAACATAGCACTACAGAAATCTTTACGGACTAGATGTGTTAGCTCCAAGCATTAAAAAGAGTGAAATTAGGTGTAAGTTAGCACTATGCTAACAGTTTTAGAGACAAATGAGGTGAGTTTAGCACAACTTGGTATTGTCATTTTGTCACATTATTTTATTACAAAACAACCAACGTAAAGCTTTAATTGCAATGTTTCAGAATCAAATGCTGAATATCTCATTTACAATAGAGGGATGAAATATGTCTATTAACTGACTGGATTCCACAACCATACATCCTGATTTCAATAGAAATTAATCATTAATCCACACTAGCCGTGTGTAGGCTAAGATTTGGATACATAGAGTAAGACTGAAAAATTCAATCCAATGGCCAGGATTTGAACCATAGATCTCCTGGTCTCTGTCTAGTTGTTGCTTATGATTCAGTTGGAGAATTTAGTGTCACACTGGCATGTTGGCCATGGTAGTTCAATCATTAACAGCAACTGGACAGAGACTGGGAGATCCTTGGTTCAAATCCTGGCTATGGCATTGAATTTTTCAGTCTGATTCTATATGCCTTCAAGTTGCATTGCTTGTGAGAGATGAAAGTGAATGGCATGCTTACTTCCAGGATACAGTTCCTCACACTTCTATCAAGCTTGTCCAGTTGAACTGCTTATCCTGTTGCCATTCTAGAATTCCTGCTTTGATTACAATATGCTACTGGAAGCTAATGGCTGCATGTAGCCTTAGTGCAGGAATTTCAACAGGATTTGATTATATTGATTAAGCCTGAGGTGAATGCATCCTCATTTTTCTGCCTGTGGAATATAATTGCCCTAATACTACTTTTGCTTCATTGAACAAGAAATTAAGCAACATATCTTCAAATGAAGAGTGCTTATGTTCAAATTTAAGTATTACATTACTATCATAATTGGTATTCTACCTATTATAAATTTTTACACACCTCATCCTTCTTTATGAAATATTTATTATGTTTTATTTGCACTTTTTTAAGTTAGGAAGTTAAAATATTCCTTTTTATCACCTGCAAATCTGGCAACCCTAAATGGCACGAGTTCAAAAATCACCTTATTTAAACTCACCTTAGGATCTGTGAAATCAATGTCTCGTTCAACATGGACCCATCCAGTAGGGCAGCAACAAGCAAGATCTAGTTTTGCTTGGGATGCTCCTGGTCCCATGCCTGCTCCCATAGCTTCTTGGCTGCCTCCTTCTTCCCCTTTACGTATCATTCTATTAAGTTCTTCAATTACATCCTTAGAACTAGTGCGCTCATGGAAACCGTTGACATTGGCATTGGCTTGACGACTAACTACTGTATCTGGAGTTGAGACTGTTGAAGTCATTGATTCAGTCATATCACGGTTAGCTTCCAGAGAGCAGGAAGACATGGTACTGGTAGTTGTTGCAGCTGCTGCATGTTCTTCATCCTCCTCTTCTATCACAGTCACTAACACTTCTCCAACTCTGGGACGCAGTCCTCCCAGTCCAGGATATAGTGCTGCTGCTACTGCCACATCCACATCATCGTCATCATCTTCTTCTTCTTCCTCTTCTTCTTCTGCTTCAGGCTCTTGCTCCTCCTTCACTTCATCAGGTATCTGCTTAATTTCCTCTTCAACAATACAAGATGATGGGTCCTGTTTTCGATTTTGCTCATTTAATGTTTCTTCTCGTGCTACTTTTCTATTGGATGTATTTTGGGATATCACTTCATTTTCAGGATAGCTCTGGTCCACTGTAGATACCTCAATCATCTCATGAATATGTTCAGTCTTATCCTCCTCTATTTCTTCGGGTTCTTCATCCAGTTCCTAAGTGTACAATACTAGAGTTAGTATACCTATAAACCTACATTCTATTGCAACTTTCTTGGCTTTATTGTCTGCTTAACAACAGCTGACAGTCAGTCAGTAACAGCATTGCTCCTGCTGCAGAAACCCCTTGGTTTGTGCATAAACTGTGACCTATGTATCATTGGAATCTTTGATCTTGTAGAGCTCAAAGGACAGCCATTGTGCCTAACTGTTACATATGCTGTGGTATTTAACTTTGCTATAGTTTACAAAATTCTCTACTCTATACGTGTAAACATTAGAATATTTATGTACAATTCATATTTGAAATAGTTTTTCAGGGAAGTTAGAAGTTAATTTTGTGCAGTAGTGTGCCTACCTGCTCTGAATAAAGATAATGTACGAAAACTTGTCAATAAAATTTGAGCTGTATGATCTTTTATTTAAAAAAGGTTAATAGTAAGAAGACATATATTAATAAATAGTATTAGTCAAAGTTGGGAATATGAACCTCTTCGTGTATTAAAACTAGGGATGGGCTGATTCCAGTTTTTCTCGATACTTAATACGATATACAATGTTTTCCACAATACCCAATACTTTGATACTTGGTGCCATCATTTCTATTTCTAGTTTCAATACAAAATAGATGTTGGAAGAACTGTGGAATGTCAATAAAATTAATTAGGTGCACATATTTCAAATTTAAAACCATCAGTGTACTTATTTTTAAACTCTACATTACACATTTGAAAGTCTTTGAAACAGTCCACATTTATAAGTCTTTTTTTTTCTTTTTTTTGCCCCCCTCAAACACTACCATTCTCACTCATTTGGAGTCAAATCTATTCTTTTACTGTTACATATGAGTTCTGCTGTGTTAAATAGTCTTTCAATTTTTTTTAAATTAAATTTTTTTTTGTTTTCCAGTAATCCAGTGCACTAGAAAGAGGAGGTGACAAATCATTGAGGTATGCAGTGATTTTTTCTTGGGAAATATTAACTAGAATGAATCTGACACAGTTATTTTCTTGTATAATGCCACATTCCTCACAATTTCTCAGGCTTTGCAATGTTCTGCCTGCAGTAATAATATTTTGTGATTTTAAATAAAACGAATGTATCACCACCAAAGTATCAAAACGTACAGAGTGAATTTTCGATAGTATCATTCAATGCCGATACCATACAAGTGCCCTGGGTACCGTGGTATCACAAGTATCGAGAAACCATCCCTAATTAGAACCAAATGAAAATTTCATTCAAGAAATTAATTTAATTTTCGAAAATGAATTTTGTATTTGAATTTTAACTTTTTAAAAAGAAAACTTCAGAAATGCAGCTCTAATAGGAAAATATTTATGACCCCCTATCATAATATACCTGCTTATTCAAGTGTTATAATTGCTACATGTTGGGTCCACAGTGCAGGGGTCATAAAATTTGTCAGGAGTTGCCTCTGTGACTGCTGAACTGCCAGTTCTGAGAAGCCAGCAACCACCAAGAAAGACTCCAATAGTATCTTTTGTTTACTATTACTTCCAAAGTTTGATTTTCATCCTACACACTACACCAAGAGAGATAAGAAAGGAAAGAAAGAACAAACACACCAAGAATAATACTTTTTAACATTTCATGCACACATAACAAGTGTGGTATATTTTCCAGCATCTCCCACTATGCAAAACCATGAAACAAGAAATTTCATGAAAAGAATAAGCTAAGCATAAGATGAAATCAACAGTAACATAAAATCAAAACACTATTTGCATCAATATCAGAACAAAACATGCAATTCCTTCACCTTTCTTTCATCTGTAATTTCCACCAAAAGTTTCTTTAACATATTGATGTTCAAAAATTTTTATTCCAGTGCCTTTTTACTTTCTTTATGCCTGTGAACTGCATAATCCAAAAATGAAATGTCCCCCAAATACCTACTTGGTAATTAGGTTCAGTATTTTCTAAAGATGTACTGCACTATAGCCTAATGGACTAGAGGTTGTGCTTTAGTTTCCTGCACCTGGAATGTGCCTGGAATCGATCCCACCCCTGGGGATTAGATTTTAAGTCCCAGGTACAGAACCAGCATCATGAGGAAAATTGAGGAACTACGCTTGGTAGCTAAACCTGGTCTAGAAAGCCAAATTTCCGGCTGGGGGTACCAAAATGCTGAACACATCTCCTCCCCATATTGGTTGTATGATCGCCGACCTCTGCCTTGCATATGTGGGCTTAAGACTGGCAGTTGGGTTGGCAAGCTCAGGCTCACTTCGGGCTGTTATGCCATAGGTTATGTTTTATTTTTTGAAGATGCAACACAAATCTTCCCACCCAAGCTATTCTTTTGCAGGAAAAGTTTTCAAAATTTTGGATTTTCTAAAAGTTATTTTGGTACAACCTGTCAAAATCTATTGATTGGAAGAAATTTTGTGGAATTTTGTATAAATGGCACATCATAACAGATAAACAGAAATATAGCAGGCAAAATATGTTGATCTCAACTTATTTCAAATAACTTTTAAGGATGAGCCACTTGTTAGATATTTGTTGTTAGTGGTTTACATTTTTCGATAGTCATTCTTTAAAGTGTTGGCAATATTCAGTTCTTTCTTACGAGGTCAAACAAGCAGTAAAGAGACGTAAAATATGAAGCTATTAACAGTGGACCAAACAAATATCTACATAACAATTTGTAGCTTAAAACTTCACTTATCTTATAAGAAAAGGTGATATTTTTCCTATAAATTGTCTGGGATTGCGATTTCATGTGAAACTTTTACATATCTTTCGCCGGAAATAACAAAGCTGTCACCATTGTTACCAACGCTAGTTACCAATGCAAAAATATCACCTTTTCTTATAAGATAAGTGAAGTTTTAAGTTAAAAATTGTTATATTTGTAGATAAAGGAGTATAGAATTACTAGGTCATCATATAGCCAGCATTGATCAATTTGGCTTTATCTATGCATCTTCAACAAAATGTGTAATGAAACTATTTCTATGAAGGTTTATCTTGCTTATAATGAAACAGACAGAAAAAATCATTGTTTTATGTAGCATTTAACTTTTAATGTAATATATCTAGGAATTCAGACTAAATGGAATTGTGTTAAAATGGATCAATCCTACAATCTATTACAAGTTAGTTATTTACATATTTTTACTGTTGTGTATTTCTTAGATACAATGTGGTATGGATTTTAGTTCAGTATGAAATATATCAGATCCTCGAGTAGCTGCAAATAATTTTCCTGTCTTAAAATTCTTACCAAAGCTGAATTCTACAGGATTTATTATCTCTAAACGAAGTTTGAGCATACAGCTGCAACATAATATCACAACATAATATCTTCTTGCATTAGTGACCAAACTAGCAACAGGGCACTGAGGCAAGGGGCATGTTTAGCATAAAGAGATGAGCACCTTTCAAATCATATCAAAAGGGTGCCAATAATATAGGACATTCTAAGTCAGTTTCCTATTTGAAATTAGTGTATCTTCTGTATACATTCACAGAATGGTTCCATATGGATGCCATTATGCTCTAGAGGGCTTGGGTCCTTTTCAATATGTATTTATCTACTTTTATTCTCTCCACTGTGTCCTGCTTATGTAGGCAATTGTGATTTTGAATATTGAAACAACTGTAGAAGAATAATTAATATAATAGCTTTATGTTTATGAATTCGTATCGGACTCCTTCATTGTTGTTATGAATACAACAAATGTAGTCATAAAAGTGAAAAGATAGATTAAGATTTGGACTGCACTGCACAAAATTGTTTTGAAGGCTTATTAATAAGCCATAAGAAGCTGACAGAAAGAAATCTGATACCCCAGAATTAGTAGAAAATGAGGTAAGTGTAAGTAATCCAGCAAATTAACAAACATCCTACATAATATTTATAGTGCTAAAAAGTTGCAAAATGTCTGGAGATGAGATACTTGTTGCAAATACTGAGAAGACAGTTTCAGTTCTATTCCTATAAAGTGGAAATACTTATCAGACTTGAAAAAGATACGTGAATTTGTACCTCCTCACTTTGCAAATGTTAGCTGTTTCTGTGATTACAGAAAAAAATATATCAACCACAATATTGCATTTTTAATAAAAGAGCACAGAAGTCAATGGAAATGTAATTTTATAGAGACAAACGATGCATAAGTAAATTTACAATAAAATCACGTGTGCAAAGATAGACACTCAATATATTCTAACCTATTATATCTTACAAAATATAGCATTTTCCTTCACTGATGCATAATTTTGTTCATAAAGGTGGTATAAACATTTTAAAGGAACATTTCACAACCTCCATCCCCAAACATGTTTCTTCTCTTCCTTACTACCTGGCTTCGGCTTTCATAGCTTAGTTCTCCTCTCTGAATAATCACAAAGGATGCTATGAGTCTGTCCTAATAACAGAACGATCCCTTAAAATGGATATAAAAAAAATGGACAGCAAACTTGTATGTTAAAAATATAATGGTTGGCCCCATAACTCAGTTGGTAGAGCACCTGCCTGCCATGCTAGGGCTCCCAGGTTCGATTCCCGGCTTTGGGGGTGGGGATTTTTCTCCAACCAAGATAATTCCTCGTCTTCCCCAGAGTCTGAAAGTATGAATGAGAGTATTAATGTGTGCGTGATCTAATGATTAAAACCTAACGAATACAAGTTAACACGTTCAATATGTTCCAAAGGAGAACGGCTGTCGATATGACCATTGGAGTTAAAGGCGGGGTATAAATGGAACAAATAAAAAACTTTGAGATATGTACTTTATGTTTCTCTTTCATTATGTACTTTTACAAACTAAGTTTTGTAAGTAGTTATACACTACTTCTTTTAGACCTAATAAACAATTTTATTTCCTTATGTGCACTCTTTGATAAACTGCTACTGCCTTAAACTGACCGTTATATCTTCAGTTTCTCCAGTGCTCTCTTGCTATGTTTGCTTTCCCAATTTCTTCCTGTTGAATTGTTTCTCCATACTGCTTTTTTAGTCTTGTATCTGGTAAATTTTTCTATTGTTCCTTCCACTGTCATTTAAAATCTTTCAATATATTGTGCATATCTGTAATTCTTCTCTTTAGGTCTTCAGGTGCAGCTGAATATTTTGGTACATCTTCCTGCCTCTTCATCAGAAATACACTATATTCTTTTGAATCTCAGTTAAAATTAAAAGAAAATACAGTTTTATTTGAATATCAATGTATTAAGAGTTGGTAATTGTTCCTTCAAGCAAGCTAAGTGCAGGACAAGGTTAGAAAGGTATAAGATTGAACAATTCAATCCATAGCTGGGGTGTAAACAATGGATTTTTACTTTTTATTTTCATCCAGTTGTTAAGAGTTCACTTACTCAGCAATGCAATAATGAATTCTAACTTTGTTTCAGATGAAGTTTACAAGGAAAATGATATATTCTAAGTGAAAAGAAAGAAGTACAAATTTGTAAAAATTACTTAGAAAGATTCTACAAGATACTACTCTAACATAGACAAGACAAATATTACAATAAACTTAACTCCTACATAAAGACAGAATAGAAAATATGCACATTCGAAGTTTCTTTACACTACTAAAGCTGAGCATGCATGTTTTAATATCAAGCTTTGCACTACATTTCTATAGGTATTAATTCTGCAGATACTTAGTATGCTAATACAGTAAGGCTTTACTAAGTGAGAGAAAAATACACATTTGAATGAAGAACAGTTACTAGCAAACCTTACTTAAAGTATAAACTTGAAAGAAGCGTAGGGACAGTGAAGCACAAACTAGTACAAAATTGAATCGAGAATATATTGGCACATTGCTTCACTCACACTGTTTATTCACAGGACATGTTTCAAGAGCTCTTGCTCCTATCCTCAGCTGATACTCGACTAGTGCAAGTTGTAGTGGTTTCTTCTTTCTCCGTATTGTCAATAGATGGCGTGATGTACTTGTCAAAGATGTCCGGTGGTGGAGTTTCAAAATTCATGACTCTATGACGATTTTTGTTAATGAAGATTTTTTCCCATACGGAAAGGTCTATGGGGTGATTAACGTATTTTATTAGAGATGTTTCCAAATTGATGTCATGTCTAGTATTCAAAAAATGAAAAGCCACTGCTGATTTTTCTGTTTCACCATTTTTAATGTTTCACATTTGATCTCATAGATTCCTGGTTTTTCTTTGGTAGTGATCACTACCAAAGAAAAACAAAAAAAAAAAAAAACCAGGAATCTATGAGATCAAATGTGAAACTTGCCCTAAAATTTATATAGGAAAAACAAAAAGAAATATTAACATCAGAACTAAAGAACATATGAGAAACATTAAAAATGGTGAAACAGAAAAATCAGCAGTGGCTTTTCATTTTTTGAATACTAGACATGACATCAATTTGGAAACATCTCTAATAAAATACGTTAATCACCCCATAGACCTTTCCGTATGGGAAAAAATCTTCATTAACAAAAATCGTCAAGGAGTCATGAATTTTGAAACTCCACCACCGGACATCTTTGACAAGTACATCACGCCATCTATTGACAATACGGAGAAAGAAGAAACCACTACAACTTGCACTAGTCGAGTATCAGCTGAGGATAGGAGCAAGAGCTCTTGAAACATGTCCTGTGAATAAACAGTGTGAGTGAAGCAATGTGTCAATATATTCTCGATTCAATTTTGTACTAGTTTGTGCTTCACTGTCCCTACGCTTCTTTCAAGTTTATACTTTGAATGAATTCTAACTTTGTTTCAGATGAAGTTTACAAGGAAAATGATATATTCTAAGTGAAAAGAAAGAAGTACAAATTTGTAAAAATTACTTAGAAAGATTCTACAAGATACTACACTAACACAGACAAGACAAATATTACAATAAACTTAACTCCTACATAAAGACAGAATAGAAAATATGCACATTTGAAGTTTCTTTACACTACTAAAGCTGAGCATGCATGTTTTAATATCAAGCTTTGCACTACATTTCTATAGGTATTAATTCTGCAGATACTTAGTATGCTAATACAGTAAGGCTTTACTAAGTGAGAGAAAAATACACATTTGAATGACAAACAGTTACTAGCAAACCTTACTTGCGTACTGTAGTGGTGACCTGATGTCACTTTGGGTAACAGAGATTGTCAACATTACAATATGCAAAGTTGCTAAGATTTGATAATGTCTATATTTCTCATTCCCAATCTTGGAATATATATTGTATAGTTATGACATTCTCATTTTGCTTTGAATGTCAATATATGAGCTCTTAGCCATGCTACATAATAATATTGATATTTCACTTGGAAACCATGCACTCTATCACTACTATTGTATCTATCTTGTGGTACATGTTTTAATATTCTATTGTCCCCCTCCAACAACTTTGGATGATCAAATGTTCCTGAAAATCGGAATGGTTCTAGGCTTTTTAGTCTTACTTCAGGCATTTTGTGAAACACTTTAGCCCTGGGTTCTGTAGACATTCTATCATGCAAATAGCTAGGAATCTTAAGAACTTCTGCTTCCACTTAAGAATAAAATGGGTATCTATTTACATTGCTGTCTAAAACTCCATGGCAAGAAGTTTGTGCCACTACTATAAAAAAAGCCTCTAACACCTCAGGTTTCAGCTAGAAAGTACAGGGCAACCTATAATCATTTAATTGACATTTGGACAAACTAGTGCTGTTCTAGATTTGAGATGATGAAAATTGCAATTCCATCTTAATCCTAAAAGCAATTTCATTAAATTTTAAAAACAAATTTTCTTTATTTCTTAACTTTGCTGCATTGGAGTTTGCTTCCTCAGGTAGTGCACATATCTTGAAATCCTTATCAAAAACAATATTATGTAAAAAAGCATTACACAACCTATTAAGAGGTAAGCTATATGATGTAAAAGGTTAAAAGACTATCTGAATGTCATAATTGTAGGTTATGTTTACCGTGTAGCTATACCAGATGGTCCAACAGTCTCTTACAATTTGGTTAACATACAGTTCACATTTTATAGAAAAAAAAGTCTATTGCAATGTTACAGAATTAAAAAAACATATGCTTGAGTTGATATTCTAGAAGACAGAAATAATCATTGGAATAGATTTAGTGCACTTTTACCTATTGTATATCTGTTTTGATGCTGAACACCTGTTCATCTACTATTATGAGATTAGAAAAACTTGCTGGATTTGCATTTAAACAAGTTTAACTTTTGAGAAATATCCTTGGAATCCATTTTTGCTCCAATGTTTACACACATTACACCTGTTCAGTGAAAAGCTTTCTCATAGCCAAAACTTTGAATAAAATGTGGTGGACTTATCAAGCTGTTTGCAAAACTAAGTTGTGTACATTCAATCATGATAACTGAGTATGGCATTATGATGTTTTCTTATAATTTTGTTGGTTGTAGTGGTTTTGGAATCTGTGAATGCTTATCAGCTTGAATGAATGTTTGTTCAACAGCCAACTTTTTAACCATTGAAAACAAAGGGGAACAATCCTTTAAAGTGGAATCTTAACTCTTTTGTATTTTGCTTGAGGTTAAATCTTTCAAAACAAAGTACCTTATTAAACTTGTAAACTTAAACTTGTTTTACCCATTTTTTGCACTAATTTCTTTACATCTAAAGCATGATACTTAATAATTATATTCAATTCAGTCTTACAGTGTGTCTAGATGATATTATGCTACAGCACAACTCTTGAGCAATGGAAATAGTTTTACTCTTTATATGAGTAGGTGGTGTTGAAGAGTACTCACTTAAGTTCTATTGTTCTTGAGCTCCGAAAACGTTTTTCAATCATATTCTGATCATCCTCAGCGGTTGTTTCTGCACCTACTGAGGATGATCAGAATATGATTGAAAAACGTTTTCAGAGCTCAAGAACAACAGAACTTAAGTGAGTACTCTTCCACACCACCCAGTCATACAAAGATTAAAACTATGTCTCACTTTTAACATTTGTGGTATTCAGAATATGAAAATAGTTTGTTACTACACTGCATATTTTATCACTTATTTTATACATTCATATAGTGCACAAATAAGCACCGTAATTCAAGCATTTAAACATAAGCTTAAATATATCGAGATTTAACTGTATTGGAACACCACAGTGAAGCAAAAAATTATTAAATTTTAGATGAGTCGTATTTTTTACACATCTGCTTCACTTTCGTACCTATTTTGAGGACATGTTTCGCAAATCATCGTTTGCATCTACGGCTCTTATGCGACTGAAGCTTGATCCAGCGGTGTGGGTAATTCTGGGGTTGCTGCTGCCATCTGTTGATTTAGTGATGAACTTAAATGTGGGATTCTCTTCTGGCGGGATTTCAAAGTTCATTAGTTGGTTTTTATGTTTTTCTATGTATATCCTCTCCCATATGACGAGTTCACTATGTTTTTGTACGTATTTTAGTAATTCCATGCTATCTTCAATTTCATGAAAGTGAAAGTGAAGCAGATGTGTAAAAAATACGACTCATCTAAAATTTAATAAGCTTAAATATTTTATTATGTTTATTGCCACAGGATAATTAGTATCATGTACTCCAATGGCATTGTTTACTGTGGGAACTGAAATTCTAGAGCTTATCTTCTCAGTAATGTGTGTAGCCACGTGCAATCATTAGTGGAGTGTCAAGGTCCAAGTAGCGAAGGGGGGGGAAAAAAAAAGAAGCTTCAAACCTCTAAATGAGATGAAAAGGCAATTATATTATCTTTCATTTTATGACATCCTGGCTGTAAAAGATGTAAACAAACTGATCTCAGAAGCAATTGTGAACACGGTGAGAAAACTGAAATGACACAGAACCCAGAAGAAGAAAAGAGAAAGACCATTTATTGTTTTAGGGCAAGTGAATAATTTTGTTAAAAGTGCCATTTGCTTTAAAATGAATAGTTAATTTTTAAACAAGTCATGTCATGATAAGTTGCTTTCTTTAGTGAAATGGCCTGACTCTTATAAACTGGAGACTTCTAATGATACAACTACATCAAATCTCGCTCAGTGTTGCATCTCTGTCTGATGACTCAGATTAATTTAAGTTTGCAGAGTGATACAGTTGGAAGTGCTTATACATATGACGACTCCCTCTAAGCCCAGAGGGACTATATTATAGTAATTTTTCCATCTTCAGGATAATGGCCGAGTTTTTTTAGAACAGTCCTTCATAATGACAATTTATGCTGTATTTATGTGGCTACTAAATTGTGGAGAAGTAGAGCAATATTGGAAAACTTAACTGATTTAAGATAAAATAATGCCCATATTTCAAGAATTATAAGAGACTGGTGTACCATTAGGTATTTAATTGTCATAGATTTACAAAATGTTGAAGCAGTATTGAGTTGTGCACTAATTATATTGCTGAAAACATTTTTTTTTTTGTATTGGGCAAAACACAAACATGTCACATGCAAATGCTTTTATCACATTGTTTCTAAGTATTTCCATTTATGAAAGAGAAATAATAAAAAACTAACCTTTGTAAGCTGGTCTGGAAGCTGTAGGTCCTGCTCTGCACGTGAGGCACAATATTGCTGCTGTTCAGCAATGAAATGAAGGACACTCTGTAGGGCTTGTTCTCGTTCTGAGATACCACTGCCCTCCCCACATGCCAGACTGCGAGAAGAACTGGAAGCAAGGGATTTGGTACTCTCAAATTTCACAAGTCTATAGAAGTCTCGAGTAAAGTCTGTCGTACCCGACATGAGTGCTGCTGGAGAACAAGAATCCGCGTCATCACTAAGAGCAGCTGAAGAGCGCTTTGAGGATGTCGCTCCCATTGTCTGAAGACAGCAGTCTAATGAATGACAGCAATCCTCTGAATTGCTAGACCAACTTCCACCAGGACTTGCAAGTCCTGTTGCTGGCCACACTCTGCACCCATCGTCCTGCAAAAGTGAACCCAAGAATCCTGCTCCCGGCCCCCATACACACTCGTCTTCTTCCAGTTCCAACACAGGACCCAGGCCACCAGGAGTCGTCGTGGTTGTCGAAGTACATGGTGCAATGTCCTCGCTCGACAGCGACATTGTCCAGTCTTCCAGTTCGGATTGATCGTACTCCAGTTGACGCTGCATTGCGCTACGTGTGTCGTCGAGACGTAGCCAATGCTGTACATAGTCTGTGTCCCACCAGCAGCCTTCCACTGCAGTAGTAGCGTCCTCGTCGGAATCTGCTATGGCAGCTGCAGCGGCAAGGCTTGGGGTAGCTCGAGTGCGACGAAGCGGATGTGCTGTATCGGCCAGCACATCCAACACCAGGACGGATGGGGAGGATGACGTAGTGGAGGCAAGGGAACACGGAGAGGGCGTGCAAGGGGAGGCGGCCGTCAGCTTGAGGCAGAGGTGCGAGTCGGAAAAAGAACGCATGACGTGTTGATACGGTAGAAGATCACGAGACGGAGGAAAACTGTGTCTTGGATTGCCGATTCCAAGCGCAAGTCTTCCTAGTGGTATGTACAGTACGTCAGGGTCGCAGGCATCCTCGACGACGAGTAGGTGGTGTGCTGCTGCAGGCGTGGTGGCGGGTACGAGCGCCGTGGCGGTGGTGGAGGCGGTAGTTGTGGTAATTGTGGTGTCTGTCTCGTCGCTGGCTTCTTGTAGGCCGGCCAAGGGCGGTACAGGGTCCCTTTCGCTTGCCTGCACGTCGCTGGACATGGTTGAGTAGCCTTCGTCCCGATTACCACTCTCCGGACTCTCACTTCCACCCTCGTCCTCCACCTTCCGTACAGCCGCTCCTTCACCTCCACTGGCCGCTACTGCAATAAACATTCACTCTTAGTTTAATATCCCAAGTTTTATACACACAATTTACCATACTACTTTCTATTCTTTTTTTGTCCCCCTTCCAAGTTATTAGCTTTTAAATGCAATACGGAAGATTAAGATTATCAATAAAGGTCTGCTGTCATTGGCAGAACATTAATTTGATGATGCTGTATACTTGGTAGTATGAATAATAGTTTGTTCATAGTTTCTTTTGAAGTGGTATTACACTTTATTCACAAAACTGGATATTGTACTATATTATTTCTGTTAATTCAGACTTCCGATAATCCTGCCAGTAAACAGTCTCCGCTATGCTCCTGATCTAGTGGAGGAAAATGCTTAGACCTATTAATCTCTTACGTGGAATTGAATGATATTAAAATGATTTAATATTTTGGACTAACCAATAAGTTGAGAAGCAGCTTGGCGTGTAGGTTGCTGGAGCGTACCGCCAGAGGCCGCGGCAACTACTGCTGCTGCAGGTGCGATGGCAGCAGATATCTGGTGGTGCAGATGATGGTGATGGTGCGGGTGGTGGTGCGTCTGGAGATTCAGCGAACGAGGTCGCTGCAACGGAAACCACACTCCTGCCAGGTCGGCACCACTGCTGCTCGGCGTTGATACCGGCGTCACACTCTGCAAATATACAAACTATCGTTAATATCGGTGTCTGTCGCATCTCGTTAACGCTAGGAATAAGTGTCTTTTCCATTCACTTGTTTGTCTACTAGACCCAATTTTGCTAGTTAACATAAACTATAGGCACATTTTAGTATTGCTATATCCTATTTACGCGTTTGGTGCCTTCTTAAGTCGTTCTCTACAGCGCCTGCCTATCCGTTTGCAAGGAGAAAAAAGGGGGAGGCAAGGAAGCCACGAATTGCACCGGAATTGAAATTTTGTATGTAAACAATAGAAGAAACATTGTCCATACCTTCGGATTTGCTTGGAACTGGAACAAAATAAGATGTAAACATTGATAACATGCTTTTTTTAGTTGTGAGGTAAAGCCAACCAGTTGAGGAGATAAAGGAAGAAAACAACTGGTACATAAAAAGACGATGGATCCCTTTTCAAATAGGGAAAGATAAGAAATTTGAGGTACTAATTTTTGAGATATCCAATGTGATCTTGCTCCCTCTGGCATCTATTCTCTTCCTAAAATCCAACTCTTATTTGGGTAAGTGATTTCTGACAAGGGGGGGGGGGTGTAGAAAACTACACAGAAGCGAAATGATAAGGAAGAATAGTAGTGGTCATCCTAAGCAGAGATTGTATTGAGAACTGAAAATTAAAAGCCCATTCTTTTATTGGGGAACGCAGTTATTCTCAAATTCACCTCGTAAAAATATTGGAGACAGAGAAAAAAGATCGCGAAATGAATGTGGGCTTGATCCTATTAGATCTTCTCGTCTGCCATACTATCTTCCCACTCCTTCAAATATGTCATCCTTATAAAACTTTGGTTCATTATTAGGTTTATGTTTAATTATTCAAATCATAACAGGATTATTTCTATACTATAACTACGCGGTCCTTGGTTAATGGGGAGATGTAAATAAAGCGGAAAGGTGCATTACTCCGCCGGCGACTGTGATTGGAGGGAATATTCGAGCTATTTTATTCCCACGTGGCAAACATGTCCGCGGTCAACGAAGTTTTATGCAAAGTTTTGCTTTGCCGTATTCGAGTTTTGGGTAGCTTATGTGGTAGCACTTTTACGTTAAAATTAAATGCAAAAGGTGCAATATATTTTTTATTTTGTACACTAGAAAGTGACTGAATGCTTACGACAATTATTACTCAAATATTTGATTTCCTCACATAACCTCACCTAATTTATAAATTAATAATCAAGGCACGGGTCTTTCTCAGGAATAACAGTGCTAAATAAATGCGTGAAGCCAATTAGACAATGACATACAACTGAAAAAAACAAAAACATGTTTTCATACCTAACTGGAATATGACAAAGAACGAATTCCTTAAACGACTTACACTTCCGAATTTTCCTTTGATAATTCTTTCGCCACAAAAATATATCTTCACGTTCAACAATTTTTCTCTGTTTCTGTTTACAAATCCAAAACCTACGTCGCGAAGAATGTTGTGGAAGCTCGTTTTTCAAAGCTCAGCTAATCGAGATCGCTAATTAATGCTTGAAGCACTTTTGTGATTTCGGTGGCTTGTTTCTTTCAAAGAAGCTACGAATCTTGTGACGAATAGCACTTTTAACAAATTCATCATATTCATCTTCCACCATTAAGTGCAGAGGTTATACTCCCATTAGCCCTGGACCCGTAGAACCAAGGACCCGGGCCTCATCCTGCCCGGGAGCGATGGATACTCCGGGGCTCTTTCCATAGGGCAATACCTGATTTCTTAAAAAGCCCCCCTCCCCCGCTGAGCACAACGTCAAGACGGGATGGAAGTGGATAAACCATTTACGCGCGTGGACCCCGCAGGGAAGACTACCGAAAACCTCGGTGGTGCCGCCTGGTGATCTAACACACCTTCTACTAGCTCTGCAGGCTAGTACCCGGGACTTATAAGGCAACCCTCTACTCCCTCCGGGCGGCCGTAGCCTGGCCGGAGGTACCCAATTCCCCGTGGGTGTCGGGAACACACTGCCCCCTCGAGTCCAACCCAATCCGAACAACTTACATTCAGGGAGGGGCTCGGATGTTCGGCCCAAGGTTCCTCTAGTAACATCAGAGGTACCACGAGTGCTAAGGGTCCGCAGCGCCCGCACCACGTCAGCTGAAGGGGACGGATCCCCTCCCCTACGGGAATTCATCTTCCACAATTGGCTTCTTTCTTATTCGATGTTTCCTGGAGTGGAAAGACAAGAGTTTTCACAACCTCATTTCGAGGGGCATTACTACCTGGCGCTGAAACATTAATTAATATCCTCCATTGCTAAAGTCGGTTATTTTTCACACAACTTGCAAAACACCTTCAAATAATTTATTTTTCCACCAACTTTTAACGATTTCCCTCTGTAATGTTTACAAATTGCACGGAAGCAGTCATGTTATGCAACTGATCTCCCACTTCCTTATGCTTTTAAACTGCGCAAGCGCAGCGTGCACTCTGATTAATACACACAAATTACACTTACTATATCAAATAAAATAACACATTAATTACTGTTTGATGTTGCATTTATAATAATGTTAAGTTGTTTATATATTTTGCATTAGATGTAAAGTGTTTAAAAATGTTATGCGAGCTATAGGTATTTTTCATCCACATCGTGCTACAAGGCTAAAACAGCCAATGATGTGGCACACGTACACGTGCTTTTGTTTACATCGTCCCATAAACTAAGGATGGCGCCAGTATAGTTTGTGGGACACATAATCTAAGTTCTAAAGATGGAAGAACAATCACGTTTAAAATTATGTAAGATTATTTTTTTGAAATGGTATAAAACTGGATTGCATATATTTTACTGTTGCTAATTAATTGCATTCTACAGGCGTGTTTACTCTCCCATCAACTTCAATAAAGGAAAGTTTAATGAAACTTGTTATTTACAACCTTCTTTAATGAAAGCTGAGTTGTTGTCATGTCCGTTTCAGACGCAGTACTGCAACATGAATGAAGACTATTTGGAGGACGCTTCATATATGCTGCCTAACTATAAAGTTAAATCCCTCCTGCCTAAGAGGAAAGACCCAGTATCATCAAAGTAAGGTGATAAAGCGAGTTGTGCAGACAATTAGAAGACCAGGCAGTACCCCTACTATATGAATAAATGATGTTGATTGTGCGACATGAATAGGGGGCCAAGAACATGACGCGTATCAGCCGGACTGCAGGAGATGGCTGTTCGCGATACAACAAATGAGAGTGAAATTGCACAAGCTACCATCTGTCTTTTGTTCGGTTACTATCTACTTCTAATATGTAAAACAGGCTAGCAAATAGCAACTAAAGTCCTAACACAGACATTTGCATGAGGGTAACCGCAGCGAAATTGTCAACATATGACGACTCGTCAAAATAAAGTGTCGTACAGGTGTCCCATTTACATTAGTAATCCATGAATTAGTTCTAAATTAAACGAATTTAACATTAAAACTGAATTACTAATAGTTACGAGGGGGAATCCAAAAGAAACCGGATTGTTGTCTTAAAAATTCTATTGATGAACCTTTTTACAAAATTACTTCAGTCGCCTTCAAAATAATCTCCACTACATGCGATGCACTTGTCAAGTATCTTTCCCCACTGTTGGAAGCATGTTTGGAACTCTTCTAGTTTGATATTCTCTTTGCGAAGCTGTTTTTACCGCCTCCACATCGTCATAACGCTCCCCTTTTAGCGTTTTTTTTTTCATTCGTGGAAATAGGAAAAAGTCGTACGGGGCTAGGTCTGGCGAATACGGAGCGTGGGGAACGACAGACCACCTCTGAGATGCCAAATAGTGGGTCACTGGTAAGGCCGTGTGTGCTGGAGCGTTTTCGTGATGCAGAAACCAGTCGCCTGATCGCCAAAGTTCCGCGCGTTTCCTCCTCACATCCTCTCGCAGACGCCTTAAAACATCCAAGTAAAAGTGCTGGTTAACAGTCTGGCCAGGGGGTACGAATTCCCGATGCACAATTCCACGAACATCAAAAAGACAATGATCATCGTCTTTACATTTGACCTCACTTGCCTTGCATTTTTTGGTCTGGGAGAGTTGAGAGACTTCCACTGGCTTGACGTTTGCTTGGTTTCTAGGTCATACCCGTAACACCAACTCTCATCCCCTGTAATGACTTTGTTCAAGAAGTTTGGATCACGTGCAATCTCTGTTTTCAAGTCCTGACACACATTCATGCGGATGGTTTTGTTCTCCTGTGTGAGAAGGCGCCGAACAAATTTAGCAGCAACACGTCTCATGTGCAAATCCTCCCTCAAAATCCGCTGGTACGAGCTCCAACTGATTCCTGTCGCTGCTGAAATTTGGTTGATTGTTTGGCGACGATCCTCGTTGATCTTTTCGCGGATCTTTCTAATGTTCTCCTCATTTCGCGATGTTGAAGGGCGTCCAGAACGAGCTTGGTCTTCAACACACATCTCACCACGTTTAAAGCGCCCAAACCATTCGAAAACCTGTGTGCGGCTCATAGCGTCCTCCTGGAAAGCTTCCTGAAGCATTTGTGTGTCTCCGTTGCAGTTTTTTAAAGCAGGAAACAAAATTTCACCACATTCTTTGTTCTTTTAAAATTGCCATAACGACTTCGCAGAGGTAACCCGCCAACGTCAGAGAAACACAATACAACGCTTGCACGTTCAGCTCTACTCTGACGCCGTCTGCACAGCTATTTCATGAAGGTCTCTAGCATGACAACACTGCACTACGTCTACGAGTGGCAGCGCTCTTGGAGTCCGGTTTCTTTTGGGTCCCCCCTCTTTTAGTTTTCATCTTCAATGAATTTTGTTATGACCAACATTCACGGCTGTATCAGAGATCCTGAACATATCAATAGGGGAGTTCTGAACCGCGGGGTAAATTAAGGGTATCAGACCTGGTAAGTTTGTTGGTTAATTCTCTACCAATCCACTGTGCCAGAAAGTCATATTAGGAAACCTAAATACTTGGTGTATGAAGCAATATTTTTGTTTCCAGAAACCGTTCAAACCTGAACTCGAGGATCTATGTGGCTTTAGCAGAGAATGAAGATTCGGTAAACAAAAAAGGAACCTGTCATGCTATTTTTCATTAAAATGCAGTACAAACTACTGTCAAATCTTTCTTGTTGAAACGCAACATGCGGATTCTTGCTCCCAGATTCAACAACCATGTTGTTAACTTTTTCATGTACTACATGCTAAGTTAGCTCGTCATAGAAGCACGGGTGATATATAAGTATGCATTTTCTTCGTTAATTTTGTACAAGACACTCGTAACGTAAGCCAGGCTTTTGCCTTTATCGTCAGATTTGATCCACTGTGTTGTATGAATTGTTTATGCCCGCAGACGAAGGCTTTTGTGTGCCAAATTATTAATCATGCCGCGAGGAAGCTGGAGTTGCAAACCTGCTTTACTGATTCATTTTCTTGGTCTTTTTGTGAAGCAGGCTCGAATGTGCCCTACATCTTTACACTGCGTGCTGTTTTTCCCCTTCCTTAGAACTTACCAGGTTTCTGTAGAAAGTTCCACAGTCAGAAATAAGATACCTACCACTCGCGATGAAAATGAAATTATGGTGCATGCTTTACAAACATTTCTGGTAAGCCAATCGTGCACAAAATTTTAGTTTACAGAATCAAGTTTGCTATTATTTACCCATTTCTCAATCTTCATTGTTGTATAGGACCATACAAGCAAATGTAGGTCATTTATTTCTATTTGGTTAAAATGTTATTAATTTTAGTAACTTGTTTAATGGCTGATGTTTTAGTGCAGCATTTTGAAAATATTTAATTCCAGTTTGCAACTAAATATATTAAGCGTTCACGAGGAATTTCAACTCAATACACTAACAAGCAGCAGGCGCATATTCAAGCTTCCTGCCATTTTAGATAAATAACAGTATTTTAATATATTTTATTTCATGTAGGTACATACGCCATGTAGAAAAAAGTACATATCCCAACAAGCAATGCAACGAGACGTATTACGGTAGATGCTCGGAGAAGGTCACAATAGTTATTATTCTATGGATTGGTGCTTGGGTAGCAGTGACATATATATCTCGGATGACAGCTCAATTCAGGAATTACACGAGTAATTGTAGACTGGTGAGAGGACAGCACACATTCTTGCCAATTGTTCATGAGGTTCAATGTAGCAGCACGTACAGTAAAGGCGCCAACATTACGATGTACAAATCTGGTGCGACAATGAACGCATTCATGGGTATTTTGTCTTGTGAACATTAGCGCAAAATTATATTTTATTCAGTGCTTTGACAAGTGAGTTTACTGTAGCCTTAATAACATTCAATATTAAGCAGCGAAGTAGTTTCCAATAATAAGCCTGAGAGCTTTCCAAAGGTGCGATGGCAGTAAATCGAGAGGAATTAAATACGTAATCCTGGCAATTTCTGCAAGCCTTCATAATAGCATAATGAACAAAAGCAACTATGTATGTTAATGATAAACTGCATAATGGTAATTTCGCTCTAATAAGAGAAGCCTACATATAGCCATAATGCCCAGAGGACACGCAACAGAACGACTATGAAGGTTTCAAAGGCGAGCAAATGCACTTGCGTTTATATATGTAGCAGCGTGGCTGATGGAACTACGACTCAGATATGACGTAACCGATTATGCCAGTTCTACTGAAGGACGATACAAGAAGCCATGAAGAAAATTTATATAATTAATTATATATTGCCAATTATTTCCGCGATATTACGTTTGAATTATCTAATACTTTTTTCAAGTTCTGAAGTCATTGTTATCTCTCTCTCCCCCTCTCTTTCGGTCATGCAAATCTGACAACTAGCATGCAACGATACCACTATTATAGACAGCTTATAAGCTTTGCCTATTATACACATTTAAAATAATTTCTATTTAATTTAAATTAGTTAAACTCATTACAAATATCTATTAATCTATATCTATCTATTAATATCTATTATCTTTCAGGGATTTGCCCACCCTGTACAAAACGGCCGAGCTGACCCCACCAGTGGGTGGGAGGCCCTTTCTCTTAAGGGATGTTATGGGCTATTTATCCATTTTTATTACAAATCTGTTTGATGAATAAAAAGTATGATGCGGAAAATAAATGGTCTCCGTCAATACTGGTTATCTTGAAGATCTCGCCAGTATCCACATCAATCCTAAGCTTACTCGGCAGAGCTATGAGAGTAACCATCAGGGTTTGCGTAGCTGTTAAGAAACGACACAAGGTTAAAGTTTTTAATCAAGTTTTATTGCTTTAAAACTTGATATTAAATGTTAAAAATATGCCGATCACATATATATAATACTAATTCACTTATTATGAAACAAATATATTCATAAATTGTAGGTTTCTGAATAAGTTTAAGAGACGGAACACTACATAGGTTCGTTCTCGTTGCCAGCCAGACGCGAAGTGAGTTGGAGTGACGCGGCCAACGGTTCGGTGCTTTAGTTCAAACTCTGCTCGTTAGACAACCACTGCTTTCAATCAATACTCATTTATTTATTATCTTTTTACTTCCTCTTTCTTGTTCTGGCTGTTATTTACTATTTATAATAACTTATCTTCTACAATTTTATATTACTTAATGTCTCGTTATACTGAAGACGTAAAATAAAATCTCTTACTACTGACATCCAATTAATTTCAGTATCAAGTAAAAGAATGATAATTGTAGCTGCAAAAATATAGAGATTATAAAAAGATCAATTTCAGGTTACGTTATCTACTGAATAAAGCTGCCTTTTAAATACATATTTCACTATCACTCACGTTTTGCCACCTTTTTAATTTACATAATATTAGTTTTTATGAAAATATGGTCTTTATGGTTATATAATTGGGACAAAAGAATTTTTTTTTTGTTTACAGTATTAAGATTACATTATGATACAAAAGAGCGAGGGAAGTGGAGGGCAGTTTTCACACCTTGAGTACTTGGTATCGCCCCTGATCTAATGCTGCAAGCGAAGTTACTTATTTTAGAGGGATAGAATAATGGTTTACAGCTTTCATGTAAATAGAATCTTTAGAGGTCTTGTATTTTGGAATTTAAACAGTTGTATTACAAATTAACAGACGCAACGAATGTACGACATCGCAACATTTATGCACGAGAAGAAAATGCTTACTTTTGATTTTCCAGGCTCAAAGGAGATTTTAAAATGTGGAAGTTGGATAAACACAGCTTTATAATAGTCTAAAACGGAATACGCGCTTTCTCGCAGGTGTTATAGGTAAGTCTTGCAGACAAGGGGAATATGGAAGCATGCAGAAAATGTACTTACAGTGACGGCCTGCTCACTGTGTTTGGGATCCAGCTGCTGTACCAAGACCGACGTTAGGGCTCGATTCTGGGACTCCAACTCTTTGACTCTTCTCTGGAGCGCTGCTACCTCCTCTCGAAGACCCTGGTACAAACATAATCACGTCAACACAAATCTCAAAATTAAACATGCGATTGTTTTCTAGAGAGTATCTGGTCCGTATGGGAATGTTTGAAGAAAATTTTTATAACCTTCAAATGACCTTTTCTTTCACCTTGTACTAAATTTTCGTATAAACGGTTGTTCTTTTTATATATTTGTGTTAATTGAGATGCACATAGGCAGAAATTGTCTTATTGGACATTTCTTTGCAGGTTTTATTCTTTAATAATAGAACGTAAAAGGCTGTAAGCGATGGTTGAATCCTTAAGATCGCTCGCTATGTGGTGACTAACATTCCATTCTCTTTGCATGGCCTAAAAAATTTCAAATTTGACAAAGGTACAAGTATGCGAAAATTCAAAGCTATCACAAGGCATATCTCAGAATTATATCCACAAATTGTGTACTTTAACAGTAGTAGTAGTAGTAGTAGTAATAGTAGTAGTAGTAGTAGTAGTAGTAGTAGTAGTAGTAGTAGTAGTAGTAGTAGTAGTAGTAGTAGTAGTGTGTAGTGTTTAACGCCCGCTTTTATTACATACGGCACCGCAGGCGGTAGTGTGTACTTTAACAAATCTACATTTTCAGTATAATAAGACTTTGGCTATATCTTAAGGTTTATGCAAAACTAATTCAGAATGAAGATGAGTTCAGAGAATATTAACAGAAAGTTTCCATATATGGACTTCATTCGTAATATCTTAGACATTTTTTAAAATTTAGATTTTCTTAAACACAGCTCTAACACTTTGACTAAAGTGTCAAATGTTTAAGATATTTTTATGACAAATGAAATCTACACCTTAATCTTTCTGGAAATGTCCTCAAAAGTACGTTTCGTTCTGGATAAACTTTGCACAACTGATAAACTGAAAGAGGTGGACAAAATATTAGTATGAAAAAAATGCAGATCTCCTGAACCAGACAATTTATGCTACATGTACAGGATGTAACAAAACGGCATGTAAAAGTTTTGAGAAAGCATTTCTTGCAGATAGGGGATAAAAATGTTACATAAACATACGTCCAGAAATTGGTTATTTCCTTTTCAGATCATTTTTATGGTTGAACCCCATTTAACATTCAATGAAAGAGGGGTGGGAAAACAGGAAATCAATGCATCTGTTAACCCGAAGTCGCATTGACTCCCTAATTTGCCAGTTACGTCTGGAATAATTTCATATTGTCTGGCAGCCTTCCACAATACGAGGCATGAAGAGACTCCACATCTGGAACTGGAGTTGCATAAACAGATTTCAAATATCCCCACAAATAAAAATCTAGTGGGTTTAAGTCAGGCGAGCGATATTCAGATATCGACGGACAGGAAGCCTGAAATGAGAAGGAACTGCATCGTGCATGAAATAAGTACCGGTGTGTAACAAGCGGACTCGTACTATAGTGTAGCACAATGACAACACCAGTGTTTTTTTTAACCTACCTCCTCCAACGTTAAGTCATATCGGACGATGAATGGAATGGGTGAAATGATGGTCAAATGACCATAGAGCTTAGAGTTACCCGACATTCGTCTTTCAGGATAAGGGAAAACCCCGGAAAAACCTTATAAAGATAACTCACCCTGACCGAGATTCGAACTCGGGACCTCTTGAACGTGAGGCAGACATACTACCACCACGCTAACGAGGAGGGCACCGGTGAAGTGCATCACTCCCATCCAATTTAACCAGATATAAAAGCAAATGTTTACTACTGTACAATTAAACCACTGCTCTATTGTGGAGTTATGGCCACAGGACAGTTACGTATTACACATTTAACGTGTAAGCGGAGTTGTACAAAAGAAGTTCTATCTGGAAATATTTTCCGGGCCTGTGTTATTTTTTATACTCTATGTTAAAGAAATGTTTTCCAGAAGTTTTGACATATCTTTTTGTCACACCTGAGTGAGTGTGGGAGTGAGAGTGTGGGAGTGAGAGTGAGTGAGTGAGTGTGAGTGAGTGTGTGAGTGAGTGTGTGGGAGTGAGAGTGTGGGAGTGAGTGAGTGTGTGTGAGTGAGTGTGTGAGTGAGTGTGAGTGAGTGAGTGTGAGTGAGTGAGTGTGAGTGAGTGAGTGTGAGTGAGTGAGTGTGAGTGAGTGAGTGTGAGTGAGTGTGTGTGAGTGAGTGTGTGTGAGTGAGTGTGTGTGTGAGTGAGTGTGTGTGTGTGTGTGAGTGAGTGTGTGTGTGTGAGTGTGAGTGTGTGTGGGTGAGTGTGAGTGTGTGTGGGTGAGTGTGTGTGTGTGAGTGTGAGTGAGTGTGAGTGAGTGGGAGTGAGTGTGAGTGAGTGTGAGTGTGTGTGAGTGAGTGGGAGTGTGTGTGAGTGAGTGGAAGTGTGTGTGAGTGAGTGGAAGTGTGTGTGAGTGAGTGTGAGTGTGTGTGTGTGAGTGGGAGTGTGTGTGAGTGAGTGGGAGTGTGTGTGAGTGAGTGGGAGTGTGTGTGAGTGGGAGTGTGTGTGAGTGAGTGGGAGTGTGTGTGAGTGAGTGGGAGTGTGTGTGAGTGAGTGGGAGTGTGTGTGAGTGAGTGGGAGTGTGTGTGAGTGAGTGAGAGTGTGTGTGAGTGAGTGGGAGTGTGTGTGAGTGAGTGGGAGTGTGTGTGAGTGAGTGGGAGTGTGTGTGAGTGAGTGGGAGTGTGTGTGAGTGAGTGGGAGTGTGTGTGAGTGAGTGGGAGTGTGTGTGAGTGAGTGGGAGTGTGTGTGAGTGAGTGGGAGTGTGTGTGAGTGAGTGGGAGTGTGTGTGAGTGAGTGAGAGTGTGTGTGAGTGAGTGGGAGCGAGTGTGAGCGAGTGGGAGTGTGTGTGAGTGAGTGAGAGTGAGCGAGTGTGCGAGTGAGAGTGAGCGAGTGTGCGAGTGAGAGCGAGCGAGTGTGCGAGTGAGAGCGAGCGAGTGTGCGAGTGCGAGCGAGCGAGTGTGCGAGTGCGAGCGAGCGAGCGAGTGTGCGAGTGCGAGCGAGCGAGTGTGCGAGTGCGAGCGAGCGAGTGTGCGAGTGCGAGCGAGCGAGTGTGCGAGTGCGGGCGAGCGAGTGTGCGAGTGCGAGCGAGCGAGTGTGCGAGTGCGAGCGAGCGAGTGTGCGAGTTAGCGAGCGAGCGTGCGAGTGTGCGAGAGTGCGTGCGTGTGTGTCTGTGTGTCTGTGTGTCTGTGTGTGTGTGTTTGTGTGTGTGTGTGTGTGTGTGTGTGTGTGTGTGTGTGTGTGTGTGTGTAAGAGAGAATCATTCCTTGTTATTTTAATGAATTTTCCAGTATTACCCGGGACATTTAGGAAGATACTTCGCAGTGGAGGCGCTGTAGATGGCATGTCACAAAAATATACACATTACTGAAGGCAGAAAATATGCTACGCTAAGGAGCAGAATAAAATTAACTTTCTTAATTTTGTTTTCCTGCACGATGTGGTAAGTGCATTTATCGAGCACAACAATCCTACTGAACTGGAGATTTAGTATTAGGCTTTCACAGAGCCATTTTTAATAGTTGGTCTTGTTCATTTCATTGTGATAATCTTAGTTGTAGACTTCAAGTCCTAGATTAATTCTGCTAGCATTCACCACTATTGCTCTTTGCCCGGCAGATTGATTTACCAAAACTTCCAGGAATATCATTATGTTGTTTCTTCACTGTGTAGTGGGTACTACTCGACAGAGCGTTGAGGCGTATCGACCTTCAGATGACCAGCTGCCATCGTCTCATATCGGGTCTTATCTGGTCGATTAGAAGAGTGAAATATTAGTAAGTTGATGTACAGTAAGTTATGAAACATAAATAGAGCGATTGAAAGCTGCTTGTGTCTATATGATATGTTTTCTCGCGCCTGCCGATGTATGACACGTTGCTGTCCAGAAGACATAATTATATCTGAACAGACAATGCCGCGTATGTGCGATAAGCTGAGGTAAAAGATCGATGTTGCGAATTTTTCCCCATACGCTTTCTCGCTTTGCCATGTAGTATGTATATGAGTTTCCCACCGATGTAAACTACCGGTTTTTTTGGCCTTTTTTCGTTACTTCTTAGAGGCCGAAAATATGTTGCTCTGCGTGCAACTATATCCCGGCATTCCATTTAAATGTGCAGCATATTGTTACACTTAAACTAAGTCCCATTTCCTTTAATATTCAGCAGAATGTTTTCTGTCCAACACTTAAATTAATTTTTTCCTTTACTGAATAGAACAGATTCTTCACTGTTGGAATTTATTTATGGGCCTCATAATACTCTAACGAAGCACGTATCGAAATAGTCCGTTTCAAACTTCTTTTTCCCCCTACGTTGTTTTTCTGGAGTATTAACTCGTGTACCTGAAAAACTACTAGCTCTTTCAAATTCTTTAACAATCCCTTTATTGTTGCTTCACTGTCTCCTACTGACGTAGCCGTTACAGCCACTGCCCTTTGCAAAGGGAGAAAAGGACCGCTTTGCTCTTCCTATTTGCAGAACTGGAAAACATTCTGAATAATCCTTGTACTTTACAATCCTCTCAGGTGACTTTTTTTAAGTTTCCATGTTTAAAAGTAATTGAGACACTGTGATACGACACTACATTTTACTCATGCGTCACACCACAGTTAACAACTAGATTAACGCAGGCTATAGCCAGCCAACACGCTGAGTAGTTCCTACTACCATCACAGATAAACAAAGCTCAAGCTACTTATCCCGGGTAATACTTCTAATTTTCTCAATTTTGAAGCAGTTATTTTAGATATTTCATGTTTTGTAAAAAAAAGAATAGTTAAAGGAATTGTAATGTTTAATGAAATGGATAAAATGTAAGGTAGGTAATGGTGTAGCCATGACAACCTGATAGGAGAAGTTGTTAAATGTTTAAAAAGATGTTCTTCTGGTTAAGAACGTTGTAGGAGAAAGAGTTACATTTGTGTCTTTCTCCGAGGTTGTGCAGAATTATTTTTGAGTATCCATGTAAGATGCACAAATAGCGCCTATAAGAAAATAATAGTTAATCAATACACCAGTCATCGTTTGTTAAAGAACAACATTTATATTATTTAAATTTGTATCGCAATTTGAAAATGTTTCGGAAGAATTAAATCTTCATACACTCCTGGAAATGGAAATAAGAACACATTGACGCCGGTGTGTTAGACCCACCATACTTACTCCGTACACTGCAAGAGGGCTGTACAAGCAATGATCACACGCACGGCACAGGGGACACACCAGGAACCGCGGTGTTGGCCGTCGAATGACGCTAGCTGTACAGCGTTTGGGCACCGCCGCCGTCAGTGTCAACCAGTTTGTCGTGGCATACGGAGCACCATCGCAGTCTTTAACACTGGTAGCATGCCGTGACAATGTGGACGTGAACCGTATGTACAGTTGACGGACTTTGAGCGAGGGCGTATAATGGGCATGCGAGAGGCCGGGTGGACGCACCGCCGAATTGCTCAACACGTGGGGCGTGAGGTCTCCACGGTACATCGATGTTGTCGCCAGTGGTCGGCGGAAGGTGTACGAACACGTCGACCTGGGACCGGACTGCAGCGACGCACGGATGCACGCCAAGACCGTCGGATCCTACGCAGTGCAGTAGGGGACCGCACCGCCACTTCCCAGCAAATTAGGGACACTGTTACTCCTGGGATATCGGCGAGGACCATTCGAAATCGTCTCCATGAAGCTGGGCTACGGTACCGCGCACCGTTAGGCCGTCTATCGCTCACGCCCCAATATCATGCAGCCCGCCTCCAGTGGTGTCGCGACAGGCGTGAATGGAGAGACGAATGGAGACGTGTCGTCTTCAGCGATGAGAGTCGCTTCTGCCTTCGGGCCACTGATGGTCGTATGCGTATTTGGCGCCGTGCAGGTGAGCGCCACAATTAGGACTGCATACGACCGATGCACACAGAGCCAACACCCGGCATCATGGTGTGAGGAGCGATCTGCTACACTGGCCGTACACCTCTGGTGATCGTCGAGGGGACACTGAATAGTGCACAGTACATCCAAATCGTCATCGAACCCATCGTTCTACCATTCCTAGACCGGCAAGGAAACTTGCTGTCCCAACAGGACAATGCACGTCCGCATGATTCCCGTGCCACCCAACGTGCTCTAGAAGGTGTAAGTCAACTACCCTGGCCAGCAAGATCTCCGGATCTGTCCCCCATTGAGCATGTTTGGGACTGGATGAAACGTCGTCTCACGCGGTCTGCACGTCCAGCACGAACGCTGGTCCAACTGAGGCGCCAGCTGGAAATGGCATGGCAAGCCGTTCCAAAGGACTACATCCAGCATCTCTACGATCGTCTCCATGGGAGAATAGCAGCCTGCATTGCTGCGACAGGTGGATATACACGGTACTAGTGCCGACATTGTGCATGCTCTGTTGCCTGTGTCTATGTGCCTATGGTTCTGTCAGTGTGATCATGTGATGTATCTGACCCCAGGAATGTGTAAATAAAGTTTCCCCTTCCTGGGACAATGAATTCACGGTGTTCTAATTTCAATTTCCAGGAGTGTATTTGAACAAGAATTATTTGTCCTTTCTTCAGCAATAGTAATACTTTCTCAGCCCCGTTACCACGAACCTGGGTAAAAGAACTCATCGCCCAAGAATTACTGATGCGCCCACCCACACCAAGAGTTGCAAGGGAAACTTCTAGATATCTTCTAGATCGTCACCAAAGGTGAGAAATTCATTAGCTTCGTCCATCATCCCAGTAAGATCCAGCTACAAAATGATCGCCACAACGTGGTGCTTTTAGAACACCATGTCGTCTACCATCATTGCGCATTTTAAAATCCTGCTATAATTTGCTTCTGCTATTATTTACTTCTCTTTCTCTCTTGGCCATGCAAAGATAACGGGATTTCAAAGCTATCGCATAGCGACTAGATCTTCAAAAGATTTGACTACCGCTTAAAGCCTACTATATTTGCATATTGCCCTTGCATCTTCAAGAAAAACGGAATAAGGTCTTAACTGGATTGACATGAAGTTGATAGAGGAATAAACTCTCGTGAGATAAGTTTGTACAAGAGAGAGTCATGTGATTGTAACAAAGATTGGTTTTCTTTGTTGCCAAAAACTTTTCACCATGCTTATTTCCATCTAATTTCTCCTGTTAGAAAGAATAAGTAATGATACATTTATACAATCTGGTTAATAGTGAATGGTATATATAATTATTATGTAAATATTTATTTATACAATGGGATATAGGACACAAAATATGCATTTACTGAGTATTCCACTTTTCTTGTTTACTAAAATGGCAGAGTTCTCCCGCCAAGAGTAAATACCTTTTGTGAGAGAAGGGCGCGCACCACCTGATTTGCCACATCGTCCAGACATCGCTCGTATTGACGCCTCTGTAGCTCGGCGTCACGCGTCAAGGTGGCGTTGTCGCTCTCCAGCGCGTGAAGCCTCTCCAGCAGCGAAGCCTGCACTTCTCCAGCACCCTGCACACACATCCCTGTCCAGTTATTTATTGCCTTTTCTCTAAGCGGATTATTCTAAAACAACCTGCTGAGCCTCCAGCAAAGAAATCAGCACTAAAACACACTGCACCTAGGTTCATATTTTTATATCACCCGTCCAAAGTGACATATGAGCGACAGAAGTGGTTTAAAACCTCATACTTTTGAATTTATATTATTAAAGGGGGGTGGACTGGATTCGAAGTGAATTAAATCAATAATGAAATAAAAAGGTCAACATGCTATGTTTTTATATATACCATGCGTTAGATATATTCTCTGCTCCACAGATTTTGAATGGCGTGGAGAGGAGGATTAAAATAAATAGAAACCCATCACACAACGTAACGTAAATTCTACTGATTTTGGAAGCCAGCAAAATGGAAATTACACCGAAGTACGTAATGAAAAGATACCGTTACGTTGGTATTATTTAAATGGGCATGTGAAACTGTTAAATAAAGAACATAAGCAAATATGCTATAGATGTAATGACAGATATTCTAAAGTACAGTAGAACCTGTTTACAAGGATGTATTTGTACTGTACATAATCTAGCTACAAACTAGTCGATAGTAAAAAAGGCTGAACTTCTGTTATCTCAATTTAGTGTATCGCTTACGAGCAGCGTGATCTCGCATCTGCTTAAACATTAGAAGTTCATTTGGCAATTATTCGGATAAACTCTCGGAATAAAAGCATAACTTTCTTTATGTTTGCTACTGCTTGTGCGTGGGTCATAACCACAGCTGGTTCACCAACACTGTTGGAATACTCCTCATTTTCAGTAACACTGCATGATGCAATAATGCCTTCCTCTGTAATTGTTTTATAACCTCCGTCATTGTCGATGCCTTTATCAACATCGGAGCAGCCATCCATATTTTTAAAAATGTCTATATCTTCTCCCACACTTAGTTTCTCTTCTTCAATGAGAATAGCAATTTATCATCTATAAAAAAGTTTTCATTCACTATGCTAAACAACAAATTGTTTTTCATAACTAGTCCGGGTTAGCGAGGTTTTACTGTACTAACAAAGAAAGTCTGCTAAATCTACGATATTTAGAGAAAATGTTTCCTAAAATTTCTTCTAAATGCTAGAACTCAAGACAGAAAATATTGCATTGCACTGAAATGTAACATTATCTTGTTCACTTGCAATATTTTAAATGTTTGTATAGTAACAGTATAACAATGCACATCTTACAAGACACTCGCGCCTCTATCGGCTTGGTCCGAAGCAATGAAGCCTAATATTTATCAGTACGTTTTAAACTTAAGACTAAGAACATCGCAATACTCACCATCGTATTTCGCCGTCCCTCCAACATTCTTCATTGGCTGGAATAGAGTTCGCTGCTATCCGCTTCTATCCAATGGGAATCGTTCATACTAACTTTAATCAATTAGACACAGCAGAATATCTTCTTCACGTGGATTAAATCACTTGAAGTTCGTTCAGCTCTACTGCATGAAAATCCTAGATACGATGTCAGCCTAATTTTAAAAAGAACTATAGATTGATTGAAATACGAAGAGCGTGTCTTTGAATGAAATGAGTGGCTTATATCGTTGCAAGCATTGCCTTCAAGCGTGGATTAAAATAATGTTTCTCATTTTTTGATTTATTAAGGTCATGTGGATATATGCAAGTATTATAGTGATCCATATACATTTAAATTACTGGTTTTACATGTTTTAATTTTTAATTGTTTGCACATATTCTTAAGTACTTGATACTTTGGTCAATTTATGGACTAACTTCTCATCAGATAAACTAACGTGATGTCGCCTTCAACTAGGAACGGTCGGTCTGGGTTGGCTTTGAACCTGCGACTTGGAATGGTCGACTAACGCCAGTGGCTTTAAGACACTTAGTGTAATTATCAAATAATTATTTGTCAATAGTGAAATTGTGCAGAGATAAATGCAGAAGGATGAAGAAACGTTTATGTCTCATGATAATCCTTACAGCTGGTTGGAATTCTTCCATTTACAAGCCTGTATTCCCCTAAGAACTATAAATTTATAAAATGCCGTGCAACATATCCTATTTTGAATTGCATAGTTTCTCATATAAAGGTAACCTGTATATTTATATGCATCGCAGGTGTCCATTTGATACGCACTGTACCACAAGGCGCAAAGTAGTTGTATCGGGCCCACACAAGAGATGGCGTTAGTGATTTTGTTCCCCATGTAAAACACGGCATCAAGCCGGAGTGTCCTTATCGTTATTGGAGTGTATTTGAATATACACTTCAACATGCAAACATGTCCTGTAAGGTTAGCTTTGGCTTTTGAACTCGCCCTTAAGTTCAGATGGACGCAAAGTGCAGATTATCTAATGCTTTCTCAGCTTTTGAATGGTACGTTACGACTCGGCAGCTTTTGTCAGCAGAAAGTTTCATCCGGAGAAGTTTGCAGCCCTTGTAACGCTATTTTAACTCCATACGTTTCGAGAACATCTGAATGCGAGAAAGGCAAACAAACAATGAACAAACTTATTTACTCTTTGGAGTACTCACCGCTGCTTCCAACTCACGAATTTGTTTGCGAAGCGTCTCGTTTTCTTGACCCAGCTTCGTTATTGAGTTCTGGAACTGTAACACCCGAGTCTGCAACAAAGAAAGGAAAAGCTTCATTTACTCATATTTTTCCAACACTTCTCACTGCATAAAAATAGTTGATGGTTTGTTACACTGATGCTGTTCAGATAGCCTGTTCACTGTGAAAAGTATTAGCGAAAATACAGAGCCCTTTCAAATAAGGGTTTATATCCTAACCATTTATTGGTTGGAACTGTTTAATACTTTGACGTTTCTTTGAAATTCTGTTAATATTTCTTTCTTGTGAATGTATGGAACAAATATGGTATTTTAAGGCCAGCCTAAGTCCACGACTAATTTGGAAGACTATCTCACCCGATTTATGCAACCAGCCAATTAGCTAACAACACGCCATCAAGACACCCTCTGCCCTTCTGCGGTCCTCCAAGTCCTTGTGCTATCCAGCCAAGGAAGACCCGGGGGTAGAGGCCCCCCCCCCCGGGCTCGCACCTTCATCAGAAAAGGCAGGCCGCCCGCCGTGTGCGCACTGACGATAATTTGCACACCAATGGACACGAGTGACAGACGCATCCGTAAGGCTAAGAAACATATATTAGTTCCATTAACCAACAGTTATTATACACTATACATCAATTAAGCTGGACGATACCTCTAGATGCTTTACTATATAGTGATGACGCCCCCAAGTTGATCTTTATGTCACCTGCATGTTATGTACAGTAGCATAGATACAACTTGACCCACCCGTACACCAGGACAAGGAGACTTAGTTTAGACTACTAACGACGTAAGCGCTATGCGCACAACTAATTACATCCTGAACGCGCGGCACATTGCCTAAGATTACCAATTATGGAAAGGTAGGCATCAGGGTCCTATGATCATGACGCCTCCCTCCCCAATACACCATAGCGGTTCGCCGCATAGAAATAACCGACATCTTGAATCTGGGTGCTTAATGCGGGACCAGCAAAACATCGCCAGGGTTGCTGCCCTAGGCAGTGGAGGGCTTTTAGTAGGTATTCCGCAACGGTGCACTCCACCGAGGCGGGGACTCCTATGTCACCAGCCCCATGGGCTGATGGGGGTAAATTCCAACTTTCCTTCCACGTTAAAAAAATAGAAGAAATTATTATTTCCATCAATTTACCTAAAATAAAAACAGTGGGCTGGCCCGTAGCTCAGTTGGTAGAGCACCTGCCTGCCTGCCGCGCTAGGGGTCCCAGGTTCGATTCACGGCCATGGGTTGGGGATTTTTCTCCGACCAAGAGAATTCCTCATCTTCACCAGAGTGCATGATGAGAGTGCGAAGGTGTGCGTGATCTAACGATTAAAAAAACCCAACGAATACGAGTTAACACCTTTGAAATGTTCCAAAGGAGAAAGGCCGCAGAAATGACCGTTGGAGTTAAAGGCGAGTTATAAATGGGGGGGGGGGGGCGACATAGTGGTTTAATTATGAAGCCTGGGACTTAAGTACACACAGCATAGTAAGTCGCAACAAAAGGTGCGTGTCTCATGGCATATGAGAACCCCTAGTGATCTACCGGGAAACATACGAGTCAGTGGAAAATTTAATGTCATGTCGGAATGTTGGCCATAGTAGCTCAGTGGTTTACAGCAACCACACGGAGAGCGGGAGATCCGTAGTTCAAATCCCGGCTATAGCATTGAATTTTAAAGTTTGAGTCTGACTCTACCTTAGCCTACCACGGGTAGTGTGGAAGAAATGATTATTTTCTATGTCTATAAATGTTTATCTCACTGAAATGAACTAGATAAAAATGATATTTTATAAAAATGATTTTTTTACTCATTAATAAAGAGAGGGCAGTGAGCATTTTGTAATTACAATGGCGAGGCGTAACTTTCAAAGCTCCAAGTAATAATTTTTATTAAAATAAGAAAGAAGAATGACTCAGAACTAAGTGTACTTTTCAGTACTTTTTCTATTGCTCAGTCACACGTAGGCCCTTCTTGATTACAAAAGTAGTCATAGTACAAGCAGACGTATTCCTGCTTCTCCCTCTCCACTCAGACGTACCAATTTTCCCTACAGCTGGCTCACACCGTGTGAACTGTTTGTTAGCTTAAAATAGAGAAAATATGAAATTCACACACTTCTGCCAATACCTTAAAACTTCACAAGAATTCCCTGTTTGTTACCACTACATATAAATTTATGTAAATTACTATTGCCAATGCTACTGAGCCCGCCTCGGTAGCGTGGATGGTAGCGTGTCTGCCTCACGTTCAAGAGGTCCCGAGTTCGAATCTCGGTCAGAGTGAGTTAACTGGATAAGGTTTTTTCCGGGGTTTCCCTTACCCTGAAAGACGAATGTCGGGTAACTCTAAGCTCTACGGATCCTGGACTCGTTTGAACATCATTTCATCCATTCCACTCATCGTCCGATATGACTTAACGTTGGAGGACGTAAATTAAAAAAAAAAAGCTACTGAAATATACTTGTGGAGGAATCTTTTTCTCTAATCTCATTGAGGTTAAGTGTATTATCTTTGGAATAAAGTAGTACTGTACTAAGATGGCGGTATTATTCACTATCCTGGTATTCCTATCCTAACAATACTCACGGCTGTATTTAAAAGAGCCACCTAAAACAAAAAATAAAATTTTCTTCACACTATAGAGACTTTATGTGATAAAATCTGTCAAGCGTTTCCAAACTACCAAAGAGTTACGATTGTTTCCGGTAACCTACGAAGCATGGTTACGAATGCGTGAATACAGAAATATTCAGTATTGGATGAGCTCGCGGAACCGGTCACTCGAGCTTCAGTAGCTGTCAAACAGTCCGCAGCACAGCGGATATTCGCGAATAAATTTTGAAAATGTATCCAGAGCAAATAAAATATTGTTTAGCATTTATTTTGATTTTCTTATTTTTCACCTGAAATTCTCGAGGAAGCGGCACTTCTAGCGCTCTGTCACTGGTAATATAGATTATTTGTGGTATTACTTTTCTTGTCAGGTGTCAGTCTGGATGAGTGGAAGAGTAGGTCTTAAGATCTTAATTTTTCCAGAATAAATAAACAAACAGTTATGTTTTAAACTTAAGCATAAAGTAGCAAAATTTAATATCTAAAATCATAGAGTCGGTATTTCCGTTACGATTTAAACAATAAAACAACCCATTACTTTGATGTAGGAGGACTGGCTTACTAATGGAAAGGAAGCTTCTCTTGACTTGAAATCCAGAGGACAGCGCGGATTTTGGGTCAGCAGTATGGCGGATATGAAATACGATCAGTGCAACAGATGGGCTACAGAACAGCTAATGGGACAGGCAAAAACCACTGCCCATCTCAAGTTGCAACTCCAGAAACAATCCTAATGTCCTCGACAGACCTTCAGCACGAAGATATTTATTGCTCTGCAACAACTGTTCCCAAACTTCTGCAAGTCGTGACCTATACAAGTGCAATAGTAGCTTCGAAATTACATCAAATTACATTTGAACCGTGAGATCCGTGGTTCAAATCCGGGTTATGGCATTGACTTTTCCAGTCTGACTCTACTTTTTGAAACCTTGGCATGCACACGGCTAGTGTGAAAGAACAATTAATTTCCATTAATTGGGACATTAATTCTATTAATTTACATAAAGCCGGGACCTAGAAGTGCTTACACGTTGCAAGTCGCCATTAACATAGTTGTCCCATGAGTATATGAGAACCTCTATTGATTTACCGGGAAAAGTGCGAGTCAGTTGCAGAATTCAGTGTCATGCTGTCATGTTGTCACGGTAGTTCAATGTTTAAGAGCAACCGGACGGACACCGAGAGATCCGTGGTTCAAATCATGGCTATCGCATTGAATTTTTCAGTCTGATTCTTACCGTTCCAAGAAATATAGAGATTTAATTTGCCATGAAAATAGCCTCAGTGTAAAGGAGAGTTTTGGATGGGATCTCCATGTTGCATCCTGAATTTGAACACAAAGTTTTCGTTTTTTGTTTAAAACGGATTTTATTATTTAGGGAGTCTGAAATTGTACATTTTCGGTGGAAGCCTGGTAATGATCTACAGGTAAATAATAGAGAAAGAGGAACTCAAGCCATTTTGTTTTTATGGTTTACACAGTTCCAAAAACCATAGTGCTTACACATGCTGTTTATTTAACTGTTCCATTTATACCCCGCCGTTGACTGCAATGGTCCTATCGGCGGCCGTTCTCCTTTGGAACATATCGAAGTAGTTTTCTCGTAGACGTTGGGTTGGTGGTACTTTGGATTTCTGTCTTTTATTTTAATCATTAGATCATGCACACAATTCGCACTCTCATTCATACCTCCAGACTCTGGGGAAGATGGGGAATCATCTTGGTTGGAGAAAAATCCCAACCCCCAGCCGGGAATCGAACCTGGGACCCTAGCAGGGCAGGCAGGTGCTCTACCGACCGAGCTACGGGGTCAGTTCGCTTTTGTTGTTAACACATCGAACGATGAAAAAAACAGATGAATGGTTAAGCCAACACCACCTAGAGAGCGGTGACATTGCGCTTAAGGAATCATCTGACATCTATACCCCTGCCGTCCTAAGAAGCACACTTTCCTGTGAGCAATTCCGCGAACAAAACCTACAAAACAAGATCTACTGGTAAGCTACTCTTGTGCATACAGCTTGTTTGAATGTAATATGGCGTTACACATGGGCGAAAGTGTCGCTGTCGCCTGTCACGTGGGCGCGGAGTAATAGAAAAAGTGTGTTTCTTACGACGGATGCAGTATAAGGGAATATCAGGAAAAAGCCTTATAAACGTAACTCAAATTGAAATTCGAACCTGAATTCTTCCGAGTGATGCAGATAGTTCTTAACACTATACCTGTTGAGGGTTTTATATCTTATTTCACTTTCCTTTCTGTTTCCTTTGACCTCTTTAACGTGGTTTAAACATCTAGGTCATATCGCAATTGTTCCCTGCATCTTCTTTAATGCGGTGCTCGCCAGGCAGATGACCTCAGTTGCACAATCGCCTTTCATTGTTATACGATTAATTAAAAGGTGAACATTTCTGATCGAACGATTCCCTTTCTATGGAGATGGTCATGCAGTCAATTTGATGCTGATTTAAACACATAACTCAGTCGCTGGGTAACTTTACTGTAATATTCGCTTCATTTTGTTCCGTGACGATTAATTCAAAATTTATTATTTCTTAATTCTTTAATATATTTAATTAATATTTTATAGTTAATTAAATATATATTTCAGTTTTGGTTGTGGCATTTAATATCTAATACGATATTTACGCGACGTCTCAGGAGAACTACGATAAAATATCAGATTACCTGGGACACAAGATTTGAGCCTAACAAATGTATTATGTTATTGATTCTTGGTAAACATTACAGCACATACTCCATAAAAACACAATTCTAAAATCAGAACAATCTGTTTATAAGGTTAGGATATCATATCGTTATTTATGATGCAAGTGGTTGTTACAAGTAGATTTTATTTTGGAACTAGCAACGTTTGCGATAAGAGGTTGAAATTCAAATTCAGCATTTCTATGAGCAATATAAATTATTTGTTTTAAAATCTTATTATATACCACTTTTCAGACGACCGTGAAGATTGAACTATAAAGTATCCATGATCAAGTTGTTCTCGGGAAGCAAGCCAGGTGAAAAGACGATGAGAAATCGACGTTTCGGGAGCGTACATCTTTCCCATCATCAGGATATTTATTAAATGTTATAACCACAAATGAATCGCTGGAGATAATACAAATTTAAACAAAGACAAAACACTATCAAAATTCGCATTACTGAACAAAAGACTGTTTTCAGTAAATTAAATACCAGGTCAGGAGATGGCGTGAGTATAGAAATTAATTGGCTCGAAGAAACGTAACTACTTAACATATTGAACATATTCGTCGCCAGGAAAGCTTCAGGTCTTATTTTATAAAGTATCCAGCTAAATTTATGTTGAAACAACATAAGCATTCGGACATGCGCAATGGTCAGCTGGTGTCTGGTTTTGTTTGGCCTTCGTTGTTGTTTGACCTTCACAACACCAGTGCTGACAACAATGATTTGCACAATCATAACATTCAATTATAAATAAAAGTTTGAAGCAAAAATAAATTTATGCAATAGGTGTAAAATTGCTGTTAATATATCTATTATTTTGCTTATTTTATACATTTTATGTAACAGTGATGCTGACGGTGTAATTGTTGCTATTTATAATATTAATTCCTTGATCAAGGAAAGTAGTGTTTGAAACTTCTTCAGGTTTTTCCGAATACATTTTGGAATCATTCAAATAACCCGCCACATATTAAACGATAAAACATATCCATTTATTATACATAAAATTTCCATGGTGAGAAATAAGAGTGGTAACATTGAATCTTATGAACATTTTATTCCACTGATGTCTAGAATAAATGGTCTGTGTTGAAAGCTCTAGTCTTTGAGTTATCTACATTTATTTTACCGCTTAGCAATCTTAACGCATAATGGAAGCTGATTTAGGTTTGATCGTTATTAGTTTGTTTTAAGTTTGAAAACAGCACGTTTTATTGGCTTCAATTTCATAGAGCGGAATAGTTTGGAAACACATTGTACGAGTAAAAAAACTAAGAGCTTATTTAGCAATAATGCTCTTGTAGCCAGCCCTTTTCCTACTTGAGAGCTTGTGAATCAAACTCGTCAAGTTTGCACTGTAGCCGTAAGCGATGCACACGCGCGCTTCCTTTGTTTTAACACCTACCCACACCACCATGCCTCGCTACATTTAAACGTGTTCCCGGACTCCTGTTTCAAACGCTCGCTTTAGGCTCGAGGTGTAATGGAATAAAACTAGGTAACTCTCCCGGCGTTAAAAAACGGAACCCTTTATGTGCTCTAATGGAACAAACACTTAATTTGTTCTTGCTTGTAACCTAAAGAAGAAACACACGCTTGCAGAATAATTATCAGCGTCCTTCACTTGCAGAAATACAAACACAAATTTATTTTATTGCATGGAGAATTTACAACCATATGACAAATAAGTGTGTAAATTCAGTACCTGCCATGGAAAATGTTCACGAAGTACCTGATTTTATTGAGAAAACAGTTATAGCTTGAAAACATTATCTTTTTTTTCTTTCTTTTTTCCCAATAAAATGTATGTTTTATAGTTTTGCTTGTAAGAAGGATATAATTTTCCTTACCGGGATTATTTGATTCCTTAATTATTTATTTTAAACTTTTAACATCGTTGCCAATAACTTAAATATTTAAAGGTTTTAATTAATAAACTCAATGGGATTTTTGAAGTGTAATAATCAGTACTTATATTGTCCACACTAAAATATACCCTTCTATATGTTTGACGCAGAAAAGTTTGGCTAGAAACAATTTCATTAATTATACTTACTGAGGCTCATTTGCCCTTACGGCACTTTTTTATTTAGGTCCTCCAACGTTGCCATATCGGGCGATTAATGAAATGCAAGAAATGATGCTCAAATGAGCCCAAATTCCATAGAGATTAGAGTTATCAGAGATTCATCTTTCAGAATAAAGAAAACCTTGGAAAAATCCAGATACACTAACCGAGATTAGAACTCGGGATTTCCTCAACGTGAGGCAGACGCACTACCACCGCGCTACAGAAGCGGGTACTTAAGGCATGGAAACAACAGTTGGCTGTTTTATTACATGGAGTTCTTATTATTCGGGAGCTCTTCAATCAATATATAAAAGGAGAATCGTATAATTTTTGAACGCTCATAGATGTCAATCCACACAGACTTTACCCAAGAATGATTAAAAATATAGCAAGTAATTAATAAAACAATGCAATTAGTTATACTTTCACATAAGCCGTGTATAGGAAAGGTTGGAAATGGTTAAAGCCACAGATTTTTTTACACTTAATAGTATGCAGATTTTAATAGTTCTAGATTCAGAGAATGAAGATCACGACATTTATAGACACTTCGTCATAACACAGATTTAAATCATTAGGCATTTATGAGACAAAATATTTATATAACAGAAAATAAATGCCATCTCTACTTTGGAGTAAATGTCATTTGAATTCTTCAAATGGAATTAATAATCATTGTCTTACTGATCTGAAATTTGGTCTTAATTACTTTCTGTTTTAAGTTCTCTTCCCCCTCTAAGGATGGGACTATGTGGTCTTTACAGCAGCGTATTACAAAAGATCAGAACATTTCATTGCGGGGTTAATATTTCTGTACAAAGTATTACATTCAATTATTGATGATATTAATATTACAACAAATATATTATTTTATGTACCCAATAAAATAGGCAGATTCAGGAAGCTTTTTCTCATCTCGAAAGCAAATACAGAAATCCATAAAAATTCACCATTACACATAATTATGTATTTATATAATAAACTTCTTTGTTTCGATGTAGATATTTTCAATATGTCTGAAATTCAATCAAAAAATGCTATAACTACTAACTACTTATTCGCAGATTAGTAAATTACAAAGAATTGGCAATAGTATCGTTACTGTAATTAGGAATAGTAAAATAATTACTTACCATGCCACCTTCACTTTTTTTCTCGTTTTTCTTTTTTTTCATTGTTTCTGTTCCCTATATATCCCTTTCTGTATTACTTTGTGTTCATTTATGTTTTTCTTGTGTTTTATTTGAGTATGCATATTAATATATGCAAACACCTATGTGTGATGAACATTGTAATTGGGCTTACAAGCCTGTTATGTTCATAAGAATAAATAAAGAATAAAGAATACATTCAAACGATTTCGTATTTGTAAACAGGAATTATCAAAATGCAGATATCCACTTTTGGCCACTTGCCAGAGCAATATCGACAAACAATCTGCACTTCATTGTTCAACTATGGTGCTAGAATGAGAAAATCACTTGTTCAGATTGACATTGGACAAGTTGTTACATAATCCTCGGTAGAAGAATGTACAGTCATGTTAAGCTTTACGACGCCGATCTTTTATGAATATCTTTTCACGTATTTCATTAATTCACTTCGGTACGACTTTCCTGGTATTAAATTGCTCAAGAATATTTTGGGCGATTATCGAATTTTTGGATTCTGATATAAAAATATACAAGTTTGAAAGAATGTCGATATTTATTTTATTTTAAAGGACAAAATTCTTTCTTGAAAATTATTCATGGATGTATAATCACTGGAATGAGAGCATTGGTGTACTTTGTCATGGTGTATAAAAGGTTATCCTGTGTGTATGCATATATGTATTTTACTCAAGAATAACTGAGCCATTTAGTATGAAGGGTGTACGGAAATGCGTCAAAGCCCGCCTCGGTAGCGTGTCTGCCTCACGTTCAAGAGGTTCCGAGTTCGAATCTCGGTCAAGGTCAGTTACCTGGATAAAGTTTTTTCCGGGATTTTCCTTTATCCTGAAAGACGAACGTCGGGTAACTCTGAATTCCATGGATTCCGGACTCATTTGAGCACCATTTCACGCATTTCATTCATTCATCGTCCGATATTTTATGAATTCCTGTAAAATTCACATACTGTTCTAATAAGGTTTGCTGTTCCATAACGTTTCGATAAGATGTAAATGCTTAACGACTTTTGCTACTTTGTATTCGTATTCCATAATTTTCATACACTTTGTTAGGCAATACACCTTTTCTTTACTAGTATTTTAATATTATAGAAAATTTAAGTTTTACTTCCTCGTTTTCAAAATATCATGTGTATAGTTACGTTGCAGGGAGAGAGAGAGAGCGAGAGCGAGAGAGAGAGAGAGAGAGAGAGAGAGAGAGAGAGAGAGAGAGAGAGAGAGAGAGAGAGAGAGAGAGAGAGAGAGAGAGAGAGAGAGAGAGAGAGAGAGAGAGAGAAAGAGAAAGAGAGAGTTAGACAGAAGAGGGATAAGGGGAGGGATGGAGAAGGAAACCTAAAAGGAAGACAGAAACACCGTGTAGTTAGCTCAGTATCACAGGCGGAGATAAATGAAGCTTTTGAACCAATTTTTAATTACCAATTATGTTTATTACATCACTGATAATTTCTGAGGAATATAATATTATTACGTTCAGATGTATTAAACATCTTCCGTATGAAATATAGCAGCTGTGTATTTACATATTATTTTAGAGCAGGGATATCACTATTTACATAAATGTCTTGTAGTAGAAGTTCCATTGCACGGGTGCTGAGTTTATGATCTGGTACAATGTTGCACCGAGTTATCTCGAAGTTGGATTCTGGAACTTACCTCGGCTGCTATTGTGTTAGCATGAGATCCAATTTCAGGTTGAGGTCGTAGATGAGAAGTGATAGTGAATTTGTATGTATATGAAATAAGTTTTAATACGTTCTTTTCCAAATTGTATTTTTAATTTAGTTAAACCACTTGAAACAACTATTTTAAACAGTTAACAAATAACGCTTTTTTGTGAACGTCGATATTATATAATTTTAAAGACAATTATGCAGCTTTCGTTATGTTTTATGCACCGCGTCAGTTTCTGCAGATTTACTGACACCGACACATACACACAAACACACACACACACACACACACACACACACACACACACACACACACACACACACACACACACACACACACACACACACACACACACACACACACATGTCCGTTCTTTATGACGTTTAATACCAGAAGAAGAATGCTAGTTCAGTCAATTTCGAGCTAATGGTCTGGTCGTTGCTATGGGAAGTCAACATCTTTCTATTGGTCCACGTCATATTTCTTGGCCATATATAATATTTTACATTCTTTGTTTTTTAATTAGTTCTCAAACCATTTAACGCTTAATATAAAATTTCTTCAGAATTGTTAACAACATTATTATTATTAAAATTGTCAGAATTCAGTTCATTAAAGCCATAAATAATTTTGAATGATATATCTAAAATAACTTTCGAATTTTTAAATCATTATTAAAAATGACGTCAAAGCGGTCTACATTTTTTCTTTACTTTTGAATCTTTAAACGTTTTCCTGAATTTATAACCAATTTTAAAACCCAAAATGCTTTCAAGGGGTAAACTAATTGTGCAGTTTAATGTTTATGGTTCCTTATGGTTCAGCATGATTTCCAAAATTTTGAACTACAAGAAATAAACTTATAAATTATATGGAAATTAATTGTTTTTCACACTGGCCGTGTGTAGGCTAAAGTATGGAAAGGTAGAGTCAGACTGAAACATTAATTTATATTAACTGACCTAATAGTGGTTAACTATAAAGCCCGGGCTTTAAAGTACTTACATGTTGTAAGTCGCCATTAAGGTAGCTGTATCATGTGTTTATGAGAACTCCAAAGTGCTTTACCGGGGAAAATACGAATCAGTTGGAGAATTTAATGTCATATCGGCACGTTGGCCATAGTAGCTCAATGGTTAGAGCGGCTGGACGGAGACCAGAAGATCCGTGGTTCAAATCCCGGCTATGGCATTGAATTTTTCAGTCTGTCTCTACCTTTCCATGCTTATAAATTATATTTTACCACTTGAGTTTAAAATCCATCCGCAACAAATTACTAAGTTATTAGCGGTATTATGAGGCACCCTATACAGGTCGCTCCTCGGCACATAAAACACAGGGAGCACCCCCGTTGTAGTGCGTGTGTGTTACAGAGCCACTCACTTCCGTGATACGAGGATCAATAAGGACCCACCGCCACAGCCATGCAAATTAAAAACAAGACTCGGTGTTACTCTCTTCCCCTTGTTTGTCGGCAACCACACTAACAGGCCAGTTGTGAGTGTAGCCGGCCCTCTCTCCAAGATGTTCTCAGACAAGCATCCTTTGCGAATAATGCTCTCAGCGTCCTTCAAAGAACCCACGCGGTCTCCAGTTCAGTTTCGTCTCTTTACAGGTTAAAAGGGAAGTCAATTTACTGTCTGAATGTGCAATGTCAGAAAAATCTAACGTGCTGAAAATAGTTCGTGATGAAAGTTTAAAATGTTTGACATTGGTCGCATTTCAATCATTGATTGCTGTATAGTCCAGACTTCAGTTTGGCTCGGCTTGGGAATCTGTATGCAGAGTGGGACATTTTACACTAAAATAAGTTAACGTAGCTAAAACATACATTTAAAATCAACTAGTAGTTTGCAGTAATTTTAGCATTACCTCATTTCAGTGCAGCTTTTAGTGTATGCAAATGTATTTTTGTAATAAGAATAATCTAAATTATATATACATAAAATGATTTGACGTTTGTTAGTCTCACAAAAACTCGAGAACGGCTGAAGCGATTTGCCTAATTTTGGTTTTGAAATATTTCTGTAAGTCCAAGGAAGATTTAAAAGCTGAGAAAAAACGTTAAGTAATAATGGTCTGAGTTATTAACTAAATGTAAAAGTACACACGCAAACTTTTACGGAACACATACACCTTCTTTTATTTTCCACAAACAAAAGCATTACACAGTATAAAGATATTGCACTTCTTATCAAAGTCTTCAGAGCTATTTCACTTGCAATATTTTATTAAATAACATTTATCGTTTGTTATCAAAACTGAAATTTTTATGTAGCATAGTTATATATGTCCCTTTCGAAGATTAGACACAAAATTATTTTCTCTATGCACTATAACAAAATAAATATTTGCCCACAGACAAATGTTGTAAAATATTGGCAAATCCTTGAATACTTTCTTTATGATTTGTGTTTGTGAAGTTCGCAGGGACCTTTTTATTGTGCTAAGGAGAAGACGACCTGACTTAGGTCGAAGTCGGTCAAATGTACGACGAGCTACCTCACGTTCTGGCCACACTGATGAACAGCGAGACGCAGGTAATGCATTCTACACTGTTTCTTCGGGGGAGTTGTTTTCGTACAAATAAGTTTACAATTATAAACCAGGATGACATAGTCAACTATCCCACAGAGCTTTAAATTTATTAGAATTGCCTGGACTCCAACCTCATAATTTTAAAATTAAAAGTAGGATCAGTTGTGATAATGCTACGCAATAATCAACCAGGACTGCGAAATGGAAGGAGACTAACTGTGGAAAACCTACTGAATAAGGTCATCGAGGCAATAATCAAGGGGAAGCACAAAGAAAAAGATAACTTGATCCTGCGTATTCCCATAATTCCAACGGATTTACCTTTTAATTTTAAGCATTACAATTTTCCGTGCGTTTGGCCTTTGCGATGACCATAAATAAATAATAAGGGCAGTCGTTGGAAGTTTACGGAATCAACTTGGTGTTTCTTTATTCCCTCATGGACAATTACACGTCGCGTGTTCGCGCATAGAAAAACTATCATCTTTATATATTTATGCACTACAAAAAGACAGAAAGTATTATCAGAAAGTTTTAAATTGATTAAGTTAATTGTAACTGTGTTGTATTTAAACTTCATCCCAATAGCAGAATAAAGAACTAATCCGAATTTGCTTTATATATAAAGTTCAGACAACTTTTATTGACAGTACGGGTCACCTAGTAAACAAGTAAATAAATACATTATATTAGTACGATAGTCTTTATTGGCCTGGTCTATAAATCCTGTTGTCGATTTCAGGCCCACGCGCCCATGGCGAGATGTATCATATCTAGCCGATACGGTAGATCAATTGGAATAATGATTTTCATGACCTACAAACCGTTATCTATGCTCAAAATGCACCACGATGCAGGGTGAGCGACACCGGAACTATACATGGGCAGAAAACTCCATGGGTGGACTCAAAACCTCACGCATTTAGTGGCTAAGAACCGAAACACTCCAAGAAAATTCATGCTGTAGATATATCTACCTAATGATTTTGCAGTAAGTGCGGAAACTACAGCACATCTTTATCAAAATAACACACATGAATGTCAACAGGGTATTGGCGTTTTTCATTGAAAACAATTTTTGACATATTTTCACACATTTTCCATTGATGTTCTTCGCTTATGCTATGCAATTTTGAGAAATTTCTCAATTAGAAAAAATGTAAACAATGTACATAGTTCTTTGTATGTTTCTCTTGCTTTTGTTTCTGAACAGGGACACTTTAATACCAAAAACATTTCAAGTGACTATCTTATAGCTTTTCTAATGAACTGAACATTAAGCATACTTAAGAGATCTGGTTCACACTCTAGTAGTCGGGTTCATCGGCTGGCGCTATGTAAATAAGTTTTTTTTTTTCCACCGGGGTTTTGGGTAATACTCTAAGAAGAATATCAGCTGACTATGAATCTGCATTCATTTAGCACAACTCCGTTTAGACACTGTCCCATATGACCCACTCTTAATGACTGTCAAATTGCAATATTATATATGCACAAAAGGCATTTGTAATTTGTTTGTATTATTTTAATGACTTGTGAGACGAAATTAGGCATTTTACAGAACAATGTTGGTGAGAAATAATTGGGTTTCAAAATGAGACAAGTTTCTATATACAGCACATACACACATTGTGTTAAGATTTGTACTCCATAATCCTTGAATTGAGATGTACTTGACGAATGAATTAAATCTAGTTCAAGATCTTAGTATTGCGTGTTCTGATTGGTGGAAGTACTGTTATTTATAATCTTATGGTATAATATAGGTCACTCATTCTTTATGTGTAATTGACATTTTTTTAATTTACGTCCAACGTTTAGTTATATAGGATGTTAAATAAAATGGATGAAATGATGTTCAAATGAACCCAGGGTCACAGAGCTTAGAGCTAACTAATACTCATCTTTCAGGATAATGGAAAATCCCGGAAAACCCCTTGTTCAGTTAACTCACTCTACCTCACGTTAAAGTGGTCCCAAGTTCGAACCTCGTCAGACGCGCTACCGTCATGCTACACCTAATAGTCATTGAGCATATAACCTGAGCAGTCAGCACCAGACTCGTCCAAATATTTTGAATGTTTTCTGGAGTATCTCTTCATCTTAAATTACTTTTATATAGTTGAAAAACCACAACATAGACAGTATGTTAACAAAATATGTAGATAGTGTTAAAACACATAACATTCATAACATTTCTGTAGACTTCTTTTAGAATTGGTAAACAGCAACAGATAGATAAAAGCTAACTGCATACACACACAACCTACATATTTTAAGATACCCAATTTATGTCAAATTTCCTGTGCGGTTAACCGATACCCACATATCTTTTCTTAAATACTTATTTGTTTTTTCTTGTGGTAAGCATAGATAATAGAATTTCAAGCCTAGCACGTCGCGATCCTTTTTTTTTAAAAACTGAGTAGATTTAGTTCACTGTATTATCCTTATACCTACAACGAACATATGACTTGTATATTAACAAGAAGTTAATAAGCTTTTATAAGAATGGTTTATAGAGTAATGAGTTCTGAATTAAATCCTTCCACGCCTTAAATATGGCAGGCCAGTATTTACCGAATCACTTGGGACTAGTAATTCCCATTGCGAAAATTGGCAATTCTGTTTATTAGTCATCCATTTTGCATTCTTGGGAAGTGTCAGTTAAGTACTTCTCCTACAATGACTGATTCGACTCCATCCTTCAATTGCTGGAGTAAAATTCGTTACTACCCCAGTTACATCCAGCATTAATCGACTCACATCTAAGCCAGAGACGTCAGAACATCTTCCCCAATTGGAGTAAGTGCTGATTACTCTTTACGGTGTAAATATCTTAGCTGCTATGTCAGTCGGATTGTAACATGGTCTAAAGTAGTTGGTACTACACAGAATTGACTTTACAGTTGTAACAGGATGATGACTCGGCAAGTCAATTTCTCCCGGCGTTTCGTCCCTCCCAAATGCAAACAAGCCTCATGCAAAAAAAGCCTAGTGTGACTCACAATGCCAACACGAACGCCATCTTTTACAAGTGAACGAGTATACGGGACAGATCTGCCCCACATCACAACGACACTAGGTCTTTTGACTACTCAACCGTTTAACTTTCATGTTTTATTAAAGCCCAATTTGAATATCACCGGAAGGTCTGCGGCATCAAGGAAGTGAAAATGAAATACAGCATCACTTAATAGAATGGCGTTTCCAAGCAAGTGGTTGGCTATTTTCATTTCATTACCACTCTTTGCCAAACACCGCCTCTTGCTATTCGAGGGCAATGCAAATGACGTCGGACAAGTTATGAATTTATTTCAAGACTGCCTCAGGATAGCATATAAAAGACAATCTTCTTCCAGACATGCAGTGTCTGGATGCAAGATGCTACAATGAAGGCGATTCATACTCTCCCTATTGCGTTAACTGCGGAGATTCCTCTCTCACTGGCTCTATCTCTCCCTCAGTTTCCTCTCTGGTGCTCCTGTAGTGTTTAACGCCCGCTTTTATAACACGCGGCAGCGGCAGGTGGTGACACTGATGATATATGAGATGAAGATGGGGCACCGGTGGTATGAGATGGCGGGGCAAACCGGAGATCCCGGCGAAAACCCGCCCCAGCGCCGTCTTGTCCATCACAATCTCACTTTGCGATTGCCTGGAATCAAACCCGGGCTGCTTGGTGAGAATCGAGCAGTCTAACCACTCAGCCACGGCGTGGCCCTCCCCTTCCCCCACTCTTTGTGTGAAGTAAGTCAAAATTTTGTTGACCTATAGTAAAACTGTGTCTAATTCTCTTACAAACCAAAAAATGTGTATGTGGATGAGAAAATAAATATTCTGTCTGCTAACTACCCACACCTGTCAGCCTCGGTAGCGTGGTGGTAGAGTGTCTGCCTCACGTTCAAGAGGCCCCGAGTTCGAATCTCGGTCAGGGTGAGTTTCCTGGATAAGGTTTATCCGGGGTTTTCCCTTATCCTGAAACACGAATGTCTGTTAACTGTAAGCTCTGTGGACCCTGGGCTCATTTGAGCATCATTTCGCCCATTCCATTCATCGTCCGATATGACTTAACGTTGGAGGATGTAAAATTACACAAAAAACTACCCACACCAACTTGAACTGGAGAGAAAGAGAGAGAGGCAGATATAGAAGGACAAAGAGAAAGAAGCTCTTGGAATTACTACATTACGAATACATTGCACAATAAGAATAAAAGCATATATTAACAAAGACGACTTTGCTTTTTTTGTTAAAAATGTCACGAAAAACTTTGTTACTCCGCAGAAATTTTGTGAAAAAATCAGAAAAAAGAAGACACGAATTCTACTACTTCATACTCATTGAAACAAACATTAGAAAATTATTTCATTGCATATTTCACTCTAGGGCAAGAGAAATAAGAGAATAAAGCAAGCTTTAGATAATAGTCAAATCTTTCATGGTGTGCTTTAAAGAAATCCACAGTTTTGTATGGTAAGATTGTACCGTTTACTAGATAGGTAAGTCATTCCGAATGAAGGCTCTGAGGCTATTCTCAGAAAGGTCAAGATATACCTACGTCTCCATTTATTACGAAAATTAATTAAACATATATTTTATTCCAAATCATTTGAATCTTTTTCTTTTATTTACGTCTTCCAACGTCAAGTCATATCGGACAATGAATGAAATGGGTGAAATGATGCTCAAATGAGCCCAGGTCCATAGAGCTTAGAGTTACCCGACATTCGTAATTCAAAGTAAGGGAAAACCCTGGAAAAACCTTATCCAGGTAACTCAACCAGACCGAGATTCGAACTCAGGATCTTTTGAACGTGAGGCATCGTTAAATCGTTTAAATAAATAAAAAACTTGGAAAATTGCTCCATGTAAAGGGGAGATAATTGGAGCGGGACATTTTTTTGTGGAACATCTGAGTTGCTGAATTTGTATACCAGTTTGGTATTTAAACGACTTTTCATTTTCCAGTTAGATTTTTTTTTTATATAGATGCACAAGAACTTTTCTAAAAATCCAGTAATACGTAGAAGTTTCCGGGATTACTGGCCGTGGTCTAGTAGGAAAAAGTGTAATACTTGACGTTCCGCTCGTACGTACGTCGAGCATCCTCAGAGGACTCATGTTTACATTCAAAGGACCCCAAAACGTGCATTTCTATAAATATCGCTACCGAATTGTTGCGTGAAATGCAATACCTTCTCTACTTAAATATGATGTTCATGCCCCACTTATACCGAAGTGTTTCAATGCTCTTTTTGTAAGAAAGGATTTTGTCCAGCGCAACATCAGAAGCTAGATAAACCAATATTTATAACTAACAACGGAGATTGTGTTTCCTTTAGTTACAAATGTGTCATTTCCAAAACATTTAGCTTGGATAATCTTTGTAGTTAACAGTTTCGCAACTAGTTCATTGTATATTGATACCAGGGATTGCGGTATATAGTATATGATAAATGCACAGTCGTTATGTCCAAAGTGTAGGTACAAATGTTTAAACTTGCTTCAACATACTATATTACCTAAAAATTAATTCATCGTTCCAAAGGTATTTAGAGGAATTACATTTCATGAACTTTAAGGACTATCGGAAGACGTTAAGAAAACCCAAATACTACATCCATCAATATTTATTTCCATAAATATAATTTACTTTTCCGTTTGTTAGTAGGAGTATCACAGGGTCACACGACTAAAGGGAACTTTTTACTATGAAGATCTCTAGTTTACTCTATAACAATTTCATAAATGATGCATCAGAAATAAGTCAACTAGTCAATCGAGGTTTTAACCGCTGTTCAAACTTGGGTAAGACCAAAACAAAATCCCATAACTTTGCAATAAAAAGAACAGAAAAACGACAAATATAAAAAATGTAACACTGTTTCCTTTCTCTGAATTTAAAAAACAAATTCTTCCGTTAATTCAGATGTCAGAAAAATTTAAAAAGAAACGCCCCCCCCCCTAGAGTTGTTGAAACTTAAAGAATTTGGCTGTATTATAGTCTATTTAGAGGGATTTGTTATGTAATCGGTAGTCCATTAGTCCACTGTTTATATACACATCAGTTTAGTTGTCTTTAGTGATAACCGCATTGATTTGCTGACTAAAACCCAAACATGCCTGAAATTTCTTTAGTTGAACCGTCTAACAGGACTATGTACTGATAACGCCTGCATTATTGATCGGTCGTTTCACCTTTAGTCTAACAAATTGTCCCGCTACTCACACAAAGCAGAGAAGTTGCCGATCCATCAGGGGTTTAGATTATAAATCAGACTCTGCAACACACCTGTTATTTTGGGAGCACAATATAACAAAACAGTCTCTTTATGTCCTCTAAGGTAGACATTGTATCCAAAATTGATATTTATATTATATGAAGTCAACTTTAAATGCATGTTTTGAGGTGCTCTGTATAAAAAGCTCTACATTATAAAAACAATTTAAAATGTTAATATACTTTTTTAAAAACGGACTAAAATCATATAATAATTTCCCCTAGCTCCATAAAGATCTCTAAAGCCATACAGATTGTACGAAAATGTTGTACAGTGAATTTTCAATAAATAATACTTATTTAAACATTTAAAAAGAAAAACGAAGGCACATGTATTACACAATAATAAGGGGTGTAGGAAGTAGCACAAATGCTCAGACAATCCACAGTGCAATAAAATTGTTATTGACTTCCGTGAATTATTTGGGCATATATCGCATTTGCCGCACTTTTTGAAGCACTCTCATAGCACAATCACAAAATTTCACGAAAATCTGCTTTAATTCTGTAGGGCTAGGAGAAGTACGTTGCAAATTTTAATTTTTTATTTAAATGTTTAAAAATAAGACATTTTTTCATGTTTTTCATACAAGTCTGAGCTATTTTTAAAGTTTTAAAGGACTTCAGAGGCTATTTACAGAAATTCAAAACAAATTTTATCACGAAAATTGCTTAAAATATGTTATTTTAATCAAAATAATAGTACTATTTTTGAGAAAATCAAAATTGTTCTATTTTTTGTGAAGAATAATTTGGGATGGAGTAATTTTCTTGAAAAAAAAATTAATATAGATGCTCATTTAGTTCTAACCTCACCAAATTATTTTGAAGTTAATTTAACCAAATATTCCTGTAAGTAGTAGTTTGGCATGGGAGCAATTTTCTTGAAAGCGAGTTAATATCCATTTCTGAGCTAGGTTCACAGTTTCAAGTCTCTAGCTCATCGGGAAGTTCAAAATATATTGCAAAATTTGTAACCAACATACAAGAAAACAAGTTAATAGGACACCCTGGTGTGTGAACAACGCGAGTGAACGACTGTTGCAAGACTAAACTATTGTTTAAGCTTATTCTATTTTTACAGTACTCACTAATAAAAAATCACGGTTTAGAGTAGGCAGTCACCGGGGATCAAATTTGGAACCTTTCAAATCTCATACGAGGGTCGGATAAGTCTGGGGACTCATGGAGATGGGGCTACTAGGCCAGTTTGACGGATAGCATCTTATATACCAGCTTGTATCCATAGTTACAGGTCAACAGCTGTATAGTTTTTTAATTGCAGCATTTTAAACCAGACAGGTGTAGAGGTTTCACCAAAAGGGAGGATTTGGAAAAACGAGCAGTGAATAACCTTAACGCCTAAAGAAATTCAGGAGGAAATAGACAGTACATTGGAAAACTCTGCCTCTTCATATACAATGATTAAAATGTGGGTTGTAGAGTTTAAAATGGGACGTACGAGCACTAGTGATGGGACTCACTCTGAAGGATCTGTAGAAATCACAACTCCAGAGATCACTGAAAAAATCATCGTTTATTACTGGGAGGCCATAGATTAAAGTTGTTTGAGATAGCAAAGGCCGTAAACATATTAAAAGAACGTGCAGGTAACATTTTATGTAATGTTTTGGGCTTTCACAAGGTCTATGCAAGATGGATACCGCGTTTGTTGACACCTGATCAGAAGTAGCAAAGAAAAACTGTTTCTGTTAAGAATTTGGAGCTCTACCATAAAAATCCCATCGAATTTTCAAGACTGCTTATTACTATAGATGAAACTTGGATACATCACTACACTCCATAAAGTAAATCACCGTCAAAACAGTGGATTGTGTCAGGTGAACCAACTCCAAAAAGAAGATGAAGTTAATTTTGTCAGCTAACAAGGTTATGGCAAGTGCTTTCTGGGATGCATAGGGAATTATTTTTATTGATTACTCGGAAAAGGGTAAAAGTATCACTGGTGACTACTATGCAAGCTTACTGCAACTTATGAGTGCAAAGAAGACCTCATTTAGCAAAGAAAAATATATTGCTTCTGCACGATAATGTTCCGGCCCATCGTTCAGTCATTGCAATGGGAAAAATGTGTGAGTTAAAGTTTGAATTACTTGAAAATCCACCCTATTCGCCAGATCTAGCACCCAGTGACTACCATCTGCTCCAGAACCTCAAAAAATTTCTAGGAGGGAAGTTTTCACAGCAACGAGGTCATTGGTACGGTAAATAGCTATTTTGAGGACCATGATAAATCGCACTACAGAGATGGTTTAACTAAATTAGAACACCGACATGACAAGTGTATACGCCTTTCTGGAGATTATGTTGAGAAAAAAGGGGGAAAAATTAAATTTTTTATTATGAGTCTCGGGACTAATCAGCCGACCCTGGTACTTCACCGCAGCGCTATCTGGCTCGGTAACATATATGTTAAATGATAAGACAAGGCCTATATGTTTTCAAGAGCAAGTAAAATTTGTGTACCAAGGTGTAAATTAAGTACATGGGAACCAGCGATGGACAGATGCGAGATTAAAGCTAGCGCTAAATGGTGCTCTGATATTCCAAAGTCATCTCCAAGTTTGGAAGCGGAAATGAAGTCATTAGGTCCAGTTATTAGTTGCATGTTAATGACTATGTTAACTGAGAGATGAGATCGTCCAGGCAATATACAGAACTAGCCAAAGCAAATTGATCATAACCGTAGACAGCTGAAAACCTATTATCTGGCGCAACGAACAGTTGCTGTATCTAGTTGATTAACCTATCTCCCGTTGCTTCATTGTTTAGTTTATTTTGTACAAAAGTGTCACAGAAACCACCACCTGTTGTCTGTTTATTTGTTAAAGAAATGTCAACCTTATCAGGTCGATCATTTACACTAGCTACGAACTTTCGCCACAAAAACGTGTTATACACAAACATCTTTATTTTGTTAATTACTTTAACACAGACAAAATATGTGTTACATTTATGACTTTCTCTATTCACTATCGTTTAATTTTATATAGCTTCTATAAAATATTTTTAAAAAGCTTATTTTTCTAGCTAGCACTTCATATTATGTCGGAATAAACCTTTGCAAAATAGTTTCATTACAAATATTGCAGATACCAACCAACAATGGTGTTAAAGGGAACCGAATCGATAAATTTTTCAAAGAAAGATGCCTCATGCTAACCTTAAAATTCTACAGATATTTCACGTCAAGGGAAATAGTTCTGAATGGCGACAACACTTTAAAAAGTAATAGAGCATACAAAATTCAGACCAATATTAATTGATGTCCTGGAAATGGCTTATGCTATAGGAAGTTATTTGAGACTGTGTGTCTGAAATAGACTTAGCACATTTTTGCTTACAAGAGACATCTTTGACATCGAACGCTTGGAACCGCATGAAAGAATGCTTGCAATAAAAATTGGTCATAAGCAAAATAGTGGTCTGTGTGTCTCCATACAAAATGTTGCATTCTATCTCCAGTAACATTTCAATAGACAGAAGCAAAGTAAAAAGATATCATAGAGGTATTTTGTAGTCTTACAAAATAAGCAATGCTTGTTAATGTAGAGCTTATACTGCAGAAAGTAAACCTCAAGGGGCTGGCCATATTTTGTTTTCGGTGAAATATCAGCACAATATATTTGAATTTATTTTATAACATATTTTTATGACTGGACTTGGAATCACACGTTCGCCAAGAACTGAAGTTAGAAAACGTATTGTGTTCAATAGTTTTTTCATGTGTGCTTGAATTTCCGTGTCTTTGAAACTGTCTTTGTGTCTCTTGCTTGCAAGACTGCCTTTTATTGATAAAGCACTACCAGACTGGATTCGGAGACCGGAAACCGAAGGGTAGGTAAGTAGGTAGGTCAGATAGGTCCGCCACCAAATCGAACCTAGACCTCCCGAATGCAGGCCACAGACGAAATTCCTGAGCCAAATAACTCAGTTTGTTCATGGGAGCCCTGTATTTGCTAAAGCTGTTGGTAAAACAGACTGAAAAATTCAATGCCATAGATGGAATTTGAACCATTAATCTGGACTTTTGTCCCGTTACTTTAACCAACTGTGTAACCATACCAACATGCAGACATCACATTAAGTCCACTAACAGTTATTAATGCTGTAATGTCCAATGCTATTTTCCTATTGATAAGTAATTTCTAAGTGTCCAATTAGTTTCCCTTTATGTTCAGTTCACTTGTTTATTATTTTAACTTTTCATGTTTTATCCTTTATTCTCGACTCATTTAAAGGTAAAATTAAATAATAAATTCAGGTTAAATTATGATCTATTTCAGTAAAATATTTAATCCTGCGAACATACAGTGTACGGTGTATTGAATTTTGCTGAATTCTTTGTTTCTCTTCTTTTCTTAACCTAAATGCTTTTGCTAATGCTAGTTTCAAAATATTAGTTGACTGCTGCTTAAAATTTTGATTAAAAATTTAATATTAATCCTTCAACTTGATTTTAAACGACTTTTAATATTTAAAAGTAGTATATACTCAATTTGGTAAGCCAGCGTAAAACCTAGTATTAAAAACAAATAAAATATATCAATGAGAAATTTCTTTTCGTAGCATCACCCTTCTTGAGATTGAGACAAGATCACTAACTTTGGGTGAGTAAAAACTCTCACAGAGTGTTATGATAAAAGAAAGGTATCTTCTGGCTGAAAAATGCAACACTGTTATGTAGTTTTAATAGTCATTGTTTGAGCCATCTGTGATTTGGCAACGGCGCGATGAAGGTGGGGTGGATTTGCAGGGATTCCCCATTAGAAGCGAGGGTGCGCTCCTCTCGCATCGATTATTACCACTTAGAGGAAGGGGTGCGGGAGCAGGGGTTGTGTGGTCACACAGGAATATTATCCTCCTGGTGCAGGTCAGGGCATATTACTACTTCCAATTTCAATGTAAGCACACATGAATTAAAAACACACCACGGATTTCCCCCGATCGATTCCCACAGCGGCATGACATGCATGCTATCTACCCCGGATATCCTTTGATATTAGATAACCCCAGCAAAATATTGTAGAAAAATGCAAGCGGCTGAATACCAGTTTTCAAGGTTGCACAAGGATGCTCAGGAAAAACCATATAATGACCTTTATTAGCAAATGGATCGGTTAGAACAGAACAGAATTCTTTTCTGTAACCCATTTCATTCAATATTACCTTTGTTACTAATTAAGTTAATACAGAGGAAGTAATGTTTTGAGGCATTGCGAATCCAAAACACCAACTTCCGGTACATGTTAGGGATACCAATTCAGTAAACTCCTCACATCCCAAAACATATGGAGAACTTATACCTACCCGCAGAACAAGCAACAATTTTAATGTAAGTATCGTAAATTTGAGATAACGGTACGATAAATTGAATACAGGATCAGTATTTTCTGTTAAAATTTAGCTAAACTGTTAATTAATAAAAGGAAGGTGCTCAGCTCATATTTCTACACTATGCCCAATATGTTTCTTTGTTGTAATAGACAATTCCGAAATGTGCAGCATACTTTGGTATGTCATGTCATATGTTCGAAAATATGCTGCGTTTAAATTTCTACATGCCATATAAACAGACTAGAACTTATTCTGCAATTGTTGTATAACCATATTGTCTTCTATGAAACACTTGTGACCACATTACCCACAGTGGATAAAGGATTCACTAATATACGCCCTGTGAATTGCCAGTGAAAAATCAATGAGTGAGTGAGTGAATTAGTATGTTTAAGGGATTGCCATAATTAGGACACTGGGCCCTAGCTGTAGTGAAATCAAGATAGTGCGACTGTTACACCTAGATTCTGTGACAGGGTATTGACTGTGAAACCTCTTTGGTCATATTGTTACACGCATATACTTAGAATATGACGACGCTATTGCGTGTGACATATCACAGTTATGTAATGCAAGTTTGCGAGTACACATTGATAAGGAGTGAAGTAGTAAGCGGAAGGCGACTAGACTTTGTATCTTACAACAATGTAGATAGAAAGTATTTCAAAGGGTTTCCTTATCTCCTAGACTTTCGTAACGGTACTTCTACTTCCCCCCTTGTCAGTTTTCCTTAAACCTTTCACCAATTTTCGATGTCATAAGCTGCAGCAAGAAGACACGTGTTCTCTGCCGTCATAAAATATTCACTTTGTTGACATTACCTTAAAACTTACTGTTGTACATAGAATATTAATTGGTTTGTTTGTGAAAAATAGAAGATAATATCCATATGTCTAGCGTTATTACGAGATTCATTTCATGATGGTTCAACTATATCTTATCTCCCGGACTGTGTGTCAATGTTGACAGAGAATCAATATGCGATTATACGTTATTCAATTCAATTAGGAAAATTAACCTTTAGAAGTTGCATTTTCTCCTGTTTATTTCTGTGCTTTTCCTATGGTACAATCAACGTATAACTCCACCAATATTTAATTATACTGGCTTATGTAATGAACCAATAACGAGCTCTACCTAATACAAAAGTTTTGTAAAAATGATACTGTTTCATTTAGTTACATAATTACTAATACCGTTTACGTGTATGAATGGAAATTAGTGATTACTTTATATAAAGTACAACAGTAGACTTTTAGTGAACTGTGGAGCCGTAACATATTCAATATTAAATTGAAGTTTCAAGAGCAAATACAATTGCAAAGCTGCCCAGTTTTGCAAGTATAAACACAAAACAGGCATATGAGGTGTTTGAAACTCCCCGTATATCTCCCTCATAACACCAACAGCCTTCCCCTTTCCCTCTCGAGTTCGCGGGAAAAGGGCCGAGAAGGGTACTAAACCCTTTCTTCTCATGTCTTCTAATAGGTAAGTTCTGCGGGTAACTCACATCCCAGGCGTTTTATACTAAAGCCATTTACAAAATATTGAATCAAAAATATGACGATTTGTAACCAAATTAACGCACGGAAATAAAACTGTTAATTACTGGTACATAGAAATAATAGGATATTACATATACAGGATTTTCTCTACCCATTACTGTTTAATTTTATACAGCTTCTGTAAAAGCACTTCTTGATTATAAAGATAAACATTCGCAGAAGCAGATTCATTGCTCATTTCTTGCAGATGCAAGGGAGATAGAAGAATCGAGTGTCAGATGTTTAAAGGCGACTCGCTACGTGTTGGCAAAAGACAACGGAATATAATTTGGGATTAAAATAGAAGACAAACAGACCAATCATCTCTCATCAAGGTGGCCCGGGTTCGACTTCCGAGATGAGTTTTCTAGGGTTCCTGCGCTATTCATTTCACCAATTGCTCTTGGATGGATATTATGTACACAGCAAGTTTATATAACCTAATTCCTATTTCATACCACGTACCGAACCGAACCTCCAGCATGCTTACTCTCTTGCATCCACAAATCCTCGGCTCCTCGACAGGCGTCTGACACAAAGCACCCCTTGTAAGTCCTGGGGAGCGTACATTCTCCACACGAGGAAAAATCAAAGGAAATAGAAAAAAAAAAACAGACTTCTAAGAAATAGTGAAGCCTGGGATTCATATTATCTCAAATACAATGCGGCTGTAAAGAGATTTACATCGTGTAGAAAGTTTTCGACTTTCACTTAAAGCTTATCGAGAGAAGGCTCGACATGCTAATCACAGAAGATTCAAGATAAACATTTTATTGGCCCTGTAAATATTTTAAATACAGAATATTTTAAACTAAAGGCAGTTTTAAGAAAATAATCATTTGGAAACAACTTCCATGTAAGGAGTGGTTTGGTGTGGGGATTTTCTTAAGAATTTTGTGTCACATCTTTTTAAGTTTATTCAACTGTTCGTTTTTGTTATGTTTGCTCGTTCCGTTTTAGATTTAGGAACCTCAAAACATGTGCTTTTGTGAAATGACGATAGTGAATTTTGTTTATATAATGCGACACCTTCCCTACACACCAAGTAGCTGGTCGAAAGAGCAAAAATAATTTGGGAATGAATGTCCAAGAATTGTAAGAATTAAGTGCAAATTAAACAATATCACTTCACATTTTATCAAATACATGCAACTGCAATCATGATGCAGGAGCTATAATAAGTGTTGAATGTTTATTAATTTTAGAATATTTAACTGTTTAAACATTTCTCAAATGAATTAGACAAAACACAGTTTATATAGCGATGGTATAATACATTATTATTTGATTTTTTTTGTAAAGAATTGGGTCATGGGTTTATTTATGTGTAATTCTGAAAGATTTCCTTCAATTAAACTCCACTATAATACTAGTATTTTATCTTATGCTAACCGAACGAACATACGAACGGTAACATACGAAGCTTGCATTTGGAAGCTCTTGGGTTCGATTCCCGTCAATCGCTTGCTCTCCCTTGGATATTTCAAGGTTTTCCCTAATCGGTAGGTGAGCGCTGAGGTGATTTCCTTTCCAATATTTTCTTGTCATTTCGTTTCCTTCTTATATTTCAGGTGTGCTTCGAGGTTTCGTGGCATATTTCGGTGCAGGACTGACCGCAGTTGCCTGTTCAAAGGTCAGAGTGGACACTAGAAGGCTGTTAGGCCAATAGTGTGATCGTCGCTCGCTCTAAGCAGCTACAGCAGTGGGACGGGTGTTTGAGCTTGGAACAAGGAACTTCAGCGCCCTTATGTGGCCTAGCTGTCTGCGGCATTTATTTTAACATTTGTTTTAACATTCCTTTAGATGGAAAATATTCCCCAAAATGTGCAAAAATTATTAGGAAGAAACTTATATTTTTAGCAGTGTCCCCATAATTTTACTGTTTATTCCTGCCTTGCAGCTTTATTCTCCCTTTCTTAACGCAGTTTGCACAACTGCTACGGTTATGTATACCCCTGTTGTTCTTGACACACGATATAGCGTCTTGTTTGAGAAGCCTCTTAAAACGAAATCTCACCTGGATTGTAACTACTTGAAAGCGCACAAAAACTCTTTGTTTTCCTTTATAGCATGCTATTGCGAGCAAGCACTCCCTACTACACTGTTGTAAGTGTAACTCAGTCACTGCATCGGAAGTGAATGGTTACCCTCAACAAAGCTACCACCTTCTTTGTATACCCTTCTATCGATCTGCAAAATGCTGCTAATACCCTGTTTGCAAACCATCTGACCAAGGTATGCCTTTAGGTACAACCAAAGTGTCAATTCTAAGGACCTTACGGTTATACGGCAATGCTAGAGGCTTTTAATTTTTCTACTATATGGGAACTTGACTAGAGTTAGTATTGTATTCGACCCAAAATATGATAGCGAAATTTCACTGGAAGCGCAAAATCTGAGACTCTCCGATCCAAACAAAGTATTTTTGGACAAAAGCATTATATCGTTGAAACGGTATTTTAGGGCTGATTGTAATGAATCTGGCCCTCGAAGGGAAAGGGATAATCATTGATTTTGTAGGATTTTTATGTGATTTGTTTACTGAACATTATGATCAAGTTGTGAAGGTGTTGGAGGAATTTATGTGATAAATAAGTGAGAGTGTTTCAGCAGTGTATGGAAAAGGAAATATATATAGTAGGCAATGCAGACTTTAAATGCAATGAAATATTGGTTGTCACGGGCAACAGTAAAAAAATCAATAGTTCCTAGAGGGGATGAAATTAGTAGATGCTTGGACCTGATTGAAGTGAGATGTCTAGATAGAAATATGAAAAAAAAAACATCAAACCATTCTGCATTTAGATTCCGAACAGTTCGGACGTATGTGATATCATCTGCAAGTTTGCTGAAACATTGCGGTGCATTATATTTTGTAAAAGCATCTTTCAAAGTTGCAAGAACAAGTAATGTTTATGTTCATGAATGTATTTATTTGTTCAATGTTAAAAATAATCTTTTAAAAGTAATTTATCTACAAATTAAATAACAATTTTAAGAGGAAATGAGAATCGTCGTGGTTTTGCTACATAGTGCGATCCATATAAACCTGAACCATTTAAAAAGGCCTTTGAAAGCTCGTAGAATATACAAATTTGTTTTAATGATCTCAGTGGCTCTGGGAGAATTGACAACACTGGCCAATGTTGACAGTTGACAGTCTTAAATGTGCCATTTTATTTGATACGACTGTAGACATTGAAGTTTTTATGGGTAACTTCAAGCCATTTGTGGAGCAGATGTATGATATCGAATTTAGGGAAGGTTACTTCCAGCAAGATGGAGCAACGTGCCATACATCTAATGGCACCAAGGAACTTGTAACCAGTTGCTTTGATAATCGAATAATCTCAAAAGGTCTGTGGCCCCCCAAATCCGCTGACCTAATCTCACCGGATTTTTTCTTGTGGGGTATCTAAAAATAGTGTACAAGAATAGGCCACAGACAATTGATGTTCTCAAGGAATCCATGTGAACCGAAATAAGTAACATTGGCGAGGATACTCTCCGTAAAACTTCAGAGAATATGCTGAGACGAGTGCAAACATGTATAGATGCTGGTGGAGGACACTTCCAACATTTTCTGAGATGTAAATAGTGTAATGTAATCTCCCAACTGTGTATTATATTCTCCCAAAGTTGCACGTGTGTCCTATTCTTGATTCAAAAGTTATGGCTTATTGAAATCGTTCATTTATGTGAATCGCACTGTATATACGTTTCCTCATTTATAGATTTCACCTTCAGCTGTTCTTATTACGTCATTATTTATGTGGTCTAGTTTTTTATATCGTTTAGTTCTTCCCAAAATATTTAGTATCTTACTTTCCATCTTGTTTGTTATAACCTAGGCTTCACTTCCATATAAAACACTGCCTTTGCAATTGTTTTATAAAATTTAGTTCTTGTATCCTTTCTTGTTTTATTTGGTAAGGATACCTATGACTGAAAATTTGAAATCCTGATTTAATAACGTTAGCTCTTTAAGATTTGTACCACAGAGGTAACTTAGTGCAAATATGATACAGCTCGAAGTTTATGAATTTCAGTTTGATAGTTCTGAAATTATGGTAAATTTATTTATTTTTGGTTACGTCACCTAAAAAGTCCCTTGCGACAAAATAACTGAAATTTTGGTCTAATATTTTTACAGCAGGTTCCCAATACACGCATTTTTTGAATTTGCCCTAGGTTTCTGTGTCTCAATAACTTTAGGCTCCAGAAATTTTTAAAACTACGAATATGGCGTTTTCGCTCTAAATTTGAAATGTTTGTGTTTTGAAATACAGAAAGTGTACTTAAATGAATCTCACAATAAAACCAGGGCAATTGCCATTCACGGTGTCTCTATGAACGTGTGTAGCAAGTTTCATTAGTCTAACACTAAAACTGCGACGCAAGGATCATCTTAAATGACGAAAAACGCTGAAATTTTCAACAGTCAGAAAACAAGGATAAAGAATTAGGACTCATATCTAACACTAGCATTCATATAACTTTCAAATTAGATTAGATCACTTGGAAATAGCTTGCGGATGCTATCTAAGCATTCTTTGGATTGAGGAAGGCTTACACTATTTTATAGACTAAAAAGAGGAAAAGGTGATTTTTTGAAACTGTTAATGAAATTTCAGTCATTCATATCCAGCGTTGTATTATGTTCCGCATATAGTTTATAATCTTGACATTTTCAGGTTAATATCTCTTTCTTTCTCTGAACTGTGCCGCTTAACACAGAGGCTTATTGCATGTCACTGAATTCCCTATAGGGGCGGTGGTAGTGGCTCGTTGTCTTTGGTGTAGTGTTTGATTGCGCCACCTTCTCTATCGGGAGGTCGAGGCTGGGTACGCTTCCCGGAGCGGGGCAGTTGAGGGTTTAGGGCTCGCCACGACAAGCGGTGCTAAGTGTGAAGAACATTCTTAAAACTGTTCAATGTTCGTTGTCGTGAAGTTGAAGAACATCCTAAAAACGGTTCATGTTACTTTTATATAAAAGCAAATGTTTTATTTTCACGAATGTTGAATATTCGTTGTTGTGAAATCATTGCATAGGCTGAACGGTATTTGTAAAGGGAAGAAGTTAATTAAAGTTCTGGTGCAGAACCTATTTCACATCCAAGGTATCTGAAATTCAAAACCTGTTCTAAAGTTTGATCATATAACATAATTTTGGATTTTATTTGTTGCTTACACCAAAAAGCCATCATCTTTGTTTTTGTTCTAGAAATATTAAAACCATAGTTCTTGCATATTAAACTTCTAGTCACCTACACCTTTCTGTATTAATAATATATCGTCTACATACAATAAAGCATTTATCTCTATTTAATTCATTAATTAAGCGGGGAATAATGCACACCCGTCTAACTCCTTTATTTATTGTTATGGCTTTGTTTTTCTTTGCCTGTGTTTATAATTATATTTGAATCTTCTTAATATAGGCTGGGGTAGATGTCTGGGGTATTCATATTCTTCCATGAAGTTCCATAGTTTTTCTCTATTTATATTGTGACTTTGTGGGTTCGTGAAATGAAAAGTCCAATTTCACCACTCAAAACTGTTCTTTATTTCCACCGACTTACAGTTTAACACTTGCCAATTACACAGAATTGCGTGCTGCACACAATTACAATTCACCAGTTCGTCCGTTACAATTTCACTTGTACTCGCGATTACATCAACTCCGATACTCATACACAGTTACGTACAGTCTTCCGTTGCACAATCTTTTCGTTCATTAACACGTCCTTCCCTTTGCTAGCACGTCACTGACTAACACTGCCTTCTTACACCAAGAACTGTCCTCACTCACACTAACTGACTAACTGACTTCACTTCGCTCCGGCAGCCCCTTTTTATAGGAATATCGCCGCCTTCTGGCTTCCACGGGAAGGTTCCAGTAAATGAAAGATCCCGTAATTTCCAGAACACAGGTAGAAGAGAAACATGCCGCACAATCATGTTTTTTTTCCAGCCATCCCTGTCACCACTATAAGACGGACGAGGGGGAGGCGTGACTAACACGGACCTCCCCTGTCTTCCGCTCTCAGCTGCTTCCACAGGGTGTTCCAACGCCCGGGTGACACTGCTCCCTCCTCAAAGCTGTTCGCCCCGAACAGCACCATCGTAACGTGCCAGGCGTCTAGGTGTACCACCAGCATCTGCCCGGAGTCTGAGCCAGAAGTAGCGCTGCCGTAGTTTGTGAATCATACGGTTCGCTCCCAGGTGTCCTCCTGAAGTACCGGCGTGCACTTCCTCCAGGACTTCCGGGACCTTACTCCGGGGGAGTACCAACTGCTCTCTCTGCGTCTTCCCATCGGGTGATTCCCATACCCGGAACAGCACGCCCTCTCTGGTCTTCAACGAGTCCCATTGGGCCCAGTACGAGTTGTAGGTGGCGCTCCTCGGTGCGATGTCCTCCCAGGTTGGTCTTGTCCCTGCCTCCACTTCCCTCAAGAGTGGCCCCAAGTCTGCGTCCGCCAGCTGCTCCCTCCTCAGGCCTGCGCTATCCCAGCCTTCAGCAGGCACTGCCACAACTACTCGGACTGCTGCGGCACGCTTCTTCTCTTCCACTCTTGTGCACTGGCCGCACTCTACTGGACAGGGTCTTCGGGACATGGCGTCTGCGTTACCGTGACTCTTCCCTCTACGATGTTCCGAGGTGAAGTCGTACTCCTGCAGCCTCTGGACCCAACGTGCTGTCTGGCCTTCCAGGTTCTTAAAGGTCAATAGCCAGGTTAGGGCGGAATGGTCAGTCCTCAGGTGGAATGGCTGACCGTACAGGTACTTGTGGAAGTGCTCCAATGTCTTTACTACCGCCAGTAACTCCCGTCGGGTGACGCAGTAGTTCTTCTCTGCCTTGGATAGCGTCTTGCTGTAATAGGCTATCACCCGCTCATGGCCGTCCTGGATCTGCGATAGGACACCTCCAATTCAATGGTCGCTAGCGTCGGTGTCCACAATGAAGGTGCGACCCGGTTGTGGGAAACCCAAAATTGGAGCACTGCACAGGGTCTCCTTTAGGTGCTGGAGAGCGTTTTCGGCGTCCTCTGTACACACATAAGGCCGGTGTTCCTCCGTCAGGCGGGTGAGGGGTTTCGCGATGTTGTCGGCCTTTTCCTCTAAATCATTAAGGCGGTCGTCTACTTGACCCATCCGCTTGCCCAGCTTCGTGACGTCATTCCTTACGCCGGCCAACCGTTGCTCGAACTTGGCGGCGAGGACCTCGTTCGCCACCTTCATTTCCGTGGCCAGACGGTCGTTCGCTGCTCTCATTTCTGTGGTTAACTCGACCTTCATTTCTTCCATCTTCTCGGTGATGTTGTCGTTGGCCGTCTTCATTTGTTTCAACTCTTCGGCCAGGTTGCTATTTGCCGCTTCTGTTTTTGTTGTTAATTCGGCCTTCATTTCTTCCATCTTCTCGGTGATGTTGTCGTTAGCCGTCTTCATTAGTTTCAGTTCCGCGGCCAGGTTGTTATTTGCCGCTTCCGTCTTCTCTGTTAACTCGTTCATCTTCGCCAAAAGCATTTCCAATGCCGATTCCATGGCTGTAATGTTCGGTGCTGTTGTCTTCCCGCTTCCTGACACCAGTGTGACTTTGTGGGTTCGTGAAATGAAAAGTCCAATTTCACCACTCAAAACTGTTCTTTATTTCCACCGACTTACAGTTTAACACTTGCCAATTACACAGAATTGCGTACTGCACACAATTACAATTCACCAGTTCGTCCGTTACAATTTCACTTGTACTCGCGATTACATCAACTCCGATACTCATACACAGTTACGTACAGTCTTCCGTTGCACAATCTTTTCGTTCATTAACACGTCCTTCCCTTTGCTAGCACGTCACTGACTAACACTGCCTTCTTACACCAAGAACTGTCACTCACTCACTAACTGACTAACTGACTTCACTTCGCTCCGGCAGCCCCTTTTTATAGGAATATCGCCGCCTTCTGGCTTCCACGGGAAGGTTCCAGTAAATGAAAGATCCCGTAATTTCCAGAACACAGGTAGAAGAGAAACAGACCGCACAATCATGTTTTTTTCCCCAGCCATCCCTGTCACCACTATAAGACGGACGAGGGGGAGGCGTGGCTAACACGGACCTCCCCTGTCTTCCGCTCTCAGCTGCTTCCACAGGGTGTTCCAACGCCCGGGTGACAATATTATCAAAAGCTTTTTGGAAATCTACAAAAAGCTACACGTGTTGGTAAGTTAAATTCCCTCTTTTCTCGAATATCTGCTGTATTATAAATATATTATTTAAGCCATTTTGTTCTTCTTGCAATATTATTTCCCAGATATACCTTAATATTTTGTTTATTATTTAACATATACGACTGATTAAATGCATTTATCTTTTTTTTTAAATTACCTCTAAGGTCCCCTTCTGGACGACCACAAAAATAGCATAAAATCATATTTATTTTGTATATTCCTTGTTATTGGTTAGTATTTTCAAATACTTGTCAAGCAGGAAGTCGTTATTCCTCTTTTATATCCTGGCCATAGCAACTAGGTTTTAAAATATTTGACTATCATTAAAATCTACTGTATTATCTATCCTATTCCCATTGTAGCTATCAGGAAACTATATAATATAGCCATATCTCGATTAACATGAAATACATAAAAGCGTTTGTAAGAATAGTAAGGAAAGCAATATTTACTACCATAGGTTCGCGGAAGAAATACGAAAGTGCCCTAAATATTGAAATTATTTTATTTATAAAGAGGTTTACAATGCAAAAAACACCTTCCTGTATCCAAAGCTCAAGCTTTTACCCTCTTCCTCCAAGCGACTCTGTCCTCCAATCAAATTCCTAATCAAACCTAATTGTTCATCCATTTAAGTCTAGGTCGACGACATCTTTCTCTTCCAGGAGGATTCCATTCTAAAACTTGTGCAATCTACGAATATGACCGTATTACTCTAGCAGTTACATCCTATAAAATCTAAAACTGAATTTTAAACTTTCATGGTTTGTCTTATCAGTTTATTACAGATTTTTTTTATAATTTAGAGTGTTTAGTGAGTCTCCTGAAATAGTTAATTTCGGTAGATAATTTTAAGTTTAAATCCCTATTCAGTATCCAGGTTTCTGCTCCATAAGTTAACTTACTTTTAATTATTCATTTGTACATTTGTAACTCGGTTTCTAGTTATATTGTTGTCCCTTAAACACCCTTCAGCATGCATGCTGATTTTCCGCCTTTTTGAATACTATATTTAATGTCCTTTTATTGACTACAATTTGAATTTATCTTCACTCTTTATATACACATTTTCACTTTTGATGCATCCCATTCCATCTGCTAAAACTTGGTCTTTTTTATTTAAATGATATGATGCTAAATTACTAAAATAGTAAATGTTTTACAAACCCTACAACAAAATATAAGCATGACGGAATAGAAAACTTGCATTTCTTTTGCACAAGAAAGAATTCGGGTACTAGCAGAGCAAGAGGAACGTTTACCTGACGAGTGGCAGCACCGTTGCGTATTTTACAACTGAACGTGTACATCACACCGCGCTTCTTTCTCACATCCGCGCTATTCTCTTTTTTTCCGTTCTTCCACTGCAGTAAAGTAGATAAACGGTTTCTTTGGCTCGGTAGTAAAACAAAACCCGAGAGTATTTTATTCCAAGCAATGTACACAAATGGCTACGATGTAACAGGTAGGCCAGAAGGAATGCTAAGAAAACGGAAGACAGAAACACAGACTCTTTGTTTTCCTGCTTTTAACATTGCACTATTGTAGGTGGTATTCCGTTCTTGCCATTTTATCAAATACTACAAGTGTGTGCACTGAATTTGAGTAATCTTTATCCTAATTCAAAAAAGGATATAGCGATGTTTTGAGATCGTAGAACCTTTTCTTAATCCTTTCATACAATTCTACTGTGTGTTCATTTCAAAGTGTCATGTCACTTGCGTAGCTGCTGAGCCTAGAACAAGCCGCTTTGAAATTCAAATTTCTGTTTCTCAGAGGTGTACGACTACTGTCAGAACTGCCTACCAAGGAGGCGTTCATACGAACATAAAAGATTCCATGTCGCAGCAACATATAGTAGTCTGTACAGTATGCATGTCTTACAACTTCTTCCTATTGTGTTTTGTTTGGTCAATGGATTTGTGAAAGCTGTAAGTGGAGTACTAACTTATCATCGATAGTATAAAGCTACAGACATCGGTTACGCATCCTCGGCGAATGTATTTTGACAAAAACGAAAAACAGTTGCTTCAAATTCGTTAGCTTAACATCAATGTACAATCGGCCCTACTTTTACACAAATTCAACATTTCGAAACGTCTCTACAATACTTCATTTAAGTATCTGTAGCACGTACCCTTCGTGATGCTTTTTAAATTACACACAGGCCCTAAACGCTACGCCGCTACTGACACGTAAATTGCTTCGCTGGCAGTTCTACAGCTCGGAAAGCCGTCACTCGGAGCCGCACTTACTGATCCGTAAACGGCTTTCTATCCTTTTCACGGCCTGCCGACTTCTTATCACAGAGCTTGAATCGTACCACACTCACCTCGAAGCACCGCTCTGTACTAATGGCTCGCCAACTCAAAACTGTTGGCCTTGATTTGGCTTTTATATCTGCCACGCGCGGTAGATCTTTCTGGAATTAGAAGCCTCTGGAATGACAATCCCGAAATCTCTTTTGCGTAGTAATACTACGATTCGCTTCCTGACGTCAGCTGACCTCGAGTGCGTATTTATTTCGAACGGCAATTTGCTTCCTGCTACATGGCGTCAGCCAGTGACTGACCTTGAGCATGTGTTTCTTATCATAGTAGACCTGCATAGTCGTCGATGTGACAGTGTATAATATTATCTGCGTTAAATGAACTGACGCCTTTAAGAATATCTAAGAAAGATTAATGCGTTTGATTTTCTTTTATTTTACACTTTTGTATGTGATACTGTCAGAAACTTTAAATTTTTATGATTAATGTCGTTACTTGTTATCAATTATTTTTTAGATTGAAATTGGGAAAATTTTGCGCCATAAGCGAGGTTTTTCCCTTCAGATCTGACTCAAAAAAGTTACCACAGTACTGTGAAATAAATACGCACATATACTGTTATGGATATAAATGAAGATAGTTTACTAATCTCTGTTTCATATAACCTTGCCCCGCTGACATGTATCACTCCGCGTGCAACTACCTTCCCTCTCATCCTAATTGGCTAATGCTTTCGCGCCATAGGTCATAGTTGGTGCCTTCCCGTCACATTTAAAACTGCAGTAAACGTCATAATAACTGGCAGGAAGATAGATAAAGTCATACAAATAAGAATATGAAGGCATGAAAAAATAATGAAGTTTATAACAAAACTGAGCAAATTGAAACTGAATGAATGAGCAATGAAACTGAAACAAGTTTATAATGAGAGGCCGAAACCAGCACGCATATATTGCAAAAATGCTTGTCTGTCAGTCTTAAAAGTCGTGTCACGCCATACTTGTCGTATGTCATTCATTCACCCAAGTCTTGTTATATTTTGCGACTTGGACAGTCTGATTGTTCTTAATTAACGTCTTCGCCACACAACAATATCGCCCCTGCAGTGGTAAGATTTCCTGTTGTCTCAATTTCTTAACAGTAATGATAAACATGAACCATAAATAAATTAAATTTGTATTACACCGCCAATCCACTGTTTTTCTTGGTATATAGGTGATTATATAGATTTATAGAAGGCAGCCGTACATATACCCACATGGATGTACATATACCCACAAAAGACTCGAAAGGATTACACTACGAACTGACTAATTAGCATACTTGGTGCGTGATTTGTAAAGCGGACTTCTAAACTTCGGCATCACTATAAATATTTGAACAATCAATTCTTAAAAGGTATTAATCTGAACTGTTTATCCTTTTCTTTCAGCAAGAAGCTACTACATACTTCCTAATTGGCAAGTCCTTAATTCCACCTTAACACAGGAAAATACAAATTATGAAAATAACATTACAAATCTTATGTTACAATCGCACGATTTTATCTATACATTATTTATTTTCATAACTGTTCTTCAATTAACCAACAAAAGCATTTATTTTATTTCTATTTCATATTTATTTCAGGAAAAGGCTTCATAAAGTCGATGGTCAAATAAAAGAACATTATTTATCCTGATCTTGATAGTGCATGACCTCACAAAAACAAAAGATAAATCAGTTCTTCAAGAAATGTATTAAAATGTTAAAATTGCAGAGAGTTTATATTCCTATAACGTTTAATTCTGTAGTTTTAAACTACCTTAAGTCATATGATTTCAGAACAATATACAATTATCACACATTCAATCAGAAATAATAATTTAAAGGCTCATTTCAAAACATTCATGATAAATATTTATTCTTTAGGTCAATATCTCGTTCCCTTCTAGATCATTGGAAACTTTATGAATAAAAATATTTAAATTAAATATTTTCCATATAAAATCTACTTCGGAAAGGGAAAATTTAGTAAATAAATTTCCTAGTTAAAATACGTCAGGTTTAAACACCAAGTTCCGTATTCATCCTACTTTTTTTTTAAATTATGCTGTCCAAAGAATCACAAACAAAGATACGGGATCTTCAATTGAAATAAATTTCTTTCTCCAATAAGTGGCAAAAATATAAAATTTGTAGAAACAGGTATGCTATTTTCGTTTCATTGGTCCTCTATATAGCGTTTGATAATTAAAATGTACTTAGTACAAATGTATGCTAGAAGCCTCAACATGAGTTTTCCAGTTCTTTTTCTGGTCACCCTATTAATGCAATATACATGTCAAATTTTATGTGCACTTGGATTTACGCTCCCGTTATCGTAATTTCTACATGCCATGAAACAAGGGGCGGAGGGGGGGGGGCATGGAGGACACTGATTTACAAACTGTGGTACGTGTTCATATTATTGATCTATCTGGTTGTGGTAGATAGGCATTAAAAAGGTGCAACAGCAAAGGATAAAGCATATCGAATAACACATAACACAATTTTGTGGGGGCGTATCTATTTGCCGAATAGATTGACCCCTCACCAAGCATCCACCTAAAAAAAGAAGAAAAGAAAAGCATAGTAACGCTGAACTGATAACTTGACTTGATCCAAAAATCTGATGCGATATGTACACATGACATTCTCTACCAGTTACGAATTCTCATACTTTACTACAACCACAGTAATCATACAAAAAGTGATTCTTTATTTTTTGTTTAACGTCCGCGGTGAGTTATACCAGGCGATAAATGAAATGAGAGAAATGATTACTGAAATGTATCCAGGATCCATAGACTTACCCGACATTCATCTTTTAGAATAAGGGAAAACGCAAGAAAAAGGCGTATGCAGGTAACTCACCCTGCCCAAGATTCGAACTCGGAACTTCTTAAATGTGGGGGCGAGCAAAGGTGGTACTTTTAACCATATTACACGAATTTTTCCTTTATCAGTAATGATTTACTATAATGCACGAGATTTAATTTGGCACTATTTGCACTATCCTTGTCTAGCACGGGCGCTGAGTTTCTTTCCTTGAAATGGCCTCTCCCTTTTAAAGCGCTATTGTATTCCCCAATTACCTGCAATGGTATGAGCATAAACACAAGCAGGCATCAGTGTGTTGCAAGAGAGATATCGGTTGTTAACGTGTTGTAAATGTGAAAAATGCTTTTAGAATTTGAGAATTTTATAATGATTTAAAACATAATGTTGGGAATAGTGCTAGTGTATGTTAGTTCTAGGAGGACTCTCACCTCTGTTGCATCGCCGTTCCAGCCTCGGCCTACAGTCTTCATTGTTACTCTACAAATCACTCGTTCGTCCGCTTATTACATATGCCTGCCAAGTGTGGGGGGGGGGGGGGGGGGCGGGCCGCACACACGTCATCTGCGTCGTCTTCAGGTCATACTGAATCGCTTCATGCTCATCGCTACCAACGTTCCATGGTTCATCCCTAATCAGCAGCTCCATCATGAACTAGGACTGTTACCTCTTCACGACTACATTCGCAGGATCGCTCGTCGTTTCTTTTCCACGCTGCAAGAAGTTCCAGGAGCTGTGCATTATAACATCGGCATCCGCACGCGCCAGCCCTCACGCTTGAAGGGGGGACTACCACAGGACCTACTTCTGAGTGATACATCTGATTCGAGTGATTCTAGTGCTTGATGTCTGTCTTACATCTTCAATATTGACTGAATTCCTCAGAGAGTATTATTGGAGTTCTAACTTAATGTAGTTAGGGGGCAGCCTGTTAGCCTACCCCTGAGTGTTATTGTTCTTATTGTACTGTTACCTTATTTTCACTCTGATCTGTAAAGCATTGTACTGCTGATCGATCAATAAAAAATTATAAAAGAAGTTCTAGGAGGCGTGGGAAGAAAGGGGAAAGCTATAAGATCACATGGCAGGGAAATTGTGAGCAATGTCCATACATTTTTTACAGACGAATATGAGGCCGTGAAATGCAGAAAGCCAACTAACTATATCTCTGTCAAACATAACGAAATTTAGATTTTAAAGAACTCCCGCGGAGGAAAATTTACTGACAGAACGGCCACGCTGTAATACGACTACCCCTGTATGACTATTCCTTGAAATGAAATGTTGTAGTGTTTAACGCTCGCTTTTACTACATACGGCATCGCAGGCGATGACAATGATGATACATGAGATGAAGATGGAGCACCGGTGGAATAAGATGGCGGGGAAAACCGGAGATCCCGGAAAAAATCCACCCCAGCGCCGTGTTGTCCACCACAAATCTCACTTTGCGGTCGCCTGGGATCGAACCCGGGCCGCCTTGGTGAGAGCCAAACGGTCTAACCACTGAGCCACGGCACGGCCACACTGTTCCTTAATGCTATAGAATTTATATGGGCACAGATAAGAAATTATGTCCCAAAACAAAACATATCATTTAAGCTTAGTGACGTAAAAGCATTGTTTGATAGTGTAGCAGGTAAAGTGTCCGAACAAATCCGGCGGGGAGCTTGTGAACATGTTGAAAATATTGAACAGTTTTAATGGGAGAAAGGTGGTTTAACAGATGCAATTTGTGCTAGCTTCATAATTAATTTAGAGGATGATTCAAATTGTTAAACATGAGAAACATTATGAAATTTCTGACAATGAAGAAGGGGAACAGGGACCAAATTTGGAAGACGAAGAAGGATCATCCTTTTCTTCTTTCTTTATTAATTTATTAGATAAGTCAGCAATAATACATACTTTGCAGATATGGGAGAACAGGTACAAAATAATTATATAGTAATAACATTGTAGAGGTAGGACAGCGTGTCTGCTCTGAGCTAATACAAATGTGATGATACTGAACTAATAAAATGGTATACATACTTCAATAGTGATAATTTATACAGCAGAAAAGAAGAATAGGAAAGTAAATGTGGAACAGAAGTAGAAGTGTCATCAGTCATCACTGCAAGAAGAATCATCCGTCACTGATGTGTCTGCCCTGCCTGGCAGGCCATACAAGAGGGAAGGGTTAGAAAGAGACCCTGAGTACTTAAAATGGTACTGTATCTGCCATTTAGTGCTGCAAATGTTGTACCATTTGACAGAAGAAAGAAAAGAAGACATAAAAAGTGCTACCCACCTTGGAGTATAGATGGAAACGTTATCCCGGTTTTGGAGGAATTTTTCTCTACAAATTGATACCACTGCAAAGTATGGCAACTTCTGTGTGCTCAATTCGTGTGCTTCTTTCTTTACGATATAGGTATGCAAGTTTGGTTTCTCCAATTTTGCTTTGAACGCCTTTTTATGTAAATATGTTTTCTAGTATAAATGACCTGCTTTTCCATTAACTGTTTTGGATAACCAAATTAAGTTTTAGTATGACATATACAGACTCTAGGCGTTGCTGTAGGATTAATTTGTTGATATTAAGATGTTTAATCAATGCTTTAAGACGACGATTCTTAGCTCCTTAATAGGCCATGGAATAAAAGAATATCAGAAGCCATGCATCTAGTCCTACAAAATGTTGTCTAATGTATCCTAATTAAACGATTATGGCCCGCCTCGGTAGCGTAAATGGTAGCAGTTCTGCTTCACGTTCAAAAGGTCCCGAGTTCGAATCTCGGTCAGGGTGAGTTACCTTGATAAGGTATTTTCCGTGGTTTTCTCTTATCTTGAAAGACGAGTGTCGAGTAACTCTAAGCACCATGGACCCTGAGCCCATTTGAGCATCATTTCACCCATTTCATTCATCGTCCGATATGACTGAAAGTGTTGAAGGTCGCAAATTAAAAAAAAAAAAGAAAATTATGACTCATGAGTTTAGTCGATTCGACATTGTTGGGATAGGCTTTTTAGTTTTCCCTAAAATGGAAAGTTCTTGCAATAGAAAGACAAAAGGGAAGCTACAAAGCAGTTATATTGAAAAAAAGTGTATACTTTCAACATGGAATATTTGGAAACGGTTCGCGTCACGAAAAGGTTCACACAAATTTTAATTTAAGGAGGTTTAGGTTTCTTTTCCTGTCTTAAGTATTATCTATCTTTTATGGTTAGCTAGCCGTACAACATTCATTCCGGATGAAGGAGATGCCGTAGAAGAAAAAGCTATACATACCTTTTATTTGTCATGCATACATCTTAAATATATAGTACTTTTATCAAAATTGTTAGGACCGTTTTGACAAAATGAAACATAAAAAATAAACACTTTTCATGGAAAATATACTTTGAAATGTGAGACTTTTATAAAAATCCTTACATCGCACTATGAAAAGTGCTGAAATAAAATACGATTTGGACATTTTCATACTTTTAGTTTTTGTATTATTCAGTTCTCGAGCAGACACTAAACATACGGGGACTTCTTCAAAATTAGTTTTGTTTATTACAGAAAACCTCAAAGTACTTATTTCCGGTGGCATTTCCGCATCAGTTTTTGCTGGAATGCCACAGGAACTCGCTTCATGGTCATCAGGAAGTAAAAGTGAAAAATTTCACCACAACGAGGCATTAACGTTTTCGGCCTATTTCGGCATTTTGTAATGTATTAGATGGTTTACACGACACAAGTTAACTGGTAATAATAAAGATCCGAGTTGAGAGTCTAATCCGCAGTCCACATTGTCAGAAAGTACCACAGATCTAGCCATAGCGACCGTCAACACCAAGTGGACGAAGTATCCGAGCCGTCCGAGACAAATCACTCTACAGATCCTAACAGCATTACTAGAACTGCGTTTATTGACCAATGGAAAATTGGAGCGTTAATTGTTCAGCATCTATTTCAAGGATAACTCGGAGGAAAGTCTAAATATTTTCTGCAAACTGAAAAAAGACATAAAAAGTTAACTAATTAAAACACTAGTCTTCATTCTTCCTGCAGCGTTTTTGACCAAGCTGACCTTCAGGTGGACACATCAGCAACAGACTCGAAATGTCTGGACGCTGAAAGTGAGGTACCATTGGCAGTTTCTGGTTAAAATGTTATAGCTGTAGAATGAAAATTGGTACCCTTAAGGGCACTGGGAGGTTATTTTTATCCAGACAGGACTAGTTTTTAACAATATTAAAATAAAAATACACAAAAAACTAAACATTGCAAGAAATTGAAATTTGGTGATGTGTGCATTTAACGACTGTATAATATTTACATTAAGTTCATTCAGTTCCTTGCAAAAGTGTTATAAGGCACTCGTGTATCCTGAAAAAAGTATTACACCCTATACTCCAGGTCTCGGTTCCTTGTATAGGAATTTAAAGCTATAGGCATCAAACTTTTTCCTAAATAACACAAGACACAGTTTTATAATCTAAACTAAATAAAAAGCATACATAGTTTATACTATGCACATGAAAAATTATTTAGTTGCGTTAAAAAAAAAGATAATATTTTTTAAAATATGTACTGTTTAACGCCCGCTTTTACTACATACGGCACCGCAGGCGATGACACTGATGATACATGAGATGAAGTTGGAGCAACGGTGGAATGAGATGGCGGGGGAAACCGGAGATCCCGGAAAAAACCCGCCCCAGCGCCATGTTGTCCACCACAAATCTCACTTTGCGGTCGCCTGGGATCGAACCCAGGCCGCCTTGTAATATTTTTAAGGACTGAATTTTATTTTCCTCCATTTTATAAATCATATGAATATAAAAATTAGATTGATGTGTTCAGAGAAAATTAACAAATAAGCACTAAAAAGTTTGTATCAATATCTTTTATAGCTTTTGAGAAACATGCACCTAAAGTATGAAAAATCAAGATTTTGGGAAATCACGATAAAAGATTAAGCACCATTCTTTTTAAATCATACATACTCTCAGAACATACCTGATTCATATTCCGGCTCAGTTAGGTTTACCTTGTCTTACTTCTAGCTCTACTTTCAAGTAACTGAGCTGTTCTTTTTGCTTCTGAGAGTCGACACAGATCTTTTTTTAGACATGCTGCCCACATATTTTCACCAACCTTTATACCCATTTTTGTCATTACTTTATGCCTAGCCTACCACTGCACCCATCATCATAACAAATAACACTATCATATACACCAATTTTTAAAGTTTTTGGCTCAACATGCAGTTTTTGGAATTCTTTCCCATATTATATGATGAAAACTTTCATTTGGGTTTAGGGTTCGACCATGCAAGCACTTTCTCAGTAATTCATCTCGAGAAAGTTCCCTAAATACTGGTTTAATTTCCAAAAGAACTTATTCTGGAAGAGAGTGTTTATGTTTATAAATTTCTTTCCAAATCTGAGCTCTTTGAAAGCCATATCATGTATCTTGGACACAAACCATGCTGCGGATTACTATCTGTGGATATGTGTAGTGTAGTGATTAACGCCAGCTTTTACTACATACGGCACCGCAGGCGATGACACTGATGATACATGAAATGGAGATGGAGCACCGGTGGAATGAGATGGCGGAGGAAACCGGAGATCCCGGAGAAAACACGCCCCAGCACCGTGTTGTCCACCACAAATCTCACTTTGCGGTCGCCTGGGATCGAACCCGGGCCGCCTTGGTGAGAGCCAAGCAGTCTAACCACTGAGCCACGGCGCGGCCCCATTTGTGGATAATTTATGAAAATAAATGGCCCAAATAGTTTGTTTCATTTCTGCAATTGTTTTACCTGTATTTCTTCTGATAGCTAGTCCATAATACTGCTGTAGGAGGTCAATCTCACTGTCTGTTAGTCTTCCACGACCTGCAAGTGATTTGCCATCTGGAAGAATCTTTCCCTTCATACCACATCAGAAAGTGGGCGTGTCATTTCGCTGTCATCTTTAAATTGATGGATATAGGGCTTTAATACCAGCTGGCACCCTATGTTATATGTCATTTAAAATCTGAAGAATTATATAATTTTTAACACTAAAATAAAAAAAAAAAAAAAAAAGATTTTTTGAAGCCCATCGAACTCCCAGTGCCCTAGATGTAATGCTTCATGATCTGCCTGTAGAATGTGCGTGTATGCTGCAGAAATTTATTTACACCCTTGATAAATAAGGCTGATATTTTCAGAAAGGAGATTATGCAATTGTGTAAGACATTAATGTACGTAACATTGCGCTGAGAAGTGAATTTTAAACATATATAGCCAACCAACCTTGAGAGATATTTCACGTAATGCCTGGGCTAGATAACCTAAGATCTTACACTTGAAATACAAGCAGAGCTATCGTTTAAGAAATGTGGGTTTATTCAAAGCGAACGATGTTCTTACACCCACAAGCTTTTAATTAGCATTTTGTACTTCACGTACTTTTGCGCTAGAATTCCAATCTGGCATGCTTTTGCTTTGCAAGCATGTAAAATTCTCTTCAGAAATAGAAAACAGCTTTGCGTGACGCTTTTAGCAATATTAAGTAGACATTTGTGTACGTTATGGAAAACTCAATTTCTCAGAAGTTTTCGTAGTAGCAATATTCATAATTTAGTGTGTTCTTTTTAAGTCTAGTACGCCTCGTCTGTAATCTGTGTCTGTCTTTCGGAGTTGTATTTTACGAGCTGTCTCGTCCGTTGATAGCGTTTGGATTGTATAATTCATTTAAGCCAAATTCAAGTTTATTATTCATTCTTAAAGAGCCCAAAGCCTGTATCCGCTTTTCTTTCATCGTTACAAAATACTTTCAGCAGCATTCCCTTGGGGATTAAATATTTACTTTGACAGTTTAGTGTCCACGGTTCTTCCATTTCAGATATTCGTCTATAATTTACAGATTTAAGAGCCACTTTCCATGATTACGTGTCTTGCTTGCCTTTCTGTGCACGATTCCTTTGTTCTTCAATTACTTCTTTCAAATCTCTCCGTAGATACTACTTCTTTTATGCATGTTTACTTTGTAGTGGTCTCGTTTTTGTTTGACGAAAGAGGGCTGAATTTTTTATAGGTAACATCACAAGATATTTTGAGACTATCTAATAAATTAGGGAGTAGGCAGCTATTTCACTAATAGGATTCTATTCATAATATAATTATCATAAATATATACAAACAATATATGTTTACTTGAACTCCGCTCCAAAATAAATACGCTACTTTCTAGTATTGTATCATTAAACTGTTGAATTACGAAACAATGACTTACTCAGGCGTAATTTCTAAAGAAAAGGTAAAATGCATTAACAGAACAAGAATGCAAACTCTTTGGAAGAGTAATTATTTGAAAAACATACTAATTAAGTACATGAACCTTAATAAAATCTCAAGTTCACATTTTGTTTCGATTCTTTTGCTTTCACAAATAAATAACAGACTAGAGGTCACAGTTTTGATTCCCGGACGTAGGGGTGGGAATTTTTCTCCGACCAAGAGTCGGAGTCTCCCCAGAGTCTGGAAGTATGAAAGAGTGCGAACGTGTGCGTGATCTGATGATTAAAACCCAACGAATACGAGTTAACACCTTCGATATGTTCCAAAGGAAAACGGCCGCCGATATGACCATTGGGATTAAAGGCGGAGTATAAATGAAAATCATAATAATAATAATAATAATAATAATAATAATAATAATAATAATAATAATAATAATAATAATAATAATAATAATAATAATAATAATAATAATAATAATAATAATAATAATAATAATAATAATAATAATAATAATAATAATAATAATAATAATAATAATAACAATAATAACAATAATAACAACAACCACAACAAGAACAACAATAATAATAATAATAATAATAATAATAATAATAATAATAATAATAATAATAATAATAATAATAATAATAATAATAATAATAATAATAATAATAATAATAATAATAATAATAATAATAATAATAATAATAATAATAATAATAATAATAATAATAATAATAATAATAATAACAGAGGCATTTATTAGATGATTAACATATCGTCTAGATAGAATACTTAACCTGTAATTAAGTCAGGGTTAGTTGAAAACAAGATGTCCTTCAATGCTATTTTTTCTTATTTTTTCTTTATATACACACATATACACGAGGGCTGTTCAATAAAGAATGATCACAATTTCTTTTTGACAACGTACCTTTACTCATCCTCATAATTCTGATGGTCCTTCTCAAAATAGTGTCCCCTGAGTGCGATGCACTTGTCCCAGCGTTTCTGCCAGTCTTCAAAGACATGCTGGAAACTGTTTTTTGACAGATCCTTCAAAATCGCCTCCGCAGCCTTCACCACTGCTTCTGATGATGGATAATGCCTCCAACGAAGGCGTTTCTTCAAGTTGAGGAATAGAAAAAAGTAACATGGAACTAAATCCGGACTTTAGGGAGTCTTGATTTCTGCAAGATATTCAGTAACAACATTGGCAATATACGGCCGCGCATTATCGTGGTGCACCATCCAGCCTGCTTCACGGAAATATGGTCATTTGCGCCTGATATGGACTTGCAATGTTTTCAGGACATCCCTGTAGTATTGTCCAGTTACTGATGTGTGTGCAGGTACAACATGCTGATAAACCCTTCCATGAATATCAAAGAATGAGATGACCCTAACTTTCCCAGCAGAAGTAACCACTTTTGCTTTTTGGGGGGTTGGTGATGAAGGAGATTACCACACTGAGCTTTGCTGTTTGCTCTCAGGATCAAAATGATATAGCCAAGCTTCATCAGCAGTGATTACGTTTGAAAGAAACTCAGGATCTTCCTTTAAGTGCATGTTACCTCCTTTACAGCAGTAGGCGATACTGAAGATGTCTGAAGTTGCCTGGTTCTCACAGGCTGGAACCAGCAGTACAAACAATGACACTACTACGGGTGTTTGTTTCACATTAAGCTAACAGAATATAATAAGATTGAGTTTTAGTGCGAAAAATTAAGACCGTAAAAAATTATTATCATTCTTTATTGAACAGCCCTCGTATATTCTCTTTTCCTTATTTAACCTTTTTATTGATTACCATTATTTTACTGTCTGTTTACTGTAATTTCACACATATACACTGTATACATAAACACCCATGCCCAAGGCAGGACTCCGACCCGCAACCCTCTACGCGGCGGAACGCTACAGACTTACGCTCTAACGACCATGGCTACGAGGGCCCGTTGCTATTCGTCCATACTGTGCTTACCTCACATCAACGAAAAAAACAGCTTTCTACCATAAAGCACCCTTGTATTATGTGCTAACATACGATATCTGAACCTATTATCCAAAAGATATCCAGCTAATGCCTTCATTATCGCCGTATGTAAAAATAGACCATATATATGTACTCTAAGAATTTTTCAAACAATTTATACAAACATTGTGTAATTTTAAGACAAAAATATACAACGTAGCTGACAGTTATCACTTCAATCTCTTATATGCCACAATTTGTTTTTTGATTTTACAGTGAACGAATTAATGTGGCTTTAGGACGCAAAACCTCAAAGGTCCTCAGCGTCCTCAGAAGTTAAAAGAAAGGAAATACACCATTTATATAATTATTCTGTCAAAATTAACAGAAGTAGACAGAAAATGGTGGAATTATAGCACATTACAATTTAATTAATTTTTTCTCTCTTGCATAAGTCATTTTTATGATCGGCTTATGGTAGTCAGTTTTATGGGGGTGGATTTCATTTAAACCTCTGTTTGAGATGGAGTTACCGTCACTAATGTACTTATTTGTATAAAACTTTGCAACCAGTAATCCCTAACTGCAATATATTAAAGGTGGTGCATACAGCATCAAAAGGATTGTAAAAACAGTAAAAAATATTGTAAGTAAAAACGAACACAAATCCATAACGAAAATAATTTTGCTCACAATTAAGTGTGGTGAGAAAAAATGTGTTAAACAAGGTAGACGAACATTTTTTGAATGGCAATTTCAATTCAACATGTGCTTCATTTAGAAATTACACATATTTCATAATAATGGAAGTAACTTATCTTGCACACTGCTGTAGAAAAAACTGATTTCATACATAAAATACTTGACAGTTTGATCAAAAATAAAACTTGCTAAATTTCTAAATTTCTAGTAAAGAGTTCAATAATATTTTCGTATAATAAGATCTATGATTTTTACTTTATGTGCATGAACAGATGTTTGTTACCCTAACGATTTTGTTAAAAAAAAATTTAATTTACTGCTAAAGAGATATGGAAAGTGTGAACAACAATGGTTCATGTTTGTAAAACTCTTGAATAAGAAAATCTCATGATGAGGTGGTCCTCAGAAGTAGTTAAAGTTGATATTGTCTAACCAACAGAAGGAGAGTTGGATCTGAGGTTTGAGGGGAGGGGCTGCTCACGTAATCGATTTGATTACTACGAAATGTTTGTTTGTGAATCGCCCATCCTGCCAGATCAAATACTTGTATGCGACTTTTTTGTATAATTTACGTCCTCCAACGTTAAGTTATATCGGACGATGAATGAAATTGGTGAAATTATGCTCAAATGAGTCCAGGGTCCTTGGAACTTAGCGCTACCCCACATCCGTCTTTCAGGATAAGGGGAAACTCCGGAAAAACGTTATCCAGGCAACTCACCCTAACCGAGATTCGAACTCAGGACTTCTTGAGCGTGAGGCAGACACGCTACCATCTACGCTACCGAGGCGGGCTTGTATGCGATTGCTGTAATAGGTCTTAAGTATTTATATGACATCCTGTGTATTATATATGACACTAGCGTGCATAAACACAATGGGGACCGTAGAAAATCTAAATATTTACCATTCGAAAAGAAAAAGAACATGTTAGTCTAATTTTGTTATAGTAAAAGAGCAGAAAGGATATTATTTAGGGGAACTTAAAATACAAAATACTGTTAATTTGAAGAATGGAAAAATAATTTTCGCTTGAAGGATTTGTTTTCTTTAAAGTTTTTAATCCTGTTTAAGACACCAGAAGTTTCTGTAACCGGAGATTATTGTGGTCCATTTTATAATTGGACTGTGCCATACAGTAGTGAAGTGGAACCAGCTCATATCCCGTGATATATTCCACGATGGGAATATAATTTGAAGTCTCTAATTGGCTACAGTTAAGATATTAATAGATTCCTACTGGCTGGATTACAGTTCAATCAGTGACAAAACATGGCCTTCACCGCGTGGAGTAAATAACGTGATGAGAGCTGGTTCCGCTTTACTGCTGTGAACACTGTCAGTCTAATTATGGGGTAGACTATACGTATTTCCTTTATGGTGAAAATGAAGCACACCTGAGTAATGGGTGACGGGTTAACGAATGTGTGCCACACATAAATCAGACACACCCGGCAACAAACCACCACGGAGGGTGAAAAGGAAGCCCTCCCCGCCGCTCTAAAACCCTGGACTCTGGGTAATTGGTAAACTAATTAGAGCTGCCTTGGAAACGTCTTCCCGCCTCTGAGCCCTTAATTCGTTCCGCTGTAGGAAAACTACAGTGCCCAAACCGCCGCTGGGGAAGCTGATCCATGCTAATCTCCCTCCTGATGACGTCATACTATCAGATGAGATGACAACACTCGCGTGTATCCAATGACGAATGACTACGTCCGGACTAAATGGAGGGTGTACACGTGCATGTCGACTAGTAGTTATGATACACATGTAAAATAGAGCAAGCTCGTAATACGTTGTACCAGTACATTGGAGTGATAATAACACTGACAAAAATTAATGATGACCTAAAAAATTTTAAAACTACTCTAGCAGCCAAATTACAAAGAGAAAATTCCCATTTATAACATTAGAAAGAGCATACGATATTACACTTCAATTGTTCTGGCATTTTCCCGATATTTCATTATAGAACTGAACTGATTAAATAAATTTTTCAATGAGATGTATATACAAATGCATTTATACCCATTAGTAGAAAAGTATGTGACCTCGGCACAGATCTATTCCCAGGAGGAAGCCACAGGGTCACTAAACGCGTAACCTTTTATGTGCGAGTTGCACACGTTACCGCGGCGCTAACTCGATCGATTAAGAAAATCCTTTATCCGTTTTAGATTACGCTTTACTAAACGATATAATATAATTCAAAGTTCACGGAAAAGTGAATAATCAGCTACATTTAAATAAGGAAATAAAACAGCATTTAAAAACATTATTTAAAATTCGCCAGAACACTAATTGGTTTACACAAATGATTACGGAAGTTACAAGCTTTTAATTTTTCTCTTCGATATAAGATATAACTGCAACTGGAGGAAAATATGGAAGTTACCTTAATAAACTGCAAGTGTTAAGTAGGAATCTGATACGGTATTTATCCTGCTATACCAGCGGTTGGCACAACGAAGATCGAGAGCCACGTGTAGCTCTTTTGCCAGTCTCGTGCGGCTCTTGACTCCAAGCTTAGAGAAAAATTAATATAACTAATGGAAACTAGAAACATTTTGAGACCGGCGGAAAAAGGAAAATATTTCCCTGAACTTAATGATCTACAGTGGTTATTCGATTTGGCTTATGTGATCCAGCATTTACAAACGTTAAACATTCTTACAAGGGAGAGAAATTGCATTTAGTTTAGCAAGTTAAAGCTTCAGATTTAATTGAGTTGAGTACTTGAATATGTCCGGTCTTGCTGAAGAAATCAATGGCAGATTTAATGATTTAAGTTCATCTTAATTTTCATTCATTTCTTCCATAAGGTTTTGGAAGAATGTTCCAGAAGAAAAATACCCTATAACAAAAGAATGTGCTGGGAAACTTATTTCAATCTTTGGGATTACTTAAGGGTTTGAGTCTGTTTACTCAGTGCTTAAATTCATCAAATCTATATATCGATCTGAACTAGCTGATGCACATTTAAGGGAACTGCGAAACTGCGCTTATTCCTTCATTAGCTACAAAATAAAACATGTATCTTCATTTTATACACCATTTTAACATGACTTTCAATTGGCTCGCTTCGAAATAGCGGCTCTCAAAATTAAGCTTAGTGGTACCCCTGGGCTATACTAATATTAGTATGGCGTAACTGACCCTACTGTTATAATTTCAGACGATATGGTCTATATTGGGTATATTATTAATACTTCCACAGTGCCATTGTTGGAATTGATAGATCTCGACTTGCCCACCCTAAAAATATTTAGGAACTGTGCACGAAAGCCGTTCGAAATATCTCCACCTTTTCATCCAACACACGTGGTCATCGGTGCCGTTTCCTCACACAGACAGCCCGATGATGTTAACGGAAGTGATGTTAAGGCCAGATCTTCGCCCACGCGCGCTGAGCTGAGGTGTAACCACTGAATTACGTTTCGCGAATTTCAACAGGAAAAGCTTTTCCATTACGAATTGCTGAATTTTGTTTATTCGTTACCATGGCTACGAATCAAAACAGAAGCGGTCCATGTAGAATTCAAACTGCAAAAGTTGCCAACATTGTTTCAATAGAAAAGAAACCCAAGTTTAAAATATCTAATTACAGACACTTCTTTATTTAAATTAAACATGAGTTTTTTCTATTAAGCTGGCTGTTAATTTTCTGAAAAGAAGACAATATTTTTGGGAGTCCTTAGACCTCCTGCCTTCCTCTGCGCTTACCCTCCAAATAACATATATTCTCTCTTAAGAATCTATGAAGTAATGATGTGGAATGTTTAATGACAAGCTTTATTATGAATATTTATGGACGGATGAAATTAAGCCTAAAATGACTAAAATATGAAGTAACTGGCATAGCTTTATTTTTGTTATTGGATCATTTTAAAGATACTTTTATATATTTACTAGGCAATTTAGAGCTTTTGAACTTCCGAGTCATACAATTAACAACAAATTCAACAATAACAATCTTTCAGGTGCAATTCGGTCGCCTCTTCAGCGCGGTGGTAGTGCAGATGCTTACGGAACGGTAAGCCCAGATTCGGTTCTCGGGTACGGCGTGGTAATTACTTCCACTGGAAGTCGGATCCGGGAAACATTCAGCCTTGTGAGGTCCCTGGAGCGCCAATTAAGGAGCTACTTAATAGAAAAATAGCAGCTCTTGGTTACTAAGACCGCCTTCATTTGCGCGGAGAAATTTGGGGCGGTAGCTGTGTCCCATTCTAGTACTGCACTCCCACTATGGGCTGCTGTGGAGGAAATAGCAGTCTGAGCTACGCCTTGGCCTTATCAGGCTGTATAGTCGCGCTGCTGAAACGGTTACCATGGATTTATCTTTGTTAACAGAAACCTCTCAGACAACGCACTGATTATTCTTGTAAGAGTGAGAGGGGAACTGACACGCCCCTCGTTCGTGTGCCCAACACCAATGAACGCATCACTTCAGCCAATGGAATTCGTAGGAATCACAGATGACACATGTTTATTCCATGTGGAGTAATCAGTGCGTTATCTGAGAGGTATCTATTACCAAAGATAAATCCATAGTAACAGTTCGAACAGCGCGACTATAGCCCCAGAGTTTAGTTTAGTCTGCAATCAGCTCATGGTACAACATATATCGTTAAATAAGGCCTGAAGCTTTCCTGGCGACGAATGCGCTGACTTTCTTCTCGAGCTGCCAGCCAGGTGAAAAGATGATTAGATATCAACTTTCGGGAGTGTGCATCTCTCCCACCATCGGGATATTTATAAAATATTACAACCACAAATGAAATACTGGATATAACACAACTATAAACAAAGACAAAACACTATCAAAATTCGCATTTCTGAACAAAAGACTGTTTTCAGTAAATTAAATGCCAACTCAGGAGATGGCGTAAGTATAGAAAATTGTGTCAAAGAAACGTAACTACTTAACTTAATTATGAAGCTGTATTGATCTTTGCTTCTTAATTCGACGGATTTTCATTTTAAGGCCGGTTTCCAAGAGGAACTGAACTGAAATCCAGCATCACGATTAAGCGTGCTCCTTTCAGAGGAAATCGCCAAAGCCACCTTAATTCTCCGCTTCCAGTAACTGTTGCATTTTGCCAGGATGGTCGTCTCCCGAAAATCGGCACTATGGACGTTATAAAAACAATGCTCTGCCAGCCCAGACTTCTCAGGTTGCATTAAACGAATGCTCCGTTCATGTTCGATTATTCTAGTAGCGATGGTCCTTCCGGTTTGTCCTATATACGGTGTCCCACATTTACAGGGAATGCGGTACACTCCCGGAAGTCCAGTTTGTTTTTCACTGGTTTCAACAGATGCTTAATCTTCTGAGGTGGCTTGTGGATGGTCCTGATGTGTTTGGCGAGAATTCTGCCGATTCTGCCGGATAGATTGCCGGTAAACGGGATGCAGGCTGTAGCGGTAGGCTTATCTGACGCTTGCTGTATTACAGGTTTCCCTTTCCTAGCTTTGGTGACTGAGGCTTCAATGTCATATTCGGAGTAGCCGTTTTGACGGAAAGTGAGCCTCAGGTGCTGTAATTCCTGTTTTAAGTGGCTGGGATCAGAAATAGACAAAGCTCTGGGGCCAGTGTATTGAGAACTCCCAGTCGTTGTGAGTTATGATGGAAACCATGAGCGTTCAGATAGAGATCGGTGTGTGTCGGTTTGCGATATACAGCATACCCCAGTGTACCGTTGCTGTTTTATGAAACAAGAATGTCCAGGAATGGAACAGTTCCATCCTTCTCCACTTCCATGGTAAACTGTATTTGAGGTCGAAGGTTGTTGAGATGCGCAAGAAAGCTAGGCAAAGTGTCTGATCCATGTGGCCAAATTACAAAAGTGTCGTCCACGTATCTATAGAAATGACATGGTTTAAGTGGAGCTGTGGCAAGTATTCCATCTCCTGACCTGGCATTTAATTTACTGAAAACAGTCTTTTGTTCAGTAATGCGAGTTTTGATAGTGTTTTGTCTGTGTTTATAGTTGTGTTATTCTAGTATTTCATTTGTGGTTATAACATTTTATAAATATCCTGATGCTTTGAGAGATGCACACTCCCGAAACGTCGATATCTAATCATCTTTTCACCTGGCTGGCTGCCCGAGAAGAAAGTGAGGTATCGTTAAGTTCACAAGATTAAACAAAAAGTAAATCTGAAAATACAACGAAGAGACGCTTCGTTGGTTTTACAGGAAATGTCTCTTCAACCTCTAAAGGATATTCGGGAGAGTAAAAATAAGAGACAGAAAAAGGATACAAAAAGTATAATAAATACATGAACACCTAAGGTCGGACACCGATGTATTTTCTACAAACTTCTTTGCCTCGTATTTGGGGAGACAGCACTGCAAAGTTAATGAAGCAACAAGATTTGTAAGGCTATTTAACTAGCAGACGTTGAAATATTTAACACGAGGAACGGACTGAGTTTTGTGTGTTTTGGTTTATTGTTAAAAGTTTCGCTGAGAAACACAACTTTCTGCCTCGGGATTTTAAATCGTCACGTTCGCTTTTACAATAGAGGTTATTTGAACTACAGTCGCGTCTGGCACGTTTCTTTCTGTTGATCGTGGCGGTCGCAATGATTCATTTAGAAGGCAGTGGAGTTATCGATCTTTGCTCGCGCTCGCTGCTAAGGGGTCAAGACGTAGGTTGGTTTTCAAACTCGGCAATAAATCTTTCAAACAAGGGATGAAATAAAGCATTCAGGAGGCGGCGGTGGTGGTTTAATAAAGTGCACTGCAAGTAAATCTGTGCTCGATGATGGTGGGGGGAGGGAGAAGTACCTCTCCTGAGAATACAAACTCCCGATAACAATGGCAATGCAGTTCATAACGTACATTAATGTGAATGTTTTCCTGGTTGCCGCTTGAATTAATTATAACTCCCAAAGGCAAATGGCACGTATAATGAAATTTACACGCTAAATGTTGCTACAAACCATTTAAACTGTTATTTACGGTTATACAGTTAAAACTGCTGCTCTGCCCACGTGCGTATTGATTGCAAACTTCCTGTACTTTCTAATGACTGGGGCTAGAGAGTTCAAGACCTATAAATTGCTAAAAAGGACCTTTAAAAGGGTATAAAATATCCCCAAAAGGACCTAAAGATTGAAAAAAGTATGTAAGGAAGTGATACCTACAAATTAATAAATTAACATACATTATATTGGGCCTCCTTTTCAGACACTGGAGAGAAAAGTAAGAGAGAGAGGATTTTTTCTGAATTTATTAGCCCTACTAATGACCCGTACTGCCCTTTCTAATTTATGAAATATTTGTCTGTGGTTCAAAAATTCAGATAATGAAATTGCCATTTTTATACGCAGAAAGAACGATATTCGAGTTTATATTCCAGATTTATTTAATTAGTTTTACAATTTTTCAAAATAATTGATTTTAAAATGTTTTCCAGTGCGGCGTTTGTATTATATGCATAATATCTATCATTACTACCCTCAGTTAATTTAAGGGAGAATAAAAGCTGAGAGAACTTAAGCTTTCACGCTAACGGCACGGACAGCTTGTGCTTCAGACGCAGCGAAACCTTGCCCGAGGAGACTTACAGCGCGCCACTGAAGATGCTCATCACAACTGTGAACGAAACATCCGGAACGTCTATCTCCAGCAAATCGGAGATAACGTCCAGGAAATAACGTCCCTTTATATTAAGAACCCTTTTTCATTAAAATTATCCATATCTCAAAAACTGAGAAATTAAACTGATGCAGATGCATGCGTTCTTAGTTCATATACCTGATATTTTACATCACAATATTGTTTACAAAGAAATATACTAGGTTCTTCTTTATTACAAATTTTATATTAACATTTACGAGACAATTTATAAATCTTCTAAATGTTTAAATATTTAGAAGGATACTAATTTTGTATAACAAACTTTAGACCAAATAAAGAGCTAAAATATACCTCTCTACTCTAAGAGTAGAGTTCAGAATAAAAATGCAGATGCAGAAAATTAGAAATAGTTTAAAGTATACGTACTGTGCCTGCAAAAATAAAATACATACCAAATGAAAGCGTTAATTCTAATTTATAGAACTAAACAAAATACTAAATGTCATGTTTGGCAATTTTTGCCATTTAGTCTCCTATTAAGCTAACGGAGAAATATGTGCGACATCGTAAAAACTGAGGTGTTAATGTGAAAATTCAGTAAAAAGTCATAAATGTCTGAATTTAATTGTCTTTTTGTCCGTCATATCATAAATATTTTCACAATTTGAGGTATTATACAAAAGTATATCTATATTACATGCATAAAACATTAATTTGTGAACATCACACACGTAAAAGTTTGAAAATCTATGCAATTTTCAACACCTTAAAAAAGAAAAAGGTGACAAATCTTAAAAAGGCGACCTGTAAGTTCAATACTATTTGCTCGTTCTGCATATTAAAAATTAAAATTTTATATGTGGTAATTTGGATTCAAAAAATTATTAAACGCAGACAAGTACTTTCTGAAGTTACTGGCTACAGGAATGATTACGTACCATCTTAGTAGACCATGGGGCAGCAGAGCATGTTCCAACATGGTGTACCCAAACGGGCAAGCATTACTTTGCTGGTTACTCCTTCATACAAGGGTTCAAGCACATGTCTGTTCAACTCCAAATTGTGCTTTCGTTCAGCACAGCTCAGAGTTTTACTGTTACAGTGCTTAAGTTGCCTCTTTGGTGCTGCCTGGGAAGGGCGGACGATCAAGACACAAGGTGCAGGGCACAAACTTCTCAGTCTTACAAAAGCTGCATCGCTCTGAGTTTTGACGTTCTGTTAAACTTTTCCGGATTTTGTGTTGTAACTGCGCATTACAGCAAAAGATTTTTATGTACGATACGCATGTGTGTAGAAGTTAGACCGTGAATTTTTAACAGAATATCCAGAAGTGCTTCATTCAAGCACTTACACTTCTATCTAGAATAATTCCGGATCATATCTTACAACAGATTCGCTAAAGATGCACTTAAAGCTGACACTGCCATTCTATTTCTGTTTATTCTTTCGACCACAACTACGATAGTTGTGTTAGGTGTTTTCATTTATACCATATCGTAATTCCTACAGGACACTGGAACAGCTACAAAAATGCGTACCTACCATTATTTTTACACATGAATATCTATAACAAATTTTAGTGAAATACACCATTTTATTCTTATAGCCTTAAAATGTTCAATAATTTTAAATAAGAGAAAAATGGGGGGATAGAGTTGTGAAGTTCATATTTACATGGAAACTCCTTCACTGTTTTAAAACTCTCCATTACCTTAAACATGATAAATATATGTAGAAATAATCGTAATAAGAAATTTGTTAATTGATAGAATGCGCAGGCAACATTTGACAATCCCACCTCGGAAGCGTAGACCTTCAAGGTCCCGAGTTTGAATCTCGGTCAGGGTGAGTTACCTGGATAAGGTTTATTCGGGGTTTTCCCTTATACTGATAGACGAATGTCGGGTAACTCTAAGCTCCATGGACCCTGGACTCATTTGAGCATCATTTCACCCATTTCATTCATCGTCCGATATGACTTAACGTTGGAGGACGTAAATTGAAAAAAAAAAAAAAAAAAAAAACACTAAGAGAAAAGCTTGCTAACCAAGGCTACGGACAGCAGGCACGACTCGTGAAAGGGTCTCCCGTTTAAATGCCGCCAGATTCTTCCTCCCTGACTTCTGATAACCTGAAATGTTTGTTTCCCAGAGTTCCGTTCTATATATATCGTGTCATCGGTGTGATGACACAGGAATAAGAAAATAAGTAAAACAATACAAAAGAATAAAGTGCTTGTGTTACAAACACAAAGCTATTAGCATGTGCCTAAGTAGATACTTCTAAATATCAGCGAAATAGACTTCAACCTGGGAAAATATGGACTTAGAAGTATACTTATTTTGGAAGCGATTCGAATGATAAAAAAACCAAGTCTGAAGAAACTTTTTTCTCTAAATTCTTACGAGTGAGTGAGTGTGTGGTGTTTTAGGGCCCGTCAACAACAAGGTCATTTGGGCCCGATCTAAATTCTTGCTGTAGATATTAAATGTTTGTCTAAGTTTTGCGATTTCTGAGTTACATAGCAGTTACATACCAGCTGGCTGCTGGTCTTGGAAATGCCTAAAAATTAAGATATTTTACTAAATAAACGATGGCACCATTTCTAAGACAGTCAAAACGGTTGACAGTTTTCCTACAAGATACGTTTTGGGGTGAAAAGTATTAGATAGACTTAAGACTGCATCCTTAAAACACGCATGACGGATTTATAATATTTCGTATTCATTCAGATTAGGTATATCTTTGGAGTTACACTGTTAGCATGCATACACATATATTTCTGGAAAACTTTTTCTATATCTATTGAAAATTTCAAATCGACATTTTGAGTAGAAGACAATACTTTCTCTGCCTTAATAGCACGTCAGAGAAAATATGCTTTCATTCCAGCACGCAAAGAGTAGGAAAATAATTACAGGAACGAATGCATATTCATGGGTAATCAAATGTAAACCCTTCTTAAGAAAGAAAGAAAGATATAATCTCCGCCTAAAGACTAATGCATGCTCAATTCCCTCTAGATACAAGCTATTAGCTTTAGATAGACGCTCTCTCTTCCGACTCCTGATCGGAAGTCTGGGAGAAGACCTCTTAACAAAAGCTCCCTAGCTATTTTCCAATCCACCCCACAATCACCATTCAGTGTTCCTTTGCTTTCTTCCTGTGTTGCGGGTCCACATTCCCCTGTGGCTTCCAATCTCTTTGCGTTAGTGGATTCAACTCTTATGTGTGGGAATAGTAATGTGGTGAGTGGAGGTGTATATAAGGTTCTAACACACATGGAAACAATAAGGCATTCAGTGACAAGATCAATGCGTTCACTGTTGTTAACAAAAGAACAAACACAATGAGCAAAACTGCGATAAACGACTCCCCCTCTTATATTAGCGCATGTGTGCGCGCACACAGTGGGTCTAAGGTTATAGGTATTAATTTTTAAAATGCTAATAAAGGAGAACAAATACGTAACCTCGAACCGCTTACAAATATAATTTAAAATAAGCGAATAATACTTGTTATAGCTGTACGACTCATGTTCTGGACTAGCTTCTACAGTAGGTTACAGAATTAACAATTGGCGGTAGCGTTACCTACTGCTCGTAAAGTGGTATGGATTGTCGTACGAAGAGTTTGCATTATGCACTTAAGAATTTACTAATATGTGCGAAACGTGTATAGTAAAATAAAACGAAAACTAAACTTTCACTGAGTACAGTAAAAATACATTTTAGTAACTGATTTGATGTGAAGTGATTGGCAAATCGTTCTTGAAAACAAGCGTGTTTGTGTTTCAACTTTTGTTGAACATATTTAAACAGACATCAGTATCTCTGTGCTGGCGATGTTCATATTTTACGAAATCCTACTGCTTTCCACAGAGAGAGAAAGAGAGAGAGAGAGAATGTATTGTTAGTGTCATATTTCATTTATAATTAGTATATCGTGTGGAATAACCGTTAAAACTATTATCTGGACTACGCTACGGAGGGCATTAGGCACAGAGGTCCTAACTTGGTCTAATGTACCTATGGCCCCAAGTGGAGCACCCCCGGGAGAAAGAATGAGGCGAGATAAGACAGAAGGCGGGCGTACCAAGCACCACGACAGTACAGAGGGCAGGGTCGCTACAACTGACCAGCTGGAAACTCCCCTGCAAGCCACCGAGCGGGATGGCTCAGTCGGTTTCGTCTGTGGTCCGGGAGGCCCGGGTTCGATTCCCGTGGCCGACCTACCTGACCCATGGGTATTTTCGAGGTTTTCCCGGGTCGTTAGGCGAATGCTGGTTAGGTTGATTACCTCCCCCGAATTTTCTGTTCCTCCATTTCATATCATCTCTCATTTGGTGGTCTCTTACACGGCGGGATGATATGCTCTGAGGAAAACTACTTTCTCCTCCGGTAGATCGGTTGCTGGTCTCCGCTCCTCTGCTGGGACCATTTCCGGACCCCCAGCCAGGGACCTTTGGGGCTCGGATCGCCTGCCTGGGACTATTAGGGCTCGGGTGCTGGGCTCGTTGTCGTCCCGCTGTAGGAAAGCGAGTACGTTGTCCTGGCCTGTCAGGGTAAGTCTCGATCCAAGTAAACTGTAGGGACCCTGCCCTCTTTATTGTCGTGGCTCCTTGGGTCGGCCGCCCTGTGTCTCCTTCACCTCATCCTTCCTCCCAGGGGTTCCCCCACTTGGGGGCATAGGAACAATGGTCCCAGCATGGTGGCCTACGTACCGAATCCCCTCCATAATGAAATCCCAATTCCAATCCCCCCTGCAGGCCAGTAAAAACGACATTCCATCCACCTTGGTCCCAAAAAGGCCAACCAGGCCGGCCTGGAGACCGAAGACGTTTCTACCGGAAGTGTTGACCAAGAACACATCATTCTGCCATGCAACACCGAGACACCAAGCGGCACATCCACTCAGAAGGAGACCACCATACCAAAGATGATATGAAATGATAATGGAGAAGAAATGGAGAGACAGGGAATTCGGGGGATATAATGAACCTACCCTGGTGACCCGGGAAAAAAAAAAAAACGAAAAAAACCATGGGTTAGGTAGGACAGAATCGAACCAACTCCAGTAAATGAATTAGAAAGAAAAATGAGAAGCCTTTTTTAAAACTGAACATGTCTATCACTTGAAAATATTCAGGAAATGAAGAAAACGTATATCCATGTAAATAAATTTTTCTTTTTCTTAGGTGTAAGGCTGTACATGGAGCTTTAAGAATTCTTAATTATATACTTAAAAACCACATATATAGTCATTTAATTTCCAAATTAATGGTTAAAATATTTGGAAATGACATGTTTTGATAAAAAATGGATAAATCAAGTTTTGTTAAAACAAAAGTGTCTCGCTAGTGAAAACTATAATGCTCTTTTCCTTACTATTCATTGATTGCTTTACTGTTCTATACATTAAAGTAGCAAGGGAGCAAGGACAAGTAATAGTATTATACTTGAATTTCTCAAGAAACCAACATATTAGTCTTGTGAAAAATTGGACTCCGCAAACGGCTGAGGTATCAGGCGCAAAAGACCACATTTCCGTGAATCAGGCTGGATGCTGCACCACGATAATGCGTGGCCACATATTGCCAATGTTGTTGCTGAATATCTTGCAAAAATCAACGTGAAGTGCATCCCTCGCCCTCCCTATAGTCCGAGTTTGGCCCCATGTGACTTTTTCTATTCCCTAACTTGAAGAAACGTCTTCGTGGGAGGCATGACCCATCATCAGAAGCAGCGGTGAAGGCTGCGGAGGCGATTTTGAAGGATATCTCAAAAATAGTTTCCAGCATGTCTCTGAACACTGGCAGAAACGCTGGGAGAAATACATCGCATTTAGGGGAGACTATTTTGAGAAGGACCATCAAAATTATGAGAATGAGTAAAGATACGTTGTCAAAAAAATTTGTGATCATTCTTTATTGCACAACCCTCGTATAAAGAATATCTGCACTGCTACTAAAAGCTAATGCGTTGAAGCAATAATGTTTCTGGGTGCACACAATTCCACGTTGTGGACGCCAATTTGTTACAAAAATGTTTATATGGCGAGCAAATATTCCACTTTGTGGACGCCAATTTGAAGCAACAATAGATGTGGCGAACAATGTTCCACTTGACAATACAGTTTGAAGCACTTTTGTTTAGCTCAGGGTAAAACAATGAGGTTTCTCACAGGGTATGCGTGGATGTATGTGAGAAGGATATTTAATGACACTGGAATGCCCGTTTCCAATTTATTTATTCACTGCTTCTTTTCTCTAGAACATCGAAATTGGAGTTGCCGACCAAGGGTTACCAATATCCCTGTTTAGAGTTACTGACGGCAGAATGTTTATTACTCGATAAACTTAATTCGTTCCTCACGTATATATGAACCGACAAATAGGCTTACCCTAATAGGCTTCACGCCTCGGACTGCTCTAATCGGCCTGACGCCGAAGACCCTTCTGAATGACCACAGCTGCGCGTGTGGGTGTCTATGTAACTTTCACCTTCTGAAAGCCCTCTTCATTCCACGAAAAATCTCTTTGTGGCTGTTTTGTCATGCCATTCTGAATGATCCAAAGAATACCCTATTCTTACAAGTCAAGTGAGCCCCTTTAGAGAACTGCTAAGGGCACTGTTTCTTACATTGCTTTTGTTATAACAACTTTCCCCCCAACTCAACTGGTCTTGCCCGTATTGTCACAAAGAACCAACATTCCTTTGACATCCATCATGATTCTTTACTTATGGCAAACCTTAATTTCGGTATCAGCGTACGCGATAAATAATTGGCGCAAGCTGAGCAAGTAAGAACACACGAAATCCTCACTAGTTAGGGGGTAGAATGTCATTATATAAGTTTCACAAATTTCTGAGAAGGGAAGCATATGACAAAGAGAAAAAATTATGAAAGTGGACATGTTCAGTTACGAAAACAAAATGAATAACAGGCCACAATGTAATGGACATGTTAAGTTTTGATGAGAAAATATAACTTAAAATACACATTTATACATGACAAGTTAAGTTTTGGTAGAAAATAACAGCAGCATCATATAGCAACCAAGAATTTAAACAGAATCGCATTCCTTACTCAATTTTGGTTTCCGTTGGACATGTTCAGTTTTGAAAAAACGGTCCTGAAATGTACTTCATGCAATAGTTGTACAAGGGCTATAAGAATAAATAATAGAGGTAGAGAAAGCACATCAATATAACATATTGAAGTGTAAAATGATTTTCGATTCGACTCTGATCATGTAAGCAGCTCTTTGCAAGGTATATATATTTTTTCCACCTAAAAGCATTTCTTAAGCGAGATATAATAGAAGAGACCAAATGAGCATAGAAACGCATAAATTATACAAATCATATATATTCGCAAAAATACTGGACGTCAACATAGATACAGTCCTTCCACTCCCACATGGAGGTAAAACAAGAGGGTAAAATGACATTAAAAAGCTCTGATGCTGAGTTGTGACAAGCGAAATACGCCATTGTGATAAATAAAGGTGAGTTAATTAAACAAAACAAGGACTGATAAATTTATGACGACATCTGGTCCGTACTAAAAATACATTAGAATTAAAACACGCATTCGGGGGAACACAATACCATAGCACTATAATTTAATTATAATACATTCAGAAGCGGCTAACGCTTACAGAGCTTTAGATATTAAAGTCGATTTATTCCACGGGGCTCCGCAAAAATAGCCACAGTCAGGTGCGAAATTTATTCAACTTAATGGCAAACACGTATGGTTCTGGACATATTTTTGGATTAAACAAGGAAAATGACCAATTAAAGCTCAACATCACGACCTGGCAATTAGTTGGCAGAAATACAAAGGGCACGTAAACCGGGTTTTGTATGACCACAACGGTGAAAGTAGCTCGTATCCGGTGAGTCAGGTTTCCGGTACGATCTTTTATTACAGGATTTTCTGTCATCAGCCAGGTAAATTCACGCACAACTGGATCGGGTCCCTTTGTGCCACGCTGTCAAACGTTTGCTATAGATCCAAAACGGCAGGGGGCACAGCACGACGTATTTGCTTTAATCTAGTTAATTCACTCGCAAAATACACATGCAGAGGGGAAGATAGGTAAAACCTTCATGTAAATGAGAATGGAAATCTGATGAGTAAACCCACGTCTTTCTGTATCAATTATCACGTATCCCTTATATATTGTAGCTCCCATGTTAGGGCAACTTAGGGTGAAAACCCTCTTAAAATGTTAGTGGGCTTACGAATTATTCTCCCAAAATCTTAGATTTCTATCTACCTCATTTTAAACGATATATTTGCTTTTCATTGCACATTTCGTAAGTATGCACAAAAATCACGTGTTTAAGAAGTGGAAAATATATTTTCCCAGCGTTTGCGAGTTATTTCAGATCCAAAATTAGAATGAGGCGAGTAAGCAATATGAATCCGATATGGCCGGGTTTAGGACGAAGATGAAGACTGACTTTTCTATGCATTTGGACGAGAGGAACACGTCGGAGGTGAAATGTATGCTGGTCTTAAAATCCCATAGTCGTTCATGTAATACTGACAACTGATAATCGACTTAAAAACAATGAACAAATTGGAAACCATTACCAAAGTATCTCGTACACACGCACACGCACAAGCAGACAGGCGCACACACACACACGCGCACACACACACACACACACACACACACACACACGAAGGTGTATCTAGAAAGTTTCCGACCTAATAAAGATACAAGATGTTTTTTTTTTTTTCAGAAATTTTTTATTTTGTTTCAACACAGTCTCCTAGTAACTCTAGATACTTCTCCCAACGATGCTCCCAACTCTGTAACCCGTCCAAATAGTACTCGGCGTTTTTCTCTGCAAAATAATTGTTCACAAAGGTGACTGCCTCTTCATTTGATGAAAATCTCTGTCATCCGAGCGCAATTTTCAGATGAGGGCACAAAAAGAAGTCCCTTGGGGCTAGATCTGGCGAGTCAGGCGGATGGTCAAGCAGTTCAAACCGTAATTCGTGAATTTTCGCCATTGCAACCGCTGAGGTGTGAGACGGTGCGTTGTCTTGGTGAAACAGGATTTTCTTTTTCTGAAAATGTGGCCATCTTTTCGCAAGTTCTGCCTTCAGCTTGTCAAGTAATGATGCATAGTATGCTCCTGTAATGTTTTTTCCATTTTGAAGATAATCGATTAACATAACTCCATGACTATCCCAAAAACAGTCATCACTTTCCCAGCAAAAAAAAACAGTTTTTACTTTTTTTGGAGCCGGTTCCTCCCAAAATAAAGTTCACTGATTGGACTGTATTTTTGTTGCGGGCGTATAATGGTGTATCCAAGTTTCATCGACAGTAATTAATTGGCGCCAAAACTCGGATTTATTGCGCATAAACTGCACCAACAGAGCACTGGAAATGTTCATTCGAACATGTTTTTTGCTCTAACGTGAGCAAACACGGCACCCAACGCCCGGACAGCTTTCTCATGCCTACATGTTGATTTAATATGTGACAAACACGTTCTTTTGACATGTTCACAGCCCCTGCTGTATCTCAGTTTAATTCGGTGGTTGTCTAGCACCATTTGGTGAACTTTGGCGATGTTTTCGTCGGTAGTTGCAGTTTTTGGACGTTCAGAACATTCATCGTCTCCCAAGCTCTTACGGCCACGTTTAAACTCAGCTGCCGAAAATTTCACTGTGGTAAATGATGGTGCAAAGTTACCATACAACGAACCCAACTCATCTTTGATTTGCGTAGGCGTATTGATTTTCAAACACAAATACTTAATGACAGCTCGATACTCGATTTTGTCCATTTTCATAAAAAACACTCACATGAACTCACTCAAACGACTGTTACATAACAAGTGAGCATCCAAACTGGCTGAAAGTTTGGTGAGTATATGTCAACAGATGAACAACGAAATTCGCCAGCTTTTATTTACGAGTGCTGCCATCTTCATGTTGAGGTCGGAAACTTTTTAGACAACCCTCGTAAGTACCAATCAATAAAAAAGCGAAAGAGGTAAGCTTTGTGGTGAAATCATTTTGGATAAGTTTCTCTAATTTCAAACGCTGACCAAAGTAATGCTCCACTTCTTTTTATTCAGGTATAAAAATCCTTGTTGGTGGCTTTTAATGTACAGGAATGCGTTTAATCTAGCGGTTCGTGATATTTTCCTTTAGGTCAGTATAATAGTTCATTTATCATACAGTGATAAAATTAGTAAATTTATTCTGATCATGATCGCGGCTGGGCAAGCCACGTGTTGGAGGCAGTTCGTGACACAGTATCTGCATTATTTCAGGCGCGTGCTAAGCAAAAGGGTGCGGGGCGAGAGCGATATATCGTCAACCGCCGTGCAATGCTTTCCTTGGTCAGTTGATAGAGAATTTGGGACATACATAAACTATACCATGACCCAAAACATGAAGATATTCTACACCTCCTTGATTCAGGAGAAAATGACTCAAGCAAAGAGTTTATGCCTGTTAAGGAGCATTTTCAAATTGCCAATTGAAATACAAGAACACATTCAGCTAGAAAACCTGACCCTATATAACTAATGGACTTAGTGACACGAGTACCCCGAATTTATTCAAAATTTCGTACTAGATGTTCTGAAGGGATAACGTCAGTATTAAAGTGCGAATTGGTACAACTGGCCCTTTCAGTTCAAGGGCGTCTCTAAGAATGATAGTAGAGGGATAAGGAACCCCTATTTTGAACTACCTGACATACAACAGTTTATGTGGGTTATCAAGTCTAATTATTGCAACTGATTAAGTTATTTTATAATGAAAAAAAAGCATATTACTTACGAAATGAGACTTACAACAATTTAGCTCTCCATGATTTCGTGGCCACATCATTTCATTCAATCTGTTTTCATAAGCAAGCTGAATTTGCTACTGAGTAAGTTATACGAAAGGCAGCGATGTATCTATTCCAGTAAATGCGGTAGATGGAACTATAAATTTACTCACCCAGAATTACATATCTATGTATTAACCTTCTTAGCAAGTTCTAAAACTCCTTGAAATGCGTCATAATTGCGGAAAAGCTATAATAAAATCCTTCAGCCAGCGACAAATAGTATAAAAAGCACTTTCTGTTATCTTTCCCAACAACAGATCTCAAAATTGAATCTCAAAGTAGTTCACTCTCTCCGGAATAGGTCAATTACCAAATTCTGCAGTTGCCCTATGCTTTCTGTTCCCCGTTCAGAATAAATGTTGCTGATTAACAATTACAACATATCTTTTTAATTTGACGATAAATTTAAAAACAATATTATCCTGTATACTAGAGGACAGAGTGATCTATTTTTATCTTGAGTGTTATTATTCGAATATTAGCTAACTACAACGATTCATTCAACAACTTCTCCAGTAACTTAATTCCATATTTAAAGTTTAAACTTGTCATTGCAGAAAATGCACATTTCCCAAAACATAAGTGCTACAAATAAATGCAAGAAAAATATAAGCTTTGACTGTGAAAAGTCTCTAAACAAATGAATAGCAAACCGCTATAGCCTTGAACTGCGAGTTCCAAAGAAATGTGTGACGGAAGTTTAACCATTTAAAGTTATATTCGAATTTTGAGTCACTGTAACTCTTATAAAATCATGCTCGCTATGAATGGAACTATATGGGAATGTGGCTTCATGCCTGTAGCTGTTCAGAGTGGGTGTCTGCGATCACCTGGGTACCGTATTTCCTGGCCATTAGGTTAGAGGGGTAGGTCCTATTTCATGGCCTACAAGGTAATCCTATCTGAACCCTCTCCATTATTTCCTTTGGGGATTACCTAGCATAATTTGTGTATACAGGAGCTATTGAAACCGGAAATGGAATTAGATATGCGATTCAAAATGCACAAGGGATCTTGGCGGAGTCACTCTGGATCGGGAAGCATTGTTTGGCATTTATGTCTGCCGCACATGTTAAGGTAGAGAAAATAGTGCACTCTATAAAAAGACATACTTAGTGTTTTTATTCAAATACATGTTTTGAGACCCCGCATTCAAGAAATGTATAAACAGAACGCACTGGTGTACACGCGCCCGTGATGAGAATAGCAAAATAAGGAAATGGATACGGGACACGTTCCGTTATTGAAGTAACATGAATTATTCGATAAGCAGCTGTTATATTTGAACATCTGTTTGTTCACATGCCATGTTATGCAAGCAACTTAAGTAAGCAACTACTAAGACTTATGAGCACGAAATGTTTAGCCTATACTATTTTTATTCTCCAATGGGTAATTTTACCTTTTAAATGTTATAAGGGACTGTCTCTGGTGCGGCAGTTATTATGCTAGCTCCCGAATCCAAAGTTCTCCAGTTCCATTCTTGGCTTGAGTTTGTCCGAGAGTTTGTATTAACATAAGTTGAAATCTATATATTCCTTCATAATCATGATGCAGAAATCGCATCAGTCAGCGACGATCAGTGTTAAAGTAATAATTAATTTCGGTGTTCTCACAGAACGATGTTGGTAAAACTGCGTATGTGACGGGGTAAATGTTGGTTGGTTACCAACACGCCCCATATGGCTGCCTTCGTCTTCGGGGTAACCTCGCCCACTGGACCCATTTCTCAGGTGGAGGCACCAAGAGGGCGGTGTCCAGTATAGTATAGCAACATGCGCCCTCTGTACATTAAAGCCGAGAAGATTCATTCACAAAAGTAGAAGCCGTCAGAATGTTTTTGAATGGTCTGTAACTGTACTGACATGGGGTGTCATAAACCTGTCCAGGGAGGGTGTAGGGACCTTCGGCCAACCCCCTGCGTCTCGCCCCTCGGAGACTTTCTCTCCTGCGGAGGAGTATACCTCCAATGATAGGGTGATAGTGAATATGACGTTGAGGCGAGGGGACCTACAGCTTATACCGTAACTCCGAACCACGTTGGGCATAGGGAACACTCCAATTGTGCTAGACAGAAGACACTAGACACATGTGAAGGCGTGGATAAGCCTGACTTAAAATCGTCAACCCCAGAGCCAGGAACCGAACTCGGGACCCTCTGTACGGGAGCCGCGAACGAAACCACTGCGCTACCCCGGCGCCCCGAGGTAAATGTTGCGCTTAGAAGATATTGCAACTCGCCGGTCGTGAATCCTTTAAAGACGACTCTTGCTTTGCACATTTGTCGTTTAATACGCAAATGCTGTAACTCCATATTTATGAACGATGCAACAAAGTTATAATCCTGCAACCTTGAAATAAACTTAGCTGATTCTTTTTTTGTTTTGTTTTGTAATTTCACGTGCTCCAACATTAAGTCATATCGGACTTGAATGAAATGGGTGAAATGATGCCCAAATGTGTCCAGGGTCCATGGAGCTTAGAGCTACTCGACATTCGTCTGTAAGGATAAGGGAAAACCCCGGAAAAACCTTATCCAGGTAACTCACCCTGACCTATATTCGAACTCGGGACCTCTTGAACGTGAGGCAGACATGCTATCATCTACGCTACCGAGGCGGGCTGTTGAATTCCTTACGTCATGCATATCAGCCCCATTTGTTTACCAAGAGTCATGTGCATACCAAATATATGTATTGCAGCTACAAGCTGGATTAATCGATTTTGGTCCTAGTAATGTATGTGTTAGCGCAATAACTTACCAAACCAAATACGCTCTGGTACGTAGTGTATCAGTTATTACAACGAGTTACAGCAGGTATGTCTCGATTGATTAGTATCAGCAAACTTATTCTACTTTAATCACTTTAAAATCATTTAAAAAGCGTTCTGGAAACAGCAAATCGTATGACTGTCACACACGAGCTTCCCCCCCCCCCTCTTCTTTTTTCAAAGCCCCAATATAAACCCAGCGGCTCACATTGAAGGTGAAGTCTAGATTTCTTCAGCAAAGAATATTAAAAATTGTGCAGGCTCCCCTTCGTAGAGTGATTTAAGATGCAGTGAAAGAAGCTGAATTTTTCGGAGGGATCAGTAAGGAGAAGTTTGTGAAATACGGGTATTTTATGAGATTTAAGTTTCCAAAGTTTATGGCGTTACGTGAGGAGGCTCCTCAAATAACCCATATCTACCTGTTGCACAACTTTCAATCTTCGAAAAATTTTGAACACGAGCGGAATACCAACTTTAGTGCTTTCGGTTATGACGGTAGGCTGTGTCTTTAACGAAATCACTTTTATCTATTTTGAAACAAATCCAATTTGAATGTTATGTCAAGGTTTTCTACCAAAACTTCGCAACAATCTCAAGTGTCATCAACTTCGGCGCATCAAATACGAGAACAATAAATAGTTTTGGGATACAAACGTGAAAGTGAGACTGAGAACCACGCAGAAAAACATCTTATGTCAAAAGATAGGACAACTCTCACTACCCATTAGCCAATTGCAGGTACCGCACATTACTCATTGAGAAATTCTTCAATACACTTTGAGTCAAGTTTGATAAATACGAGGTTCGTCCAGAAAGTAAGTTCTGTTTGGTAATAAAATTAAATTGTGTACAGATACAGAAAAATTATTTATTGCACAAAATTCTACAACACTTAAACTACTTTTCCACATAACTGCCGAAATTTTACAGGCATTTGTCATAGCGAGGCACAAGTTTTTGTATACCTTCTTCATATAAGTTTGCCACCTGTGTCTTCAACCAGCTGGAAACATTTTCTTTGAGCTCTTCGACATTGTTGAAGTGTTGACCGCCAAGGAAAGATTTGAGATGTAAAAACAGATGAAAGTCGCTAAGAGCGAGGTCAGGGCTCTACGGGGGGTGGTTAAACACGTCCTAGCCAAATCCCCGTAGGGTCAAAAACTGAAGTGCACTACCCAGCCATTTTGATTTGAGTTGCTCAGTAAGAATCTTTGGCACCCAACGTGAGCAATGTTTAAGAAATTTCAGTTTTTCGGTAGCAATTTCATTAACTAGTGATCGTGAGATTTGGGGAAATTCCATAGCGAAAACACTAATTCTAAACTTGCTGTTTTCCTGGATCTTGTCATCAATCGCGTGAACCAGTTCTTCTGTAACCAAAGATGGACGCCCACTTCGTTCTTCATCGTGCACTTCACTACGTCCTGCATTGAACTGTCGGACCCATCTTCTCACCATTGTATCACTCATCACATTTTGTCCGTAAACATCGCAATTTTGCCGATAAATTTCAATTGGTTTCACTTTCCTAGCGTTCAGAAAACGAATCACAGATCTGATTTTACAAGCGGAGGGATTTTCAATCAACACCGACGTTGTAAACAAGCACAACAAAGCGTACGTGGCTGACAGCGATCTCACAATGGCGCACGTTTCTTCTCCTTGATACAGAGCGTCTACTACCCATGTGCGGAACTGCGATCACAGCGCTGCAGCGGAGATAAATTGAAACAGAACTTACTTTCTGGACGCCCCCTGTATTTCCCTTGTAGTTTTAAACTAGACGTTAAATATCTATATGCAGGGGTGCATAAAATGCGCAACTACTTACATCACGAACTGTTTTTTGACCTAGTCTTGAGCAGAAAAGAGAGTTTGAATTACAAATTTAATAGATGGTGCCTATTATGTATTTCAAATGGAAAGAGATGCGTTAGCGCATTCACCGTTGCCATCTCATTATTCCCACTCTTTTTATATTTCCCTCTCTCTCGCAAACTCGCATATGTTCTTGGCGCTAGAACGCAAACTAAATTTTAGAAAGTTTTATAACAATGCAGTTGAAATAACAATTGCAACATGGATATTCGTATATTACTCAAATGGTTTAAATATTTAGTTTAAAATTAATTATAGCTTATGAATTACTTATATTTCTAATCCAACGAAAATACCAGTGGTGCATCCGTATAGCTGTGAATGTTAGAGATAATTCGTTATTGTCATTGTGTAGTGTTTAACGCCCGCTTTTACTACATACGGCACCGCAGACGATGACACTGATGATACATGAGATGAAGATGGAGCACCGGTGGAATGAGATGGCAGGGGAAACCGGAGATCCCGGAGAAAACCCACCCCAGCGCCGTGTTGTCCACCACAAATCTCACTTTGCGGTCGCCTGGGATCGAACCCGGGCCGCCTTGGTGAGAGCCAAGCGGTCTAACCATTGAGCCACGGCGTGGCCACGTTTTTGTCATTGTCTTCATCGTCTGAGTACTGCAAATTTATGATGATAGGTTCCAAAATCTTGTTATGCGATATTTCTAGCCAAAAGTCTTCTTGTAGTTTATCTGTTGTTTCACGCAGTTTTCTTAGTCTTGTTGTTTTCCTTGTAAATTTCTTCGTAAATAAGTCGTTCAACGTCAGTCAGGTTAAAAGTATTATTTCTGTTTGCAACATAATTTGAGCCCACATTAACTCAATTGGATCGTTCTGGCTGCAGTAAGGGGGAAAGTGGATCGTGTCTCATTGTTACACTTTATATGATACACTTTTTCATGGAAGAGTAACTGAATAATTTACTCTCTAGAGTAAATAGAGATTACGAAACATTCATAAACAGAGATATGTGATCGGACACGTTCTGCTAGACCAGCAGGAAGTGTATTGTTTCCTTTCATGGAGCTTAACAAACACCTTGGCTTATTCAAAGTAAACTCGCGTTACCATGGCTTTATCTTTGTTAATAGAAACCTCTCAGGTAACGCACTGATTATTCTTGTAAGACTGAGGGGAACTGCTGCGCTGCCCTGACCTGTACTAAGCACCAATGAACGCATCACTTCAACCAATGAAATTCGCAGAAATGACGAGTGACATATATATGTTCACTTCACGTGATGTAATCAGTGCGTTATCTGAGAGGTATCTATTACCAAAGATAAATCTATGGTAACGGTTTGAGCAGCACGACATTACATATTTCTTATACCACGTCATATCAAATGTTTACGTTTCAGTTCTGAGTAATTTCAAATATACGTTCACGCATACATGCCAACCAATAATGATATTCATTACAGTGCTTACGTAGCAATGCATTGTTATAATATAATGGTATCTACTTTATTTATTTGTATTAAGAAAACTATTTGAACTAAAAATATGGGGTTTTTACGGTTATGTTAAATACATTACTCTCTCTTTCCGCATGGATCGGTATTTGCAAAATCTGAATTTTTTGTTAGCGCGAATAGTATTTATTAGAGATTTATTAGTTTGGCGCTCGACACACACCACTTAGGGGGAATGCAATACGAGAACAGCGCAGGACCCCGATTGGTTGTTCACCTAGTAGCGCTCAAGGACAAAGATCATCCCATTTAAAATACTTAATAAATCATTTTGCATTTTTGAGTTATGCAGTTCATAAACAGGATCGTTTTTTAAATAAGAAAGTGATCGGTAAAATCTCATAAATATCGATTTATGAACAAATCCAGCATCAGCAGTGAGTAAAAGCAGACTACATCAATAGAATTGCAGTTAGAAAATGTCATTTTAATTTCAGCTAACGCTAAAGTAATTATCTGTTGCAGACGTTTTATATTAACCTAGGATTATTTAGAGCATGCCCTACATTCACATTCTCTTCCAGAATGCTGTATCCTAGTTGCAATATTGAGATTTCATAAAAAGGTTAAATATTTGTGTACAATTAATTAGAGCCAACTGAAAAATTCAATGCCATGGCCGGGATATGAACTACGGATCTACTGGTTTCCGTCCAGTCGCTCTAACCCCTGAGCTACCATGGCCAACGTGCCTTCCTGACATTAAATTCTCCAATTGACTCATTATTTTCCCGGTAGACCACTTAGGGTTCTCATATTTTTAGACAACCACATGTGGCGACTTACTACTGTAAGTACTTAATTACCAGGATTTTTATCGCTGATTATTTTTAATGTAAATTTATATTGAAGAATTAATGTCAGGAAAGCACGTTGGCCATGGTAGCTCAGGGGTTAGAGCGACTGGACGGAAACCAGTAGATCCGTGGTTCAAATCCCGGCCATGCCATTGAATTTTTCAGTTGGCTCTAATTAATTAAAATCGCCCATATACCGCAGTAATGTATTTAAAAGGATTAATTCTTAAGGATTAATTCCTCAATATAAATTTACATTTGTGTACAAGTTTTCCAACGTATAGGAGAGTCTGACTGAAGCCAAACTTTATGTATATAGTTCCGTTGAACGATATCCTCTTACTTGCTTATCTTAACTGCGTCCACTTAATTTACTTGATACTGGTAGCATCCTGTATGGTACAGCTACCCTCACACACATTAGGGACTCTCCCCACAGCAAAGATGATGTTAATTCATTTACAGCCTGTTCTACTAAGAGTACACGAGATGATATAACGAGTTTTCTGGAACAACATTAGACCTAACTGCCTTTGCGGTATACTAGTCGGTATATCCGCGTTGGATTATTATCGGTTCCAGTTTTATATGGATGGCAGGCAAACATTTAAGGGAATGTTCTCTCGCAAAGAAGTCTTTAAATGCAGTATTTTTTGTTATTTTCTCTAAAATATCTATCGGTAACGATTAAAATATTATAGCCTATAAATTATACTATTAGGAAAGTTGTACAACTCATTTATATAAAATTCCTGAAAAATATATTTTCCATGTTATTAAGATTTTAAAAACTGATGACTAGGGATCGAGAGGACAGTTGGTATATTAAAGTAACGTGGATCTTCTTATGCATATCAACCCCAGGAGGATGGAAACGACGAGTTAAAAAAATCACAGGAGGCTATAGGCCACTGAAAACAGCAAAGGGCCCAAACGATTCCAAGCTTGAATGAGTAGAGCCAGACTGAAAAATTCATTGCCATAGTCGGGATTTGAAACACGGATCTCCCGCTCTCCGTGCGGTTGCTCTAACCCAATGAGCTACTATGGCCAACATGCCGACATGACATTCAATTCTCCAACTGACTCGTATGTTTCCTGGTGGACCACTATGAGACGCACCTTTTGTGGCGACTTACTATGCTGTAAGTACTTAAGTCTCAGGCTTCATAGTTAAACCAGTATGTTATTCAGGTAAATTGATGGAAATCATCATTTCTTCCACACTAGCCATGTGTAGGCTTAGGTTTGAATGAGTAGAGTCACACTGAAAAATTCAATGCCATAGCCGGAATGGCTAAAAGGTGCGTGTCTCATAGCATATGGGAACCCCTAGTGGTCTACCGGGAAACATACGAGTCAGTTGGAGAATTCAATGTCATGTCGGCATGTTGGCCATAGTAGCTCAGTTGGTTAGAGCAACCGCACGGAGAGCGGGAGAGCCGTGACTCAAATCTCGGCTATGGCATTGAATTTTTCAGTCTCACTCTACTCATTCAAACCTTAGCCCACACACGGCTAGTGTGGAAGAAATGATTATTACCATCGATTCCAAGCTTGATGACTTGATCACCCGACGGGCTGCTTAGAGAGGCCTTCTCTTTCTCTTCTTTAGGCTTTGGGAATTGGGGAACTTAAGCCATTAGGTGGCTCAGAGAAGGCTGCCATATGGCAGGACCCAGAGCAACTTTCCAACGTGCAAGCATCTCCACCAACTTTCAGACACCACCCTAACCCTACCTGAAATCTGAAAGAGGCAGAAATTACAGGACATAATTGAAAGGAAATTTGTGTAGAACAACATTCGCCACGCGAATCAGCAAAAATCACGAGGTCACAGTTGTCGAAGTTGAAAACAGGAGCTCCCGAATACAGCATGTATTTTGCCAAATATTTATTGTTGTTAATTTGAATTTAGCAATACTCCGACTGCAAGTAATTGTTCCTTTGCTTCTCACACATTTACACTCGTATAAAAAGTGATTGACTATTGACAAATTTTTACCACTTCACTTGTCTCAGCCTCCTCATGCTTATGTATTGTAGATACAGGACCAGAGAACTATAATAGTAAAATTAGGTACTTGTTTACCTGTATGTTTCGTAAGACTAAGAATACTAGGGCGAATCTGTAGGAGTATGATCTGAGAATGTGTTAGGCATCACCATGGAAGTGCATACCATCTGATCACAGCTATAGGTTTTTCCCTACTTGTGCATCACTGAGTGTACTTTTCGAACTGGTGTTTCAAGATAAATGCACAAAGTAGTAACACATAAAGCCCTTACCCATTCGCTTAAGCTGAGAGTAATGTGAGGGGATCTTTCTGGTTACAAATTGCAGTTTATCAGCGAAATGCATTTCCAGCAATCGATGCAGTAAAGCAGGGAAGATTCACAGTAACGTTTGGAAGACCTACAGCTTGACACATGTTTTGTAGACGCGAATCCCTTGCATTCAAAAGACGAGACGAAATCTTCTGATTCTCTCAAAGGATTTTGCCGGAAAATGATTGTTCATCAGCTCTTCGCACAACATAACCAGAAGAGAACCGTTTCAAAGGTAGGTCCAGTTACATAGTTGGAATATAAACAGTCCCTCAACAAACGCGATGGATATTTGTATAATTGCTTCCAAAATCAACATTTGATCGCAGAGAATACATTACAATTAAAATCTGTCGACTTCAAGTTCCAATAGTCGAACAGAAATTCTTTGGTCAGTCAGATTTATACTTTAAGTTAATTGATGGAAATTAATCATTTCTTCACACTAGCCGTATATAGGCTAAGGTTTTTGATACAGTCAACTTTAAAAATTCAATCTCATGGCCAGGATTTCAACCATGGATCTCCTGGTTTCCGTCCAGTCGCTCTTACCCATTGAGCTACCATGACCACCTTGCCGTCATGACATTATATTCTACAATTGACTCATATTTGCGCGGTAGACCACTAGGGGTTCTTGCATCCGATAAACACCGTTTGTGGCAACTTACTATTTTAAGTACTTGAGTCCCAGGCCTCATCATTTAACTCTTATTATTTAAGTTAATTGATAGAAATTAATCATTTCTTCACACTAGCCGTATATAGGCTAAGGTGTTCGTCTTCTGACTGACAATGCACCAACTCATTCACCTCAAGTTGGAGTTGACAAAACAAGGGAATTTGGCTTTGAGATCTTACAGCATCCGCCTTATTCGCCTGATCTCGCACCAAGTGACCTTTTCTTGTTCCCGGAAATGAAGAAACCATTGCGTGGTCACCGATTTGACAACACAAATGACGTCATTAATGAAGTGGAACAGTGGTTTAAAGCGATTTCTGCAAAACTTCTGCAATCAAGGTATTCCGAAGGTCAAGAAACATTGGGAAAAAATGTGTAAATTTAGATGTTGACTACGTAGAGAACAGCTAACAAACACAAATATATACTCTATCACATTTTTGAAGGGTGATAGTTCAAACTTTACAACACCGTCTCGTAAGTATACCTAATGAATGTTATTTAGTAACAAAACAAATAAACAAATACTTACCTCGTAGGCCACAGTGAGGTTATTCTTCTCCTGCTTCAGTTGTTCACTCCTTGCTTTATACTGCAACATGGAACGCACCGTCTCCTCCATCCTGTAACATAGAAAAGTGCAGAAAAGTATTAACAAATGAATAATAAGTTTTCTTCTTGTTACTACTGGTTCTTAATATGCATCCAATACGTTTTTGTAATGCTGTTGCAATTATTTCTCGCTTTTAAAGATGACTATTGAGGCACTTTATGCCCGTGATGCTACAGCAAAAGGTGTAATGAAATTACTTCTGCTAAGGTTTATTTTGGCTTTGGAGTTAATACGAACCTCAGCGACAGTGGGTGGAGAAATGCATGTGAATAACACATTTTGTTTTAAATGAACTTATCAGGCATCCATCATGAATTCTTTACTGTACCATTCGTAGAGTTACTCCTGCTATGAGAGAAGTAAATATGACAGAAGAAACAAGTGATTTGCCCATAGTACAAGAAACAGACGAGAAATGGAAGTTAGTCTCGATTCGTGATCGATAGGTCGCCCGTGGCGATCTCAAGTAGAGCGGTTACAAATGGGCATGCCGTAACGTCTACCACTCGTTCTGACAGCTGTTAATCGACAAGACAACACCGAGATGGAGGAACATGATTCATGTCTCGGTACACAGTGCGGGCAAACACTCTCTTCCCCTCGCCGATCTAATCAATTGTCCATTGTGTTGAGGCGAACTCCCCTCGTTCAGCAAGTTAAACTGTAGTCATGATGTCTGCCTTCTCAAAACAACCACATCTTAGCTCTCCTGTCACTGATGTACATCAATGGGATGACACATCGGCAGTGTAAAGCTCAGTACACTTGCAGCTTTAAACTTTAGGCCGCTAGCTTTTGTTTTTGAAAATTATCAATGAAATGGGTGAAATGATACTAAAATGAGCACAGGGGTCCATAGAGCTTAGAGTTACCCGAAGCCCACCTCGGTGTAGTATACAACGCCCGCTTTTAACACATACGGCACCGCAGGAGAAATGAGGATGGAGAACCGGTGGAAGATGCCGGGGGAAACCGGAGATCCCGGAGAAAATCCGTGTTGTCCACCACGAATCTCACATGGGGTCGCCTAGGATCGATCCCGGGCCACCTTGGTTAGAGTCGAGAGTCTAACCACTAAGCCAGGGCACGGCCACTCCCCTCAACTCGATATCGTACATGGTAGCGTATCTGCCTCACGCTCAAGAGGTCCCGAGTTCGAATTTCGGTCTGGGCGAGTTATCTGGATAAGGTTTATCCAGGGGTTTCCCTTATCCTTAAAGATGAATTTACAGTAACTCAAAGCTCTACGGACCTTAGACTCATTTGAGCCACATTTCACCCAATTCATTCATCGTCCGATAATACAACGATGGAGCACGTAAATTGAGAAAGAAGTTGGCCAACATTTATCTTTTAGGATAAGGGGAAAACCCCTCAAAAGCCTTATCCAGATAACTCATCCTGACCGAGATTCAAACAGGAAACTTCTTGAACGTGAGGCAGACAAGCTAGCATCTACGCTACAGAGGTGAGTAAGGCCGTTAACTGATGACATATCTACAAAGATAGAGCTGTAATTAGACTGACATCAGTAAAGCAGCACATCAGCAAAGCGAAACCAGCACCTATCACGTGATATACTCCAGTAAGAAAGATATCCTGATCCATCTACTTGCTGGAGTAGACTTCGCCGTTACTCAGATTCTATCTATTGGAATCAAATCATGCCTAATTTTAAGCAGTCAGTATCAATATCTTCCCCAAGTGGTACGAATCACGTGACAGAATGTGGTTCTGTTTTGTTGCTTTTTTTCTCGTCCTCCGACGTAAGTCCAATCAGACGATGAATGAAATGGATGAAATGAAGGTTAAATGAGCCCTGGGTGCACAGAGATTAAGAGTTATCCGACATTCATCTCCCAGTATAAGCGAAAACCGCTGAAAAAACAAAGAAAAATACAAACTTATCGAGATAACTCACCATGACCGAGACCGAGTTTTGTTCCTGTGAAACTTAAAAGGGAATTATCACTATGGTCACACCTGTTTGCCAAAAATCGGGTGTGCAGTATAACTGGAAGTACCGGAAAATGAGTCCAAAATACGTAGAAACATATAGACAAAATAAAAAAACATTGTAAGGGAGGGATTGTTTACACCTGACGGGTAGCGACCTACACATGAGAAACGGAAGCAGCGCCGTCCCCCACACCCAATTTAGAACTGACCAGGGATGTCCAGCAACATCCACAGTGGTCACATGCGGCACTTTCGAGGCTTCAATTTTGGGCGTTGCGGTTCTACTCCTCAGCAGATTTTTGCTACACATGCTTTATATACAGCAGAACATTATACCATCGAATTTTCAGGTACGTAGTGGTGCGAGTACAGTGATAGTTCCCTTATTATTTGCGATATCAATCTAATTATAAAATGAAGTATAAAAGCAATTGTCTGATAGAAATATGAGTATTATAAAACAATTAAAACAACAGAATGAAAAAAAGAGAGAAAGAAAGAGATAGTTTTGAATAACAGTGAAGGGACGACACGGCTATTTCTCGATACTGAACTATGAAGACCGAGACTGGATGCCCATTTCATAAAAATATGTAAAGGCCTGTTCACCGGATTGTGTTATTAGTAACTTTCTGTGTATATGTAAAAATCGTCTTCTTCCGCACCAGTTTTACATGTCATGCTAACAGTTATGGGAATTTTGTACATTCCATTTCAGTAGAGATTGTGTAAACTTTACTAAGGGTATAATGTAACATGCTTCTTTAAATTTGTTGTATAATGTTACTTGCCACAGCATGTAAAAGTCTTGCTACCTTTTTCAACACTGCTCAGACATTACAAGTACTACCTACTTCAAAATAGTTCGAAAGATTAATAGATGGTAAAAAAGAAAAAATACTTCCATGAGCTGCATTATCTAATGTCTGAAGTTCTTATTACTGAATACATATATTTTGTTAACCGGAGTAGGTAAATGCAATGGCCATGGGTGGGATCACCAAGCCAGGCTTTTGCAGAAATGTGATTTAATGCGTCATCTAAATCAGCTTCAACGGTTACACGAGTACTTCTAATTCTTCCCCATTTTTGCATGTTTTGATTTAGGCACAAAGAGTTTATGGAATATTTTATCATTCATTCACAGGAAACGCAGTCAAAGCGTCTATAGCCTAACAACTTTTTGGGATATATATGCTAGGCAATAACGTAAAGCCTGAGCTTAGGGTTAAACACAAAAACGTTTCAATAATGCAAAACTTTAATATCGAATGCTAAACTCAAAGTATTAAGACACACTTCGATACCACTTAGTAATTGAGGAAAAACCCCTATCCATGTTATTTAAGGATAATGATTATAAAAAGCTATATAATGAAGTTTAGCATAAAAGGGAGCTTTTTAAATTCGAATTACATCCTCCCTTCTTTACCACATTATTATACTCATGCACAATAATCTATACGATTTGTATATTAACTGTTCTGTTTCACGGTAATCTTGATAAACATTTCTGAAATGATTCTATTATGATTGTAAAAACAATAGGAATAGAGAAATACTGTAGGATTAAGTGATAATCAGCTCTTTTTATGCCAATCTATGTACTTCGTTCTCTTGGCATGGCCAGGAGAAACAAGTACCCTGACTGGTTTTTTTTCCTATAGTTTTTCCTCAGTCTTTCAAGGTGAATACCAGGGCAATAGATCCAAAGCTCCCCAGACATATCACATTCATAGTTAACACTAAAATTTACTTAATTGTCTGTTTTTCTGTAGAATTTATTTCTATTTTCTGTTATGCTTTTAGATTTGTTCTGTAAAATTAATTTGTGTTTTCTGTTATGGCTAATTTTCATCTCTGGAAATGTGTATATTGAATGTAGTAGATTAGTATTTATTAAATTCACGCCAATAACATGGAATATCTCTGAAATTGTTAATTCCAAAAGATATGAAAAGAGAAAAATGTGCTGAACCTAGTGTGCTTTAACGTGAACTATATTTTTGTGTAACTCTAGATTTAGTCGGCCTCTTACGACTTACCAGTTATGAAAACATTACTCAGAATGAAGAGAACTTCTGAGGACATACCCAGAAAACTCAATACATACATTCCATTTGTCATGAAAATGTCTTAAATATACATATATTAGTCTAAATCCTCAGAGCGATTTTTAAGGAAATAAATATTTTCGAGAAATATTTAATGTAAAGGGTAGTTGGGATGGAAATTCTCTAAAGCTCTGTGTGCACCCTAGGAAGCTGCTACACTTGAATACCAAGTATAATATCTGACGGATTCTCCGTTTTTTAGCTATGCTGAACAAGACACAATGACAATGTGGGGACGTCAAAACGTGTATTAACAGTGAAATTTCAATATAAAATTTTTGGGTGGACTGCAATACCTTATCTACCTTCATGTGCATGGTAGAGAAAGTGAACAGGAAACTTCAATTAATAAAAGATCATAAAAATAACAAGGTTTCTTTTTGTCCATTCAGTCTGTCTCCAGCAAACGCCACAAGCATCACAATGGAGGTGGAAGGAAAATGTAGCGGCCGCGCTCATGTAGAAGCCACCTTCTCGACCGACATCGTCGTGTTCCGAAGCACATCCACACTTCCGTGTTGGGAGGTCCTCCTTTAGTGTCATTCGGTACATTGCACTTGCCAACCCTATTCTGCAGGAAATCAGCTTCTTATGCTCTACTCGTATTATCGTCATCCCCTAGCAAGAGAGAGCACCTGGCAACGTCCCCTGCTCACAGTTTTATCAAAACATTCCGCTACACCCACCCCTGCAGTGGATGCCACTCAAATTTGTTGAAACGTGAAAGAGCAATGTGTCTGGGGGTGGAAGGGAGATTTGTGAGGTTTTCATCTGAGAAGGGATGCAACCCCAGGGCTTACCCTGCTGGAGGGCTACTCCAAGTAAAGACAAGAAAGGCGCAATACAGACTTCTTAGTCTATAGAGAATCCATTTTGAAAATTATATGCTAATCCACTACCCCCAACAGTACTTGTGAGTTTGAAATTAGATTCATTGAATATCTGAATTATTCCATTACGAAAAGTATTAAGGTATTTTATGGCGCACTGGCAGTTATTGTTACTGAATATTTATTACTTAGTTATTGCCAGTAGGGGTTCTTTTACACTTAGTCAATTTCAAACACATTTAAAAAGTATTGGTTTCGGCCAGAGATCTTGGGATCAGTAAAGCAGCATCTAATCAACTGAATCATCATGAATGACAGATATGCAAGTAGGTTTACTCCTTATTTGTCAAATAGTGTAAATATACCAGATGTTGGTAAAAGTCGTTAAGTAATGTTTGGAAAAATATAAATCAGAGAAAGAATTTTTATGTGTGGGAATTCCATGGCTTGTATTCATACAACATTTCGCTTTTTGAAGCTATGCATTTTCATAAATGCATTCATTTATGTATAAAGCCCGGTACTTGAGACGAAAAGTACTTGAAAAGAAAATGAACGTCCAGTTTTGCACTCAGAACTATGCGTCTTTTGTTTATCAGAAGTAGACAAGTATTTTATATGTGCAGATACACAACACCAAAACCTTAGACAATTTCGTAAATATTCATCTTATAGATATGTTAAAATACATAAAATAGCCTAAAATTATCGCTATATATTCGTTGTGTGTTTTAAAACTAAAAGAAAACCCTAGTATAGCCTCCTCTTGGGTCACATTTCTCGAAACACCAAAACTATTAATCTAAAACTGAAATCTAACATATAAGGTATACTATGACCTTTTCGAGAATAAATTTAGCCACTCTGAAGTTAATTACTGACAGCACATGCACTAATATGTAGTTAAATTTAGCGATTAGATTCCAACTTCGGTATATTAACTACAAAATAAATCTTTAAAATAGATTTGGGTTGCCTTTGTAGATATTTCATATTTTATTTGATTATCATAAATTTTACTTTTAACTTGCATTAGACGACTTTGAACATGACCGTTAATACTGTTTAGCAGATTGGTAATTCGGCAAGTTAAATATTTCTTACCAAAAATAGAACATGTTTTACAGAAACATATAACAATATCTGAATCCTATAACGATCCCGTCCAGTTTTAATAGTGTTTTAACAATCCCTTATATCACACATTAGGTGGATACTGATGGTACATAAAATGAAATGGTTGCAAACCACAAGTATGGCAGAGGGCACGAGAGTTTGATAAATACCATGAATTCAGTAACTTTAAGATAGTGACACGACCAATTTCTGCGAAATCACCCCCTCTATCTTTAATAAGAAATGTCTCAAACGATTTTGATTCCAATAATAAATTTGCATAATTAATAACATTTATAGCTATAGTCAGTGGTTTAGTTGGACCGGAACGTCGTTCTGGAAATATTTTCCCGCAACGACGTAACATTTTTGCATTCAATAAGAAAATCGTTTATAATCTACACATAGCGCTGAACTCTAGCGGACTAATATCGAACCTTGCCGTTTAATTCATAAAATACATTGGCTTTTACACTCCTGCGCCGTTTTCTGGTTCTCTAAGGTTGGCTACACTGCTATTGGATTTGGAGAGCGGTAAGTGAGCAAAACAACTTTCTTCCACTCGGTATGTTTGTGTAAATCCAAGTTTTATTTTAAGTTTTGCTCAGTTTGTTGTTGTTGTTGTACCTTTCACGTTTTCCAGTGACTGCAAAACTGAGCTGTAACCATGAGTTTACTTAAGTGGCTGGGTTCAAAAAAACGTGCTGGGGATGAAGATGAAGGATCAAAGAATACTAAGAAGTTGTGTGATGGCTCAAGTAAAAAAACGAAACTGAATGGAATTCCGAGAACATTAGTTTCATTAAAGACGTGGGTATAACGACAAAGCCTGTGTTAAAGGTTGCTGAAACGTGTGATGCAGATTCAAGGGAGAATCTAGGTTATGATTCTACACCTTCTAACATCGACTGTGAAATTCAAGGACCTAGCTACCAGAAACAAGATTTTCCAGACTGTTGGAACGAGTCTCAATACCGTTATTTTTTGTCGGAGTACAAGTGGTTATTTGCAGAAAATAAAAATTTAGGCTGCAATATATGTAAAGAGGAAAGTAAATTAGGAAAAGACTTGCTAATACAAGTATGAGTGGAATGCAAGGTTCATCCCAACGGAAATGATATAACAAGCCTTCGGAAAACATATTTGAGCACAAAAATTCAGAATCTCATAAAAAAGCTATGTTACTAAAATCAGAATGTAATAAAAAGATATTTAAGAGTTGCTTGGATACTATAAATGTCAAACACCTAGAAACTACCGTTCGAGTGCTTCGTACAGCATATTCAATTGGAAAAGAAATAGACTACGTAGACCTGCAGGCTAATTTTGGACTTCAACAATTAAATGGTTTAGATATGGGATGAGTTCATACAAAATTTAGTTGTACCATTATTACTGAACACATTTCACAAGAAATGAGAAGTAAAATAAAATCTATAACGAAAAAAAAAAAACATGAGTATTATGACTGACGAATCAACAACAGGGTAAAATCTGTTTTAGTATTATGCTTGAGATGTGCTCTTTCAGAGAACGGAAGTTCAGGACAGTTCAGCTGATGAAACAGCTCGTCGGAAAAACAAGGCTGCTGATTTTGCACCCAGAATGAGTCCATTTGGAAACTGCTGAATTAATAAGGTGAGTTCCTGTAAATATTTTGTTGCAGCTAAATCACTGTCTATAGTTTTATGTAAATAGCCTGTGAAGCCCGAATTATCTGAAATTCATCTTCTATAACTGGTCAAGAATAGAACATATGTATTACTTCAAAAACGTAAAACTCATTGAAGGATTTAATTAACTATACGAAGTGACCTTTTTCTGGCATTAACTGCTTTTGAGAGATTCGTTAAACATTTTAAATGTTCCCGAGATGAATTTTCTACACTTACAAGGAGTTCATATTTGTTAATTGGAGTTTTTTGTCATAAATATCTGGCGAATAATGCTACGTGAAAAGAATATTAAACTTTCAATTGATATTTCTATTTTCTATTCGCTTATTAAGGTGGAGACTTAAATATTTTTGCAATATGTGAATGTATTAAACATTATTAATTATTATTATTATTATCATTATTATCATTATTATTATTATTATCATTATCATTATCATTATCATTATCATTATCATTATCATTATCATTATCATTATCATTATCATTATCATTATCATTATCATTATCATTATCATTATCATTATCATTATCATTATCATTATCATTATCATTATCATTATGATTATGATTATGATTATGATTATTATTATTATTATTATTATTATTATTATTATTATTATTATTATTATTATTATTATTATTATTATTATTATTATTATTATTATTATTATTATTATTATTATTATTATTATTATTATTATTATTATTATTATTATTATTATTATTATTATTATTATTATTATTATTATTATTATTATTATTCACTTATTCTTTACAGTAAAAACTGCCTACTACGTACTCCTTATATGGCGCAAACCTGGAAAAACGGAAAATAAATTTCGGACAGAGCTATTTCCATAAAAAATTATACTCTAAGCCGGAAATCTGCCTAACGCGGAAACGGAAATACTTTTCGGGAACTATTAGCGTAAATAACCTGGTTATAACGGATTACTTAATGTGTAACAGGTTACAACGTATTCTGTAAGACGGAAACCTGTACAAAGGGAAAATAAATGTCGGAACGATCGTATTCGGTTTTAGAGAGGTTTAAGTGAATTTTGTTGAATGTTTCGTACAGAACTTCGTTTGTAATGTTTCAAGTTAGAAACTAATCGAAACAGAAGAGCTCTAACGGAGGTACAAATGGTATTGCAGAATTTCCAGTACTCTCGATGTACAGGGATGTGGTGAGCAAGGAGCCAAGCAGTCTGCAATGCTTGAAGCACTCCGCCTGCTGCGTAGATAACCCGCAACATTGCTGAGATAAGCGGCCTGCCAGAGCAAGGCGCCAGAAACCTCAGAACAGCTTGCAATATGCGCACATGGTGTGAATATTGGTTGTACACAGAAACTCAAACAAAAAGCAAGAGGCAAAATTGGAAGAAGCGGAATGTGTGATTATGGCTTCCGTGTTCTAAGGAGAGACGCAAATTCCGTTCAGGTGATAACTGAATTAGGGTTGGGAGGAATACCCTATGTTGTAGAGGTTCTCAAACGTGGATATCCAGGCCAGTTATTGAATTTTAATATTTGTCTGTTTATAAAATATTTCGAATAGGGTATAATTAAAATAATTTTACAGAATATAATTGTTTGAGCAAGAAAATTAAATTAGATATTAATGAATATGTGACTAGTCCACGAAAAGTAATACCAATATTCGTTTTGTTTAATTTTTTTACTAAAAGTTTGCTGTGGTACATTCACACGACGCTTTTGAATTACACTTTTTAATTTTTTTTTTTAGCTTCTGCAAACCGCTTTACTCCATATTAACAGAAATAAAGCATATAGAAACTGCTTCATGACATAAAGAGAATACAGGAGCTGAACACTTTAAAGAGTGGGCGTGTTATTTTGAAATCCTTAGCTTTTTGCACATCACTGGAATAAAGAAGCAATGAAAATTTTAAATCATATACTTGGAAATGACTAATGATGATACAAGTATTACATTGCTATTTTAAGGAGGCATAAGTTTTCGGTCTCCAACAATATTCCTTTAGGATGAGAACTTTACAAGCTATTTACAAAATGACAAGATATGCTTTGTTAGTACAGAAATGGCTTCAGTAAACCGATTGCATGACCAGAAACAAAATGAAGATATTAGTAGAGAATTAAATATTTATAGGAGACGTGAATGAGTAGCACGCTTCCAAAGTTGATATGGATTTCTACGTAATACATGAGCAAACACTAAGAAAATTACAATGCTAACAATAAAAGATTTTGACATTCCTTTAAAATATTTATAAATGGAGTTTTCTTTCACCAGAGTTATGTCAGAAACGTTTCTCTTCTTTGTGCTGGTATGTGAAATAAATTTTCTAAAACGCAGTACATCTAGTCTTTTTCTACTTTATAAATACTGAGAATGAGAGAAAATATGAAATTGTATATAATGAATATTTACTAATAATAACTTTACCAGCAATAAAGAACTTCTTGAAGACACAAATATGAGGAAAACTTAGACGTTCTATAAATAGTGTGGAGCAAAATGAAATAAATATATTTTAACGGCGTTGGAAATGATCTGAAATTAATACACGTCGTCGTGATGAAGGTCTATTTAATTTAAAGGTCAATAATTACACTAAGAAAATCTATGCTTTAAAATTATTGAAAATGTTACAGCTTTTTAGCTCTATCTATTTTATACTACTACAAAACCTTTGACTTAGAATATTACACAAAAGAATGCAACAATGCTTCTGACTGCAAGTATATCCATACATTTACTAATTAGTAGGGGTGGTGATTTTTCGCAAATGCAATATAGCGCGATAAAGTGCAAAATTGACTCAAAATGCGATATAAATTTGAAATCGAAGATTTTCCCAAGTAATTATTTGTTCCCAGTGATTTTTCTTCTGGAAACTTTAAAGGAACAGTCTATATAACCTTTGCATGTTTAGAAAGTTATAAAGTAAGTGACCACTCTTCTGGAATGAGGAAAACAACCCTTCCCGCTAAATTAGCCTATTGTTCCACCGTTGTCCATATGAGGTATGTTTGGTACTGAAGCGAGTTCAGTTGTTTTACAGAGGAGACCTCTCTTACCATGCCTAGTGACTTTCATAAATCTATCTTCACAACCAGTTAACGGAATATTTCAACCCTGGTCTCTGAAAACCAATAGCAATCCTAATTTTAAGGAAGTGATAAAGACATGCTAATTCCAGTTGGAGTTCTCAGTTGCCAAAGTTAGGTTTTACGCGCAACTTTCATTCATTCTATGCGTAGGTCACATCAGTAAGTGCGAGGCTAAATTTGTGCATTTTCTTTTTATTGTACTAGTTTTACATCAGTATGCATTTATCTTTTTTGTGTTATGTAGTGTGCCTTAGTGTATATCAACTTGTTCTATATTTCTGTATATTGCTTTAACCTATATTAAAGCAACATAAATTGACACTTTATGCACTTTTAACTCAGTCACAATAACCCTCCATAAATGACTTCTAAGTCAAACATAAATAGTGTTAATATTCATCATTTATAGAAATTAACTCAAATTAAACTCATTTCAAAATGCTATAAAATGGTAAATTACAAATATATAAATGTTATAAAATGCTAAATGTAAAAATCAAAATGATAAATATCACTACCCCTACTAATGTAAGTTCCGTTTAGCTTGTTGCTGTGCGTGCAAAACTGCTGGAATCGAACCCCGAATGCCAACATGGCTACCTCAGTAAGTTTAGCCTACTCGGGGAAACCGATGTGATACTTCTGTCTTCTCATAGCGGACAACGCTTACAGTATGCACCAAACATGTTCATCAGGTTGTGATTTCAGAGAAAAATAAACAATATTTACATACCTATATTGTGTTATTCATAAAAATGGCGCTTTTGAAGTTAACTGATAAGTTAACACATGGCCAGAGTAGGAAAATAATTGCAAATAACTTAATTTCATGAAGCCACCGGCACAGATGAAGAAATGAAGAGGTGATGTGCATAACCGATCTAGAAATATATGAAATGATTGCCCCATGCACCCTCCATCAGAGTTCGAATATCGGTCAGGGTGGGTTATCTGGATAAGGTTTATTTTCCGGGATTTTCCCTGACCCTGAAATATAAATTTCGAATAACTAAGTTCTATGGATCCTAGGCTCATTTGACCTTTTACATTCGGTCTCCATGGCAGCACTTCCATTTACACTGCAGAGCTGCATGCAATACACACAGCTATTTTATATGTTCGCCGCAGACGGTTGGGTGACAGCCTAATCCTTAGCGATTCCCTTAGCGCACTCCAGAGCCTTCGTGAGCTATACAACTATCATCCTCTTGTACAGCGGATCCAAGACGCCCTCCACGTTTTACACGCCTCAGGCGTTAGCATGATGTGTGCATGGGTTCCTAGTCACGTGGGCCTGCAAGGGAATGAAATGGCGGATTCGGCGGCTAAGGTGGCAGCCGTACCACTTAGTGTTACCCTCACTTTGGCTACCTCGGAAGACTTTGGGCTTGTCCGTAGAGCGGCGCTCTCGTGCTGGCGCGAGGAGTGGTCTGCTCTGCGTGAAAACAAGCTTCGCACAGTGAAGGAGCTTCCGATTGACTGGGCGACCTCCTGTCGCTTATCGCGTCGGCAAGAAATTATTTTAGCTCGGTTGCGCATTGGGCACTGCTATTTTACTCACAACTGTTTTATTGAATCGGACCCCGGTTCCAGTTTGCCCGCTGTGCGGTGCCGAACTGTCGGTACGACACGTCCTTTTAGTTTGTTTTAGCCTAGAACGTATCCGCAGGTCTCTCCAGCTGCCGGCCAGCTTGGCAGAGATACTCGGTGATGACGAGACGGCAGTAGGCAAGGTTTCAGCGTTCGTTTTAGATCTCAATTTTAGAATTTAGACCCCAGCAATTGGGTTTTTACTATTTTACCCTTTTTATGGTTTTAAGTCTCCTTTTTAGTCTTTGCCACTCCGTCGTGCGTTGGTTTTATCTCTATTTTATTTAATAGGTTTCTTTTCCTTTAGCATGCTAGTGTTTTAATCAGTTTTAACACAACTGGCTTTTTAAGGGCGCTGATGACCTAGAAGTTGAGCACCCTTAAACCCAACCATCATCATCAACTAGGCTCATTTGAATATTATTTCACCAATTTCAATCATAGCCCATTATGACGTACGTTGGAGTACGTTAATTTAAAATATCTCATTTAGATTTGCTCCATCAAATACGTATAACTGGTTCTTCTGACCAAACTTGTAAGTGTGGTGTTTATTTACTAGCAAAGTTCGAGGAGTTTTACGAACCTAAACAGAAAATAATATTTAAATATTGTTCTTTCAATTCAAAATACCCACTTATGAAAATATGCTCTCACAAATGCTAGAAGATGCAAACAATTTTCATGTATTCCCTTTATGGACCTCAATAAATTATTAGCACTGTGTATCGGTTTATTAAATAAACATAAATATGTTTCAAAGCTTACATATGTCAACCTGTGGCTTTAAGGCATGACTGAAACCACACTACACTACCTACCTTTTATTTAGCCATTAATTTGGAAAAGGACAAAGGAACTGCAGAATGCAGTTTTATACTTACGAGGAAATACTGATCTTTTGGATTATATATTATATAAAGTTACACTAACTTGCCGCATTAGTGTGTTAGGATTTTATTTCCGTGGTGTGCCCGTCTCGGTAGCGTGTCTGCCTCACGTTCAAGAGGCCCCAATTTCAAATCTCGGTTAGGGTGAGTTACGTGGATAAGGTTTCTTCCGGGGTTTTCCCTTATCCTGATAGACTAATGTCAGGTAACTGTAAGCTCCATGAATCTAAGCATCACTTCACCCATTTCATTCATCGTCCGATATGACGTAAATTAAAGCAAACTCCTTGCTGTTACAGAATGCAGTTTATTAAATGTAAAACATATTTAGTTAGTAATATTCCCCCTTATCTGATACAGGTTTTTACAGTGTCTCTTTAGATTTATTATTAATTATACAGAAGCCTTCCGATGGATGGATAATTGGGTTTAAGGGCGCTAAACTACAAGGTCATCAGCGCCCTTGAAATCCAATAAGGTTAAAATCGATCTAAAAGGCTAAAACTGTCAGTTAAAGGAAAACAAAGCTTAAAACCATAAAAGATTAAAATTCCAAATTAAAGGGTCCTATATTCTACAATGTAAATTTAAAATGAAATCTAAAAGGTCACCGCTTGCTCGTCGTCCGCTAGCGTCTCCGCCATGCTGGCCGGCAGCTGGAGAGACCTGCGGAGACGTGCTAACCTAAAACAATCTAAAAGTACGTGGCGGACCGTCAGAAATGACCCGCACAGCGGGCAAACAGGTTCTGGGGTCCTACTTAATAAAAAAGTATGACTAAAATAGCAGTGATCAATACGCAGCCGAGCCAATATCACCTCCTCCCGCCAGGATAATCGACAGGCGGTCGCCCAGTGACTCGGAAGCTCCTTCACGGTCCTTAGCTTGTTGCCACGCAGAGCCGACCACTCATCGCGCCAGCACGAGAGCGTCGCCCTACGGACAACAAGCCTGAAGTCTTCCGCTGTGGCCAAGGGGAAGGTAGCGACAGGTGCTGTGGCGGCCACCTTAGCCGCCGAATCCGCCCTTTCATTACCCTGCAAGCCAAGGTGACCAGGGACCCATGCACACACCACGCTTACGCCAGAGACGTTTAAGACGTGGAGGGCGTCCTGGATACGCTGTACAAGGGAAGCCTTCTGAAATATTACGTATCGTCCACTTCTACAACAATACAAACAAAGGTACACGTAGACATATTTGGAAGCTATAAGTACTTTATTATTCTTTGTATTATAAAGTTATGTAACTATAAAGTTCCACAAGTTTAAAAAATCCTGTTCTAATGTTTCCTCAAAACAGCTTTTTAATTCCACGTGTCTCCTGTTAAGGTAAAAGCTGAATATTTTTGTAGTTGAAAAAAGTGTTTTGGAAGAGAGTGTACGTTTTCTGAGCCTTAAATTAAATGATCAACTTAACAGCAGAAGTTCTCTTAGAAAGGGCAGTATAGCTTGTTTACGGGCTACAGAGATTTAAAAGCTCCCCATAACTCAATTTTGTCGTGCCTTCCAAATCAACCGTATTATATCTTATATATACTCGCGGAGAATCTTGGACTCCTTGAGCTGCACAGAAATTCAATTTTAGCGCTTCCACAAGAAATGTCTTCCTCTCTGAGGAAATCATAACTTACTGCTCAGAGCGTTCAGCTCTCCCAGTAGATCAAATTTAACGTCATAGTTTTCCGTAAAAAGGAAAACGTATTCCATACGTACCCTTTAAATCTAGTGAACTGATTTCATCAGGATGGCATTAAAATCTCTCACTATAAACTGCGAATATAAATATTTTGTGTTAATCTGCATTCAAGTACAGGGATATATTTTTACATTTTGTTTTTACTCTCTTATATTTTCCTGAAGTACTCATAGCACATCTCTTATTTCTAATTCCACTTACCTAATTGCGACTAGTTATGTCCATAACTAAATTTTAAAAACCTGAAGTTTTTGAACTATTATTGATACTATATATGTCCACTTAAATTGGGAACTTAACCAAATAGAGATCCTCTAAACGTGTATTTTAGTGGAGCTGGTTTTACAATCTCATATATATACACTGGAGGAACACAGCTTCGACAGTTGTGACGTATTTCAGCCGGGAGCGAGGCCTGCAGTGCGTGTGACGTCAGGCAAGAGCCGTGCAGTACCAAGTTGCCTACATAAATGGGGCAGTGAGTAAAGAATCCGAGGGTTCAGTCAGGTTTAGGACACTCGATGACAACAATAAAACTGTTAAATTTACAGTGTGACGATTTATTGAAGGACAAATATACGCACAAGAAAGACTTGGCCGATTTTTACAAGTATGTCCCCCAAACCAGATTTATGGGATTGTATTCACTTGCCGCACGGACATTGTGTATGTTTGGCTTGACTTACGTGTGCGAACAATTTTTTTTTTTCTGTTATGAAATTAGCTAAGTCCAAACCCCGAAGTATCTTGCCGTATCACAACCTAACATACAGCCTTCGATTAAAAATTCCCCAGACATTACGTCCTGACATAGTTAAAGAAAACGAAACAGAAAGTGTCGGAAAAAGTCCATGTATTTTTGTTCTGAATGGATCTACTCTATTTTAAGAGAAAATTAGTTTATGTTTGATTTACTTTATAAACATGCCTGACTTTCAGATAAACTATGAGTTAAAGTTTTATATATTTTCTCATAGAACAGAGCCAGAATGCATGGTTATAAACTGTGTAAAATTGTGTAATTAAAGCAATCAGCACTAATATTACAACAACAAAGATGTAAGTTGTATATATTATTAATACCCGATACGTTTCCTGTCTTTCCTACGCTGTCGGAACCCCAACACATCAAACTATTTCCTTTCTCTTGGGCAGCAGAAATCAGCGCGGTGTCGTCACACACTAACCTGCCTGTCGTTCGGGGGCATATTTGGCGGTTAGAACTGTCGGAGCTGACGTCACACCGCCATTACCTGTCTTCCCCTGATATAGACATATAAAACAGCATGGGAGATAGAAGGATTTCTGAAATTTAACTCTGAACGAGATCAGTATTGACGAAGTGTAACTAATAATAGTACCTTCAAAATATTTATTCACAATGAGTAATCTACGCTTTACACATACGCGCGCTGCTTAAATTGACAAGACATACTGTACAATTCACAAAGGTATGAAATGTGATAGTTCATTCGTTTATTCCTAGTTAGTTTTTTAAATACTCATACACATACCTCACCTATTTACTACATAGCAAAGAAAAAACATAAGATACGATTCTACAAGTCAAGAACAAATTTTACACTTATGTTCATTTCGAACGAGGTCATTGTTTTTCATCGCATAACATTTTTCCTAACTCGTATAGTTTCAGTTATAGAAAATTTAGTTCGAATAGAAAGAAACTTATAAAATATTCACAGAAACCTCAGGAAAATATTTTCTTCTTCCTTGTCTATAACTCTAATACCTCATATCTTTAACAGAAATCGTTAAAGTAGTTTTCCATGTAAAAGGAAGTTTGGGATGTGGGATATCTTCTTATTGCACCCTTGAAAGGTGTTGGGAGTTACCACGAAGTTTGGTGTCGACATGTTTTTGAGTTGTTCTGTCTCTTCCCCCTCCCTGTCACTATCTCATGTGCACGTGCATTCATGGATTCCTTAGTAAAAGCTTTTTCCTTTTGGGGAGTGTTTGGGAGGCCTGTGCATTTTGGTAAGTGGTTTTATAGGTGGGAGATAAAACTAATCTATTTTATAATTAGTCTGATAATGCATTTAAGGTGTTCATAGAAGTAAAGTGAAACCAGCTCCTATCATGCGATTTATTCCACGTGGGGAATACATGTCTCTGGTGGACTAGTTAGAGATGAATTTCCAGCGGGATGGGATGGCTCATGCAGTTTTGTTTGTGGCCAGCTTTCGGAAGGTCCGCGGTTGCTTTCCGCGGTCGGCCGACCTGACCCATATTTCGGGGGTTTCCCGCGTCGCCAGGCAAATGTTGGGTAGATTAATTACTTCCCTTGAATTTCCCGTCTCTTCATTGTGATTTCACATCATCTCTCATCTGGTGGTCTCTTTCAGGGTAGAAGTGCCGGCGGGAGTATCGGCGGTGCATGACTGGATGACATGCTTCTGGTAAACCCTTCCTCCTGGGGTAGGGAGGTCTCTGGTGAATGCACCGGCCTAGGGGGCCGTTTAGGGACCGCGTGGGTGGGATGCCAGTTGTACTGACCTCTCGGGAAGTTTCCAACTGGTGAATTGTCTGTCCTCGCACTGTCGTGACCCTTCCGCTCGGCCGCCCCGTATCCTCTCATCTCATCGTTCCTCCCGGCGATGCCTCACTCGGCGCATAGGCATAACAGAGCAAGTCGACATACCGAATCCCCTCTATAACATTCTATCCTACCTATGAATCAATTCCTTCTGGACGAAAGCGGGGTAACAAGAAACTACTGCAGCCAATTCATAAAAAAAGTTGAGGTGTTTCACCCATATGAATTTCTATTCACCATAGTACACCTATTCCTACTAACACTTATTCATGTTATTTTAGTTAATTGATGGAAATTAATCATTTCTCCACACTAGCCGTCTATAGGCTAAGATATTTGATGGGTAGAGTCAACATGAAAAATTCAATGTCATGGCCGGGATTTGAACCACGGATCTCCTGGTTTCCGTCCAGTCGCTCTTAACCTTTGAGGAAGGCACGTTGGCCATGGTAGCTCAAAGGTTAAGAGCGACTGGACGGAAACCAGGAGATCCGTGGTTCAAATCCCGGCCATGGCATTGAATTTTTCATGTTGACTCTATCCACTTATTCATGTATCTACACACTCCCTGTAAATCGATACAGACGGTTCCGGTTTCATGCTTTCCGATGAGAATCGATCTTCTACGTTCTTTATTATTTTCGGGATAATTACAATATCACCAGTACATGGTTTCCATGGCAACAGACTACAGCGTCACAAGGCTTTATGAAAATCCTGTAATTCAGCAAAGCGTGCGAGATTGATTGCTGGCCGCTCTCGCTAAGACCCGGCCGTCAACTGCACAAGGAACAAAAACAACCTACAGAACATTTGCATATAAATCTTCCTTTTCGGGATGAAAGGGAAAAAAGAAACAAGAATAATGGAGATGAAGAATGAGAAACACGTGTATCCTGAGGAGCCGGTTACTGCCACAGCTGGCTTTTCTAATATTCTTGAACTTGATTAATTACGAAAAAGAACACCAGGTGACAAGGAATCACACGTATTAGGTTCATACGATTTTATTTGCCCATTTCTTAAACTATTCTTTAAAATCCTAACTCTGAGATGCTTTTATTATGCATTTCTTTAGCGGTAGCGTGTCTACCTCGCGTTCAAGTGGTTCCGAGTTCGAATCTCGGTCAGGGTGAGATACCTGGATACGAACTTTTCTCCGAGGTTTTCCGTAATCCTGAATGTCGATTAGCTAAGTTCCTGGATCCTCGACTCATTTGAGCACGAGTTCACCCATATCATTCATCCTCCGAAATGACTTAACATTGGAGGATGTACTTTAAAAAAAAATATTATGATAATACTAGGTCATAGCAAAATCTTTCGTTTCGCATTTGAGAAAATATAACTGTTTTAAAACTGAAAGTAACGAATGTCTCAAATGAGTATCCGTTGTGTACTGGGATGCATATGGGCGTGGTAAAATTGGTAGCCGAAATAAGCAGGAGCATTGACCTACGAGCAGGTAGAGGCCGTTCTTCCTCCCCTTACATTAAATATCACGGTAAAGTTAATATTGTGTTCTGCTTGTGGAGTCAGTATGTTAACTATTGCCAACATAACTGACGTGAGCGAGCGTGTTAGCGCATTTCTCTCACTGCGGAGAATCATTTGAGACATCCAATATTTATCTTTACAAAAAATGCATTTCACATACATTGTGTGCTAAAACAAGATCTACTTTTTATTTTTGCAGTAAGATGTTCCCTTGCGGTTTTCCAGTTATGCTAACGTCATTGCACAGTGAAGAGGACTTCAGAGGCTACCCCCAGAAAATTCAAGATATGCATATGATTTGTCATGAAAATATCTTAAAACACAGTGTTTATATCAAATGGGTAGCACCACTTTTGAGAAAACAATTTGCTAAAAATGTTCCTTACAAAGGGTAGTTTGGGGTGGAAGGGAAGTTTCCTGAAAGTCTCCGTATCACACCCGTGGAAGACGCTGAACATTAATTACAATTCGACATTTAACGAACATTCCTTTCTTGAGTTATGGTGTTCATAAGACACTTGAACCTTTTACTATTTTTTTTAGGTCTTTGCCTGTTCTGATCCCATATCTATTCAGACAACACTTTTTTGGTCTTGCCACCTCTAGGTTTATACATTAGTGCCATTTTTGGTATGCTATCCTCCGACATTCTTTGAAGATACTGTATTCCATTGTTCCTATGTTATTTTATTTGTTGAAGAGATGGTTATACTTTCAGATCCTCTCTAATATTCCCATTTCTAATGTTTTCTAGTAAATGGTGTACAACAATTGACAGACCGCTGCCTCACTTCCAAGCACTGCTACCGGTAGTGGCATTGTTGAATAAACTGTTAGCTGCGTATCTTTTCTTACTTTGTATCAAAATTTTAGGTGTGGAACGCATACCTTTACTATCTGCTATGAGGTTTAAATGGAACAGAAGACAAAAGAAGTTAACTAATCACTTGTGTCTGTTTTAATTATACAAATGAAGCTATCGATCGGCGATAATCTTAATTAAGCTCTGTGATGAGACGTGGCATCTACTCCTTGAGTAAATCTGTTTTTCTTCCCAAAAAGAGCACTTTTGCTTACCAGATTACTGATTGGTCACTTCAGCCTAAGATGAGATTACCTGATGGAAGAAAATGTTAAGAGTGAGTGATCGTAAAGGAGAAAACATAATAAAACTTGAAAAGCTTATTGGCAAAGTGAGACGAAAATGGCTATGGAAAACAGGGAACATCAATGAGAATAATCAGGGTTCTAATGTGATAGGAAAATTAGTATGAGGTGTATAGAGAAACCAAATTTGAGAATGGAAGACAAAGCGTGGATGAATTCCATGCTACCAGGACTCCCAGGTTGCGGGTGGGCTATTTTGAGTGTCCTGCTGGAATAATTAGGGACCCTGTCTTTGACTATTACACATCGTCCAGACCTCCCCTTCAACCCTTCCACTTGGGAGTCATGTTGCAAGCACAAAGGGTCCTCTATGGTATACCTACTAAGTCCTCAGTTGAAATACAGGAAATGTATGAGCCTACGGTTAATTACTCAATAGACTACCAGTGACATTTTTTTTGGTAAACCTACCACTCTCCCAGCTGTGCACAGAAAGCTGGATGGAATTGGCGTTATAACGGACAGAGTAGATCTCATGAAAGTTGCTCATATATATTCATGGTTGTGTAAAGGCTCCCCTCAGTAATGGATCAGTCCCCGTGCTATTCTATTTAAAAACTGTTACAAGGAAAACGAATTGTTATAGCTTCTGTCCGGCTAATAGGACCCCAGGAGTATCTGCATTGCAAATGTTCTATATCTCGCAATATCTGCCATCTGCACACTTTCTTGCTAAATTAATCCCTGCCGAACTCATTCCCTTGTAAATTGCTTGTTTCCAATGAGAGGGAATGCCGGACACAGCTGCCACCTGTTAGCGTTCCGACCAAACACCCATTTCCTTCGCTTACATTGCTTCCTAGAGAAGGCGCTTAAAGCAGAGCAACCCTCAACACATGTCGCAGGATTCAATTGCACTGCAAATACAACTCTAATGGAAGGGGTGTACTGTTACTGGCTTACCTCCGTATACATTCACAGACAACGCTGTAATTACGAATCTGCCTCAAACTGCACTGCACTTGTAGGGATCGTTTTATACTTCGGCTGTATTGTATACCGAAGTCGCAGCATAGAGGGAATATTTTGACACTGCAGCGAGCAACGCTTCGTTGAAAAAGAATATGCTTATGTTTATAGCATCAAAGAGGCCTATAACTTGCTTTGTGACACCCTAGTCTAACCGCTGAGCCTAAAAAATTGCTGTTTCCTGTGCACCTGAACAACATAGATAGAACATTAAAAGCTGGCCAAACATAGTCATTCAAAGGAGGACATGCAAATGTTCATCAACCATTTGTAAGTGCTGGCAATTGCCTATCGCTCCACATCAAAGTTTGATTAAGAATTTTCTTTCTGAAACCTAAGTCACCAAAGATCAGTGAAGCGGGAATATTTTTTGGTCCTCAGATTTTGAAAACCTGTTTTAATATGCAGGAACGAGCTGCCGGGTTCCTTTTCAAAGACATTGTCATAAATGTTCTAAGAAACTACAGTACTGAACATAACAAGGAACTTTTCAGTGAGCCGATTCAGAACTAAGGTCAGGGATGCAGGTAATGTTTTTGAAAATGCATATATAAAACGTCGATCTTGAACACTTCGCTGAGAATCTCGGCACCGTCAGCGACCAACATGGCGAGCGTTTCCACCAGGACAACACTGAAACGGAAAGAGCTACCAGGGAAAATTGATCCCAAATATGTTTCCCTAGTAATATTTGATACTCAAGAGATATTCCTCAAGTAAAGTACATCTGAAAACTACTTCAAGTACGTGCGTAAATTACAAAGTGGCTAATGTTCTCTTTTCTCTATATAGAGGATTCGATTCACGGTTGGGTCGCGGAATTATTCTTAATCCAGATTCGTGTCCTATTCTCTAAAGTATGGAAGGATGAATGTGATAGTAAATATGTCTCTTCAGTGTCTCATCAGTAAGTACGCTCACTTTCTTCTCGGGCAGCCAGCCAGGTGAAAAGATGATTAAATATCGACGTTTCGGGAGTGTAATCTCTCCCATCATGAGGGTATTTATAAAATGTTATAACCACAAAATGAAATACTGGATATAACACAAATATAAACAAAGACAAAACACTATCAAAATTCCCATTACTGAACAAAAGACTGTTTTCAGTAAATTAAATGCCAGGTCAGGAGATGGCGTGAGTATAGAAAATTGTGTCAAAGAAACCTAACTACTTAACATGATTATCAAGCTGTATTGATCTTTGCTGCTTAATTCGACGGATTTTTATTTTTAAGGCCGGTTTCCAAGAGGAGCTGAACTGAAATCTAGCATCGCGATTAGGCGTGCTCCTTTCAGAGGAAATCGAAAAAGCCTCCCTACTTCTCCGCTCCCAGTAACTGTTGCATTTTGCCAGGATGGTCGTCTCCCGAAAATTGGATCTATGGTCGCTATCAAAACAATGCTGTGCCAGCCCAGACTTCTCAGGTTGCATTAAACGAATGCTCCGTTCATGTTCGGTTATTCTAGTAGCGATGGTCCTTCCGGTTTGTCCTACATACGGTGTCCCACATTTACAGGGAATGCGGTACACTCCCGGAACTTGGAAGTCCAGTTTGTCTTTCACTGGTCTCAACAGTTGTTTAATCTTCGGAGGTGGCTTGTGGATGGTCCTGATGTTGTATTTGGCGAGAATTCTGCTGATTCTGCCGGATAGATTGCCGGTAAACGGGATGCATTTGTTCAGTAATGCGAATTTTAATAGTGTTCTGTCTTTGTTTATAGATGTGTTATATCCATTATTTCATTTGAGGTTATACAATTTTATATATATCCTGATGCTGGGAGAGATGCACACTCCCGAAACGTTGATATCTAATCGTCTTTTCACCTGGCTTGCTGCCCGAGAAGAAAGTGAGCATATTCGTCGCCAGGAAAGCTTAAGGTCTTATATTATCATCAGTAAGCAGTTTCAAGTTAAAACTCTTGGCATGACCACAGAAGTCACCTGCGACGTCATCGTCGGGTCTAACGCTCTGCACAGGTAGTAAGGTTACAACTTCATTCTAAGACTGGATCCGTTTGTCACGTGGAGTTACCCAAACTGTGACGTCCGCTACCTCCGATGCTAGGGTGACAAGGATAACAGTGGAATGAGAGGAACTACAATTTTTATCGTGGACTCCGAACCACAATGAACCTTGAGGATGCTTCATATGTGCTAGTCAGTCTTGGATACGGCTGAATTAAAATCACCACCCCTGAGCCCAGATTCGAACCTTTCCTTCCCTTCATCTGCACATTGGTTATTTCAGGGACAACTTTGATCAATCGAGCAACTTGGGACGGTTCAGCGAATAACCAATGAACTTATAATTCAAAGCGTGTAGGAAACAAAATAAGAAAAACAAATCTAAAAGCAGTGCTTAATAAGTTGAGGTAAATTATTTTAATTCAATAATGTCATATAGCTATACTGAGTGGTTAAAAGGAATCCCCAATCATACTATAAATCATTCTCACAATTTTTATCTGTCGCAAAACATCAACTAAGCATGCTTAGACATTTAATTCAAGGAAATATATCCACCGCTATACGTCTTAGTTAAAAAGCGCATTTTCTTGCTCATTCTTGCGGCGGAAGTCATCTTCCAGGTAGGAATATAAAAGATTTCATTGTGAGAAATAATGAAGCACAGCCTCGGGGTTACGAGAAGAAAGGAGGCAGCACGGCCATTCAAAATGTCCTTCACATCCCTTCTCTCTTTTGTAGCTCTTTTCAGCACAGCAGACTTACCGCTGAGGTGAAGTGATTATTAAATGCAGCCAAAGAACTTCCGCTTCAATGAACAGACCTTTGGAGGAGAAACATGTGAAAATAAGCTAAACAGATTGTATGGGTTTATCATTAAAACACGTTCTCACTACTGTCATTTGTTTATTTGGATAAGCTGTGACGGAAAACTTTTCCGTGTAACATCCACTGCCAAAACGCAGGGCAACTTTACGATATCAGAACAAATGTTGCCAATATGTTTCAAACTAGGTATCACATACCTACTTCAGCATATATTTAAACGATTATATAAAACGTCCCATTTTTTGTTCATTAGGAGATCGTGAGCAAAAAAGATCAGATTTCAGATATTTGACATAACGGGGTTAAGTTAAATCAGAGAAAATTAAATATGCAAGAACAAATATTTCGGAGAAGCCTACTGCTACGAAAAATTTCACACTGAATATTTTAATGAGGTATGTATTATCTCCTATGGGTTTTTGAATAAGTATTCAAGTTTCACATAGTATAGCATTTAATACAACTATAGTGGACTTATAATTACAGCATTATTTTAGTGCCTCGAACACTTGAAGCAAAATCCTCGTTATTTTCAAGAGGGGTAGAGCAATCCATCGTTCACGGGTGTTTTAATATCCATTACAAAATAACTAGTACCTTTAACATTTGAGCACTTACTGAACAGCGACTACTTAAAACTAAAAAGAATTTCAAATTAGCAAATAGGCGTTTACTTATTGTATTCATACATAATTTGGAAACCTTGTATTGGAATCACGGATAAATAAACACAGAAGTCAAGCATCCTTGGATATTGGAAGCAGAAAGTCGCGCGAGCTTCCCTGTTTCTTGTTTAAGGACATCCTTTCTTGCAGCACAACTGAGGGAGATCTGGTGTGACCTACATAGCTCTATTAAGGTTGCAAGCCACCCCCTCGAGGAGTAAGGGATGAAGTGAAAGAAACATTGGATATTGCATGCCACAGAGATGTGGAAGTCTGTTTATAGACTCGAAGAAGCGTTCCATGGCTGAGGCACTCGCTGAGAGCACGATGACTGACTCGTCGATCTAGCAGCCGTCCTTTTGGAAAGGCATTCGTGCCACGTCCGGCACCTCCATACGCCGCGAAACTTTTAAGTACACCTAAAAGGCGAGAAGAAACGGGAAGAAAGGGGAACGATGGAAAGGACATCGTTGAAGATGAGAAACCACCCCAGCACTTGCCTCCGAATGCCACCCTCAAAGATAAGGCTCGGTACTGTTAAATGTACGAAGACACTTGTATTAGCATGGATAATGGTTTTAAGACAAACTATCAACCTAGGTGTAAGACAGGGCTGCCCAATGTCGCCAACTCCTTTTAATATTTATATCGACGCAGCAGTTGCCGAATGGCAATCTCAGTTGAAAGTAGATTTTAAGTTAGGTCGTACAATCTTAAATACAGTCCTGTTTGCAGATGATCAGGTCGTTCTGGCAGATAATGAAGACAGATTACAAATAGCTTTGTACCAACTCGTAAAACAATGTCAAAGAATAATTTTATCATTTCAGCAGAGAAAACGAAAGTGTGGCTTTTATTGGCGAATACCCAACACGATCCAAAATGCTCCTCAAAAACAAAATACTAGAACAAGTTAAATATTTTAATTACTTAGGATGTGATATTTCCTATGAATGTGACAGAGATTTAAAACAAAAGATCTATAAATTTCAAAATATATGTGGCACTATAAAACGAACAATGAAAAACAAAACAAGAAGATATACCATATTAAAGTTTTATAAAAATATGGCAGTGCCTGTTATATCTTATGGAGCCGAGACCTGGTCCTTGAACAGAACTGATAAAAGAATAATTGAAACGGCTGAAATGAAACTTGAGGTACGTAGCTGGCTGTAATCTTAAAGATCACATTAAAAGTGAAAAAAAAATAAGAGAACTAAAAATATTTACTTTAAATGACAAACTCAGGGAGCACAAACTGAAATGGCAAGATCATCTCTCTCGAATGCCAGAAGACTTACCAAACAGGCCTTGCAGTATAAACCAGTTGGTATTAGAGATGTTGGAAGACCACGGAGACCTGGGAAGATCCCTTTTGAGCCGAAACAGGCCTATCTGGCCTATCTTGAAGGTTGATGATGACGATGATGACGACGACGACTGTTAAATAAGAAAAGTTGTGGCATTTCTGAGAGGAACATAGCATACCTTGAAACACAAACGAAAACTATCAAGGTAGAATACCTCTGTAGTAGTCAGTGAGCATGCGTCAAAGGTTCGAAAGGTTCTAACAATTGAATGCCCTATGTCCGATGAAGAAGTGAACTCTACTTCCCCCTGCTAGGATCAAAACTTAAATGGGTTACAGGGAAGCTATTGGTACCGCTACTCCCTACAAGAGCAATTCCGGTCACCGAGCTGCAGACAAAGGCAAGCCTCGCTTAGGCGCCATTTCAATTTCTTGCACAGCACACATACAATAGAAACGTTAATGAGGTTCTCCTCGGACTGCGGTTGGACCGCTACATTTTATGACAATGCCTTGTCAAAGTCCGTGCTCGAAAAAAGCTTTTTAATAAAAGTTTGGGGGGACCTGTGGCCATTAGCTGTCCGCTGCAGCCAAATTTGTGCGCCGAGCTGCGGGCCACTGCTAATAAAAATTAACAGCACCCAGCGTTTTATCACCGCATTGACAATCCCCTCTTAATTAAAGCACATAAAACCTAAAATATCGGAGCCAGGGGGCGGAAGATTTGCTGTTTGTAATTGGATAAAAGAAGCGGATCATTATAAACAATCATACGCGCTTGCTACAACTTCCCTGAAGTAAATCACATTCCAAAAGCGGCCTTGTTACAAAACATGCAATTTGCTGAACCGTATTAGTGTTAATACACGCGAGTTCTATTGTTCGAGGAATACGCCTCCAAAAGCAATTTCCTCCGATATGGGAAAAACGTTATTTGGTGTTCATATTACATATTTACGGCACAAAAAGTGATATCCGGGACTGCTCGCGCTTGGTAATGTCTTTGTTGCTGTACCCCGCCTCCTAAGCCCTTGTTTCAGAAATATGTTGTAAGTTCTAGCTAAACTGTTCAAGTTGTTAAGTAGGACGGTAGAATCAGGAGAAGCCAGTTTAAGGCTAGCATAATGCAGCTGCAAGAAACAAGAGGTCTCGTGTGTTAGCCCCATAGAGGTTGGAGAATGATTATTTTTCAGTAACAGTACCTACCGATCTAGGTTCACAAGTAGTACATGCTATAACAGTATTCTACAACAGTGAAGAATTTACACACGATAATTATGCATAAGACCATCCCGTTGAAATGTATTGCTGCGCGGTGCCTTTGCTTCCCCTTTTGCCTGATTGGCTAACGTGCATCTTTGAATGGTAAATTAAAAGCCCTGCACCACCACCACCACCACCACCACCACCGCCGCCGCCGCCGCCGCCGCCGCCGCCGCCGCCACCGCCACCACCACCACCACCACCACCGCCGCCGCCTCGGTAGAGTAGATGGTACCGTGTCTGCCACACGTTCAAGAGGTCCCAAGTTCGAATCTCGGTCAGGGTGAGCTAGCTGGATAAGGTTTTTTCAGGGGTTTTCCCTTATCCTAAAAGACGACCACTCACCACCACCACCACCACCACCACCACCACCACCACCACCACCACCACCACCACCACCACCACTACGTCACAATAGCTGCATATGGTTTTCGTCATTAAGAGAGGAAGATCTGTTATTAAGAATTAATAGGCTCTCTATAATAGGCAACTTTGTCCCTAAAAATTTAATTTGACAGCTCTTTTCATGCTAAATAAGCAACCATTTATATTACATAAAAATCTATTCTTGGTCACCAGCCAGTAAGATAAACAATGCTCGTGGAAGTTATGGAAATCAAGACAGTATTATATCGAAGAGGCTTTAGATGCTCTTGGTCCACGTTAGTTGATTGACGAGTTTTTTTCGCATAAAGTCGTGATTCTTGGTCTGTTGCGAATACTGGAAAGAACGACGATCCCTCGTTCCTTTCACATTCAACATGCAAGAGTGGATATGCGGACTGTTCACAATAACAAACGTAGGTTATTTGATAACTCTGGTAAAAAAAACAAGATTTTTTTTTGTGAACATTTCGTCTTATTTCTCGACAAGGTGTCCATTGATGGCTATACACTTGGTCCAGCGATGTTCTAGCTTTTTCATCCCGTCGGAAAAATAGGTTCCGTCTAAGTCTCCAAAATACAGCGGTGACTATCACTTCTTCACTTCATGAAAATTTCCTACCACCAAGCCAAACTGTCAAATTTGGGAATAGAAAGAAGTCACTTGGGACTAAGTCTAGTAGAATAAGGTGGGTGAGGATCCAATTCAAAGCCCAACTCATGCACTTTTACCATTGCGATAGCTGATGTGTGCGATGGTGCATTATCCTGGTGAAACAACGTTTCAGTTTCGGTCTCTTTACAGTCAAATCATGTTGCAAACAATCCAACAATAAAGCATAATAGGCTCCAGTTTTTTATTTTTTTTATTTAAGCTTTATCAACCAACGTTAAGCTATATCGGACGATAAATGGAACGGGTAAAATGATGCTCAAATGAGCACAGGGTCCTTAGAGCTTAGAGTTACCCGAAATTCGTCTTTCAGGATAAGGGAAACCCCCGCAAAAAACCCTATCCAGGTAACTCACCCTGACCGAGATTCGAACTCGGTACCTCTTGAATGTGAGGCAGACATACTACCACCACGCTACCGAGGCGAGCCACCAGTTATGGTTCTGCCTTTTTCTAAGTAGTCTATGAGAATTATTCCTTTTGAGACTTCCCCCAAAAACACTGGCTATCAACTTACTAGCTGACAAAATTACCCTTTCCTTCTTGGTGTACTTTCACCAGCCTTTGTCCATCATTTTGACTGCTGTTTTGACTCTGGTGTGTAATGATGGATCCAAGTTTCATCCACAGTCACAAATCGGCCCAAAACGCCCTGCAGATTGCACTTAAACATCGACACACACTCACTAGAAGTGTTCTTCCGGATGCGCTTTTGGTCGACTATGAGCAATCGCGGCACCCATCTTGCACACAACTTTGTCATTCCGACTTTTTCATGCAGGATATTGTACAGTAACTCAGTTGAGATGCCCACAGCCTCAGAAATCTCACGAATTTTGATTCGGCCGTCCTGCATTAACAGATCGAGGATGTTTTCAATGGTGTCCTGTGTGGGGACCTCAATTGGGTGACTAGAGCGCGATTCATCTTCGGTACTTCTACGACCACATTTAAATTCATTGATCCAAATGTAAATGTTCTTCACTGTTGGTGTAGAATTCGCGTGAACTTCATCCAATTCAATTTCAAATGAAAATGTTTAATAACAACACTAAACTGTTTTTTTTTTTCTTTCCAATCGCAGCTATCACACTGACTAGTTCAGATTGCTGTCAACAACGAACTGTATATTGTAGTACATTCAAATTTACTGTACTATCTTCTGAATAATCAAGCTTAACACCCACAAAGTTGTAACAAAAAATTTCCACTCCTTTGTGGAAATTTACCAGACTTATCAAACGACCCTCGTATATGCCGCAATGCTTCTACTTATTTCAGTGAAGCATAAAGAAATGACTGCTATTGCAGACTCGAAAACTGTATTTCAATAGGAAAATTATATCATGACGGAGAGGTTTAAGGCATCCTTAAAGTTAGTACAGTAGGGTAAAGGGAGGTATTTTCGTGACATAGGCAATTTCGTGATAGTTTTTCGAAGATTTGTCACAGAGAAACCAATTGGTGTTAACGCGCGTGCCGATAGCTCCTGAGCTCTAGGAACAAATATGTCACTACCAACAGTGAAGACGAGTTAACACTAACGTTTCTCTGTGTCATCCCTTCGAAAAAGTATCACGAAATTGCCTGTCACGAAAATACCTCCCTTCACCCTAGTTAGTTCGTCTGAACTGCTTAACCCTTGTGAGCTAATATAGCAAACCGGATTATATTTTAACTTAAGAAAAAACAAAACAACATTATCATCTTCCCCAGAGTCCGGAAGTATAAGTGTGCGAATGTGTGCGTGATCTAATGATTAAAACCCAAGGGATACGAGTCGACACCTTCGAGAAGTTTCAAAGGAGAACGGCCGCCGATATGACACCTGGAGCTAAAGGCGGGGTATAAATGGAACAAATAAAAAAATTAAATGAAAGCACTAAAGCACGGCAAAGAAGCTTTAGCAATAAACCTTCAAGAAAAACTGAGTAGATCACCATTGGAAGCTTCACTGGTTTTTACGAGTTGAGGAAAGACATGAATGGTTTCAAGACAAACTATATAGATCTGTGTACATATTTCCCTTGTTTATATAATATATGATGACATTAAAATAAGCTATATTGTGTGGTTTTGTTGTATAGATAATTTTAGCGAAAGCAGCATTTAAATTGCTTGATGTCACGAGCGTGCTTCTAGTCGGGGAATGCTTTCTTATCGACCTGATTTGCATTACATTTCGTCTCATCTTCAAGGTTTCATGGTGTACGGTGGTACCGAAGAGATACCATGGATGGGAATGTGTATTTCCCATGCTGAGGCTTGCTGAGGCCTCCTGGATGTTTTGTTTTATTTCATTCATTTCCGCAGCACAGATCTCAACAGTCATAGTGTACCAACTGTTCACCTCAGTCCTTAAGTTGGTGAAATGTGTAGGATATGCGGAATGTTTTATTCTGTACATATTAGTTCTATGATCGAGTTATCTCTTTTTACAGATTTTAAATAAAACACTTCAATTTCTGTATTTAAAAGAAAATTATACCTTCAGTACCAGAGTAATAATAAATCAAATAAATATTTTACATAGATAGGCTTTTTCGTATGTATTCCACAGTGTAACATTTAAAGTCTACGTACAGCTAACATCAGGTAATGATAGGAATCCCTCTAACACGGAAGCCTTACAGTTTGACAGAAGTGCTGTAGAGCAGAACGATTTGCAATGCAAAATACCTGTCATTTAAAAGCTGAAGTCCTGAGCGTGGAAATGGAATCGTGAATTTGATTGAAATGTAATAGGGAATATGTCATAGTGGCGCCTTCGCGTTTAACGTTTCTTTCAGTTATACAGTCAAGTTTAAAACACTGGGTGTTCTTGCTTAAATGTGGATTTCCATATGGAATAAATACGATACTGAAATGTCATCTTGGTATCTTACATTTATTGAATATTTACAGCCAGGTTGACGCTGAAGAGGGAAGTAAACCACATAAAATTGAGAATTAATTTAGATTACAAAACATTTAAATACCCTTAGCTTTGACAATCGTAAACTCAATAGTTCGACATATTTCACAAAGTTTACAAAAATTTTGAGGATGGTATCTTTATACTTTATCTCAAATGAGGGCGAGCTGAGTGTCATATCCAGGAGGGAGCGCTGTAGAGGGGTACTGTGACATGAAGTAACGTAGCTACCCCTCTATCGGAGCTATGGCATAACGAAATTCTCATTTTTATACAGCTAGAATGTCTGTACAAGTGACAAACGAAAGTGCTTTATTCATTCAATAAATGAAACTAAAATACCTCATTGTTATATGAGAAATGAATATAGTATCGACTATAAATTTTCAGAAAAAATGAACAAACAATACTCCATATTTACAGTTTTTAGAGTACATAAATATCACCTTGTTGTAATGGAAGTTGTTTATAATAGAGCCAGACGTACTATACTATGCTTTTATATGTTTTGCAAAAAATAAAAACTGCACAATTAACTCAGCGATCCTCAAGTGTTATTAAAGGGTGAATAGCTATATAAATTGCTTTTAGTATGACACAAATTTATTCTTATATACTAATTTATTTTACTTCTGGGTATATTGTCACGTGAATGATTGAGGAATGATTGGAAGTCAAACTTAGCAGCTTATTATTCAATGCTTACTTCCTGGTCTGGATTCCCTTGCAAATTATAAAAGTCCTTATTTCTGATGACCCGTGAGAACAAGAGAATGCGAGATTTCACATGACATCAACTTGGCTCAGGTGGATTAAGTGTAGCTGACACAGAGATGAATTGCATTTACGTTGTTCCCTAGTTAAGTAAATTGGTAACAATATGGTGCAGTTGCCCAAGTTAAACCACTTAACGTAACATTATTATAATGATTTTCAGAAAGTGTTTTATTCAAGCCGTACTTTAACAATTATTTATGGCACGTTGACCATAGTAGCTCAGTGGTTTAGAGCAACCACACGGAGAGAGGGAGATCCGTAGTTCAAATCCCGGCTATGGCATTGAATTTTTCAGTCTGACTCTACTCATTCAAATCTTAACCTACACACGGGTAGTGTGAAAGAAATGATTATATCCATCAGTTTACCTAAAATAAAAACACAGTGGTTTAACTATCAAGCCTGGCTCCCCCCCCCCCACCTCGGTTCTTCCAGGGTTTTCCCTTATCCTAAAAGACGAGCTCATTTGAGCATAATTTCCTCCATTCCATTCATCGTCCGATGACTTAACGTTGGAGTACGTAAACTAAAAAAAAAAAAAAAAAAAAAAAAAAAAAAAAATGGTGCCTGGGACTTAAGTACTTACAGCATAGTAAGTCGCCACAAAAGGTGCGTGTCTCATAGCATATGAGAACCCCTAGTGGTCTACCGGGAAACATGAGTCAGTTGAAGAATTTAGTGTCATGTCAGCATGTTGACCATAGTAGCTAAGAGGTTTAGAACAACCGCACGGAGAGAGAGAGAGAGAGAGAGAGAGAGAGAGAGAGAGATATCCGTGGTTCAAATCCCGGCTATGGCATTGAATTTTTCAGCACTGGCTCTATTCACTGAAATTATTTATATTGTTAACAATAATTTCTTCTGTATACAATTTCAATTATATATTTACATATATCCTGTAATTTGCTTTGGTTATGCTTCTTCCAATACAGAAGTACATTTTGTAATAAATTAAACACACTCCATTTGACCGACTTTCGTGTAATGTATATCGTAATTGCGTCCAGCTTGTAACACAAAATGCTTCTGTGTTTAAACAGCAAAACGAAAAGTGGAGGTGTGGAGGTTATCTTCACCAGAATATAGTTACAAATTACATGTCCTTACTGTTCACTTCCTCTACCAGTTACGTATTATATTTCACCCAAAAATTCGATATCACCAGATGAACATTTGAAGCTATCGGGATTTTTCCAGAAATGGGTTTAAGTTCATAGTGTTACGAAGGTGGGTCAAAAATAGGAGGTAATGCCTCCTATTTTCCCCCCTTAAATAAGTTATGTGAAAACTTTGAATTGTGCGCAATTCCTCAAACCTTCTTCTTCTATCCCCTGCAGGTGGCAGCACTGCACCCTCTTGCAAAATGGCTGACATCGACATTCGTATTAGACAGCGTTCTGTGATTGAATTTTTGACTGCGGAAGGTGAAACGCCAATTCGCATTCACGAAAGGCTAAAAAAATGTGCATGGTGACGCAACTATGGATGTCAGCACTGTTAGACGATGGGTTCGTCGCTGTAACGAAGCTGAAGGGCAAACACCATTGGCAGATGAAAAGCGAAGCGGCAGGCCGGTGACTACAGTGACTCCATGCAACATACAGCGAGTCGATGGCATCATTCGTGGTGATCGCCGGGTAACAGCAGGTGCATTGTGTCGCATTACCTCCCTCAGTAAAGGCAGTGTGATGACGATTATTCAACAACTGGGTTACTCAAAACTTTATTCACGTTGTGTACCAAGAATGTTAACCGCCCAAAACTAAGAAACAAGGAAAACAATAGCCTCCGAACACGTGCAGCGCTTCAATTTGGAGGGAGAGGAGATTCTGGAAAAAAAAATTGTTACTGGAAACGAAACGTGGGTTCGTTTTTTTGAACCTGAATCAAAGAGGCGGTCAATGGAATGGCATCACACAACGTCACCGAAGGAAAATAAAAATTCAAAACTCAGCGGTCGGCAGGGATAGTTATGGCAACAGTGTTTTGGGATGCAGAGGGTGTGCTTATGATTGATTTTCTGGAGCAGGGATGCACAATAAATTCTGTCCAATACGTCAGAACTCTCAAAAAGCTGAAAGCACGTCTTCGCCGGGTTCGCCCAACAAAAACTATGGCAGATGTTCTTCTTTTGCATGACAATGCAAGGCCACACACCAGCAGTTACACCCCTGCAGAAATTGAGAAATTGGGATGACAAGTCTTACAGCCCTGAGCTGGCACTATCAGACTTCCATTTGTTCGGGCCACTAAAGGAAGCTCATCGTGAGATTCATTTTGAAGATGAGGAGGCTGTGAAAACGTACGTGCGTCCATGGCTTAGGAAGCAAGACCGTGTGTTTTACCACACTGGAATACATACTCTAGTTAAAAGGTGGACCAAAACTGTGGAAAAGGACGGAAATCATATTGAATAGTGACAAACTAATCGTCAATATTGTAGTTTTCAAGCTATGTAAATTGGATTCAATTTTCTTGGCAATTAAAAGAGAAAAAAATAGGAGGCATTACTTTTTGACCGACCATCGTAGATTCTTAGGTAGTATTATTTAGTACATTTCCGTCTGCTCAGGTTTTATTGGTACATCTGTCGGTTTCTGATCACGCAGCACTTCCAAGTGGAATTCAGAGCACGTCGCCCCCGTCCACAGATAGCTGAGTAGTCCCCAACCCTGTTAACACAGATGGGCTACACACTTTTAGTTTCTGCTTCACTCACTGGACACTAGTGCCTCAGGGGTTTCAACTCAATGTTGCCTACGTGATTTTCAAATATTTTATTGTACTTAAATTTATGCTGCAATGCGACGATGTTATTAAAGATAGATACTCATTTAATGTATTAATGTATCATATCCGTGTACATGCGCCTTAACCGATGTTTGTGTTATCTATGTTTAGCACCAATACCAGGTGAAGTTTTTGTGACGGATATGAGTGCTACGCGTTCTTTTGTTTAGTTTGGTAGTTCACGTCTTTGGCGTAACTATGGTTAGCTAGCGTATAACTGCCTCGTTAGGTAACTTTTCTCAACTTCTCAACTGCTCACCTTTGTGTGCGTGTGTCGGTAAATAAGCTTGGCGAGTTCTTTGTAATAATATGTATCCCTTTCTAGATCAAACTGCATTTTCGGTCCTTTCAGATCATTTCACTTTGAGGTGTTGACGTCCCTCAACTGTTTCGATATCTTAGTTACGGAATGCTATTATTATTTGCAGACAGAATTTAATGAGAACTTTCTGTAGTGTAGTTTTCCAAAACATCCAGTCCATATGAACTTAGCATAAATGTACGAGTACATATTATTCAATCGAACGAGTTAACTCTGCACTTACGCATAAGGCTCGCAATCGTGAGCTCCCAGGTTCGATTCCCGTGGATCGTCAAATCTGGTCTTGGTATTTCGTGATTTCCTTTGTTATTATACAGCACAATAGTGGGGTGATTAATCATCTACAATAATTTTCTTTCTTCAGATGTACTTAGGGTTTATCGTACGAATGGTGCTGGACAAATGGCACGAGTGGTATCTTCAAGGAAAGTTATTCCCCGTGGACACTTACAAGCTGCCTGTTTGAACTGATCGTGCATAGCTCTCTCTGGGCAGCTCAGCAGTGTTTCTGTTCTTCGAGATAAAAAAATAAAGCCATGTTAAACAGTTTCTCATCATTAAGTTATTAATATAATATTTATGTATTGCAAACAATTTTTAATATGTTGGAAATTTAGAAACTGAATCGAAAAGCTGTAAAATACACCAGTATTTCATTCAAAGTTACCTGAGCCTAGTAAATCTTTATGGTTCAGCCGTTCAAAAAGTATTATGACTCAGAGAGGAAAATCTGATCCTTTACGAAAGAGTAGAATTCTAATCTAATCAATTCTAATGATAATATACTATGAAAAGGAAAGAGGAAAGCGTAGCTCACCTGGTGAATTCGCGCTGAAGGGAGGCAAGCCGAGCCCTACAGCGTTCTGCTTCACTCGCCGAATCTCGTAATCGCAGCTCTGTGTCCAGCCGCAACCTGCGTTCGCGGTCCACATCCCGCTGCAACACCTCCCTCTGAAACAAAACAAACGCGCCATATAGAGACCACTGCAAAAGTACAGCTATATTATACATGTATTGAGTGAAAAATAATATAATTACAACAAGAAAATGAGTAGTGATTAACACAGTAAATACGTGCATCATCACTCAGACATGTTAAAAAGGCTAAGGAGGTAAAACAGATGGTGCCACAGTGTTCTTGCTGTCTAATGCTAACAGCAGTAAATATATATCCATCTTAGAACATCAAACCGAACACATCTTTTGGAGATGCACTAAATTAAAAAAAGGAACCGGAATAAATAAAACAGGTGTCGCTCAAAATTAGAATCTACATTCACAACTGTTACACAATTACTGAAATTTCTCACAAATTCTTAACAATTTTATAGCCGCATAGGGTTGTTATTTGAGGATAATTATTATGGATTGTAAATATTGCGATTTTTAACTTCTAAAAAGGTTGCAATCTGCAAATGCCAGTGGCTGTGCACGGAAGAGTGTATCTGGTTAATATGAATAATCACGGACCTAGTGATCCGGACTTGACGCTTCACAGTATCACTCCAAAGGTTACTTGGACATCAAAATGACAACAAAACCAACTAATACGTTATTTGGAAAACACAATATACCATAAAATTGTTACAGAAGGACCGTTCAATCTGACCACAGCCGCTGAGTACAACTTCGCTACCTTTGCTATTCCATTCGAAGAAGCGGTGAAATCTTATCAAGGGTTACCCATGTCTCTCAGATTGACTTCAGACTGCTAATGCTCCATCGCCGAAAGCCATCAATTAGCTACATACATAACTCTCGCCATGGCTACAGCTCTCATCGGCAGTAGGCACGGTAAACCATTTGGTGAAAGTCAATACCGCCGTTTTATTTGCCATCCTAACTTCATGTCTTCCTTCTGCCATGTTCCTCTCAAAATAGCCACGACCCCCATTACCTATATTGATCGCATGCTACATCTCAGAGCTCATCGAACCTATTCTAGAAACTGCTGTTTGCCATAAAGGAGGTCTCAGCAGTGATGAGTCCGCTTGATATTATTCAAGAAGTAACTTATAACTGGAGGGGCATACTTACAAGTGGTTTCCATGACAACCTTCCTATGATATTACTTTACCTACGCCTGCTATTGAGCTTTAGTAGGTAGCAAGTTGCCATGAGACTAAAAATCCCCGAACTATTACACGCAGAATATGCATCAAAGTACAAAATAAACAGTGAAAAAAAAAAAAAACCTCCGACCATTCATACAATCAAGCACATAAACCTAAACCAACGCTTTGGCCGAAAATGTGTTAAAATAAACAAATATTTAAACTAATTAATGCATTATTTTTACGTTCGATAACATTTTAATCATTTTAACTACAGACTGAATATGAACACATAGATGGAGATTTATTTAGGGGTAGTCTTATTTATTTATTTATATATTAAGTTTTTGAATTTGCAAAATTGTCACCAAGTTATATAGCTCAAGTGCAAACAGTTGAAAGCTGATAGCCAAGCAGTGCTACAGTTATGTCTATAAAGAGATGAAAAAGTCGGGGAGAGATGCAAGTACTATATGATTGAACGTAGGAGTTCAGTAACGCTTGGAGGTGTAAGGTAAGCCATTTTGCCAGGCGCTGCATTAGAATTTAAAATATTTGGTTAAACGGTCTAAGCAGTGCAGATTATTTTATGCCACGGCCGAGATTCGAACCACGGATCCGTTGCATTGGATTTTTCATGTCGACTGTATAAATCCAATATCTTAGCCCGTATACGGCTAGTGTCAAGAAATGATTAATTTCCATCAATTAACTTAAATAATAAAGAGTTAAATGATGAAGCCTGGGACTCAAGTACTTACAATAGTAAGTCGCCACAATCGGTGTATCTCGATGCGAGAGCCCCTAGTGGTTTGCCGGGGAAGTGTGTGAGTCGAAGGAGAATTTAGTGTCATGACGGCGGGTTGGCCATGGTGGCTCAATGGGTGGGTGCGACTGGACGGAGACGGAGATCCGTGGTTCAAATCCCGGCCGTGGCATTGAATTGTTCATGTCGACTCTATCAAACCAGTGCAGATTATTTTTAAATGGACAACTCTGCTTTTAAACAGATTGAAGATTGTTTATTTGTACGTTAGGCTTTGAAAATATGGGTAGCAGGAGTTCTGAAGCATTTTTATCAGATTTTGTAAACCAACTGTACCAAATTATGTCAATATCTTACAAAATCCTCCCTGATACGTAACAAAATTCAGGAAATTTTATACGCTTTCTCTAACAAAATAATTTTAAAACAATAACCCTGTGCATTTACCATTCGGACTAGGTTGGTAATGCAATATCAGAAATTCTATTATATATTCAAGACAAAGGATTGAAATTGACCGACAAATATGAAATCTCCATATATTATTCAGTTTTAAAATTGTTGGAAATCTTTTACAATCTATGTTCATCAGGAAGAATAGTGCTTAAGTGCTTCTTAGTGAAAGATTATCAACATCGGAGAGAGAGACATTCTCTCTTTATAATATTACTACATGCACATTAATATCAGAGGGAGCTGCAAAATTGATATCTTCAGCCGATCAGGGAGAGATTGGCTAGGCCAGAGGTCTGACAGAACAATGGACATTCAACTAGTAATCTCCCCTCCCCCAGGTGTCATTTGATTGTGGAATAGCTATCAGCAGGTATTCTATAATCACTGAGGTATACAATTTGCATGCAACGTTTTGCAATCTGCCGGAAGTACTGGCGTTCAGTAATGATCAATGTGACCTTTCTCTACCAAAATACGCATTTATTTAAAGTGGTTCTAAGGGGCCGACACAGTGAAAATATTATAAAAATTGCACATGGTTATGACTAAATGCATGTTCTAAACTAATATACAAAGTAGGGCATATATGTGAGAAATATTTCACCACTGAAAACTCCTGTTCTTTCCGAAACCCAGAGGCGTATTAAATGTATTCTAGTTTTAATATGTAAATGACAAAGGTAAATAGTATTTACTGTCTGCCCACCACAAGAAAGCAAGAGATGAATGAAGGGGAGAGGGGTTTGAACTGCTTATCTGCTCTGTCAGTGGACCTGGAAATGAGTGTATGAGAGTGCACTGCAGTAACTGCAGTGATAGGCATTATACATGGATAAGTTATGACAACGCTTGCGTATTTTAAACGAATTTAGCATGCTTGTCATACTGGAAAGGAGAGCGTAAACACCGTGGGGACAGCAAAAGTGATTAGATTACATATTCCTCTAGCTTGCCTTCTTGTGCTGGGCAGACAGTACAAGATAGAAAGCGAAAACATTACTCTCAAAAGAAAATTCCAACGAATTTCTGACTTCTATTTTAATTTATTTATAATGTGAACATTACCGGGAGAAACACGAATCTGTTGGAGAATTTAATGTCATGTTGGCACGTTGGCCATAGTAGCTCAAATGGTTAGAGCGGCTGGATGGAAACAAGAAGATCCGTGGTTCAAATCCTGGCTATGGCACTGAATATTTCAGTCCGGCTCTACCCTTTCATAGTGCGTCCTACACACGGCTAGTGTGAAAGAACAATTAATTTCCATTAATTGTACCTAATAGTGGTCTGAACTATGAAGCCCGGGCCTTAAAGTACTTACAGCATAGTAAGTCGCCATTAAGATAGTTGTCTCATGTGTTTATGAGAACTCCTAGTGGTTTACCGGGAGAAACACGAGTCAGTTGGAGAATTTAACGTCATGTTGGCACGTTGGCCATAGTAGCTCAATGCTGATTAGAGCAGCTGGACGGAGACCAGAAGATCCGTGGTTCAAATCCCGGCTATGGCATTGAATTTTTTAGTCTAGCTCTACCCTTTCATAGAGCGTCCTACACACGGCTAGTGTGAAAGAACAATTAATTTCCATTACACGTATTCCCAATTAAAAGTTGCAGTACAAATGTGACTACAAAATTAAATAGAAAAGAATTATAACAACGTGAAATAACATAAGCACCACAATTTTAATTACAAAACGTATCATAACAAAAGACGAACCTAAAAGAAAGAAAAGAAGAATTCGCAAAACTGGTTAATATGTACAACAATAAAAATTTACTAAGAATAATAAATCCATGTCGCGACATCCCATATAGGGCTAAGGCCTGCCAAACTGACTGCCTGCCTCACGCACACATACGCAAGCTAAAGGTGGCGAGCATCCAACCGATACGCGGAGGAGATGTGGTCAGAATCTCGACACCCCCAGTCGGAAAGTTGGCTTTCTTGACCAGGGGCGCTTACCTATCGCAAACTCCCCAATTTTCTCACGATGCTGAGTGGGCACCGGTCCTATACCCAGGACTTAAAATCCGCACCCCCTTTGGTGGGATCGAAACCGGGCCGCATTCCATGGCAGGGAACCAAAGCATTATGCCACGGTGCGGAACTAATGTGTACAACAGAACAGTTAATCTGTTGTTAGTAGTAAAGAATTACAGGATAAAGCAAATCTTTTAATATTCGTATTCTGTTCAGAATGAAGTAGAAATTATGTATTAGTGCACAGAGTAATAAATAATGCCAACTATTGATGCTCACTTGGAAAACATCACATACACCAGTCTGTTTATAGCAGTATCCTACATATGCGATATAATGACAAAATCTTTCAATAACTGCCATTTAATAGTAGTTTGCAATATTTTCCCATTTTGTAATAGAGTAGGCTAAATAGTAATTCTAAAAAGAGAGAACATCACAGATACGCTGCAGTAATAAAACGAGGAATGTTAAGTTTTCAGAAAACTGAGGGCTAAATTGCTATTTTCATCTCCCATGATGCAGGTTAGACAATTTTACTGCTTGTTTTATATTTTAATCCGTAGATCACCAAATGTCGCTATGTGTACTTTGTAGCAATCGCCAACACTGCACAATAAAATGCATAATAGCAGACTTCATAGATTCCTAATAGAATGAAATTAGAGCAAAAAAACATGAATATAGCACCATGCTTTAAAATTACTGATTAAGTTGCTTTCTTATTGGTGAGTAAGCAAAAATGAGACCATACATTGGCTGAATGACGTCACCAACTAACTGCAATTTTCAAAACCTTTAGCTTGCTTGGAAATGTTCATATTCACCATCTTCAACGACTATTTCGTTGTATATTGTCGACAGTATGATAGATCATATGAAAACTAGAGTCCACACTAAGTAACTAGGAAACTAAAGAAAAGTAAAAACAGGTTTGAAACGGTGGGGGTGAGGGTTTATGGTCATCAGGAATAAAATATCCACCAATATTTCACATTACTCATTTGTGTGAATATCAAAGAATTTTTAATCCGTATACGAAGTAAAGGGATAAAAGCTCAAATACATTTTTTTGAGTTTAGATTCTTCATTCATAAAGATATGAGGAGAGGTAAATTAAAGCAATTAAATCCTTATTTAAGACTTAAAAAGTCAACGTGTAGTATTGGGTAAGCTACTTATCAATCAGATGACATTTCTTCCTCATTTGTAAAATTTAAAAATAAAATTAAATGTCTTCCAATTTGGTGATACTGGGCAATGACTGAATGGAATGGGTAGCGATGTTCAAACAGGCCCTGTTCCAGAGAGCTTAAATTTACCCGATATTTACATTCTCAGGATAAAGAAAAACCCAAGCAAGAAAAAACCTTAAGCACGTAACTTACTGTAACCGGGATGCAAACTCAAGAACTCCTGAACATGAGGGAGATGTTATCCAACACTGTTTGCCTATTCACAATTCTTGTCTACCAGATAGGGAACAACTGGCCTATAAACTTCTGATACTTCAAAATAAAATTAATGGATAACTTGAAACTGTTAAAAACACCTCTTTATTTCCAAAACCTTCGAGGAGAGCAAAAGAAGATACTGGAAGGGAAAATAAAAACTCATAATGGGGACTCCCTGCTACTGTTGGAAGAGCATTGTAAACATAAAACTCTATTTTGGAATATAATAAAAACGCCACAACTTGTGGTCCTAAACCACACGGCAGTCAACTGTTTTGGACATATTTTTTACTCGCCCCCCCCCCCTCCTCAGATTCCTTAGCGTGTGCAGAGGCCATATATTGAGCCTAAAAGGTGTGGTGCAGCGCCGAGCAGAAACGGTAGTTAGACCAGTAAATCCTGTAGCAGATTATACTCACAGAAAGACAAATGGGCTAACGTGCTCTCCGCCAGAGGTTCATCCACAAGCCTTAGCCGAAAAGTAAACTTAAGAAGACGCCGTTACGTCTATGGAGCTGCAGCACAGTTTACCATCGTAAGGGTGTGTTTCAAACAGAAGAACATTAAACAGCAAACCAAAAGGAGTTTCTGCTTAGGATTAATAATAAACTTACACATATTAAAGAAGTAAAGGCTCCTGCACACAAGCCATATCTAAGAGATGATCAAGTTGTTGAAGTGATCATAAAGATGGCTTTAGGACGCCTTACACTGTCAAATCGAGATTATTAGAAGTTATATCAGTTAAAGATATTCGTTACGCAGTATTTCATATAATTGAAAGCGCCATTGAAGCTTTCATCACGTGAACCTATTGCATTTGCTTCAAGCTCAAATGCAGTCAAGTTGTATGCTTCATACCTATGTTTAAATATTTCGTAGATATCAAATTCTTCAAGTGTGGCTCAACTAATGAAAATGGCCTTCTAAAAAGGAAAGTTTAGCTTTTATATAGTATTATTAATTAGGATTTCTTATTTAATTGTGCACAATAATTATATTTTACTTATTTGTTTAACATGGTATTGCATTTGTCTTTTTAGTGTAAGTTTTGTAGCACTTCACGGGGGGGGGGGGGGGGGAAGAAACCATAACTGTTACCCACTTTGGAGTACCGAGGTAAACTTTTTTTCCTCATATTAGAAGTTCTTTTCTTTTTTTTCAATAAATTGGTACCACTGTTAAGTATGGCATCTGTGTGGTTACGCCATATGTCTTCTTTATTTGGAAATATTTGCGAGTTTGTTTGGTTTATTTATACTTTAAAGAGATGTTTATGTGAATAATATTTTTTGTATAAATAAGGCGTTTTCTTAAAAATTATTGTGGCCCTAATTTAGGGTTAGTAGCAACTTGATTATTTTCAAAAATGTTAGCAGAAAAATTGTATAATTAACCAAATAAATGGAAAGAGAGACAAAAATTCAATGACATAACCGGCATTTGAACTGCGGATCTTCCTGTCTCCGTCCTAGACATGTGTAGGCCGTGAGCTGGCATGTTCGCCATGGCAACTCAGTGGTTAAGAGCAGCCGGACCGAGGCCGGAACATCGATGGTTCAAATCCCGGCTGTCATTGAATATTTCAGTCTGACTCTACGTTTCCGTACTTTGGCCTGTGCACGGCTAGTGTGAAAGAAGAATTAATAACGAAATAAACCTATAAAACTATCTACATTTATAAAAAATATTATTTGATAAAATTACCCCAATGCAACTTGAAGGCGTTCTCTGCATCTTGCAAAATGTCCAGTCTGATAACACTGGGCAACAATGAAAATATTTCGGGCTTGAAAATAGTGAATTTAGATGTATTTCCATCCGCTGAATTAAAAATAAATCACTATAGAAATGATACATTAGCTCTTATTTTGAAGATAAAGTGACATTTCCTTTTTTAGAGTGAAGATTTTAAATTTGGGGGAATTTTATTGGGAGTTGGCACACCTGTTAAATAACCAAACACAATCAAAGAGAAATTTTGGAAATTAGGTGATGCAAAAGTTAAGGAAGGCATTTTTGTCGGACCACAAATAAGAGAACTTGTGAAGGATCCTGCATTTGACCAAATTTTGGAGGGGAAAAAAAGGTAAGCCTTCAATGCTGCTGTTCATGGATTTTTAGGCAACAAAAGAGATGACAACTACAAGAATTTAGTGACAACGCTCCTGCAAAAATAATGTAACCTTGGATGCAACATGTCCCTTAAGATCCATTTTCTCCACTCCCACCTAGACCTTTTCCCCTTATTTGTGGAGATGTTAGTGATGAACATGGGGAGAGATTCCATCAGGACTTTTCTGTTATGGAACAAAGATATCAGGGTCGTTGGAATGAGGTATTGCTTGCGGATTACTGTTGGTCTGTGTATAGGGATAATGCGGAACTCCATCACAAGAGACAAGCTAAAAGACGACGAAGTAAATAGGCCACCACATGATTCTCTTCAGACACGACTATCTGCGAAGTATTTTTCCAGCAATTTAGAACTCTTAGCATGTAATTACCAGTTAATAAAATCAAATGCATTTTCATAGTTTTTAGCATGTATGTAATTAAAATGTATCTTTTACTCTCAATCCGTTAATATGTAATACTTCCACCTTGTGTATATCATAGAAACTAGAGCTAATAAAAATGTTTCATTCTCATATTTGTTTTTTTTCAACACAAAATTAGTAGGAATTGCCTCATGAAGTGCCAGAAACTTTCAAAAATTATTTTTTTGTTGCCCAGTGTAATCTTATACAGCTCCTGAGACTCATAACTCATGAATGTAGCAAATTTAAGCTTGTGGCATAAAGCTTTAACCTTCATTTAAGACGGAAATTATATATACTTAAAGCATTTATGACTTTCACCTTACTGAAACCAGATCATGGATAATTCAAGACAACAATGACTGCAAAGAACAGATATTGTTTTAACACATTTTGAATCAACATGTAAATATTAATGACCGAACTTAACTGTTAATTTTTCCAACAGGATTCTGATCATGACTACAATGGTCGCCGTTACGCCTCTAAACAGCAATAACGTGACTACTACATGGGCTATGTGACATTGCCAAGCAATATTACGCATCCATGCATCCGGAGCAATGGAAACGACCGCATATGTGCATGTACGCTTTGTACATATTTGTTGGTAAATACTCCTGCAGCCAAAACCTGCACACCTGCTTCCGTTTCTGGCTGCTATGGTGGTAAATATTAATATTGTAGTTGCCGAACTCATGCTAATAACTCTAGATTTTGTTACATCACTCATGAGGGGCTCTTGGAAGAAACAAATAGTTGAAAATCAACTAATGTTGGTAACATTTTTTATAATACTTGACTGATTTTCACTATATCACTAACTTACTTGATTGTACACACAATACCAAGGAAGACATATTAATTTTGATGGTCACAGAATACACAAGTGGGGATGTATTAGCCCTAAGGATTGTTGAACATGAACTGTACATACATGGTATTCCATAATTCAACCACAGCCTTTTGTGGGGTATAGCCGCAGTAATAGGAAATCTAGTTTGTGTTGACAAACTTTAAATACATCCTAATTATTTCCTAATTTGTATTTTCATTTTGATAAACGTATAAATAACGAACTTAATACGAATACAGTTCTGATTTCTATTTAATTTCTATTCCATAAGTACAAAAATAGCTACCACTGCTGTAGTTCAAAACCACGAGTTTGGGCCCACCTCGGTAGCGTAGATGGTAGCATGTCTGCCTCACGTTCAAAAGGTCAAGGGTCCGAATCTCGGTCAGGGTGAGTTACCTGGATAAGGTTTCTTCCGGAATTTTCCCTTATCCTGGAGGACGAATGTCGGGTATCTCTAAGCTCTATGGACCCTGGACGCATTTGAGCATTATTTCAGCCGTTCATTCACCGTCCGATATGACAACATTGGAGGACGTAAAATTACACACACACAAAAAAAAATCACGAGTTTGTCCTTTTCTGGAAAAAGGAAAAGAACTCCATCAACAAGGCCTAAGTACTACTAACATGTCCAGCTTCATTTGGAGAATCGCATGTATGGGACTGTAGTTGTCAGTCTGGTGGTGGGTTCAAATCTCATACCAGCCATTTATTTCAAAGTTAAAGTATTTACTACTGAGGTATTCATACATAGCATGGCCACAGTTACTAATCAGCAGCAACATAAACTCAAGGAGTTTTATCAGTGATATATCCACTAGCTAGTAATTGAACCTGATTTATTGCAAACAGCCATTATCTCCAAGATCATGCTCTGTCAAAGTATTATCCAACACCTCTGTAACACCTGAACTTTTTCGTGAATGATATGTGTTTTAGATCACAGTATTGATAAACATTGAGTTGGTGCATAAGCTCATCCGCCCTTCTTAGCCTTCCTTTTCGTTATTCAATTGTTTTTCTACATTTTGGAGTTTGATGCGAACAGGAACTTGTATATTGTTTACAGCTCGTTTTGGCCATTTTCAAGGCTAAAAATTATGCAATTTCAAGTATATATAAAAATTAACACTTCGGCGCATTTTACTCTTCGAGTTTTATCAAATATATAGTGCTATAGAAGCGACGAGTGGACATTTTTTTTTTAAATTGCGTCCTCCAAGTTAGGTCATATGGGACGATAAGTGAAATGAAACCAGGGCCCTGACCGAGGTACGAGAAGAGAGTGTGGTGTATTCGGGAGGCAGGGCATTTGTTGAGAGTATGACACGGAAATGCTTTTTCCCCCTTTCCAAGGACGAAAAACCAATTTCTATGATGGTCAAACAGCAATACATGAACACCGACGGAAAAGAGAGGGAAGACTGCAGGTTAACTGTATTCAAATATACCTGTATACGGCAGGTGTCCCACAGGGTTCTATCTTGGCCCCGACTCTATTTAGCTCCGACTTCTTTAGCTCTTTACGCTGATGACACAGTACTTATATTATTCTCATGTTAATCTCCAGCACGCACAAGTAGTACAGCTCTCTTTAGATCGCCTAACTCATTGGTTCAGCACTTGGCGGATCTCATTGAACCCTCAGAAAATCGACGCTAAAATCTTCACTTTTCGCCGATGTACTCCGCTTACTCCGTTGTGTCTCTACAGGAACAATGTCCCTTGGCTCCCCACTACAACTCCCGTTAAATACCTTGGAGTGCTTTTGGACTCTCGACTGACCTGGCGTGCTCATATCGATCGTCTTATATCACTGGCCTCCGGGCGACTTTCAAAACTCTCACCTCTGTTACATCGCCGTTCCAGCCTCGGCCTACAGTCTTCATTGTTACTCTACAAATCACTCGTTCGTCCGCTTATTACATATGCCTGCCAAGTGTGGGGGGCTGCACACACATGTCATCTGCGTCGTCTTCAGGTCATACAGAATCGCTTCATGCGCATCGCTACCAACGCTCGATGGTTCATCCGTAATCAGCAGCTCCATCACGAACTAGGACAGTTACCTCTTCACGACTACATTCGCAGGATCGCTCCTCGTTTCTTTTCCACGCTACAAGAAGTTCCAGGAGCTGTGCATTATAACATCAGAGTCCGCACGTGCCAGCCCTCACGCTTGAAGAGGAGACTACCATAGGACCTGCTTCTAAGTGATACATCTGATTCGAATGATTCTAGTGCTTGATGTCTGTCTTACATCTTTAATATTGACATAATTTCTCAGAGAGTATTATTGGAGTTCTAACTTAATGTAGTTAGGGGGCGGCCTCTTAGCCTACTCCTGAGCGTTATTGTTCTTATTGTACTGTTACCTTCTTTTCACTCTGATCTGTAAAGCATTGTACTGCTGATCGATCAATAAAAATTATATAAAATATATACCTGTACTGCGTGCAATAAGTTAACGAATCCTGCATCCTAACAGTTCTACGTAAAAAGTTTGTATTGTATAGATAAGAATCTGTTGAAGCAAATCGTCCATATGAAAGTAACAGAACACATCAAATTTATCCTTTATTGCCATCGTATCATCTAGCTCACATTCTTATAATACAGACAGCATTTAAATGAAAACCACAGATTAACTTCTGAGACCTTAAGTAAATACACTGTGCATTGAAATGCTAATTCTGGAACCATAGAAACATTCATGAAAAAGAAACAGACCAATACAAATACTTAAATCAATGGATGCTGTATTTTATAATGAACACCTGGTATTTCTGTAATGTATGTTGTAAATCTGTCGCACAAAATGGAACTATTTGGATTTGGATATACACATAGTAATATTTTAAGTATAAAAGTGTGTACATATTATTCATACATATAAACAACTTCTGTGGATAAACAATATCAATCCAAGATAAGTATGCATTGAAACTTACATCTTTATATTGAAGAGTGGGCAGGGAGATAGCATGTGGAACGCTACGTCGCATTCATATCGCTTTGTCTAGAAACTCACGCTTCCCCTCCCAAGACAATTGGAGCATAGTACACAAATTCGCATCTTAGTTAACACCTAACCTGTTTTATCCGTGTTCAAGTTTGGCTATCTGGTGATGAACCAGTTTGTATGAAAACCGCCTAAATCAGTTCGTTCACGATGATCCGCGTTAAACAATGCGGAAATGGCGCAAATTATGGAATGCTATCATACCACTGTGCGGCATTTGTATTCTTAAGATAGGTGCAAAAATCAGCGAAAGGCCCTTATGTTCCTCTTTGATGGCTTGTCGTATGATAAAGTATTCATTGGGAATATTGTTACAGATGAGGAGAAAACGGAAAAGGTGCCTAGGTATGAACTTAAGGAGAGGAAGGAATGGCTTCGCCCACTGAAAACAGCAAGGTTGGTGCACATCCTAAAAGGTTACGTTGTCATTGATTAACTAAATTGGCCTTCGGTTACATTGTTACCAAAAAATAAGACGATAAAAGCATTGCATATACTGAACAGCTAAGACGATTCGCTGTAGCTGTTGAAAACAAAATACTTGGTAAACTGATAGAGTCAACATGAAAAATTCAGTGCCATGGCCGGGATTTGAACCACGGATCCCCTGGTTTTCGTCCAGTCGCTCTTACCCATTGAGCCAACTTGCCGTCATGACATTAAATTCTCCATTTGACTGTATATTTACCCGGTAAACCACCATCGCATTCGAGATACACCGTTTGTGGCGACTTACTATCGTAAGTACTTGAGTCCCAGGCTTCATCATTTAACTCTTATTATTTTAGTTAATTGATGAAAATTTATCATTTCTTCATACTAGCCGTATATAGGCTAAGGTGAAATCTACCAGGGAAATGGGAAATATACAAGTAAAATGGAGAGTTTAATGTCATGACGGGAAGTTGGCATGGTAGCTCAATGGGTAAGAGCGACTGGACGGAAACCAGGAGATCCATGGTTCAAATTCCGGCCGTGGCATTGAATTTTTAATGTTGACTATCTAACAAAAACCTTAGTCTATATACAGCTAATATGAAGAAATGGATAATTTCCATCAATTAACTAAAATACTTGGTAAACCTGTATGTTACTCCAGGATAGAGAGACACCCGCCTAAGACCAGAATCATCCCAAGAATTGCTGAACACGGTTAGGAACTGCTTCCTCACCCTTCCTACTCACCAGACTTGTCCTCTTCTGATTATTATGTTATTTTTTGGTCTCTAACAGCACTCTGGGTTTTAGTCCCCTTTACATTAGTAACTGCTTTAAAACTTGCATGTCATGTTGCTAGAAAGTTGCGTGTAGCTTGTTAACTAGGAAATAGGACCGGATACATTTATATTATCTATTAATGGAATACGCGATAAGCGAACACCTGCCTGTTGTCAAGGTGAGACTCGCAGGCTGTAGCACAATCAACGAACCCTTTGTGCCTTCCAATGTAAGCCCTATGAGTAATAAAAGTTTGTCCGATCATTTTTAAATGGTTTAATCTGGCATTAATAATTATGGCAAAGAAACCTCAGGCAAATCCTTGTAAGAATGCATTCAATAATTTCAATATTTTAATTTTCCTGGAGTTTTCCTGGAATCTAAAGAAAGGAATTAAGAGTTGGGAGAATTTTTGAAAATTAAATGTTTAATCTTTTGCCTGATAATGCTAGAAGGTTCCGAGTTCAAATTCGGGTTGAACGATGGGATTTTTTCCCCTTTAAAGACAATCTCCCCCTGTTCTCAAAGAGCCACGAAGTATTAGTAAGGAAGTAAATATGTGTATGCATGTGCGTGTGTGTGCGTGCCTGTAAATAAAGTATTTAAAATTTTAAATAAATAACGCTTTCGGAAATAATTAACGCAGAAAAATTTGAAGCACATAAATGAGTTCTTTTATAATCTCTACATAAGTTGTGAGGAAGGATTTTGTTTTATTTCCAGTTTACCATTACATAAAAAGTCATTAAAATGAAGAGTATTTCTAAATAGGTAGGTCTTTTGGTTATTCGGTGACGTCAAAACGTAAACTTTCGATAAAACCTCGATATTGGAATGCAATATTCCCTCATAATAGACAATAGAGTAAGTAAAGACAATTTTGATAGTATGAAATTACTTAGGTACTAGATGTATTCAGACTCGGATGAACTGTTTAATTCATACGTACTCCCAAAGTAACTTACTGTTGTTAATATTTGTGAAAGAGGTTCAGAAAGCTGGTTAGTAGTTTGGGTTTACAAAGGTGGTTACTTTGTTTAATGCAGGAAGTGTGTACAGCGGGACACCGTGGAGAATTTCTTTCGAGAGAAGCCAAGCCTGGGGGAAATCACGAGGCGCTCGTGTCAGCTTGGTCATGTATTTAAATTAATTCATCGTGTGAGACGTCCCTGCAGCCGTTTGCTGCATCATTTAGTACGTCTCCCGCGAGAACAGGGACTCTTGGAGCATTACCTGGAACGTTAATGCCCCACTTGATTAATCCCGTATCTCATTCTGTGGATAGCCATTTCTCTAGAATCTGACTTGAGGTACTTAGGCGCTACTCTATTCACAATGACGGTTAGCTAGTACAACGGCAAATGCAATGCTACATTGCAACTGAAGCTGCAGGTGACGTTGTGGCAAAGCTTCTTCAATATATCTAAACAATCGTGCTTAGGTTACTGATTTCTATAGCTACTCTGCATCCTTACATATTTATTCTTAAGTAGAAATAGATCTTTCATGCTCTAATAATCACTTTAATATTGTAACGTAGCGGCTATGCCAGATAATTGAACTGTAAGCAGATAAGCAGCGCGTCTAACCAATGAAAAGTTTCTCCTTCTCGAACATTCTGGAAATTTACCATGTTATATAAACGAACGCCTTTGCGAATAAACTACATGATTGCGTTTCTTGTATTTGAAGTTTGCGACGATTGTGGTGACTGTGCATAAGATTTTTCTACTCCCCAGCGAAAGGATCGTCCGGAAGAGGCTACGTCGGGCGTATTTCATTACACTGCTCATCGTGGAACAAAGCAAAGTCGTTCTGAAATGGACTGAAGTATCAGAGAACAAACTTCATATTAGCTAAATGACAGCCTGAGCTGAGTGTTGTCTCTGGGAAGATAGAACATTATTTGACAAAAACTGATTAAGTTTATCTTCAGAAACTGGAAAACGTTAGTGCGGATATACATTGAAAACTATCATAATGAGTAACTAAACATAACCTATAAAATGTACGATTGCCAAACTGCAGGAAAGTTTTTGAAACTTAATTTCTAAAATAAATACTGCTTAAAGCTACAGAAATGTTTTCCTTTGGTAAATAAGGTTTACATTCTCATTATTACTAAGGTACTTTAAAGAATAAGATTAACTAAATGTTACGTATAATTATAACCACCACACTTGAACTCATTCCCGAGAACAGCCATTTATACCACCGGGGAACGGTTACAACCAAAGAAAGCGGAGGTAGCTTCACCAATACGGGATAGCCCGCCTCGGTAGCGTAGAAGGTAGCGTGTCTGCCTCATGTTAAAGAGGTCTCGAGTTCGAATATCGGTTAGAGCGAGTTATCTGGATAAGGTTTTTCTGGGGGGTTTCCTTATCCTGATAGACGAATGTCGGGTAACTAAGCTCCAGGGACCCCGGACGACTTAACGTTGGAGGAGGTAAATTAAAAAAAAAAAAAAAAAAAAAAAAAACGAGATAATTATGTTCGTGTGACCTACCGTCAGTGTTACAAAGTTTTAACAATGATTCGATGGCACATTCAGAAATATCTTATTTATATTAAACTGTGAAGATAAATAAAATATATTTATAAAACATACATTTAAGAACAGCAAATATACAGCATCATTTCTGAACTACGAAATATTATGTTTATTAGGAAAACATGCAAATTATACAACAGAATATATGATATAAGTTGTTGGAAATTTAATGATTAAATCGCATATCAAGTGAGAATACTTGATCACTACAGAAAAGAAATAAAGATTTCCATTACAACCCTACACTTTCATTTATATATAGACTAAGTGGGAAGATATTATAGTGGCATAATAATTAAAATGGAGAATAGGCTATCAATTGAGGTAGAGTTAAGTTGACGATGGGAGGAGAATGTGTGGTTCAATGTGTGCAGCTTGTGTAAAACATCACGACAGTCCCCACTCCTATTGATACGCAATACCAAGGACCACTTGCATAATGAAAGAAGTGTCCACGAATTCTGATAACTTTTCTAATGTCTTTTTCCTCCACCATATTTCAATTCTAATCTTGTGCATATGAAATTTTACGTTTTTTACAAGCTGTAAAGGTATGCCTGGCGTATGAGTTATGTGTGTTTACAATTTCGCTATAGAACATGTAATTTAGATTGCATAAAAAGAAATATTTTCCCCAGCTCTCCCGCTGGTGTACTCTGAGTGGTGTAAATTTTCTGCGACAGTATATTTTGCTCCCTTAATAGCTTCTCTGATATAATTCACTCTTTAAAGGTTACTTCAACCGTATGATGTTCAAAATGAAGGCGACTAAGTAATGTGAGAACCAAAATAATAAACTGCGTAGGTTTGCAAGGCCGTTGTCATTACATAGAAAATCATTACGCTACTGAAGATGCTCGACACAGCTTCGGACGAAACGTCTGAAAGGAGAGTTTGCACTGGACCAAGGCCCACAAGCCCGGATGATCCTTTTCTGTGTAGAATAACACACAAAACTTGCTGCCCAAGATCTGAGATGACAAATATACTGCGGCAAAAACTTCAAAAAGGGCTCAATATATCATATATGAAAATAATAGTACTACTATTACTTTCTTTTAATAAGATATTTAATCCAAGATTTCATACTGGAGCAATGCAAATATGCACAGAATGCATGAATGAGGCCAAAGACCTGAGGTGCTCGAATTCTGCCCATTTTGAAAATAAACATGTTTTAGTTGCTTTGTAAATATCAATATATAAAGAGCTGTGTAGCTGAAAGTAACAACTCTGATATATCGTCAAGATGTCCTAACGGTATCACACTTAACCTGCATTGATTTGGCATGTACACCAGTTTTCGCTATCCAGATGTTAGGATACCAAAAATGTTGCTGTACGTATTGCAAATTGTGGAAAGAAAAACACATCATGGTATTCATGCTAATATTCACACATTTCAACTTGAATCACAAAGAAAATTACAAACGTTTGATTGTAAACTAGCCGTGAATATAAAATTTATTTTCTGATTTTAGTAACAGAAATTAAAGGCGATATTTTTGGCCACTAACCTGTAGAATGGTTTATGTTTCGAAACTCGAGAATTTTCGAAGCTAAATTTTAAGTGTACACTCTAAAAATAATGGAAATAATAAATGTTTTATGATTTACAATTTCTTGTGAAGTCCCAAGCCAGTCTGCAACAAAAATCCATTGCAGAAAATAGAACATTCACTCATCGCCAAGCACTGATTCTAATGACTGAGAAAAAAGGTAAATACAATAGTTATCCAATTGAGGTCCGAAGCTCTTAAGATAAGCAGCATTATCCTCTACCACCTTGGTGGTCGGTGAGCTAACCGCATTATTGAATGCAGCTTTTGAGTGTGCCGGCATATTAAGTAAACTCCTAAAGTTGCAAAGAGGAATTGTTTAATTATTGTTTACCAAGAAAGAGAAAATAGCGTTATGCTTCGTATTGTATTTTAAATGGACTGTAACGAAGGGAGGAAATATTTTTGGAGTCTACAGCAAGACAGAGAGGCGTCTAGAAGAACCAGAGTTTGCGATGTACCTCAAACGGATGCCTTTACGACACAATTATAGCTGCTTCTTGTTTTCATAAAGCTTACCTATTTGTGAATTCTTTTTAGTTACACGCTAAAGGAAGTAACAAAGAGATTTTAAAAGTAATACTGATTACTGAGTTTCTTTACTTCGCTGAAGAGTGGCGCTTGTGTATCAGTTTTGCAGTGGAAGTGTTCCTTTTTACGCCTTTAAGAAAGCAATCTCCACTACTATATTGTAGAGCATTATTTGCTGCTTTTAACAAATTGCGGCTATACACTCTGGCGTTTCAGATTATGGTTTTGAATGATTTCTTAACAGTTCCAAGGATTAGACCTTCTTGCTTGACCTACATTTCTTTCCATAAAACATAACTGACTTTAGAAACGTTCCGTAAACAAATACCTCACATGGAATATGTCTTATACTTTGGTGAAGCTACTTTATTTTTCTTCTAGAAATCATGTGCACATATCGAACTTTTCAATCTGGCAAAAGAGGACCTAGATCTTCGAACATATTTTACGCAGTACCCTTCAAACTCTGGCCTACTGATGACAATACGCGGGTTCAAACCAGCCCAAGGTGATGGCTTTTAAGGGTGTTTAAATGCGACAGCATTTACTGACATGTACAAGAATACTGGCATTGCTGATATGATCCTGGTAATTGAGAGGGTCGTTAACAAACTAATTTTTTAGTCCACAGTAACAACTTAAAACTTGTCCTAACGGTGCTGGCAGATGTTCACAATTTAAAATAAAATAAAATAATGAAACGGTAGAGCCAGACTGAAAAATTCAATGTAATAGCCGGGATTTGAAGCACGGATCTTCTGGTTGCCGTCCAGCCGCTCTAACCCGAGTTAGTTGGAGAATGTAATGTCATGTCGGCACGTTGGCCATAGTAGCTCAAGGGTTAGAGCGGCTGGACGGAGACCAGAAGAACCCGTGGTTCAAATCCCGGCTATAGCATTGAATTTTTCAATCTGGCTCTACCGTTTCATAGTGCTACCTACACACGGCTAGTGTTAAAGAACAATTAATCTCCAAAAGAAAATTAATTCAAGGCTGAACTAAATGGTGTCATATGTTCAAAGACAAATTATATGACGGGTTAGATTTCTTGTAATTAATATATCTACGTCAAGATATTCCCAAATAAGCATTTTATTATAATCTTCGCAAAAGTTAAAGGCTTATGGAGGCGAACCGTACTGCAAACCCCAGCCAATGCTCTGCTTGCCCCGCCTAGCAGCGCTGCCGAATGTGGTACACGCATCTCACGCGCCTGAACTGAGGACATTATGTTAATTAATATAATAAATGCTTGAAAATTACAGATGCCATTCTTCTAATAAGAAATAATTTTACTTGCTGATCATGACCGTACAAAAGTCCTGTCTCTACGATACTTATAACGCGAGCGATGCACTTTTTATCTTCACGTGGTTATGGTTACACCCAACATCCACCCATTCAACACAGATAAGCCTGAAAAACACCATTCTTTCCTCATAACATTTATCTCAAGCATAAATAAATAATGCACCTACTATTAAAACAGAAGTCACGCACTTTGAAACAGAGTTAATTTTCAGTTCGTTTTCAGAGTAGAGGTGTCGTTTTGTTAAAGCGAATGACATCGTTAAAGTCGTGTGTTGAACTCGAGCTGAAATATTGTTACTATTACATTAAATTATTATTTTACACATATCTGTTTTCCAGTGTTTGTGATCCGAGCGCGTGAACATGTCCCTTGAAGCTGGGACATGTGTTTCTTCGATCAACAAACGTGAAGTGATACATTTTCAGGGCAGAACAATTATATTTAATATGAATAAGTTTTTACGAAAGCTATCCAATTCAGGATATAAGGCAACTGTAGATTTTTCAAAATCCCAGCAATAAACTCGTAACCTTGTGGTGTAGGTAGTGTGCACATAGTGTCAGGAATTTGTAGTGAAGCAGGTTCATCTTTAGAAAAAGGGAGCGTAGCTGTGTTTCAATCTCCGGGAAAGCACCATGAAATCGGAAAGCGAGTTACTGGATTGGAAACCGTGCTTGCTGTTCCACTGCTATGACGTGTGTCAAGATAAGATCTTAATGTTTTAGGAATAATTAATGTGTTTAATAACGGGAAGAATAACCAAAACCTTTGCTGGCGGGTAAAACTATTCTTATGTACACGGAACCTCTGCAGGTACACGTAATACGCTTGGCAACAGTGCTCCGCTTGAGCATTGGCCAGCCTTCGTATGTCTAACTTTTGCGAGAGATAAAACAGTTGAAATATGAAAGAAGTTACAAATTTTATTATGTCCTAAAATACTTCGAACCTTTAGCTTTCGCACTCTAATTTCTACTCTTAGAACCCTTTAAAACTTACGATTTCAATGCACATGAACCGAGACCTAATGGCTGTATTTATTTCTAGTGCGTTTTACTTGACTTTACTTAAGTAGCACATTTGGGCAATAGGATGTTGTTGTAATCTTGTTCAAATGTTCAGCAAAATCACAAAGATAATGAACTTAAGAAAGAGTGTAAATTGTTATAAAATGTAAAGATTTAAACAAGAATAAAATAACAATTATGTGTGTTGATTTTTTGCATTATATTAAAATGAATATTTTCTAGTAAAAACTGCGATTTATCCATCATGTGAAACACGTGATTAATTAGTGTAATAAAAATAAAATGTTTTCCGCAAAAACAATTTAATATTTGTATAATAATTAAAACACACTTGTAAATGTGGTAGAGGAACATGTGACAATATCCTGGACATATTTGGATAAAAATTACAAAATATCGTCCCTGGGTAAGTTTATCGTTGTTTGCCTTAAACCTATATTTTTAGACATCCGTGTAGGAGTTGTAAAAAGGAGAGCAGAGGTTAAGTTAGTTGTCTACTCAGCACACAGACCACGCACGACCAAACACCTTGAACTGCCGGTTTATTGACTTGAGAGGAAATCACTTTAGCTTCACTGACCTAGGGCACCCTTCGTCTCCGGAGCGACCCAGTCGCAGCATTAATATGGCGATATTAAAAAACGCCCCCGAGTGAGCAAGTCAATTGGCTTTTGAGAGGAAGGGAGCAAAACTTGATTATTGCCAAGTCACTGAAATAGCTAGTCAACATCTTGTGTGCGCATGGAAATAAGTTTCATCCCCTTCTATAGATAGAATTGGACCTCTTGTGTGCGCAGTTTTCACTCAATAAACACAACTGCAGCATATGTCAAGTGATGAATCAAGCTAGTTGTCTCCCTGACTACGAGGGCACACCATGCTTTGTGCATAACTAGTGAACGGCAATCTCACAGGAGATCTCTCCATAAACCAAAACTACAAAGAATGTCTGAAATTAACGTTTGAATACTTCATGAGCTCAGGTGATAAAGGTACAGAGAACTTCCTTCTACTCCATATACCTATTTCTTGCACACTCTTCATTATTTGCTATTAATACCAGTTGAGAATTATAAGGATAAAATAAATGCAGGCGCATCTAGGTTTACAACTCTGCAGTTTAGGGACAAAAGGGATAAAAGGGTAATGTGTTACATTCACATGGCTCTCTTTATCCATCATTGTTTATTTTTACATTACTTCCAGAAACTACCCTTAAGAAATGCCGGCCCTCGTAGCCATGGTCAATGAGCGTATGTCTCTAGTGTACCGCCACGTAGAGCTTCGCAGGTTCGACTCCCGCCTTGGGTATGGGTGTTTATGTTTAGTGACTATGTGTAAAACTAGAGAAAACAAATAATAAAATAAACGGAAATAATGAGAAAAAACGGTTAAATAAGAAAAAAGAAGCGAAAAAATGTATATCTATATATATAGATATATATTTAATTAAAAAAGAAAGATTTTCTTTTATTAATTTCATATATATTACATCCATTAGATGAAAGGCACAAATTAATAAATTCACTATACAAATTCATTTCCCTTTGCCAATCTATAAGAATCAAGTGCATGGTGATAGAATTTTGAAGGAAAAAAAAGAAGTTATTGAAAAATACCACTAATAATAATGGACATCTCAGAAACAGTTAATCACACAAAACACCATTTGAAATAAATTGTATTTTAAAGATGCTTACAGCTTTTGTACTGTACGTTTATTTCTATATATTAATATTTACCATTCACAGAAAATTATACCAAATTTCTTATGAGTGAAGACTTCACTACAGTCAGAAAATTCAAGATATGTAATATTCTTTATCTATTGTCCTCTACGCGTGCCTTAACTGGCGATGGATGAAATAATGCTTAAATGAGAATGGGGTGCATTGACCAGAAGTTTATCTACCCGGATATGGAACACACTGGAAGAAAGCTTATCCAGGTAACACCCTGACAGAGCCTCGTGATGTGAGGTAGACACATCAGAGGCAGCCATTACTTTTATTTGTCATTGAAAATTGTAGATGCTATTAATCAAAACCTGCAGTCAGCGTTTAGAAAAACAACGTTTTTGAAACATATTCCATTTCAAGAGTAGCCTGGAGTTGGGAGAATTTCTTGACAATCTTTCTACTGCGTCTTCGGATATTACTGAACTTAAATATCGGTTCGGCATTTATAGAAATTTTGTTTTTGAACTATGCTGTTCATAGACACGCTCGCAGGATTCTTTCCTAAATATACTTTTATGGACTCGTGGGGACAAAAATGTATGTATTTCCAGTGAAGTTCCAATAAAGAATTTTTGGATTAGATGCACCACCTGCGAAGTACAAGGCAAAGAAAGTAATTCTGAAATATACCTACTATAGCGTGATTAGTAATCAGGTCTATTAAACAATCTAGAGTGTAGTCATATCTGAACCATTTTAAACGCTTTTGAGACCGTTGTCAATTTTTCTATATGCTGAGGAATGAAGTGTATCAATTGTCAAAGCTAAAATCAGAAATATTATTTTATTCAGGGATAGGCAATTAGAAATCTCATTATTTTCAGTAGATAAAAGATGGCCCATTATCTTAATGACAATTAACTCAGATTTTATTGCTTTTAATGAAATTATGAAATCAGCAGATACTTTACTGTGTTAATTACTCGGATCTCGTGTGTTCAAAATAATTTATTCGCCTTGAACCATCAAGGTAAAGTGCACCCTGAGAGATAGAGAGTCTTACGTAGCAGAAAGCGGATCAAACACATGCAAATGATACTCAAACCATCAGGGCGCTCCAAAATTACGTTTCAGCAAAACATCGGTCGATATCCTCCGTCGCGTATTAGCTTGGGAAATGCTGTAAGGCTTGGACGGCCTTAAAATATGTATACATGTTGGTTATTTTAATGTAACCCATTAAAATACTGACTGGAAGCATTTAAAATGTGGACATGAAACACGGTGCGGGCAAAAATAAGCAAGACTGTTGTTTAAAAAGGGCATGAATGAAAAAAAAAAAAAAAAAACGAAAGAGGAAGCTAATTGGGACAATAGTCGAGATAAAACTGCCTCGTGAGAGATGCATTGGAAGAGGTTCAGCGCAGAACGAAAAACCAAACGGTAGACATAACAAACGGTTGTTCTGCAGAAATAAAGAGGGCAGTGAAATGAAGATGAGTCTGCCGTTGCGGGAAAATGACTGATTTGATAATAACATACATGTAAACTCCTATGAGGAATAGGCAGCATCTTGTGTGTTTATAAAAAACCAAGCATGTCGTAATGTAGATTCTCCGAGGTGAAACCTTTTGTTCAAATGAAATATGCATTCTTTTCTTTTTCCCTTGTAAAAGATCATAGTTATTTTAAGATGTACTTACGCGGCTGGATTTGGAAAGGCTTGCTCCCATTCCATGCAGCTCGGCCGCCAGGGTGCAGACTTCACAACTAAGACATGGCCACTTGCTGCGATCACACCCTCAAAATGTTCCTAATTTACATTCACACTTGTTCACTCAATGCTCGTCTGTATCTGTACACCAGTGTACCGCTTCTACATCATCACATAATATCCATTGTTTAAAGCGATTATTTCCGGATGACAATTTCACCTCATGGAAAGTCCTGCAGAACAATATAGTTCCCTAACACTTAAATTGCAAATATAATTAATTCTCTAAATGAACACTTTTCGCCAACAATCCATATAGCCACTTTCTGTCTCCAAAAACTCATACCCACCGTGCTGCTGCCTGTTATTTATTGTTAAGGTAAATATAATCTTAAAGGATAGTTCTAGAGAGCCTACTATAAGTATTAAGATCGTGTGATGGATATTCTCCCCATGATTCTCTTTGCTATAACGAAAATACCATTAATAACACAGTAAAACGTTCTGCCTCATTTATTAGGTGGTCTTAAGTAAAGTCAGTTTTTGATTTTGGTGTTTTGGAAAATTAATTGGGTTTCTTTGATTTGGCAATGCTACTTACAGGGTGCTATGGCTAGTCTTGCGTACATTGCCAGCATTTATCAGTCTTCGGTTGTTAATAAACAGTCACAACATAGAGATAATAGGGTTTGAACTTAAAATACTTCTAAAAATATATTTCTTTAGAGCAAATATCATTGGGCAAGAGAACTAAAATAGACTTCATTTTAAGATCTAATTTTGCTTCGAGAGTTTCAGATTTATAGTCATAAATTATTGCACGAATATAAGCGTATGGAAAGACATTCATGGAAGTCCAGTATATATGTAATGATTTATGAGACTATAACCTCAAAATCATCATGTCTTTGAAGATCTTTGTTACTTCAACTGTTTAAATTCAACTTAAACGTATTTCTGCAGTACTCCTCTTTCACTAACAAGATAAAACAACCACAGTCTTTAAAAATAGCTTCCAATGCCTGCGATTTGAACCAATCTTTCACTGATCCATTATAAGAGATACTGCATACAGGCCAAAAACTGTTAACACTAAGACTATTCACAGAAGTGGATAATCTAATGAAATCAACAGTGTATCAGAAAATACGCCATTGAAGAATGAAAACACTATATTGTCTATAGTAGTGGTCCATACATTTGCGAATGAATTATAAGTACATTGATTGCCAAGAACAAATTAAAATCAGATGTGATTTAGTTATATTACTTCTCTTTGAAATGCAGTATGTAAATATTAGAACGAATAAATTGTTTCCTACGCATAAAAAACAACTGAAATTCAACCTCTAAACTGAGAGCCCACAAAAATTCATTTGGGCATTTAAATAGTGACCTTAAAAAGAGCTGAGAGCAGAAATTGACTTAAAGAGTGACCAACGTGTTGGCGGTAATGTATGTGGTCCGCATTTGAAGGTACGGGTTGACATCCAGCGGACTGACGAATGTGGCGGTTTTTCTTGTTTCACTCACCACCACGGTAAGTGTCAGATATAATATTTAATAACAAGATTCGCGCCTAACGCAACAGTATAAATGAAAATAGATATAAATAGCGGATGTTGTGATACCTCTCCACCGATAATGAAAACAAGTAGACTGGACGGCAAGCTAACTTCGTCTGGCCGCCACGTGTAGAAGGATAGCGTAGTTGTCCAGCACTAGGTATCTATGGACACGTGCCTTTTAACGGTCACGTATGGAAGCAAATGTAGGTAGGTACACCTGTCTGGCACGAGGCCTCTTTGGATGCGACGAGGTAAGAATGGCACACTGTGTGTATGGGTACTAGAAGACCAGCTGTGCGCCATGTGATATCTCCTAAAAGATGCGTCGAGATTTAACTATCTAGCTAAAGCGACATACTAGAGAGGGAGAGAGAGGAAGAAAGAGAGAGAGATAACCCTAAACAATATAAGTATTTCTATTTAAAAAGCTTGAATGTCACGATTTCTGGAGTTCCTTCTTTAAACAGAAATAAGCCTGTAGGCACCATTAATGTAATGACATTTTCAGCGGAAAACAAAACCGAAATGAAATATTTAACCACTGCGCGTACTGACTTACGGTACATTCTTTAAGCAAACTTAAACATTCATTTTGTCTCAGCTCCCTTATACGAGAGGACAAAGTTTGAATCATCTGAGGTTTAAAAACATGAGAAAGCTGCAGCAGTGAAGCCGAAGAAAAATATTTTGAAACCGCGTTCAGCTACAGAGCGTTCAGATTAAAAATTCTCTTCAAGTAAGAGAAAGTAAATTTTCCCCAAGCCCCAGAAGCGTTGGCTAGAGTCCGTTTTTGAAAGAGTGGAACGGGTAGAATGATAAAATAGGAATCGCAGTAAAAGCGGTGGTGCTACAACAGAAATTAATTGCTAGCATGCTGTTTCCTTCACCTTGGGGGAATAAAAGGAGAGTGATAAGATTTACGGTGCGTGAGGAACCCTTGGGCTAAAGGTCTCTCTAGACTGTTTTTGTGGCTTTGTTTTAGAAAGACATCCTTATGTCTTTTTGATAGATTCTGCTCTCCCCAAGGAACATCATGGCTAAAGCTGCAATTTTCTAGACCCCCTTCTTTTTTTGGCCGCGGGGGGGGGGGGGAGGGGTGTATCCAACTTATACGACCCATCCTTTAAAAGTAACTCATTTTTCTCCTTAAGACATCTATACATAATATTAGATACCATAACATGAAAACAATTATAAGATATATTGATTTCGAATAAGGCACTTATTAAAACAAAATTAAAGATATCCCATCCTCCATGCCTTAAGCTGTTTTTGAACTATTTCCACGTTCACTTTAATATTCCATCATGAGATCCGCCACCTATTCATTTGATTTGGTGGAAAGAAGCATAATGTAAATTGCTAGGGAAATCAGAAAGAGGCGAAAACTTAAAACACCTGTTTTCAAATACTTTGGCATTTCCTGGTTCTGCATAGCCCATAAATGCAACGAGAACATTGATAAAGCATACCAAATATGTTTATTGTGCGTACCAGTCGTCATTATAGAGGATAGTCAAGTCTGTGACCCATTACAATCGCTGGAGCTCTGTACGCTTGTAAAAAAACAAAAATTCAAGGTCATAGTCCAGATTTGAACCACGGATTTTCCGACAGCTCTAACCACTGAGCTATCATAGCAACATCCTAGCACATTCTCCAATTGACTCTCTCAGTAAAGCACAAGATCCCATACACAATTACATTATTTAATGGTGATTTACTTTGTTTTATTTACTTTATGACCCAAGCTTCATAGTTTAGGCCACGATTGTTCTTTCAATTAACGTATGTAGGACAAGGTCTGGAAAATTAGAGTGGAGACTGAAAAATTCAACGTCATCGTCGAGATTTTAATCACGGAACTTCTGGTCAACGTCAGCTTCTCTAACCACTGCGGTACCATGGCAACATGACAGCAAGACATTAAATTTTCTGAATGACTTCAAGTGTTCCCGGTAAAACAAACTTTTGTAGCTCAGCGGTTAGAGCAACCGAATGGAGACCAAGAAGATCCGTGGTTCAAATGGGTTCAGAAAAGAGCAGCTAAATTTGCAGACCGAGGCAAACAAGTAGAAAATCATGCCAGCACTGCTACTTCCTGGGAAACATTAGAAAAAACGTAGAAAAAGAGCAAGACTGTGCAATTTTTAGAACCAAAAGGGGGATTCCGTCTGGAAAGATATAACGAAGCGGTTATTAACTCCATTATGTTGGGGGCGAAATGACCATTGCAAGAAAATAAGAAACAGGTTACAGATAACGGACGCAGGTAAATTTTCCTCTGCAAACAGAACAGTTGATGACTGGAACAAAATAGCTGCAGAATTACTGGAGACACTGCCTCAAAGTGTAAATAGTTTTAAATGAGACGACGGAAGAATGAGTAATAATGTATAATTGCATATTGTATTATCACTAGCAGATATTCAAATTTCGATTATTATTATTATTATCATCACAGTGTACTCGAGACATGTTATTTATTGTTCTGATAGCGCATTGTTATTGCTTGTATTGTCATAATATAATAATTAATAATAATTAATAAATAATTAATATTATTATGTTAATGTCTAAATTTAGTTAGGTTTTGAATTGAATTACTTAGGCTTGACGGGAATTTATATATGTTTAGGTTTGACATGTAATTACTTAGATTTACTTGTAAAAAAATTAATTTTGATAAACGCTGCCACCAGGCTTTGCCCTAATCAGTGAAGTAATAAAGATATATCATTTGTCAAATCCATTTTTTGTGAGTTAACCATTTCCGAGGCATTCTTCGTCATTGGTATGAATTTTTCAGTACTTAACACTTTTCTCAAATGGGAAGTTATTTGCTCATTTGTCCCTCTTTTCTAACTTCCCTTGTTATGTAAAAAATGTAATTAAGCTATATACAGAGCAGCTCTACCAAGATTTGTATTGCCTTATTCCCATTGTACCTTCAAGGAAATATGTAAAGGAAAGTTTATATCAATTAATATGAAAGACAAAAAAGCAAATAAATATAAAAAACGAAAGTGTTTGTAAGAATAGTTTGTATAGATAAAAGTGATAACAGAAATTCACGTATTAGTGCAACACGTGCAATTTCTTTTTATCCCTCATGTATCAGCTTTCCTGATGGAATCAGGACATGCATCTTGTACGACTTCCGGTGGCGACCTGGCATTAGCAGCCGTATAAGAAAATAAATGCACAAATGTCCACCAGTTCAGTGCTAACAGTGAACGTTTACCAGTTACAGTGTGTGCTTTTATTACATTATGCTCTCTGCAGTTTAGAATTTCCATGGAGTTCCCGTTTGAAAGTTTACTGAAAATTGTGAATTGAAGATCAAACCACCTCAGAAAATATAATTTAGCATTTTAACGCTTGTTTTATTCTGAATGCTTATTTTAAGGTAACAATCATTTGTTTTTACATATTAAACTTACAAATGATGGAGATTGTGTGACGGAAGTAATAGCATTTACCTCCGAGGAGAATTCCGTACAAATCGATCTCACATTTTTAGCATTTAAGACATAACACTTCAAGAAAAATATTTTAAAATATGTACATTCTAAGTAAAGAGGGGGGTGTGAAACTTAAATAACGAACAGTCCCAATTTCTTAAGCCTCGGTAGAAGCTTTGAAGGACAACCAATATTACCTTGAATCTGCACGAAAAGGACTGTGAATCTTGGGTTAAAACAGTGACAGCTGACAGTCATTACATGAGTGTAATCAAATCTATCTAATCATTAAGAGTTTGTCAACAGCAGACAGAGCTACCTCAACTATTTCATACTATTTATACGGCATTCCATCCTTGGATTGTTAAAACAAAAGCATTTTTGCAAAACGTTCACCTTAACATGGCGTACGCATATTATATGAGCAAGAGAGAGAGAGAGAGAGAGAGAGAGAGAGAGAGAGAGAGAGAGAGAGAGAGAGAGAGAGAATACTACAGCTGGAAATCAAATATGTGGTGAAGTACCAAAATGGTACTAGAGTTCAATGTTTTCAAAAGGATACCAGACGATTTTTAAGAAAATTCTCCACCTAAAACTACCTCTTTCCGGACAAATTTTCTTTGTGTTTAACTTTATAAAGATGATAGGATTTGTTATTAAATACCATATATTAAGCAGTGCTTATACTTTTATAGTAGGTAAGATTCACTTTTCATTTCTACACTTCCATGTTTTTCTCGAAAGTTGTAACGAAGGTTTCGGTTAGGCTTTCTTAGTTTAAATATTGACTATATGGAATCGATACGATTATGATGGACAAAGAGTTTGCTCTTGCTAATTTTGAGCATTTGCTATCAATAGAATAACTTAAGACTTAATACCGACTAAATTTAAAATGTTCTGTGAGCAATGCACAAAATCTACGTGATCTAATAAAATCAGCAACACCTAAGACACAAAATATAATACTTAACAACAGTATCTGGTTATTAAGCCTACTAAGAATAATAAATTCATTTTTACGAACCTCTATAAAGCTTGACCAATGATCAATGACTTCTTAAACTTGTACTACATTAGCTATACCTACCAGGTTGAAAAATCTCTCGTATTTGAAAACAAACCGTACTTTAAATTAGTCATTTATATAAGACCTGAAGCTTTTCTGGCGACGAATATGTTCAAGTTGTTATCGGGAAGCAAGCCAGGTGAAAAGACGATTAAACAGTGTTTTGTCTTTGTTTATATTTGTGTTATATCCAGTGAATCATATGTGGTTATAACATTTAATAAATGTCCTGATGATGGGAGAGATGTACGTTCCGGAAACGTCGATTTCTAATCGTCTTTTCACCTGGCTTGATTCCCGAGAAGAATTTGAACATAGATATTTATATGCTTATTCAGTAATAACAGTATAAATATTTTCTGGAAGAGCACACATTAATTAGGCAATAAGTATTTTGTACGACACAAACATCTCACGACTGCAGTACTATCTTGTTCGATAAAGAGCCTTTATACATTAAAGCTCATAGCGTCAGCTTTGGGAAAGGTTTCAAAGTTCATTTTAAACTTTCCTGTGACTTCATCTACCACTATGTTTAATTTGTATGCAGTTGCTACAAACCAAACTTCCGAAAGCTTAATCGAATAAATATTTACAGAAATTGCTTCATTCCAAGCATACACTTCACTGTAAATACAAGGGTATAGAGGAAACTAAATCGATAGTTATATGCTGGCCTTGAAATTTGTACTCTTTTCGAGATGTAGTGCGAAACAAGTTAATACCAACCGAAACTTGATAGATGAAAAAAGAAAAAATGAAACATTAATTATCGAAAAGGCTGTACCAATAAATTGTTAAAATAAGCTTTATATTTTAAAGATATCCAGATTCCTGTGAAGCAAAAATGAGTTAACAGGTTGTTCAGCATTTTATACATATATTATATTTATGTTATATAAATATATTGAGCTGCATTTTAATCAAATGCCTTAAGAACCGTTTCCAAAATAATTCCATATAAAGTGTTGTTTGGAATGTGATCATTTTTTAAAGAAAGTTTAGTGTACTATCTCTTGGAGATTCCGAAATTTGGTAAGTTTATCTGGGTTTTCCTGAGTTGCATTGTTCACACTCCCTTCACAAACCATATTTTTTATAAAAATACCTTTTAGTATCTGGGGGCTCAACAACATTTTCAATAAAATTCCAATATCATATTCACGACCACGTGATATTGAAAGTAAAAAAGCATAAAGAAATTGGTTTTCCTGAAGATGAGATTTATCTCTATCGACTTCTCGAGCTCCAAAATCCTTTCCAAGGAATTTCTCCAACATCCAGGGAGCGAATTTCCAGAACCGGATCTCTGAGCACGTCCTTTGTTACACAATAATGTCTGCACGGTGGGTTTTAAGTTTCAGGAATGCTACACACATTTCACAAGAATTTAGTAACTTCATCTGGAGTATACGACTTTCAGGTTTAAACCATTTAGTGAGAGGATGCACAGAGTGGAGGTAATAAGATGATATATTGAGCTCTACGTATTGTTTCTCAGGAGATGCTGCTCTTCTGTTTACTAACAAATGCACTTAAGAGAAGAGAAACAGTACAAAGTAACATCAAGGTTCACTTAGAAGTCAGAAACTTTTGTACACATCATCCCAGTTAGAGATAAGAGAAGCTACAATACCCGAAGTGGCGTAATTACAACATGTTTCATGTACTTCTGCCTTCCATTAAAGCAAAGGATTGCTGACACTGGAAGACTGAATGGTTCTTTTAAAGCTGAAACAAGTACCATATAGTAAGAATCACTTTTACTGTCCCTACCACGTAAATGGTACGCAAAGAAGGTACTCCACCTGAAAACTGTGACGCCAAGACCTTAAGGGGGTTCGGAATAACCAAAAGTCATAAAACTATCATATTTTATATTTGACTCATATTAATCTGCGTTTTTCTACGATTAAAATTATATATGATACATATAATATAATTATATAGAAACCATTTTAATTACGCGTGTTGTATTGAAATGGGCCTGTTATTTTCACATAATGTCCAGTAAAATAAAAAAAGAACCTCAGCGTGGATAGTACGTTTTATCTTGGTGAAAATTTCAAAAGGGGAAGGAGGTCGGAGAAGAATATGACCACAAAAATCACTTTCATCTACCAGTAGCATGCATAGTGGAATAAATTCAGTATTTAGACATCTAGTCCATCTAGATTTACTGAAGAGATGTCTACATAGTGGTACACAAAACTCAAACGAATCACTATATAACGTTATATGGACCAGGCTACCAAAGAATGTCTTTATTGGAATGAACACATTGCACATGGGTGTTTTTGATGCTGTGGCAACCTTCAATAAAAATATAGTGAAATGTTTAGTTCTCAAGAAACTGAATGAAAATTGAACTCAATTGCATATTAGCAATGAAAAATTTGGATGCTGTTCGAGTAAATTGAGAGAGGGCAGTGCAAGAGATACATAAAAAGCCAAGGCAGTCTTCCAGCAGAGCTAAAAGGAAGTTGAAGAGGAGAAAGACCCAGATGACCCATCATATGGCCCAAGGACGCACTAATGTATGATAAAATCTACTACAAACTTTAAACGCAATTTCTGGAAAATCACATTTCTTCAAATATCTGATCCATTTTCTCAGCTTCTGTATCAGATACCAGAGCTAAAATTTTTGCTACATGTTTTGTATATACATACCCAACTTAAGGCAGAGTAAAATTTATTTGCAGTAATTATTTTATGAAAAAAACTATTTTTTAATTTCAATATTTTGACTTACATTAAAAAATATAATATATACATTTTACATGTTAGTCCAAATTCCTCCTGTCTAAACCACAAGGATACAATACATAGCTTGTGCTAAAAGTTTTATCCCTCTACGTTGGTTGGTTGCTGAGACAACGGGCCTTATTTATAACAGAATTTAACATTGTCGAGATAGGGGATTCCGAACCACCTTAACTGGAAACACACATTTCAAGACCCCCATGAAACCAAAAAAATATGGTTTTAGAAAAAAAGTGTGCTTGATGTACGTAAGTCCAAAGTAAAAATTTGTTAGTTAGATTAGCATATAGCAAGGATGCGCTTGGAGGATTTTAGAGAAAATTCCCCCACTCCAAACTACTCTTTACATGGAAATATTTCCAAAAATTTGATTTTCTATAAAACAGCTCTAACGATTCGATTAATGTCTTTGAATTTCTAGGAGATTTCTGGTAACTCCACTTTATTTTGGATGACTTGTGTAAATGGTAAACCGCAACACATTTGTTGTGTAGTAAGGTTTTGTCTACCTCGTTAAAGCCCATGATTTATGCCAAATTCGTTTTTAGGGATAACTATTTCGAGTTTCCTTGTTTCTGTTTAAGATTCTTATACTTCTCTAAAATACTACTTATTATTTATTTTACTTTCATCTACTGAATGTGTAAAGAAAACGGAATATCAAAGCCATAGCGGAAGCATGGAATTAGAACTTATAAAGAAATGTTTTTCTAGATGTACACCAGTAGACACAAGAATCAACTTTTTGTACAAGAGTGAGAAAGTCATGCAAGTATCTATACATTTTATTCAGTATTTATTTTATATTTCTTAAGATAAGACCTGAAGTTCTCCTGGCGACGAATATGCTCACTTTCTTCTCCTTTAAGTTACTGAAAACAGTATTTTGTTCAGTAATGCGAATTTTGATAGTGTTTTGTCTGTTTATATTTGTATTATATCCAGTGTTTCATTTGTGGTTATAACATTTTATAAATATCCTGATGATGGAGAGATACACACTCCCGAAACGTCGATATCTAATCGTCTTTTCACCTGGCTTGCTGCCCGAGAAGAAAGAGCATTTAATTTTCTTGTCCGTTGCCTATTACATAAAAAGACTTTAATCCAAACTCAAATAGTCTCTCTCCTCTTCAACAAATGACTATTACAAAATGTTATTTTTCTAAATACTTCTTGTTACAGATATTTAAAAAGTAGATTTTTATTGTAAAATGAACCAAAGTTCCAAATTTTAAAATATTTAGATTTCTTCAACGAATTTACTTCCTTCTGAATTACTTAGAAGCCAATGTCTAGTGTCGGTAACTTGTCAAGTAAATATTTTATACATGTCTAAAGTAAAATCCAAACTTATATGAAACTACCAGCAATTTGTCATTCTAAATATTTATTTTCATCAAATACCAAGATTGCATTAGTAATTTTTCTTGGTGAAAGAACAGTTACCTAACTCATGGAATCGAAAACTTACATTGAAACAAGATACATACCATAAAAGAAATATTACTATATAATTTCCAGAACAGCTCCTAAATTTTCACAAATAACACCAAGAATGCTTGGATAATCGCTTTATAGCAAATTTATTTCAGTGGAGTACAAATAAATCGTTTTCTCCAATAGTACATGATAAAAAATTAAACTCTGTACTATTGTTCTGCTTTTTGATATACACAGCCATCTAATTCTTATTACAGATACACATTTACCCATTCACTGTAATAAGATACAGAATGGATTTAAGCTAAAATGACGAATTTTTAAAAAGTGGATCGCTACGTGGCAAATTTAAGATTCAATACACCAATTCCACTTTACCACTTTTGTGAAAAACTCACAACAAAGAATACCTCGGAAACTTAACTCAAAACATTTGACAAGAACTGTGCTCTGACCATACCTTTCATAGGCAAGGTGCTGTACATTTCTTACAAGTTATAGAAAATTAACTTGGCATAAAGATGAATCGAGACTATTTTCAGGAAATTCAACATACACGTTCTCTTTGAGGCGAAAATAGCTTAAGTATATTGGGATGAGGGATTTTCTTGGAAAATGAACTTAAAGGATAAATTTCATTGTTAAATCGACTTTCACTTTTCAGGTATGCTGTTTCAGTAAAAATATATTTTTAGATTCCAGGAATCTAAAAAATTCAGATTCCAATGAAATTTCAGGATCAAAGTTTTGGTTAGAACGCAATATTCTGCTTTTTATTGGTAGGTAATAGAGAAAGTTAAAATACCGCTTGGCACACCCCACGAGATTCCCCTGCCCATTATACTTACAAGACATTGTCATATTTTTATTCAGAAACAAAACTTTCAGCTTTTTTAAAAGTAGGAGCTGCCAAATAGCTATAACTTAATATTGACTATATATACACAGAAGTAACAAAAGAAGGTAAAACTCATTTATCAGTGAAAAAAGGAGTTGCTATCGGAGGGCAAGGCGAGTAGTAAACATAATTATAAATACGAATCTCGAAATGAAATTAGTTTAAGTATAGATGACTTTTCCAACATTATTGAAAGAAACTTTAAAAGCAAAAGCTACAATATTATATTTGAAATTGGTTTTGAGGTTGAGCTGTTGACAAGGTGATGAGGAATAGTTCCTCTTGCCCCAAGGATTAGTTCAATAACCTCAATTCATATTAATTTCTATTTCTGAAGGTATTAAGGGACGGTAGTCTCGTAGATTCACATTTTTAGCATATACTTATTTGTTCATCGTGTTCCATTCTTTGGATGATACATCCAGATGATGAATCTACTGGGATGGTGCGTATACCAATCCGAAGAGAACTTTTCAGAGTCCACTACTTTAAATACTCTTTGAAATGGCTCCGTGGTGACGTTTACAGCTCGCATTCAAAGATTCGCGATTCAAATCCGGGCAGGACAGTTTTTCCCAGGTTTTCCTCAGGCTTCATGACAAGCAAATACCATATACTAAGACCAGGAAAATCCCTTCCCAAAATTCGTCTCTCAAAAGTTATTTCCCTGCACGTATAAAAGGACGTTAAATACGTTGAAGATAACTACAAGTCTTTAGATACTGTTGATAGTTTACCTTCAGTGTAGCATTCCTCTAAGAAGCGATACTTCTGTCCACGTTGTTATTCATAAACAGAATTTCAAGTTGAGAACTAAGCGTTTAGCTACATCAAATTCTTCAGTTGGCATATCGAGCTCTTGCCAGTGAAAAGAAGAAGAATCCAAAACTTTCAGGAAAGTTCGTCAGATGCCATCCTTGGCAAACGGTAAATGTATAGAATGAAAAGGACTAATTCCATACTTTAATAAATCCTATATTTTTCTTACAATTTGTCTCTACGTGTTACGTTTTGATAGTTGGCCAAAAATATACATTTCATTAGTAAGAAAAGACTATGGGTTTTTCACATACAATACAAAAATTATAATTTGTTTAAGTCAATATGTAAAAGATTTAACATTTAAACAGAATTTTAGAATTTGTTTTGTGAAAATAAAAAATAACTATTTCCATTTAAAGAGCAACTTGAGCAGAGAATTTTCTTAAAACTCTTCGCCTGGCATTTTTAAACGTTGTCTTACTGAAGCACGATATATCGCATTTAACAGCTTTTATCATTTTTGAGCTGTATGTTCGCTGACTAAATTTAGATCTATTTATAAAAAGGTATTTTTTATGTTACTGATTATTAAATCCCAAAATGTTATTTACCATGCAATTGCGATTCCAAACTTTTGGGAGAAATACAGTAGTACCTCTACACTGTGCAATAGTAATGATAAATCCCAACTTGTACAAATGTGCAATTTGACACTATGAGGTATATTCGTGAAACGAGGGAAAATTTTTCAGAAACTTTCTGTTATTACAACTAATACCACTTTACTTGGAAAAACACTGAAATTGAACAAAGCTTTCTATAATGATTTCATTCTCAACTTATAAAACAGCATTAGTGCAATATTTGTCAATGATAAGACACTTCCGGTATAATAATGACCAACAGGTACTACAGAAAAATTTCAAACTAATATTTTGTGGGATACGTAAAAAAAAAAAAAAAAAAAAAAAAACATACTACACAGAGAAAATTATGTGAATGTTACAAATCACATTATTTTTAAGATATGAGGTTATGGCTGGCCTGTATCAGATGCATTTTATGCAAAGTTAACTTGTTTCAGCTTTCTGTACGTTGATTCTGAAGACGAGTGGCCATTGGATTGTGAGCATAGGATGTAAGTATGAAAATCAGAAAATAAATGAATAAAGCCCTAAGAAATGATGATGGCTTACGTTTGGTCAAAGCGCGACGCCGGTATTAACCAGAAACACAATATCCGCTGATGCACTACAAAAATCAAGATAGGCACACACAATCGAGTTACTCTTCATTCAGCGATGCTCTTGTGTTAAGTCAGAGATCGCAGGCGCTGATTCGCGTCAAGAAACAAAAACACACACGTGCGTGCGGCGCGGCGGCGTGAGTCACGGAACTACTGGCGTCCCTCGCAACGACAACAGCTACACTGCTACCGGAAAGGACGGACGGAACAAAGAAACCTCCCCTATGCGCCTGCGTTGCTTTAGTTACATCTGCCCCCTCCGCAAGGGAAAGTAATCCATACGTTGCTGTGCCATGTCAGCTGCTGGTTATTGAAACCGTAGTATCATTTGTGCAGACCGCTCGCTGGTCACGGGGATCCTGCATCCCAGCTGATCAACATCCCTTACACGATCAAACTGTTTCATAACACGCCCGAACACTTTCTTCTCTCTGTGCTGTATACTTGTAGTATAAGTGGACGAAATGTGTATTCCCCCAAATTAGATATTCTGTAGATTTAGCCCGCCTCGGTAGCGTAGATGTCTGCCTCACGTTCGAGGTCCCGAGTTCGAATCTCGGTCAGGATGAGTTACCTGGATAAGGTTTTTCCGGGGTTTTCCCTTATCCTGAAGAACGAATGTCGGGTAACTAAACTCTATGGACCCTGGGCTCATTTTTAGCAATATTTCACCCATTCCATTCATCCACCGATATGACTTAACGTTGGAGGACGTAAATTAAAAAAAAAAAATGCCGGAGAATAGAATATCCAAGATAATTATAAAAACTATCATTTTTAACCGCATGGCTCAGGCAGTTTTGTCTGTGGCTCTCATTCGAGACGTCCGGGTTCGATTCCCGTGGCAAACCTACCTGACCCATTGGTTTTTCGGACATTTTCCTGGATCGCCAGGCGAATTCCGGGTCGATTAATTGATGATGATGATGATGATGATGATGTAGGCACTACAGAACATGTAGGCCCTTGGCCTCCCTAACCACCCTCTTCCATTCTACTCGGTCCTCTGCTTTTAACCCCCAACTTTCTCAAGTCATCTACATCATCTACCCATCTTTTCCTGGGTCTTCCTCCTCTCCTTCTTCCATCCAGCTTTCCTATGAATATCTTCTTAACTATACCGTTTCCGGCATTCTCTGCTCACGGCCAATCCACCTTATTCTTCCTTGTTTAATTTTTCACTACTATATTTGGTTGTCCAAATAGGCACTACTCTAAGTTAGTCCGCATTCTCCGTCCACGCAAGTCCCTTAATACTCCAAATATATTTCTGAATATATCTCAGGTCGATTAATTACATCTCCCGAACTTTCTGCCCTTCAATTCATCTCAACTCTCATCTGGTGGTCTCTTTCACAGCAGAACTGTAGGTGGGTGTCTCGGTGTTGCACGGCAGGGTGATATGCTCTCGGTAAAACTTCCTGCGCCGATCTCAGAACCCGGTGTAGTGGGACAGTTTCCTAAGCACAGTAGGGTGGAATGCCGGTTTTACTGGCCTGCCGCCAAGTTTCCAACTGGTAAAGTGCATCGACCCTGTCCTCTGTACTGCCGTGACTCCTTGTTTCGGCCGCCTTCCTTCTCCTCTGGCCTTATCCTTCCTCCCGGGGGTTCCACTCTTTGGGACATAAGTACAATAGATCTAGCTTGGACCTTCGTGCCGTATCCCCTCCGTAACGTAGTTCATTTCAGTAACCACATGCTATAGGAGAGAATAAACGTGGCAAATACGCTAAAAAGTTGGGACGTGCATTTTCTAGAAGGCAAAACGACAAAAGTGTTATCCTTGCAGTTGATAAATATTTAAATAGTGTCTTAAGACATGACTTGAAGATATTCAAGAAGACCCCCACCCTATCGTTCACATTGAATATTTCATAAAATTCATATTTTATTAAAACGTCTAATGATTTTGTTGAGAATATCTAATACATTTAAAATATTAAAAAATAAAAATAAACCTTGAATTTTCTGAGAACAGTCATTGTATTTCTCTTCTTCCGGAAGGACTTTAACAAAAATTTCCACACATCGTAACGGGTAAGAAAATAGGCAAAAATATGTAGATATACATACATAAAGTTAATTTCCATTTACTTCGAAAAACCTTTTATAGCATCAGCCATTTCAAAAATATCTTTTTTTTTAGTGGTTTGAGCTTTTCAATATCTTTGTAATGTTTGTTTTAACCTTGACGCTGTTGTATTTTTTCTCGTGATGTCATGGGAAGAGTATACAATTTCAAAGTTAACATAAGCAATTCAATTTTAAACATAATCTATTTATTTTAGTTAATTGATGGAAATTAATCATTTCTTCACACTAGCCGTATATGTAGAAAGGTTTTTGATAGAGTCAACATGAAAAATTCAATGCCATGGCTGGGATTTGAACCACGGATCTCCTGAAATTCCGGCCATGGCATTGAATTTTTCATGTCAACTCTATGAAAAACGTTTCTCTACATACGGCTAGTGCGAAGAAATGATTAATTTCCATCAATTAACTTAAATAATTAAAGTTAAATGATAAAACCTGGGATTCAAGTACTTAGGACAGTAAGTCGCCACAAACGGTATATCTCGAATGCGAGAGCCCCTAGTGGTCTACCGAGGAAATAAACGTGTCAAATGGGGAATTTAATGTCATGATGGGAAGTTGGCCATGGTAGCTGAATGGGTAAGAGCGACTGGACGGAAACCAGGAGATCCGTGGTTCAAATCCCGTCCATGGCATTGAATTTTCCATGTTGACTATCTATAATCTATTTAGTTTCCTCTATCCTTGTGAAATGTGTATGAAACTATTTCATCGAAGGGTTAACTCTATTCACATTTCGGCCTTAATAGCTAAATTGGTTAGCCACTGGCCTATTGAGACTAAGGTCGCGGGTTCAAATCCGAAACAGTCCGATATTTTATTTCAAATAATATGAAGTAATCAGACATAGAAACTTTCCTAATAATACTTAGCGAAGCTATACAGCAACATACGATACAGAAAGTACTGAAAATGTCGCAGATATTCTGAGTCAGATGTGGGAACTTCAACGACCTGTTCCTTCTAGAAGACTAGCAGCAATCAGCAGAAATAATTACTTGAGTGAAAACCTCATCATCAACACATAACAGATCTTGTAGGTACAATAACATTTTCAGTCAATTTAGCTAAATAAAATCCACATCTGAGTCAACTACATTTGCTAATCTTAGGATGGACTAACAGCTCAATAGTCCATTAATGTAGAAATCAAGCGAATGAATCTTATATTGCCAATTTCATTGCGAGTGTTACAGCGTTCCAACAGAAAGTATCAGGAACGTCACAGCCCTTTACATGTGTTCTTGAGGAAACAAGATATGCGAGCATAAAATAAGAACTAGTGATTTAAATAACAGTAGATATTAAAACGGCATCCCTGTCATAGTGTAAAAGCTGTCTATAAAACCCAGGAACGTACCAAAGCAGAAACATGAATAAGACAAATCGATAATAGTGAAAAGTCGATCTTGCGATTTGCGGAATCATTTGCAAGTCCAGCTATAGTTTTTCTCTTACTTCCAATTCAGCCTACTTAATATGGAAACTCGATAAACGTTATCTTAATGCAGATTAATTAGTATTTCGAGTCAACTAGCACGTCAGTCATACCAAGTTTTTATTTCTCTACTATTACAGGTAAGAAATTACTTGTGATTGACATTCGTGATGCTGCACGGTCTACTTAATATGCTATCGCCGTATTTCAGTTCGCAGTGGCAAGACCAACGCCCTCCAGATATAAAATACAATAATGTTTTGAATATAATATTTAACATGATTAAATACAGAGAGAATCAATGTGTACAGCACCATCAAACACTATGCTAAATGAATTGCTTGCAAACAAAGAACTAGATCATAACATGCTTGTGAAAAGGTGCGATAATTTCCACTGAAACATTGCTGTTACAACGGTAATAATGCATTTTTATCGGAGTCGACGAGTCTCTTGTCAGCACGCACGCGCAGACACGCACACGCACACACAAACACACACACACACACACACACACACACACACACACACACACACACACACACACACAAGATGTCCACAATTCAAATCTGAGTCAGGTCGAATTATCTGGATAAGGTCTTTTTCCGGCTGTTTCCTTATTCTGAAAGATTTCGGGTAACCCTAAGCTCTATGGACTCTGGACTCATTTGAGCATCATTTTACTCATTTCATTCAACGTCCTATATGGCATCGTTAGAGGATGCAAATTAAAAACAAAATAATAAACACACGCGTTAATTACTAATCGTAATAGCATACATTCAAGTAGTATGTTGCTTTTATTCATTTCTGCGATATTTTGCTGTTATTTTCAGTTTTTCTATTGTTTTTGAGGCAGTAGTCGGTTCTGAGTTGTACCTCAATAAATACAGATGAACAGCGCTCAATGGATGACGTTAAGGAGTTCTTCACTTTTATATTTCCAGCTTGCGATTAGAGAGAGCTCTAGCGGCTGTTTTATATCAAGGCCGTCTTTAATAATTTCAACAGCAAAAGTGTCTAATATACACATTATGGAGTTTAAATGTCGAGCTTAGTAACGAAAAACAGAAAGCTAAAACTGGCCGAATCTTATTCGTTCTCTCAAAGAAAGTGTATATTGTGAACGTTCCCATTTACATACGTGTATTTCTACTTTGTTGTTCTCTTTCTGGTTACCCTTTGCGGTTTTTCTGAACAGTGGCATGGAATTCCAGCTCTTGTAAATTATCGTATGTAATTTGAACTTTCAAACTCATGTTCAGTTTTGAAATAATTATGACAAGCATCCGCTCACCTCAATTGAATTACCGAAAAGCTATCAGCATTCACAGTATTAATGAAGAAAATTATGCAAATTGGATTAGCTACCATTTTGTCCTGCACCGCGCAGTGGACTGGAGCTGCACCAGAGATCGTTGTCCCTAAAAGAGTGCTAAGTTTAAAACCCAGGTACAGAAATGTTTGGTGCTCATTCAGAATTGAGAGGAAACTGAGGAGTTGCGATAGGTAGCGATCCTGCTGAAGAGAGCCAACACTTCGGCTGGGAAATGTGTGATGGCCCATCACCTCCCTATATCGTTTAGAATACCGTTCACCTCTATCCTGGTTAAGTTATGAAGTGTTATGCAATGTTGGAAGAGAAAGTACAAGATCTAGGATTGGTAGTGGACGTTAGTAAAACCAAATATATGAAGATGGGAGGTGATAGGGATGCAAGAAGAGAAGCTACAGTAAATTACATGAGAAAGAATATCAAAGAGTGGAAAAATTTAAATACCGGGGATCTATAGTAACAGTAGATGATAAAACATCAGTGGAAATTCAGGAAAGAATAGCAAGTGGTAACAGATGTTTCTATGCCATGCAGAACATGTTTAAATCAAGGAACGTCAGTAGGAATACTAACATTAAAGTATATACGACTGTACTGAGACCAATAGTAATGTATGGTTCAGAAAGTTGGGTGCTGACAAGCAGAAGAACAATGGTTATTACGGTGGTAAAGGATGATTTTGAGAAATACATTTGGGACTTGGACGGATGGAGAATGCGGACTAACTTGGAGTTACAGTGCTTATTTGGACAACCAAATGTAGTAGTGAAAATTAAACAAGGATGAATAAGATGGATTGACCATGTGTAGAGAATGCCGGAATCCAGTGTAGTTAAGAAGATTTTATACATAGGAAAGCTGGATGGAAGAAGGAGAAGAGGGAGACCCAGGAAAAGATGGGTAGATGGTGTAGAAGATGACTTGCTGGAGAAGAAAATCAGAGGACCGAGTACAATGGAAGAGGGTGGCTAGGGAGACCAAGGGCCTACATGGCCTGTAGTGCCAAATATCATCATCATCATCATCATCATCATCATCATCATCATCATCATCTATTCCGGTACGTGGGAGTGAGGCCGGCAGTCAGACTGGCACACCTAGGCTCTAGCGGCAAAATTTTATCATTACTTAATTACTATTTCTTTCTAAAACACTTGTAATACGTAATACTTAAGTATTTTCATTCAAGGACACATCTGTTTACTGTTCATTTGCAGTTTACATCGTTATTCTGCATCAAGCATTGTATAAATTATGCAGAATTCCCTCTCGTGGCCACGGAACACTATAAATTCTTCACTCTAGCACTTGTTGCCTAGGTTGAAAGCTAAAACTCACAGAGCAAAAAGTCCATGACGATAGCAACACAGCTCATTGCAGTTTTTGTTGTGGTTGTGAGTAAAAATAAGGAAATTGCCTGTTGGAACCGTGACAAAGACTAGCCGACAGATACGGGCGTCCTGCGAACTGACATTTCAACTTGCAGGCTAGGTCGCTCGCTATTCAAAGTTTTTACGACTGTTTCCGTCGCTTCAAAGGGTAACAGTGTTTCACTCCGTCTCTTGTTTGGCGTTGGAAAGGTTTCGCTAGCTTGTTCCCCATCCCGTGAAATCCTCCTCATTCCAACAACTGACTTGCTGAAACATTAGTTTGCTTTACAAAACATTCTCTGGCCAACTCCCGTGTTCTTTTATAAACAGACAGAAGTAAAGTAAACTATGTCCTCGTTTTTCTTCTGTATTGTACAGAACGTCTCTAAGTGAAAAGCACACAATAATAGTAGCACAGACTCCTTAGATACAATTATGAATCTTAAGCAAGGCTCGAATTTTGATAACCCGAAATTTTGTAGCTTGAAAACTAAGCTATAAAGTGAGAGCAAAATGTTAAAAAATTATTTAATATATTAATGTTAGTGTTAATGTTAGTTTATACGTGCATTAGTTACCTATATAATAGAAACATTAGTGCCCGATTTCACCAACAGATGTTAAAATCGACATTAACAAATGTAACGCAATAATTGTCACAGCGCTAACAAATCTGTTACATTTCTTGCATTTCACCAACCTGTTTTCTGAAAATGTTAACAAGCACGTGTTAACGCCAAGAGACTTGAAAATATTGCTGCTATAGAAGGCTATGGGTGAGTCGTATTATTTTCTGAACGTACTGCGGTGTGCTTTTGTTTTCATTTTCGTCTGCACACAGATGAAAAAATGGCGGGTAAACAAAATCGTAAACAAAAGCCGTGAGACAAATTTATCATCCATGGTGAAAGAATTGTTAACTGAATTGGTGACGAAGGATAAGGATATCGTGGAAAATAAGAGGGTGGATGCGGTGAATGTAAAAGAGAAAGATGTCACGTGGGAAAAATTGGAAACGAATTAATTCAAATTCATGAACTTTCAGGAAACAACTTCGTCAGTATTACGTAAATTTAAAACGAGGTGCGGTAGATGGGAGTTGGATAGAGTATTATCCGCATAATTCATTGAATTATAAAACCCGCAAAGTTATTAATACTTGAAGCAAAGGTGAGATCGGCATATTCCTTTCGATGCATGTTCTAACTCAGTGTTACGTAAATTTAAAACGAGGAGCGAAGAAGGACAAGTGACTTGAACGTTTCAAGACGGGAGGTGGACAATGCATTATCCACATAATTCAGTGAATTATAAAATCGTAAAGTTATTAATACTTGAAGCAGTCTATACTTCTGTAGAAAACTTTCTTCTGATAGCTCCTCAAAACAATTTCTTCTCGCAGGCCGTACTCTATTGCGAAAGACATTTAGACGGTCTTAAATAAAGCAAATCGACATCAGCAGCTGAGTTCATGAACGCCATCTTGAATATTTACAATTGTTAAGGACTTGACCACGGAAATTTGGTTTGTTACTTTAACAAGAGATTTAACACGAGTGTTAAGCTAACACTTGTTGGTGAAATGCAATTTTTGTTTTAACTATTGCTAAACTTGTGTTAAGTCTTAACATCTGTTGGTGAAACGGGCATAAGTATAGAGAAATTGACAGATAAGTTAAATTAGTTTAATACAAACTAATATTGAATGATGATTATTGTACACCTTACGTATTAAAAACATAAATGGAGAGAAAAAAAAAGAGTTCAGAGCTTATGACAATATCAACCTCACATACGCAAACATTAACCGAAAAAGGCTTAACAAACCTTCATTCTTAGTTTGGTAGTACCTCCCCGTGGAATAGTTACCCCTCTACCTACAAGTAACCCTTTTCGGACTAACTGTTAAATATGAATTAGCATTTCTTCCTAAAATGGAGAGTAAAGAATTTACAAGGTTATTCCAATTTCCAGTTGAATGATGAAAATTAACTACATTTAAAATGACTATATGTATAATTCATGTAAATGCAATGAAAATGCAAGAAAATTACTAAACAGAAAGTACCTTGAATGACAAATATAATGTAACATGTAAATGTACCTGCATAAGCAGTGATCTATGATACGGACTTTCTAGGGACACATAACATAGTCATTAGCTGGTAGGTATATTGCACTTTCATTTCACCTTGATAAACAGTAATTGTTCGAGGATTTGATTTACTAATCTCTACCCCAGTCATCCCAGCATTATCGCCGCCTTCATTAGGTTAACAGGTAGCATGGATCTACCCCCGAGACTGCTTATTAGTTACAGGCTCGGTTGCCATAAAGACCCATTACAAAATTACATTCTTTCCGTAGCCAACTACCTTAGGCGCATGCAGTTGACGGTCAGGAAACAGTGGAATGCAGCACAGTTTCATATTCATATTAGTTACTAGTAAAAATGTTATTTAACTTGTTTTGTCTATTCGGTGGCATTGTGGCTGAGCTGTTTAACCACTTGCCTATCACTATTGTAGTCCGTGCTCGATTCCAAGGTATCATAAATTAAGGTTTCAGTAAAGAGGGTGATCTCTCTCTCTGTTTGTCTCTCTCTGTCCGGGTTCACAAGTTTCATTCCAGCAACATTTCCGACATACCTGTCCTTTCTTTTTCTACATTTCGCCCGCAATCCTTACTCATTCACTTGCCTCACGACTGCAATAGCTCAACTTTTAGAGGTTTTGTTAAATGATGTATAGAATGAAGGTACTGTAACTTTATGGGTCCGTAGAATTAAAAGTGTAGTTTGCATAAATTCAGAATGCTCTTCATTTCAAGTAGAAACACACTTTGTACAGCCCTGACAGCAGCAGGATGACGTAACATACACCAACACAGTGACTCGTTGCTTCACCACAGGTGAACAAACAAAAGAATTCACTTTCAGATCACTACACGATAATCAGTTCTCAACTAGCCCCGACCGACCGTAGTGCTGGCTGGCTATATAAAGCCAGAAGGTTTTTGCTCCGTGCCCACCCGTTAAGGGTTTTACCAAAGATAGGGTTTTTCAATTGGGATTTTGTAGGCTGTGATGTGAGTTTTGAGGTTGGAGTTCCTTTTGAGGTTAGAAATTTATGCACCTTCGGGTTGAAGGACAGGATGCAATACCTTGCACCCTGGTATTTTAATTTTGAAGTTAGTTTTTAGTTGGACAATATTGATGCCAAACAGCTTAGAAGAATTATGAGGAGCTCAGCTTTAGCTGCTGTTAGGATTAGCTCCTGGGTTATCTCGGGTGCCCGCAAGCGGGGTAACCGAAACAGTCTAGAACGGCGTCTAGTGGGGTCATAATCTCAACTAGCCCCGGCTCTTCTATACCTCCACTCATTGCTTCAGAAACTTGTCGACGCTTCAAGGCCTTTGGTGGTGCATCGAGAACACAATGGAACTATCTCTGTCTCTTTCTCCCTCTGTTGCTCTCTCACTCTCGGCAAGCGTTTACCGCTGCACCCACGCGCTGGCCGTTTTATCTGTCTTTCCTGCTCGCGAGTAGCTTACCTCTTTCGCACGGGCCCCGCACTGGCTTGTCGCGGCCATTCAACAATTCCTCGGCGACAGTACACTTTATGGCGGATTTTCGAGATCTGCCTAAGAAGTTCACGAAATAACGGGTCGTATGTTCGCAAAAGCCTACAACGTAGATACAAATCTTCCTTGAGTGTGTGTATGTATAAACTGTATTATTATTATTATTATTATTATTATTATTATTATTATTATTATTATTATTATTATTATTATTATATTATTATTATATTATTATTATATTATTATTATATTATTATTATATTATTATTATATTATTATTATATTATTATTATTATATTATTATTATTATTATATTATTATTATATTATTATTATATTATTATATTATTATTATATTATTATTATTATATTATTATTATTATTATTATTATTATTATTATTATTATTATTATTATTATTATTATTATTATTATTATTATTATTATTATTATTATTATTGACTCTTATTTCTATAACGTTAGTTATTTTACATGTTTGAATCAAATACAAATGCATCTTTCCTTAAACTGCAATAAGTAATAGTGGATTTGCCTCCACCTAGGTACTTCTCCGAGCTAAGCCTTATTCACGGAACTCAAAAACACAAAACTCTCTAGTGCTTGGATAGCTGAATGAATGAAGCTGAAATCCTTCGAGCACAAAACGAAGGAGATGGAGTAAAGTAAGAAGGATGAGGTTACACAATGTGGGGCATCGCTGCGCAGTAACGAACGCACCTAAAAAGATGAATAAATTATTGTGTCGTCACTGCTGGAGCATACATCCCCCATGAAATGTGGCATAAGGAGCACTAGCACTGAAGGGGGGGTGAACCAGATATAGTTTTAAAACAGGGTAGGTGGAGTGGCTATCTCTGTTGCGGGCTAACCAAAGATCCCCAGCTATTTTTCTAAAGCGGATTTTGGGAGATCCCGCAGGAAGTTACTCAGTGTGTCAAATCCCCACTCGGTGTTATCACACCCTAGCCAGAGTTGAGTTAACGGGATGCAAATGGCTTCCATCGCCTCAGGCACACCGCTTTAATCTGGCTCTCTCAAAACATAAACCTACTGATCGACGAATTATGAAAATTTTTTTCCCTACAGCAATGCTGAGACTCAAAAATCTTACACATACAGACAAAAAAGAAAGGAAAAAAAAAGAGTAACAAGCAAAACGCAGTTCACTGGAAAATGTGTGTTCATTTTCCATGCCTGCCATACTTACAAGAATACACAAATAGTGGAAAACCATATAAGACTAGCAGAGTGTTGCGTGATCGAGCGGAATCGTTTTCTGACTCAACATAGAAAACCCGTCTTCACTTTCAACAGAAAGAGACGGAAGCTGCTCCAATAATAATTATGTCCTATCTTCCACTAATAGAAACATTTATATACAAGGATGAATTACAGTAATATCTGAATAAAACTGACCGGGAACCTAGAAATCGAAAAAAAAAAAAAAAAAAAAAGTTCGGAACGGGGCTATTTCTTATGTAAAATTGTACTCTAAGCTGGACAACTGCTTAACCCGTAAACGGAAATATTTTTCGGGAACCGTTACCTAAATAACCTGATCAAAATGGATTACTTAATGTGTAATGGGTTACAATGTACTTACTTTGGAAAGTGCAATAATTTTGAGGGCGACTGTGCTTGCGCCGAAGTTCCGTGAACCACCAAGTCATAAACTGTAATCCTTCCAAAATCATGTTTTGTTTCTCTCTCTCTCTCTCTCTCTCTCTCTCTCTCTCTCTCTCTCTCTCTCTCTCTCTCTCTCTCTCTCTCTCTCTCTCTCTCTCTCTCTCTCTCTCTCTCTCTTTGTTATCCATCGATCATCGATCATACAGATGTTTGTTATTGAGACAGTAACAGTAGACATAATAATTGAGGTAGCCGTGAACGACTCCTCTAGCCAAATATGGTAGGACCACTGTAACACAAATTGAGGACTAAGTCTGATATTTATTACTTGTCTGGGTCGTCTGTACTGGAGAGATCACTCAGGAGAAGACCTTGTGGCAGTCTGCGCTTGAGGAGAGTTGATTGGCGAGTACGAGCGTCGAAATGAAATGTGTAGTGTTTAACGCCCGCTTTTACTACATACGGCACCGCAGGCGATGACACTGATGATACATGAAATGAAGATGGAGCACCGGAGGAATGAGATGGCGTGGGAAACCGGAGATATAGGAGAAAACCCGCCCAACGCTGTTATCCACCACAAATCTCACTTTGCGGTCGCCTGGGATCAAACTCGGTCCGCCTTGGTGAGAGTCAAGCGGTGTAACCACTGACCCACGGCGCGGCCACGAGCGTCGAGATTAGAGGTCACAGCTCCAGGGACCTCCTGGAGATGGTAAAAGAAAGGTCGCGCCTGCCGGCGGATGTACTGATGAACGGGTAGAAGACCAAACTCGTAATGAAGCTGTTGGTTTCTGACGAATCATGGAGCATTTGTAGCTACACGAAGCACCGTACCTGCAGTCGGCGGAGGTAAGTCGTTAGCTCTGTCAACTATCTTCCAGCACACATGGTAAGTGTACAACTGTCTTGCAAGTGTTCATTCTCAGTTTTGTTCTTACAGGTACCCCGTAGGGGAGGGGATCCGTCCCCTTCAGCTGCCGTGGTGAGGGCGCTGCGAACCCCTAGCACTCGTGGTACCTCTGACGTTAGAGGAACCTCGGGCCGAACATTCGAGCCCCTCCCTGAATGGGAGTTGTTCGGATTGGGTTGGACTCGAGGGGACAGTGGTTCCCGATACCCGTGGGAGATTGGTTCTAAGTATCCGGATGGGGTTGAGGGAAGCCATATATTCCGCGTACTAGCCTGCATAGCTAATATAAGGTGTGTTAGATCACCAGGCGGCCCTACCGAGGTTAATCGGTAGCCTTCCCGTTTGGAGTTGGCGTGCGTAAGAGGCGCATCCACATCCATCCCGTCTTGAGTCCATTAGTCTCTAGGCCTTGCCCTATGGAAAGCCCCAAGGAGTTGCCAGGCGCCCTTTTGGGGCAGCTCAGTAACTCCCTGGTCATTAGAGGGCCAGTCTTCACTCTGTGTGGATTGCCCTGGTAGATACCCTTGGGGTTATATATATGTTCTTACAAATGATCAAGTACGAATGGAAGAAAACTGAATTTTGGTGATTTTTAAAAAGCATGGTTTGTATGTACACAAATTCTGTGGAAGGAGTACTAAACATAAGACATTATCAGTGAAGGAAAAAGTTACATTACTGAAACAGAAGAAAAGAACAAACGTCCAGAGTCGTTTGAACTGGGGGAAACTCATATTTATGAGATTTTGAATAAACAAAAAGTAAAGGCGAGTGGTAAAAGGGAACAGTAGGGCATGTGAAACGTATCACAAAATCTACAGAGTATGATGAGCTAAACCACATTGTGTTTGGTTTGTTAGTGCGCGTGTTAAAGGAATTCCTATTTCTGGACTATTGTTTCAGACTCAAGCTTTAGAACAAGCAAGAAAATTAGGCAAAGACAATTTCAGAACTTCTAGTGGATGCATGGAGAGTTTAAAACATTGCCATAGCATTGTTTTGAATGTTGTGTGTGGTGAAGCAAATGATGTTGAAATGCAGACAGTTGCACATTGAAAAGGGAAAATTGAAAACAGACAAACTATAACTTTTTTGTGTCTTTGAGGAAGAATTCATTTGGCCATCGAATGGATAGGATTTTCTCTAGTTGTATACATACACACATATCACATACACAATACACTCATGCCCAAGGCGGGACTCGAACCGCGACTGTCTACTCTCTAACGAGACAAACGCTCTAACGACCATGGCTAACTACAATTACTGTACGCGAGTTGAAAATATAGTACATAATACATATCAGCCTATTGTTATTTACACTTCATTTTATATTACTCCTTCACTGTAAACCGTGCGACTATTTCGTAATTTCTATGTGTTCAAATTCAACCCTCTGTAAGACGAAACAATTCTAAACGGAAAATACATGTCGGAACGATCGCGTTTCGTTTTAGAGAAGTTTTACAGTATAAAGAACAACCTATGGTTCAGGGGGTTAAAATCTCCATTACTTTGCTGTTTCTCAAATCAAAGTCACGGATATGACAGTACAAGAGGGGTGGGGTGAACCCAGCGATATTCCATTCACATGACTTTCTCTCAATATTGTCACAAGTGACTTTCCTTTAATTCAAATAGAGAGTTGTAAGCAATTATTTTGAATATAGTGGTGGGTGTGACCTCATGCTACGTTACCTATCCTACCTCTGTTGAAGACTGTAAAAGTTTTCCTCTCTCTCTCTCTTGTGAGCCAGCTTTGGTCTAAGACGGACCTAGGTCCGCTCTTGTTAAGGCATGTGACTAATTGTTTATTTCCTATTATAGTAGTAAACCTTTCATGTCTAAATAGCAGTTTTAGTATTTTGTAATGTAATGAGCCTTTATACAGAAATCCCAACCTCTCCTGGCTATGGCTACCTCCAAATTATTAGCCCCTGAGGTGCCACCTGGCCACGTGGCAATCTAATCCTTTACAATTCTGGCCAGGTTGCCACAATATGGTGACGATTTATAGCTTCAAAATGTCCTTACAGACTCTATGTTTGTATTTTAATTGACGTAAATCCTCGCACAAGGAGATTCACGGCATATTTTATTGCACATACAAGGAGGTTAGAGGGAACCTAATCTATCGTCAGATGAGTGGTTATACACTGGATTTAAAGTTCCACACTTCTCCGACATCGAGGGAAACAACCAAATAGGGACAACATTAAAAAAGTAACAAAGTTTCCAAGCAATAATAAGTGATTATTCCAAAATGTTTTATGTGATAGGAAAACGCGTAATTAAAATATAGTAGCTATGCATTTTGAAGAGACAGAAATGGACTACGTACAAAATGTATATCTCTCACATGTTTGTAAAGTAAACATTATTTTTTAATTTCATTAAAATGAAAATTTCACAGGTTATTTCCAACATATATCTATATTTTATTTATCATAAGTATTTTAAATATAAGCTTATTTTAATAAAAATCGCTGCAGTCATTTTAAACAAAATCGGGGTAGGGGATGTTCCTGAAAATCGTCGTGTTACATTATTGGTATATGTTGAACTTAAATACCAAAAGCACCTAGTTTGGTATTTTTAAACTATTTGTTTTTGAGTTCTACTGTTCACATACACATGCCTTTTTCTAAAACTGCTCCTTTAGGATTCAGGAAGTCTAGAAACATGTTTGGTGAAATCCCAATATCAATTTTGGGAGGCTGGTAGAGAAAGCAGGTCGAGTGTCGGCGTCGTACGAACACTGTGGCGAGTACATAAATGCAAATATTGGCGGTGGGATTTAACTCACATTGCTGCCGGGTATTGGATAATCCGATTGCACTTTCTTTTGCCCCTAATGGCCAAGCGAGAACTAAGCTTTCTCTGGTGATAACGCTAGGTGTCACTGCTTTTGGCTTTAACTGCGCTGTAAATTATGCAGATAAATCTGCATTCCAGGAGAAGCATATATGCATATATTATTAGTAAGCTACTTGCAAGTGCTTTTTACTCGCAGAAAATTCAGTCGAATAACGCTGACATTAGAGGAACACATTGCGATCCATATAAACCTGAACCATTTCAATAGGCCATAACTTTTGAACCAATAATAGGACACACGTGCAACTTTGGGAGAATATAATACACAATTGGGAGATGGCGCTACACTATTTACATCTCAGAGAAAATGTTGGAAGTGTCCTCCACCAGCATCTATACATGTTTGTGCTCGTTTTACCATATTCTCTGAAGTTTTATGGAAAGGATATCGAATTGAGAGGTTGGAGGACGTAATATAAAAAAATAGAAGAAAAAATTTCTTTTTTTTGTTGTAACTTACGTCCTCCAACCTTAAGTCATATCGGACGATGAATGAAATGGGTGAAATGATCCTCAAATAAGTCCGGGGTCCATGGAGCATAGACTTACCTGACATTCGTCTTTCAGGATAAGGAAACCCCCCAGAAAAAACCTTATCCAGATAACTCACCCTAACCGAGATTCGAACTTGGGACCTCTTGAACGCGAGACAGACACGCTACCATCTACGCTACCAAGGCGGGCTAAGAAACATCTTGTAATTCGTGAATGTATCCCTTAGGTGGCTGATGTCAAGACTCACAGGTTCGAGCCTGAACCAGACCGATGATGTGCCTAAGAGAGACAAGCCCATCTCAGTAGATGCGTTGCCCTTTCCATATAAATGAAAACATGGATTACGGAAAGAATAAGAAGTGGAAAGGATGGAATAGATAAAAATAAAATAAAATAAGTAACTAAAATCTCATTCTTTGTATGTAATAAATAAGAAACCAGTGTACGCAAGCATACAATTATCTCTCTTCTCATCTGCTCGATGCAGAAGAAGTGCTTAGATCGTACACGTATGAATGCAAGCCACAGTACAAAACTTCCATCTCTACCATATTTTACAGAAGTGTATCTAGATATTTACAAAGCTTTATAGTTATTCCTCAGATGTGACAAATTTACACGCTGAACTTCCTTGTCGCGCAATATCAGTCGGATTCATTTCCTTTCTCACATTAAGAGTACCTATAAGTACAATTTCTAAATCTTCCAGTTTTTACCTAAATGATTTCCAAATTTTGTAACATTATGTTCTGCCGCAATAATTAGTGACGTATTTTAAAATTAATTGAAAATATCTTTAATACTTTTTAAGAGGGAAAACGTCAATTTTATTTTTCAGTTGCTAATTAAACCGGTGAATGATGCAGAATTTGTAATTTTAAAAATGAAAATACCATCACATTTTTAAATAATTACAAAAAGACATAAAGAACTATTAGATCCTTCAGATTTTTATACAGAAAATTTAAATCCTGTAAATATAATTTTTGTAATAATTTATTCTGAGTAGTTGATTGATTGCGCGATATATTCAGGATGTAAAAGTGTAGGAAAAATCATTAACAATTTTAAGTTTGTACTGAAAAATGTGATCAATACTGGTTGCAAACTACATTTGGAAACGCTTTAATAAGTGAAAGCATAGGTAAGTAAAATTAAAAGACAATGCGTTTTGGGTCATTTAAACTGTCGCGTGTAGGACTATTACAGTACTGACCACAAGAACCTCAGTATGTAATTGCCCTGGTATTTTTTGGACATAACTTTCTGAAAATTTTCACAACATTTCAACAATGAATACCCTTAAATAGATACTGCTGCCTTTAGAATCAAAAGGGATGACTGCAGCATTTGGACAACGTTCTAGAAGGTTCCCAATGTTCAAGGCGATATGAGGCTCAGTTCAGTACAGCTTCAACAAGATTTGAAGCGTAACAATTGCGCATCGAATTAATACTTACGTGTTTACTACAATGTAACTATTTGAGAATAACCGAGTTAACTTTTACTTGGGAATACGATTTTGACGTCGCTGAAAGCACTCGAGCATTAAAATGTTTGTGGCAGTTGTAAAGTCGCGATAAATGGAAAAAACAGACTGACATTATCTCCTTACAGAGCAGCCCCTCCCCCGTTCTTTGTGTAAAAAACGACGCAGTAGACTGCAAGCCTCAGCATCATATTGATTTCTCCTCCTAAATTTCAATACGAGCCTCTGTTTAAAATGGACTGCGGGTCTCTGCAAAAAAAAACTACCCTCAGTAAAATGAAAAAAGTGAGCAACTTTGGCGTCTGCCTATAATATGCAGCGGCCCGTTATTAACTTGGCCCAAAGCCTTTTACCAACTTCATACAGAATGTGAAATGATAACTGTATAAAAGAACGCGAAGGGATAAGATCGCGCGATGCTTCCAGCTTTTATCGAATAAAATTTGGATGTGCAAGAATTTTTAGGAAAACTGTATGTAAAATATATTCAACAGTCACATAATTCTCTCAGGTGCTACCATTTGTCAGCAGTTATAAAACTATCATCTAAGATTTAGGTTGTTAAATATGCACATACACCCTTTTTTCAAAACATGTCGGTGTCACTCCATGAAACTTGACCACAACCTCTCCGTGTCACCGGACAATAACTGTTGATAAATAAAAGGTGGCCTTCGTTAGGAGAATTAGAAGCAATACAGCCAGATATGCTTTCTTATTTCCTTCAGGTTCGTCAGCGTCTGGTTTCGTATTTGATGTAACAGGCGAGTTAGTGCACATAACATTCCTTTTGTGTTCTGCTAGAAAAGTTATGTACATCTAATTTGTTTATATTCATGGAAAGGTTTATCATATGTTGTACCTACACAGACATTAGTAACTGGACTGTAATACAGGAATGTCCTGAAAACATTACAAGCCCATATCAGGCGCAAAAGAAAACATTTCCATTGAACAGGCTGGATGCTGCAACACTATAATGTGCGGCCGCATATTGCCAATATCGTTTCTAAATATCTTGCAAAACATAAAGTGTGATTTTTTTCCTATTCCCCAACGTGAAGAAACAGCTTGATGGCATCATCCATCACCAGAAGTAGTAATGAAGGCTGCCGAGGCGATTTTGAAAGACCTCTCAAAAATCGTTTCCAGGATGTCTTGCAGACCAGCAGAAATGCAAGGAGAGATATCGCAACCAAGGAAGATTATTTCTAGACTGATCATCAGAATCACCAGGATGAATAAAGATATGTTGTAAAAATTATGATCGTTCATTATTGAACAGCCCTATCGATTCATACAGCAATCTCTCTGAGCTTTTCTTTTGGCGAGTATATTCATGTTCTTCAACCCGTGGGAACTTTCAGGACGGTGAATAAATGAGACCGCAATCCATTGAGTTTACAGCAAAGACCAGTACACAAATGCTCTCTAACGGTAACGGAAACGAGAACCACTACGGGAAAAACGTTGAACAATCGTTTTCAAATGTGAGCACGCACAATAAACGGGAAGCTTTTCAGGATCCGGGGACGGTAACGGAATGGTTGATGAACTTCATGTTTCCCGTTTTCCGATTACACCATAATGAATGTTTATTCTGCGTACCCGTCTTCTGTGTAAATTAGAAGTAATGTTAATTTGTTACAATACCGGGGCCGTCCTTAGTTTATATGGCGATGTAAACAAAAGCACGTGTACGTGTGTAACATTATTGGCTGCTTAGCCTTGTATCTCTCTGCGGATGAAACATATAGTTCTTTTTTTAATCTATTGAAAACTTTCTATACCTATACAAAGTATTTTAGTTTAGATAACAAAGCTAAAATTATTCAAAAGAATAGTAAACGTGTATTGAGGTTGCAGTGCAGTGACTGTCCTCATTTAAACCGTTTTGAGATCATTTCAAATTAGTAGATCTGTGTATCTTTTCGCTTCAATCTTCTCTGTGCTCGTTCTTGTGGCATACGCTGAGGAATCTGTCTCAGAATTGCATTTTCATGTTTGCCAAAGGATGTGAAGAGGCGTGTGTAGCAGGACTGAAGAATATAATTTTAAATACCTTAAATCTAATGCAAAACATATAAACAACTTCTCATTATTACCAATGCAATAATCAAATAGTAATTAACTAGCATTTTATTTGGTATATGTAACGTCGCACTGCTCGAACCGTTGCCCTGGCTTTATCTTTGTTAATAGAAACCTCTCGGATAAGGCACTGATTATTGTTGTAAGAGTGAGAGGGGAACTGCTGCGCTGCCCGGTCATGTCCTAAGCACCAATGAATGCATCACTTGAGCCAATGGAATTCGCAGGAATCGCAAATGACAGATGTTCACTCCACGTGGAGTAATCAGTGCGTTATCTGAGAGGTATCTATTACCAATGCGCTCGAAGCTAAGTCCTAGGCTTTCCACCCCAGGAAAACAGCTAAAAAGAAGTCAGTTGTGGAAGATGAATAAAGTGCTGTTCGTACAAGATGCATAATTTCTTTGAAAGAAACGAGCCACCACAAAAGTTGCTTCAAGCAGTGCAGAATAATCCCAAATTGTCCAGCTTTACAGAAACGAGCTTCCACACCATTGCTCGTGACGTAAATTTTGAATTTATGAACAGAAACCAAATATATTTCATGAACGTAAAGATATATTCTTGTGGCGCAGGAGTTATCAAAGGAAAATTCGGAAGTGGAAGTAGTTTAAGGAATTCGTCCGTTTATCAGATTCCAATTAGGTAGCTAAAATACTGTTTTTTGCCAGTTGCAAGCCAGTAGAACTTTCAAGTCATTGCCAAAGTTACTTAAGCTTGTTATTCTGCAGAAAGATCCATATCTTAATTTGTAACTTATAAATGAGGCGGAGTTATGTGAAGAAATTAAATATTTAAGTAGTTGTAAGCTTTCAGCCACTTTTTAACACACAGAAGGAAAAATATACTACACAGTACACACACCTTTGTATTTAATGTTCACGTAAAAGTGCTGTCGAATAAGTTACTCAAACTTCGGAAATGGCAAAGCGTATAAGTTCGTTGACAGCGCACAAGTTTGACACGTGGGAATAAAATAGCGTGAATATTCCATCCAATCATAGTTGCTGGCAGAGTAATAAACTTCCCCGCTTTGTTTACATCGCCACATAAACTAAGGACGGCGCCAGGATACACATGTGTCTTACAAAGAACTAATATTTAATCGAACGCCAAGATTAATTGGATATTAAGTAAAACTGTACGTAACATTCTCTAGGTGTAACAGGGCTTGGTAAATTACCCCCAGAAGCCATACATATAGGCTGCTACAGATGTCTATGTGACTGGTTAATCTTAAATACCCTCTGCTAACATTATTGCGTTAAAAGTAGAGAAAAATCTCCGCTTCTCGCAGTTTCTCGCATCCTTTCTTCACCTCTCGCTTCATCTCCGTCTCCCTACTCCCTCACTGCACCTTCCCCGTTCACCCCACTTTCTCACTTCCCATCTTCTCAGTCGCCCCCACTCCATCCCTCTCCATTGCTCCATCTCTCTGCAACACATGCGATGCTTTGAAACAGCTCGCTTTTCTGGAGTGTTAACAAAGGTTAAAAATTTTAACACATATTTGCTTCTCTTCCTTTGCTAGCAACGTCATTGAAAGTACACTGTTTTCTCTGAAAACGAAAATAACTAAATATATAAACAGATTCGTTCCGCATAGTTATTTAACATGCCAATAGAACTATTGAAATGGGACCGTCACTTCTAAGCTAAGTAATAACTAAATATATAAACAGATTCGTTCCGCATAGTTCTTTAACATGCCAATAGAACTATTGAAATGGGACTGTCACTTCTAAGCTGGGTTTGAAACCCCGAAGTAAACAGCCTCTAAACAATTGACTAGCTAGACCGACATTGTCATACATAAAGGAAATTGTAACATTATAAAACAGTATGCATCCAGTGCACTGACTTCAATTGTATTATGCTTACACAGCCAATGTTAGTACTCAGATTTCTTGTTGTAACTCAGTAACAAGAGGTCTGTACATTACTTCGTTTCAATATACAACAAAAACGACTGCTGTTTTGTTGTGTGCTCTCACTTTTGTCATCAACAAGTATGATCGATACTTAAAATTACTTAAACTATTTAAAGGGGATATAAATTTCGAAATTACATAGTTTCTTTCATCTCTAAAAGTTGCCTGCAAAAAGTTTTGGAATGGGTGCAACGTATGAATATGAATTCAATACCAAATGATCTTCAGATATTTTAGTATTGCATTTAACGTTTCTAAAAAATGGAGAAATGTGAACTCCGAAGATTCATCAGTGCGCATGCGCAAACTGACCGAAACAAAAGATGTAGAATAGCCTATTGCTTCTTAAATTAATGATAATAATGATTTATATTTAAGGGCGCTCAACTCCATGGTCATTAGCACCCTTTCAAAAACTGTATTTCACTTTACTATGCTTCCTTTGACTACGCCTTGCTTTGCTTTGCCCTCGCTTTGCTCTGCCTCCACTTTGACCTTGCTTTAGCTTCGCATTAGCTATGATCTGCTTTGCTTTAGCTCTGCTTTGGCTTTGCTTTGGCTTTGCTCTGCCTTTGCCCTTTCACTGCTCTAGCTCTGCTCTGGCTCCGCTTTAGGTCTGTACTTTAGCTTTGCTTTGGCTTATTAACACTTATTCTCCAATTTGGAACAATGCCACAGTACGAGTATTTGCCAAACAGGATACACAGATCCAAAATGACCTGTGAGGTTTGTGTTTGAGAGGTTCTGGGGTTGATTCCCTTCAACCACCTATATGAGTTTTATTCGTGGTTTTGTGGAGTTGGCAGAGGTGCTGGTATGATTTCTGTAATACCCAGAAGTTTCTTGTACCTATTTCGTATCTTCATTTTCTTGCACGTTTCAAGGCCGAGTGATCAGGCGAGTGGATAGCGTGGCGTGGCACGTGGCTGTGGTATTTGCTGTCTCTGCACTCCCCAGGAATCCCCAGCGAGATCCTTCCTCGGCGCTTCTGTGGGAGATGTCACTGCCTGCCGCCTCGACCTGTCCTTTCGAATCTTAGTTTCATCCCATTCTCCTAGAGTTTCACTAGAGTCTTTTTACAACTAGCGGCTTATCTAGTTTATTCTACTAATCGAGCAGAATGGCTCAGACGGTTCCCGCATCCGGGAGGTCCGGGTTCGATTCTGGTGGCCGACCTACCCATGGGTTTTTCGGGGGTTTCCCGGGTTGCCAAGTGATGGCTGGGTAGGTTGATTACATTCCCGAACTTCCTGTCCCTCCGTTTCATCTCCATTATCATTTCACATAATCTCTTTTCTAGTGATCTCCCAGGGAGAAATGTCGGCGGGTGTCTCGGCGTTCCTCCTCCGGTGGGACGGTCTCCGGTCTCCGAACCCTGTCTCGTGGGGCCATTTCTGGACCACAGTAGGGTGGGATGACGGTTCTACTGGCCAGCCGGGGAGTTTCCAACTGATAATTTGTAGGTACCCTACCCTCTGCACTTAGCTCCTTGCTACAGCCATGCTGTCTCCTCTCGCCTCATCCTTCCTCCCGGGGATGCCCCACTTGGGGCATAGACCGAGTTTGGACCACCTCGTCGCATACCCTCCGTATCGTAGTCCAGCCCAGTCTATTCTACCAGAAAATGTTAAGAAGAATTTATTTCATACATTCTGGGGGAAAAAATGAAGCACTGGTCATAGCTTAATTATTGCGGGCTTTCATATGTGAATGATTAAATTTTATTGTATACAGAAAAGCAATAAGGCATAGCTTTGTCGCAAAGAACCGTCCCTTCCATCCAGTACATTGGTCTGCATGAAACAAAGGCAAGTATCCCTCAAAGAGGCTTCCCTTAAGGGAGACTTCAAAACAACAAGCAAATGCAAAACTGTTCAGGTGTTCAAAGTAACACATGCAAGAAAATATTACAGAGTAATAACTGTGGAGGGTATTGGCTTGGAAGTTAATATTTTGCAGTTCTATTATTACCTATATCAAAGAACGTTTCTCTGCAGTTTTACACACAGGAGCTACAATAAGGAAAGACAGTAGTGGCGAGGAGTCAACACAATGGGGAAGTGCGACAGAATTGCCAGGTTTTCGGAACTGCGAACGGAAATTAAAAACATCGCCGGTTGGAAAGAGAAAGTGGCGGGGAGGAACCGAACAAAGCTGTCGTCGGTAAAATCAATACAATGAGACACGCTTTATTTCAGAACATAATGAAGTGAATAAGGGAAGCACTTTATTATTACGCTAACAGACGTATATAGTAAACTTGTTATTAAAAGGCGCTCCCGTCCTAAAGTCAAAGCAACTTGAGTTACGGTAACGCTATAAACAAGTTAAGAAAATCTGATGCGTAAAGTCGCGTAATTTTCTCTATTTTCTGAGTAAAAATTTTACATAGTATTCATATAAAACACAACATTCGGTATACTTCAGACTAACCATACGAGTTACTGCGTAATGACTAACAGTATAGTAGAGATTAAGAAAATTCTTGAATAAAATTAAAACACCAAGATTGAAATATTCTAGAATATTGATATTTAGGAGTAAGGTTGAATAACAATGGAAAGTGGGGAGCACACAGGAGAAAAATTGAAACAAAAGGAAGGGCGGCAATGAATGTAATAAGAATATGCAAATATAAACTAGAAATGACAACCAAATGGTTAGAAAGAATGTACGAAGCACTAGTTGAATCCAAAATTTTGTATGCTGTGGAAATCTGGGGCGGAGGGGCACAGAGGTAAACAAAACGGTGGACCAAAACTACAGAAGGTTTTGTAAAGAGCTACTACGCTTACCAAGATCAGCACCTAGGGAAGTAGCTTTAGGAAATACAAGAAGAAATGGAATAATAATGGAAAGAATAATAACATTTTGGTATAGGTGTTTGGTTAAAGAAGAAGGGGAAATTATGAAATTATGCATGAGACAGCAAAAAAATTAGAGAACTCAAATAGTTAGTGGGCAGAGATAGGAGGAATTATGGAAAAAATAGGAATGGGAGATATATGGAGATTACAGGAAAGGATTACATGCGATGTGGGTAAATTTGTAAAATGCAGAATAGAAGATAAAGATAGACAGGAAATATGGGGAAGTCTAGAAAATATGAAATCATTACAAATTTACAAACAAATAAAACGAACTTGGGGACGAGAAACATATGTAGATTACTGCAATAGGCAAGAGAGAGAAGGGTTAGCATGGATGAGAACAGGAATAATATTTCTAAGAGAGATAAGAGGTAGGGAAAAGGGAATTTGTAAATTGTGTGGGGGAAAAGAAAGCATAGAACAGTATGTAACAAAATGCGAGGAGGTTGCAATATGGAGAAAAAAGGTTTGGGAAGAAAAATGGGAGAAAGCAGAGAAGAGGATAGTAGCTATAAAAATGTTAACGGGTAGGGAGGAAAAGAAGGCAAGAAGTATTGGTGAGTTCTTGCAGAAAGTAAAAGAAAAATGGGCCAGAAATGTAAAAAAGTAAGAAAGGAAGAGGAGGGGGAAGAAAGGGACTAAGTAAGCAAGGAGGTATGGAGGCTAAGAGCTACCTGGCAGAGCAGAAGACCAGGGTGTCATGTAAGCCAAGGTAGCAACAAGGTAACAACAAATAAATGTAGCCGAAAGTTATAAATTGTAAAATTTTGGAATATGCACAGTAAATATATCATATCATTTTTATGTTATTCGCGTCAACAAAATGGAATGGCTTCTCTTATGATCTACCTGTTGACAATCCAGCGAATAAAAATCACCAAGCAGCAACAGGGTAACGCTATCGTACCGCTTCATACATCCCCCCCCCCCACGTTTCAATCAAGAGCACTGACACAACAAAGCGCTTTATCCAATTTTCTACGGTACTCAATTGTTTTAGGAGCTCGCTGGTAGCGCATTTCCAGGATCTATCGTTACAAACGCATGCACGCACACACAGCAATATACGAGGTCTGTTCAAAAAGTTCCGGAACATTTGTAATTTCGCGCCAGTGGAGTGTTGGAGCGAAATGCGGTTGGCATCCCTGTATGCGCCTGTGTTTGATGTATAAATTCCGAAACTTTCATTGTTGTATGTCTGTTAATTATCGTTCAGTGGTGTATTGAGTAGAACGTTGTATAGCATGGTTTGCAAATTTCGAGAAGGCAGAGTTAGAGGAGCAAAGCTCTGCATTAATTTTTGCGTGATACTCGAGAAAAGCTTTAGTAAGCCTATGGTGAGGAGTGCATAAGCCGTACTCGGTGCTACGAATGGTTCACGCGGTTTAAAAATGGCCGGGCGGAAGATAAAAAAAAATACCCTCGTTCAGGATGTCCTTCTGCGTCTACCAACGACGCTTGTCAGGAACGTCATTAATTCATGCCAGAGGACCAAACTGTTAATCGATGGTACTGTCGGGAGGTGTTGCGGTTACGAAGTTTGATCTTCATCGACTTCTATCAGTTAAGGTGTTTTTGTCTCTGTCAAACTCCCATGCACACCAATATTTTTTTTTTCTCTAAAATTCTATTTCAGGAGTTCAGAGTATATTCAACAGGAAACAAGAAGAAATGAATTTTTGGCTGAAATACGATACCTCCCCTCTATTTACCAGAGGTAGTGGCGAAAGTAAAAGCAGAAGTTACGATCTCAAGTAACTTCATTGTAAATCGGAAACCCTTAACACTCAAATCACAAAACGTCATTACTACGCTAGAAACCAGTGAATATTTTCAAAGACTATCTACAGTAAAAGCAATTAATTCTTCTGTAGAGCGAGTTCATGTGAACTCGTAGATATTTTATTAATTCCCAGCAGCACACTTGTACAGAATGCATGGGAGAGTGGTAGGAATACCTGGATCGAATACCAGGGTGGTAGCTGCGACAGTCCCCAGCTAGACTCGTCTACATTAATGAGGCGTTACTGCCCACGCTCAGCCATTCACATTATTCTCTTGACGTTTACCCCCGAGTGGGGGAGGGATTCGCAAAGTCAGCCCCCAGAAAGAGCGCAATGCTCGGACACAAACGTCACTTCGCTTTGCTCACGCGCGTTGTTCTCCTCCAAATGAAGTTGACACAAGCTTCTCACTTTACAGTTCCGCTATCAACTTTCTACGTCAGCTGTTCCGAGGGATGTTACCCCCCAGAATGGAAATAATTACTCACTGCCGTCCTTTTTGTGCAGGAGGGGCCCAGCCTGTCTTGTCTGGGGGGCCTGTACGTATTGATAGATTCACTGGGACACCACCACTACCACCCACCTGCCTTCAGCAGAAACACACAAAAGGACCGTCGGCAAATCAATGTGCACCACTTGCTCCCAAATGGGACAAAAAACAAATCAATGTCTGCTTCCGTAACGTTGCTGCCTTGAAAAGACCAGCGACGACATAACTTCACAGTAATTTACGCTAAGAGTAATTAACTTTATTGATTGGGTCGTATACCTCTCGAACAGAGTTTGGCAAATGAATATGTGCTCAAATGACTGAAGGAGTAAGCCACCATTACAGTCTCACACAAAAAAGCATGTTTTAACATAAAAAATGAAGATTTTGAGAAACGCAGTTCAAAGTTTTAAGTCGTTTATATACTTTTTAATATATTAATTGCGACACAGTTAAGCCCAACAGTAAATTTATCATTAGTCTCATCCTATTATTATAAATATACAAAGTAATACTGTGATTTAACATCGTAAATGATATAGGTGTTTCAAGGAAACGAAATTGCCTCATTCTTTTAGAGCATATATTTCGAAGATATAGCAAAACTGAATCGAGTTAACCGTTCATACTTTCAAGCCGCTCTGCATTCGAAAATGCAGTGATGCTTGGATATAAATGCGTAATGGCTAAAATTGTTTTAAAAGAATAATAACCGAACTGATGCAGAAAAAGCTTATGGCAAAATGTATATGCTTAAATATTTGAGTTATTTTCGTCCTTTTAAGGAACCAACAACGCATCAACAAGAGCGTTGCGAGATATACTAAATGGGAAATGGCTCAGCATCCCAAAGCCCCTCTTGACTGTATTCGAACAAAAATTATTTCAATATTAAAGCTGAAATTTTATAACCTGTATTTCTCCGTTTGAATAAAAGACGATGTTGTCGGAGCAACGTAGGGCATTTGCAGAATGTTCTTTAAGAAAACAAAACCATTACCTCTAAAGCAGAAAATGCTATGCAATTGGCGTTAATTTCCTTTACTTCCTATATATTTTGATTTGACAAATAAACATTTAGAGTTGAACGTTTTCCTTTACCACATCAACGACATGCATATCTCTAATACAGCATGCTCAATGTAACAACACATGTTTAAAATTCAAACTTCCAAGGGAACATTACTGTTAATGCAAAAATTAGTATTTTAGAATATAAATAAAATGCCAAGACATATTTTTCACTGATTAGGAGTTTCAACGAAATAAATAGAATGAAACAAGACATACGATGTTTGAACCCTATTTAATAACCGCAAGCTATCTTAAAGAATATTAATAACCATTATTTTTATGAAATTAGTATTTTATGACAGACATATATAGTATATATGGACGATATTCTAAATGAATGGAAGATTTTAGTAGACCCAGGAATCAAAATAAAAGAAAATATTTATATTAATACCCTGCTGTTTGCGGATGGCCAAATATTGATTCATCGGAATGAAAATAAACTGCAAAAATCAATCTATATTCTATATAATATAGTACAAAAGTATAATTTTAAAATATCAGAATAAAAAGCAAAAATTATGGCTTTTAAAGGAAATTATAATGTAAGATCAAAAATTGTTTTAGGAATAAAACATTTTAGAACAAATATCGAGTTTTAAACATTTAGGCTGTAACATAAGTTTTAGAAACAATGCCGATATAGAAGAAAAAGTAAACAAATTCCGAGCAATATGTGGGACAATTCAAAGAACTTTAAAAAACAGAGTGAGAAAGGATACAAAAATGAAAATGCATAAGGTAATGGCTATTCCAACTTTACTATATGAAAGCGAAACCTGGGTGCCAACACAAAAGGATTTAAATAAAATAGACTGCAGAAATGAACTTTTTAAGAAGTGTTAAAGGTTGTACAATATTGGACAAAATAAGAAATGAGGATATTAGAAAGGAATTAGAAATCGAACCAATCCATGACAAAATATCAGAACGAAGGCAACAATGACATGAACATATATTAAGAATGCAGGATGGAAGATATCCAAATGCAGACATCAGTAGCAAAATACGATTTTTAACATTAGTTACAATAACGTGCTATATAATGTGCGGTTTATACGTTTTATAGAATTTTCTGCTTTAGTGACCCTTGAATAAAGTTCAACAATACCCAGCATTACGCCCTTTAAATTTGAATGAAATTTTTAAAAAGTTTTATTCAATGAGATTTGGATATATTATCTAATAATCTACATACAGTGTTTCGGAACAACACCGAACGAATATATAGAAGTAGTCGCTCAACTTCTATGTGAAACATATGGACAGTTTTTACCACCAATGCTGCATAAAAACACTTCCGAATGAGTGAGGATTAGGCAGTAACAGGAACACCGCCGCTTGCCTCACACTATCGAAGTTCGCAGGTAAGTGACCAACCGTACTGCTTGCAGCAGCTTTTTAACATACCGACATACTCCACGGTAGCTTGCTACTATAAAATGTCTTTAGCTTATGAAACCACAATAAAGAAGCTATTTCTTAGTTATTTGTTTATGGGTGTTAAACCTGTCCCAACATTCCGTTATAACATAGTATGACGACAAATAAGCTGTTGGACATATGCAACTTAAACCTTTTAAAGGGAAGTTAATGTTAGTGAGACTGAAGATGGAAGCATTAAATGATAAAAAGAACAGAGAACAATATCAAAGAATTGTAGATAAAGTTAATCAAAACTAAATGCCTTATGCAATGACACAAGCATTTTATTCCCTATTAAAGGGAAGTTAATGTTAGTGAGACTGAGGATGGAAGCATTAAATGATAAAAAGAACAATATCAAAGAATTGTAGATAGTGTTAATCAAAATTAAATGCCTTATGCAATGACACAAGCATTTTATTTTAATAATATTAAATAAAGCATTTGTAACTGAAAAGGAAGCTGTTGATTTTACAGTAACTGGTTGAAAGCACTGTGTAATTAAGATCATAGCAAAATGAGCAACATTGGAACTGTCCGAGTCATTAATCGACTTTTTCACAAGTAACTGCCCTTTGCCCTATTACCTGAAAGTGAGGCTAATGTAACTGATAAAGAGCAAGGAGCAATGCTTTTGTTTTCGTGACCGGTGCGTGCCAATAACAACTTTAAGAGGTTCGCACGCCAGTGATTGCTGCGCTACCTAATCACAAAATAATGTAATATTTAATACTGCATAAAATTATATCTAAGAGAATTTCGAAGGTACGAAACCGAAATTCGGACTAGTTAACTTATAAACTACGAAACTGCTATATTCGTTCGGTGTCGTTTCGAAACAATCTGTATGAAAAAAAAAATGTTACCTACAATGTGCATATAAACGGCAATTGGCTAAAAGAAAATGATTAAACATCTATTTTTATGGATAAGATTTTTAAATGCCGCGTTTAAAGAGAATATATGTAGTTAAAATGTAATGCCTATGGATAAATACTTTGTCAGTTGTATTTGTCTTCAAACAAGTAAAATATTTCATGTCCCGGCAATGGCAATCCTAACAGTGAGTTTTAAACTAAGAGAATATCTCAAACATCTAAATATCTCTCTGTTATAAACATTATAATTATGCAATACTTGCACATACACTGGTTCAGGTATCAACAGCGCAAATCTTTTCCTCTAAGCCTGACATGCCATTGTGTAACACGATGTCGTTCTCCTTTCTCTTCAACTTCCTGTGTTTGTGGTGGTCGGAGTTTAGGCGATGCAGTGCGTAAGTTCCTTGGAGGTAAGCTAACCGGAGGATAAAACAAAAGAGAGCGCTCTCGCGGTCCCTCGTGGAAACCGTGCCCTAAATAGTTGGAAAAAATGTATACGACATTATTGCCTAAACTCTTCACAAACCTATCCTAGAGTTAATGTACTCTATCTCCTCTCTTGTATTTTTTAATGAGCTTCATTGAGTATGCTCCATTACATAACGTATTGCTGCATACCGATTTTCATCTAGCATCTTTGTTGAATTTGTTGCTTGTTTGCAGTTGTTTTCCTATATTTACATAATCTACTTGTGCATGTTTTCTGATACTTACATATTTACATGCTGATCAACAAAATTACACTTACACTTTTCATATACGAAAACAAATTGAAATTATTTACAACATGACTAAAAATAACTGTAACCTAATATGTAATTAGACATAAGAAGTATCATTTAGCAAATATTTATAAAAAAATCAATATAGGGAACTGCGTTCGTACTGTCGTAAGAAAATGTTTCACGATTACTGTGTAACGTATCAAATGATACTTTTGCAATTTGCATTTGAAGCAGTCAGAAACAGAAGTTGCTAAGTCACTGTTTGAAAATTGTGCAGGATAGCAGTTCAAAGTTTTCAGAAGTAATTTTAAATGGCAAAATAGTAATACAACTGAGGTACAAAGTACTGTGGTGAAGTGTTTCTCACCTGTTTGAAATATGTAGCATGTGTGAAGGATATTTTATTATTAGGACTTAACTTTTAATTTAAAATCGATGAAAAGTTGTGAAGTCGCATGACTTAACAGCTTCTGATTCATAATGTTAACTTCATGGATTGACATACAACATTGTCATCTTCTACATCACTCCATCCCTACTACATCATCTTCTACACCACTTCCATATGTCATTGTGTCATTAAATGTGGTACCTTCTAGCAGAGTGACATGTTCCAGTAGCCCGCCTCGATAGCGTTAACGTGTCTGCCTCACGTTCAAGAGGTCCCGAGTTCGAATATCGATCAGGGTGAGTTATCTGGATAAGGTTTTTCCGGGGTTTCCCTAATCCTAAAAGACGAATGTCGGGAAACTCTAAACTCTATGGACCCCTGACTCATTTTAGCATCATTTCACCCATTTCATTCATCGTCCGGTATGACTTGATGTTGGAGGACGTAAAATTAAAAAAAAAGTTCCAGTAGTGAAAGAACATCGTAATATTTTGCCTTCTTAATCTTCCGAAGGCCATCTGGTGTGTTTTTGGCACTATCACATGCTTGCAACCTCACTACCCTCCGCAAAAGACACCGAGGAAGATAAAATGAGGAAGACATTGTGTGACGAACTTCTGGTATACAACCACTTTGGAAATACACACCCCGGATTAAAGTTAGTTCAGGAATACTTCTTACATGGACATGGTCCAGGGCATCTTTAAGTCAAAAACTTCAACTGGAGTGCCATCATGTTCTCCGTTATAAGTCAGTGGACGTTTGAGATGGAACACATCAATGGGCTTCTTTTGTAATGAATCTTTGATTAGTTTCACCCACGTGGGAGGGACTAAGACTTTATTCATTGATCGCTTTTTGTTATCAATATTGCCAAACATTGAGTCAAAAGGCATGAAAGAGTGCCCTGGTATTGGGGAGTATAGATAAACTTACTGAAAGTGCACTTGAGGAATGTCAAAAAATGTCTAATGTCTAATCTAAAATGTATCAACAGCTGATATCAAACAGCTTGGGTGGTACAGAAGCGATCATATGTTTTCCGATGCGGGCAAGACTGGCCTACGTGAGAGAGGCGGGTTTCTTATCAGTTAGTTGCGCCAGGACGATTCAGTTTCCTTATATCTGACCAGCGATTTCGGCGCACAGGTATTTAAGCCTCAATGGAAAATAAAAACAATTTTGCCACATGAATCGTAGGTGGTTTTATATAACTCTCTACTATCAACATTGTATCTATCGATCATTTTAATTTTTATCATATATTTTTATCATATAATTTTTATCATATATTTTTATCATATAATTTTTATCATATATAATAAGAGCGGAAGGTTTGCATTTGATTTAAAAACGACAAAGAGTATCACTGTATCATGCATTAGAGTGAATAAGATTAGAGAAGAATGCCAGGGTCATAATATGTTCGACCTAATATCTCCAAATCCGCAAATCTTTTAGCACTATTACAGAACTGGTATTTAGGATGCTTATCGTGTGTTTGACAGGATTTCTCAAAAACACTGACTTAACAACTTCTGAATCCGAGTGCTTAAATTTGCATTTCTCTAGCATCATCTAGCAGCTTGTGATTACTAGCGCAAGCAAAACAAGACAAAAACACTTTCGTTTCATGCTTGTGATGAAATCGCCGGATATCCTGCTTTCTGCTGGCGTGAAACAAAGTTACTACCAAGCTGATAACTACCGTATAAGGAAGCACTTCTTCTGACATGGTAATGAAACAAAGCATATGCAAATATCCAGATTTACATAATTACGTCCATTTTACTGGAAGTGCTGTAATGGTTAAGTTGCTTCTCATTCTATTTGCTTTAGTGGAATATAAATAGCATGAAAGTCGTGATGGACTTTGTGTCATCTGTATTTATACTTCCTCTTCAAACTGACACATTGAGGTCATTTAAGAATTTCATTTTACTATTCTAAGTAGTGGATGTTTACATTAACTTAACATACACCATGTACCCATATAGAATATACCTACAGAGACAACTGAATACTGAATGCGTAGGCGAAGTCTCTAAGAGCGACTTAGTTGGGATATAGAAATGTTGCCTTAGCAAATTTCCTTTCCCAGTGTCCATCGCCTAGGTACTGAATGAAGCAAAATGCATAAAACATTTGAGAGTTTCAACACTTAACGTCACATTCAAAATATTTACAGTGCGAAACAAGCTGTAAGCATATTCAAGCTGTAAGCATATTCCTTCCAACCGACAGCATATTTGCATATCCTGTCGCAATTATATATGCTTTATTTGCAGAAATTTGTAAGTAACATTCTTCACCTAATAGATTTAATTCTGCACTGCTTGCTGCAGATTCTCTTGGCCATCTTAAACAGTGGCCATATCGGCAGCTTTGAAAGAAGTATTTAAAACTGCTTTTACTGTTTAAATTTGATTTCTTGTTTTATTTTAATACGACATTTACTCTTGCGTCTACACCTCCAGACATTATCGAAGGTGAGGGATGATATTAAAGGAATATTCTCATGCAGCACTCGACCGTGAATCGAAGCCGTGAACCCTAAGGGAAAAGACAGCTGACCGACCACTCGGCCTCGCAGGCACTTGTTCCACTATTTGTCTGCACAGAAAAACCTTCAAGCCAATGTGGTAGTGTTGTCATTTTGTTCTGTTACCATACACAACATGGAAACAAAAGCAATTTGCAGTTTATTTGAAAACTCTAAATATCAGACAACATCTCTTAAGACATAATTTTTTCGTTAACGAGATTTTCTATCTCTTACGGTTCATTATACAGAAGTCGTTTGGCGCCTCGGTAGCGTAGATGGTAGCGTGTCTGCCTCATGTTCAAGAGTTCGAATCTCTGTCAGGGTGAGTTATCCGGATAAGGTTTTTTCCGAGGTTTTGCCTTATTTTTAAAGACGAATTTCGGGTAGCTGCAAGCTCCATGGACCCTGGACACATTTGAGCATCTTTTCAACCATCTTATTCACCGTCCGATACGGCTTATGGTTGGAGGACGTAAAATTATAAAGAAACAGTCATTCGAGTAAAGAACTTGTCGGGAAATTCAACATATTCGCTTCATGACCCTAATATGACAGTTATGCGTCGTCAAGGAATAAAAATTCCTTCTTCAGGCATATTATGAACATTAATACTTAATGCAAATATGTAATCGGGTTGTTACGTTAGCGCGCTGTTTCTTACCAAGTCGAATTCCAGGTATTGGAATGGGGATTTTCTCCAGCCGCAAGACCTGGTTCAGTTCTTAGATCCTTGGTGGCTCAATTGAGAAGCTAACTACTGAAGTACTGACCAGTGGATGAGAAGATTCCATACAGACCGGGAAGGACCGTGGGGTTGATCACGTCCCACCCTTCAGCATTGCACCTCCTCATGATATTTGTGATGACAGAGGTGGGGAAACGAAGCGGACGTCGCGAAATTGCTTAGTTACTGATAAATAACTCCAATAAACAATGCCATTACAATAAACAAACTCCTTCATAAAATTTATCATCACCAAAAAGCTATAACAGGCCCTTGGCTGTAAACAGCCATGGTCATGAAGTAGGCTAACTTGGGCACTATAAAATTAGTATATTTTACTCAGAGGTAGTTCACTGTATAGAAAAAAAAAACTTTCGAATTTTACACTGCTTTAATTGTTGCAAAAACAGTATGTTTAGGAATGAAGAAAAAAGACACGTTGTTTTGGAGCGTAGTCAAATTAAATTACAAAAACACATCATTCCCTTATTTATGTTTTCGTAAATATCTACAATCATGACGTAACATACGCCGTTGGTGCTACCAAAAGTTTGATGAGGGTGATTCTGTGCTTGCATATACAAGAAAAACAGCGTTGCTCAAAATATTTAATATATTGGACGGCCACGTCTACCGACGGCGTCAGTGGAAGTCTTCAGAAGCAGAATTATTCCAAGAATCAGATAGACAAGTGTTTAAACTAAAAAAAAGTGAAGGTTTTTCTTAAACAACTTTCCAGATTGCTATAAACTATCCAGAACTATAAATCTTGAAACCGAATGACAGAATCGCAAGACATCAGGTTTTCGTGTGTAAATACAAGATGATTTGTTGGACGCCTAAGCTGCATTTCATTTAACCGGAATAACGTATGAATATGGGGCACAGAGAAGCATCTGATCATTCCTGAGCAAGTGTAGGATTAAAAACAATATTGCCCTTTGCGCCCTATCTGAAACAATACGCCTTAGTTCTATTTTTCTTCATTGAGCGGGTTATACGAGGGCTGTTCAATAAAGAATTATCATAATTTTTTTACGGTCATAATTTTTCGCACTAAAATTCAATCTTATTACATCCTGTAGCTTAATGTGAAACAAACACGACGTAGTAGTCTCATTGTTGGTACTTCTGGTTCCCACCTGTGAGAATCAGGCAACTTCAGACATATTCAGTATTGCCTACCGCTGCAATGGAGGTAACACGTAGTTTAAGTTGATGTTAGAGGAAGATCTGGAGTTTTTTTCCTTTCTTTCTTTCTTTCCCAAACTTAAACACTGCTGATGAAACTTGGCTACATCATTTTGATCCTGAGAGCAAACAGCAAAGCTCAGTGTAGAAATCTCCTTCATCACCAATCCCCCAAAAAGCAAAAGTGGTTGCTTCTGCTGGGAAAGCTAAGGTCATCTCATTCTTTGATATTCATGGAATGGTTTATCAGCATGTTGTACCTGCACAACATCAGTAACTGGACAATACTACAGGGATATCCTGAAAACATTGCAAGTCCATATCAGGCGCAGAAGACCACATTTCCGTGAAGCACGCTGGATGCTGCACCACGATAATGCGCGGCCGCATATTGCCAATGTTGTTGCAACGTGAAGTGCATCCCTCACCCTCCCTATAGTCCGGATTTAGCCCCATGTAACCTTTTTCTATTCGCTAACTTGAAGAAGCACGTTCGTGGGAGGTATTATTCATCATGAGAAGCAGTGGTGAGGGCTACGGAGGCGATTTTGAAGGATCTCTCAACAAATGGTTTCCAACATGTCTTTGAAGATTGGCAGAAACGCTGGGACAAGAGCATCGCATTCAGGGGAGACTATTTTGAGAAAGACCATCAAAATTATGAGGATGAGTAAAGGTACGTTGTCATAAAAAATTGTGATAATTCTTTATTGAACAGCCCTCGTAACTGAGATGACCAATCTTGACACATCGCAGCAGTTGCTATACCCGCAATTAGACTAGGACTCTGGGTAACTACCTGTACCAACAAGATCAGGCTACACCCAATTAGCAAGGGGTGGTGCCACCAAGGCTTTACTTGAATCAACATCTGCCTCACTGTTGGATTGGCACTGCTAATGAGCTAACATTTCCTAATTGGCCAACCAGGTCACCTGATCTTTACCCCATATACCTATTTTTAAAGGATATTCTTCATCGCCACCACTGTCACGAAATCTGCCAGAGCTACAAGGTGTATAGTTTACTATCATCGAATCAGTAGGTGTGAAATTGCTAGGCTGAGTGTAAAGAGCTTGACTATTACCTGGACGTATAACACGCATTTACCAAATTGAATGTTTACTGATACCAAATATATTTTAATTTCATTAAATACCTAAACCAGTTCCATTTATTTGTGCTTAACCTGAACTTATAACAAAAAATAGCTTACACTAATTCTTTTTGGATCTGACCGCAGTGTTTGGTAGAACATTAGTTTGTGCTCAGTCACCTTTGGCTTAGCGAGTTGCATTATCAGTGAATAACGGTGGATGCGAGAGCCGATACTGTGCGGTACTTAGGGAAAGTGGGCATTATCGCAACGACTGCTCCCCAAAGAGTACATATCTCATGCAGCTTCCCCCCATTGTGTTTGGGGTGTTCTAACTAGAATGGATTTAAACGTGGATTTCCCTGTGCACACAACCGGGGACTTGTTTGATGTTCAGGTCCGAAGGGAGCGCAATGTCAACACGGCTGTAGCAACCAGTGTCTCGATTAGTGCCGAGATGTTACTCTTGCGAAGAAACGTAATATCAATACATACACCCTGCCTCCCTCACTTTCATTTCCTTCCAGGCTTTGTTAAGGGCAATCTAAGCGACTTACCAAGGAATCAGCTCTTTGTGTGCTTTCTGGGGAACTTCTCAACAATCTTCATCTTGCGTATTCATTCTTCTCAATCGCTTAGATACATAAGGTAGAGGAAATACAGTTTTTCAGTCAAAACTCACCACAGACTCGCAGTAAAAAATCCCTTAAGTATATCCATTATGTATTGGAATTTATGTAAAGGTCTACTTTCCGATACAGTTCGACATCCATTTCTGTCGTAGAATGCTTGTGAATCAAGTAAAGACTACTTAGTTGAAACAAAGGAAACAGCGTTTAAAAGTTTAATACGAATAACCAGTCCTTTAAGTAATAGTATTTATTATGCATTTAATATTATATTAATAGCATAATACAGTCTGAAGATTGTATATGATTCTATTTACTTTGGTCATCTATACACATACAACCAAAAACCATTCTGATTCACACACATGCACGCTAAATACCAAATATGCTTAAATACAACTTACAAACTTTAATTGAATATGCCGCCAAGCTTGGTTAGCTTTGGCTGTTTAGGATTAAGTCGCAGCATGGTATCTTCCGAATTTTGAAAGCTAAAAAACACTACAGGTTTTTTTCTATACCCTCCGTCTGCACATATGCTGCCAAAATACACTCCTGGAAATTGAAATAAGAACACCATGAATTCATTGTCCCAGAAAGGGGAAACTTTATTGACACATTCCTGGGGTCAGATACATCACATGATCACACTGACAGAACCATAGGCACATAGACACAGGCAACAGAGTATGCACAATGTCGGCACTAGTACCGTGTATATCCTCCTTTCTCAGCAATGCAGGCTGCTATTCTCCCATGGAGACGATCGTAGAGATGCTGTATGTAGTCCTGTGGAACGGCTTGCCATGCCATTTCCAGCTGGCGCATCAGTTGGACCAGCGTTCGTGCTGGACGTGCAGACCGCGTGAGACGACGTTTCAGCCAGTCCCAAACATGCTCAATGGGGGACAGATCCGGAGATCTTGCTGGCCAGGGTAGTTGACTTACACCTTCTAGAGCACGTTGGGTGGCACGGGATACATGCGGACGTGCATTGTCCTGTTGTAACAGCAAGTTCCCTTGCCGGTCTAGGACTGGTAGAACGATGGGTTCGATGACGGTTTGGATGTACCGTGCACTATTCAGTGTCCCCTCGACGATCACCAGAGGTGTACGGCCAGTGTAAGAGATCGCTCCCCACACCATGATGCCGGGTGTTGGCCCTGTGTGCCTCAGTCGTATGCAGTCCTGATTGTGGCGCTCACCTGCACGGCGCCAAACACGCATACGACCATCATTGGCACCAAGGCAGAAGCGACTCTCATCGCTGAAGACGACACGTCTCCATTCGTCCCTCCATTCACGCCTGTTGCGACACCACTGGAGGCGGGCTGCTCGATGTTGGGGCGTGAGCGGAAGATGGCTTAACGGTGCGCGGGACTGTAGCCCAGCTACATGGAGACGGTTGCGAATGGTCCTGGCCGATACCCCAGGAGTAACAGTGTCCCTAATTTGCTGGGAAGTGGCGGTGCGGTCCCCTACGGCACTGCGTAGGATCCGACGATCTTGGCGTGCATCCGTGCGTTGCTGCGGTCCGGTCCCAGGTCGACGGGCACGTGCACCTTCCGCCGACCACTGGCTACAACATCGATGTACTGTGGAGACCTCACGCCCCACGTGTTGAGCAATTCGGCGGTACGTCCACCCGGCCTCCCGCATGCCCACTATACGCCCTCGCTCAAAGTCCGTCAACTGCACATACGGTTCACGTCCACGCTGTCGCGGCATGCTACCAGTGTTAAAGACTGCGATGGAGCTCCGTATACCACGGCAACCTGGCTGACACTGGCGGCGGCGGTGCCCAAAAGCTGCGCAGCTAGCGCCATTCGACGGCCAACACCGCGGTTCCTGGTGTGTCCGCTGTGCCGTGCGTGTGATCGTTGCTTGTACAGCCCTCTCGCAGTGTCCAGAGCAAGTATGGTGGGTCTGACAAACCGGCGTCAATGTGTTCTTATTTCCATTTCCAGGAGTGTATGTGCCTAGTTTCCTTGTTTCTTGCATCCTTTGCCAGGATCAACAACAAGCTTTTCATCCTCCCAGGCTAAGTCAAGCTATATTTCCTGTAAGTTCCAAAGTATACATATTTCCTTATTCCATCCAGCTTTTATTTCATTCTGTAGCTCTAATTATGATCTTTCTGTTCATTTACATTCTATTTTCTGCCTGTTTTATCTCACATAGTTATCTTCTGACCTTCTTCACGACACTGTTTTTTGCCATATATCGTTTAAACCGCTGCAGCCACGTCACCTACCAATTTAGATGTTGTTATTAATTTAATGACAGCATAATGCTCTTAGAATTGTTTGGTCACGTTTGATTATTCACAGCCATATTTGTTTTAGCGAATGTGGCAACTCCCAGCATCCTTCGTCAACAAGAATTCTGGAGAGTGTATCTTATTCCAACCGCACAAAAAAGATCTTGCAATAAAAAGAAAGTAAAGGGAAACACCCAATGCGTTGCACTTCCCTCGAATTTTCTGCTAATAAAGCTTTATATTCTATTCGTTTGATTTACTAGTTATACCAAAGTCATTCAGAGAGAACGGGTAATCAGAAGCAATCCTCAGAAAATCCAACATATAAAGGTGATCTGCCACGCAAATATTTAAAAAAATATGGTCTAGTAAAATAAGTCATTTTTGAGAAAATATTTATTTTCACATGAAGGTAGTTTGCGATGAAAAAATATTTTGAAAGGCTCTCTGCTGCATTTTTAGGAGACCTAGGCTTAAGTATCAACTAGAGCATTTAACCTACTTTTCGTTTTTGAATTATGCTCTCTATAGACAGACAAGACACCGTAAAATCTACGTATTTAATTTTAAGGTACGTGCTACCTATAATGTAGGCCTCTGACTCTGTGGGGTGTTCGGCTCCGTGGACGGGTGAGGGGACAGTAGCACGTGGCAGTTCACAATGATGTCAAACAAATCTACCTTCATTAATTAAATCGCACAGTTAGTAATCCAGCATTGCTCTGATGCCCAAGCATTGTTATGTTGTAATGCCAGAGTCACACCTTTCTTACAGTGATTCTCGTGAGAGGGAAACAATCGCTAGCCGAGAAAGTAAAACGAAAAACTGAAAACCTTCACTCTAACTTACAACCAGTTAGATGCCGTACTCGCACTTGGAAAATATTTACATCTGCAATAACATGATAAAATATAACAGTTTAGTGTTATATTTTTCGTCTATTAAGTCTTTACCTATCCTTGTGGTTTCTTAGTTATACAAAAGTATAGAAAATAAAATCAAGTAGGGGGGATTTCATATACTGCCCATATGTAACTGAAGTTTTATCTCTGGTGTCAAGACATATACTAAACACGATGTTACCTATGGGTGTCGAGAAGAACAGCGCCTCTCAAAGACAAAATAAGTATAAATAGAAGGGATACTGTACACACATTATCTCTCTCTTTCTCTGCATTATTAACACACCTACAACAATATTGCTGTTCGTTATGTGCAAATAAAGCAAGAGAAAAGTATTTGACCTACAATTTTTGACTATTATTATTATTATTATTATTATTATTATTATTATTATTATTATTATTATTATTATTATTATTATTATTATTATTATTATTATTATTATTATTATTATTATTATTATTATTATTATTATTATTATTATTATTATTATTATTATTATTATTATTATTATTATTATTATTATTATTATTATGATTATGATTATGATTATGATTATGATTATGATTATTATGATTATTATGATTATGATTATTATTATTATTATTATTATTATTATTATTATTATTATTATTATTATTATTATTATTATTATTATTATTATTATTATTATTATTATTATTATTATTATTATTATTATTATTATTATTATTATTATTATTATATTTCATCATCGTTACTATTACAAGCTTCGTTTACATTTCAATGATTGAAATCTGAATTTCAGTTTCTAACATATATAATTCAAACTCTGTTTAAATAAGCTCAGTTCTACATTAATTTTGGTTCAGTATGCACAACTTGAAGCAAGCACAACAAGACCAAAAGTCTAGATGAATGTAAAAGTGTGATCCCATGAGACTGGAATTTATTAAAGGGTTAAACAGATCCAGAAATAAATTCATACTCTTGATTAAAATGCGGTTTTGCTGGCTTTACAGCAGTTTGGAAGACGAGGATGTAACCGCTGTGGAATGGAAGAGAGGCATTCAGCTTATGCAGTATGACTAAAGCCATTTTACTTAAACTACAAATAAACACACAAGAGAGATGTAACATTTCATTAAATTAAATCGGCGAGGGTCCAAATCCATGGCTTTATGAGCGATGCGCTTGCCAAGTTTGGAGGAAGGGGTACAAACTCCGGACCTCTTCCGGCTCAGTTTATATTGATTGCAGAGCAGCAACAGTGCTGCCACGTCTAGTTTTGGTCTTTGTGATTATCTAAGCTGACAGCTGCAACATTAAATCCCCTTATGTTCCGAAAAAAAAGTGCAATTCAGCACTTTGCTACTGAAAGCAAACTGCTATCCGTGTTATATTGGTTTATGGCCCTTATGTTAAATTATATCTGTGCATTTGAGATTAATTCTTCCTGAAAAGCCAATATAGAAATAAGAGTAAATACAGTTTCGAAACAAAATGTTCGATCTCCCCTTTAAATGTTATTTATCAACAAACACAGGGCACTCTTTAATAATTTAATTTTGCAGCTGTTTTATTACTTCAACAAAGCTTACTTGCTAGCATCGATGTAATTCTCACTCTGGACTGAGATATGATAAACTGCGTTTGAACTCGTGAGAAATATAAGTACGAGCACTTAAACTTTCAACGTACGTAAGATGTGAAACAATTGAAAGTGCAAGCTGCATATAGGTAGTACATCTTTAAGATAAGATTCTTTATTAAAATGCTATTTATGGTTTTTATATATTCAAGTATGCGGCATATTCAATGTGCATTTTATATTTCCAGAAAGTTCTCTAATATCCCGTAATTCTTAAGCATTGTATACAGTGCGATCCATATAAACCTGAACCATTCAATATGACATATAACTTTTGAACCAATAATAGACACACGTGCAACTTTGGGAGACTATAATACACAATTGGGAGATTACATTTCACTATTTACATCTCAGAGAAAATGTTGAAAGTGTCCTCCACCAGCATCTATACATGTTTGCACTCGTCTCACCATATTCTCTGAAGTTTTACGGAGAGTATCCTCGCCAATGTTACTTATTTCGGTTCGAATGGATTCCTTGAGAACATCAATTGTCCGTGAACTATTCTTGTACACTCTATATTTTAGATACCACCAAAGAAAAAATCCGGTGAGGTTAGGTCAGGGGAACTGGGAGGCCACAGACCTTTTGAGATTATTCGATTATCAAAGAAACTGGTTACAAGTTCCATGGTGTCATTAGATGTATGACAGGTTGCTCCATCTTTCTGGAAATAATCTTCTCTCAATTCCATATCATCCAGCTACTCTACAACTGCCTTGCAGATACCCATATAAACTTCAGTGTCTACAGTCTTATCAAAGAAAATGGCACCAACGATCCACATATGCTGGTGGAAGACACTTCCAACATTTACTTTGAGTTGTAAATAGTGAAATGTAATCTCCCAACTGTGTATTATATTCTCCTAAAGTTGCAGGTATTGTGGCCTATTGAGATGGTTCAGGTTTATACGGATTGCACTGTATTTAACAAGAGAAACAAAAATTACTTAACTTTCAGAACCAAACTTATTCTTGATTGATACTGTAACTCTGCGGTGTTTAGTTTCATCCACTGAAGTTCTTTTCTGCATTTTTAATTTCTTGATCATGTGTGTACTTCTCCGTCATATCATAAACATTTGATAACGAGATTTCACTAAAATACACGTTTTGAGGCACCTTGAATGCAAAAAGGCACTTTTAAGGAAAGGTTTTGTGTGTGTGTGTGTGTGTGTGTGTGTGTGTGTGTGTGTGTGTGTGTGTGTGTGTGTGTGTGTGTGTGTGTGTGTGTGTGTGTGTGTGTGTGTGTGTGTGTGTGTGTGTGTGTGTGTGTGTGTGTGTGTGTGTGTGTGTGTGTGTGTGTGTGTGTGTGTGTGTGTGTGTGTGTGTGTGTGTGTGTGTGTGTGTGTGTGTGTGTGTGTGTGTGTGTGTGTGTGTGTGTGTGTGTGTGTGTGTGTGTGTGTGTGTGTGTGTGTGTGTGTGTGTGTGTGTGTGTGTGTGTGTGTGTGTGTGTGTGTGTGTGTGTGTGTGTGTGTGTGTGTGTGTGTGTGTGTGTGTGTGTGTGTGTGTGTGTGTGTGTGTGTGTGTGTGTGTGTGTGTGTGTGTGTGTGTGTGTGTGTGTGTGTGTGTGTGTGTGTGTGTGTGTGTGTGTGTGTGTGTGTGTGTGTGTGTGTGTGTGTGTGTGTGTGTGTGTGTGTGTGTGTGTGTGTGTGTGTGTGTGTGTGTGTGTGTGTGTGTGTGTGTGTGTGTGTGTGTGTGTGTGTGTGTGTGTGTGTGTGTGTGTGTGTGTGTGTACAGCTTAGTTATAAAACGAAAAGTCGGGTTAATATCAAACATATTAAAGCAAATCTTCAGCAATTTATGGAACAGTTGTCCAACCCTAAACCACCTTTTACATGGAAATTGCCATTTCTTTTATTTTCTCAAAAATGGCTCCACCATTTTGAATAAAATGCTTTATATTGAAGATATTTAACGAATAATATGTGTATCTAACATCTTGCGAATAACCCCTGAAGAGATAACCATTAATAATGGTACAAATTGTTCAATATTTTCAGTTGTTTCTCTGGGAATGCTTGAAAGAGTATGCAATTTTACAACAAGCATAAACGCCCAGTTCTTAAACATGCACTGAAATGTCAAATTTAATATTTTGAGATGGATATTTCAGAAAATATAGTATTTCCATACATCACTGCACAGATAAGATGCCTTAAATATTTTTAAATACCAACTTTTCCCTGAAGGTTATCTAGTTATTCTCGTCAGTTGCATGCAGCAATTGTTTCATTATAAGAGTTACATATAGGCATATGGGAGTAGTTGAAATGTTTCTGTGACAAAACTTCTTTACTGTTTATCAAGCCAACATAAAATACAAACAGAAACCAAAGAAATGAACTTCTGAGTCACTACAGGAAGTACGATACATTTATATGTAAGGTCATACTAATATTGCCTATAACTGCTAGTATACGTCTGAGATATTAAGATTTCTGTCTCAGATTTCATGTTCAACAACGTTCGATGTACAGGAAAGATACTTCGGTGTTGTCTTTTAGATTTACTACAATGAGTAGTAAATACATAGCACATTTGATGGACACCATCAGATTTCGTCTTAGCTGCAGCGAGTCTTCTATAATCAATAACTCCCACCCACCAATCATTAACCACAAGGCGCCAGTTCCATTTTCTTTGGTAGTTTCGTTGAAAAAGGAAGTAATCCAAACAATAAAACCAAAAACCCAAGCCTCCTTTAAGTGACAGACGAACGTCGGGAAGCGAAAGAGCTTTGTCATCGGGCAGATCACTGCGGTTTCCGGTGGAGGATGTGCCCTCTCAATAAACCCTCCAGTCTACAAAAACAAACGACTTTCCAGAACTAACGCTGTTATCGCTGTGGTCGCTAATGAACCTTGTGCTTCAACCAGAATCTGGAATTTAATTATGCGAGTAAAGTTTCGTGTTGGAATAAAAGTTCTGACGTCCGCACGCGTATTCATTTTGTCATCTGTACACGTTTGTGTCTATTATATTGAAAGTTCATTAGCGTCTTCCAAAGAAGCAACTCAAACATTTTCAGGAAAATGCCTCTACCTCATATTTTAACTGGAAATAGTTTTGTTGTTTATCTTGACAAAATGGTTAACGATTTATATTACAACGCAGCAGGTTAGAAGTATTTGCATGAATAATTGCATAAATTGTTCTATGAATAGTCTGTTAAGTTCACTTTATTAGGAATGGAAGTTATATTAAAGGTAAAAGATAAGGCAGATAGAAATTTACTCTGTAACGGAAATACTCAGTATTGGTTTCCACTTTCGGAACTTCATTATTTTAAGTTTAATGTACTTAGTTGTCATTTGTTTTTTGCTTACAATGCCAAGGAAGGAGTACATATGGAATTTTGAAGTCACCAACAATATTGTCGCGAGGCATTGTTGCGGCGAGCGCGGTGGGTTCGTGCGAAAGTGACAGCTACGCGCGGGCAGGAAAGAGACGGATAGAGCTCGTGGGTACGGAGCGGGACGCTTGCCGAGAGAGAGAGAGAGAGAGAGCAACAGAGGGAGAAATAAACAAAAATAGTTCCATGAGTTCTCGCTACGCCTCGAAGAATCGTGTGACTTCAGTAGCTTTCGAGAAACAGCGGCTCGAATATTAATGCCGCCTTATGCACGGAGCAGCCAGTCAGCAGTAAGCGAATGGAGTCGCAGCCGTGCGGTGTGTAAACATTTGAACTGTACCGCAGTACAGCAGGAAAAAATAAAAAAAAATAAATGTAACTATTACAAGGAAGATCTTATACAGTTGTTATTCATCTAGTGTATTCATTTGGTGTTTCTGATGCGAGTGAAAGTTTATCGAGAGAGAGAGAGAGAGAGAGAGAGAGAGAGAGAGAGAGAGAGAGAGAGAGAGAGAGAGAGAGAGAGAGAGAGAGAGAGAGAGAGAGAGAGAGAGAGAGAGAGAGAGAGAGAGAGAGAGAGAGAGAGAGAGAGAGAGAGAGAGAGAGACATATATGACGTAATATGGTTGCTAAAGATCTAAACAATTTTAAAGGAAAATGCATGGTAATTGTAAAACGAATTATATTGCAAACATGAACCGTATTTCAGTTGAGATTTTAGAGGAAGTCGAGATTGCTGAGGATTTATTAATTCCATAAAAGTCGAGAAATGTTTAGGAACAACAGTATTTAAGTGTGTTAGTAATTGTGTGCGTGCGGCTAGTTATTTAAAGCAGCTTTTTAGAAAAATATACAGAAAAGATATTGCAATCCAAGGCCACAATACGCAAGGAATACCTAAAGCTATGCAATGAAGGCGTTATTCAGGATATTAGAGACTTCGTGTCCGACAAAAGAATGAGTTTCCGTAGACGAAACCCAGGTGATTGCTGGTACTTTGAGTACACTGAGACATATGCACAGGCACAATATAGTAATGTCACAACGAATTTCCTAGCCCGCCTCGGTAGCGTGGTGGTAGCATGTCTGCCTCACGTTCTAGAGGTCCCGAGTTCGAATCTCGCTCAGGGTGATTTACCTGGATAAGCATTTCCCGGGGTTTTCCCTTATCCTGAAAGACGAATGTTGGGTTACTCTACGCTCCATGGACCCCGGACTCATTTGAGCATCATTTCATCCATTCCATTCATCGTCCGATATGACAACGTTGGAGGACGTAAATTACACAAAAAAAGCCGAATTTACTTTTAATTTACTGTGCATATTGTAATTATTAATGATAATTTGTTTATATTCGTATATCTGGAATAAATAAGTTTCGTATAATTTATGAATAAATATACAATATATACTATGACACTGTGTCCGTCCTGTAACTACGTTTGATAGATTACCGTTGCCCGTGGCCTTGGTTGTACCTATACGAGTCCGTGCGCGACTGCATGACACTCAACACATTCCGTAAGTATTATAGGGCGACTTTAAAAACTGCGGATATAAGGGCCGAACGTGAATTAATTCTATAGCAGCGATGCCCATCCTCACCAATGACATCACCTTGTCGTAATTCCTCATCTCCTTTGGTGCATGAATATTCTTTCAGATAACTGAACATTTGCGGTCCTTTTATTTATTGAGTCCCATGAATAAATACACCGTAGCTCGGCGAAAAGTACATGGAGGCACTGCTCTATATAATTGGAATACAGGGTGGAAATAATCTGCAGTATATGAACATGAGCGTCCAAGATTCAACATCGTTATACTATTCGCCAGGAGCTAGAGACATTGCTCGCGCACTGACTACATGCGCTCCAAGTAATTGGTGGATACGAACAAATGTCTTTTAAAGAACTCAACACGCACAAGCCCTTCTCTTTTAGGATACGAAATCAACGAAGAAAATATTAAAAGATATATCAGCACATTTGTTCGTAATTCTCGTTCGCTACTGTCTTAAAAACAATTTAATCGAGTCACAGATCATTTGACAGTTTGTAAGCTGAAAGTATTTGAAAACAGTCCTAGTGAATGAGTGATTCATAAAACACACATCTGTCACCTTCAGTAGGTCGTGGACACTATGTGGGCATATTACGTCATATCCGTTGCTATTTCTGCTTCTGCTTGTCAATCCTCGGACTAAATTATATTGTACTTTTTGCTGTCTAGCTGCAGTTGAGCTCTTGTTTCGCCTCCCCAAAGAATATCTATTGTCTCCAAAACAGAAACATAATTCAGTTTTGCACTTAAATGAACAACACGTTTACTCCACTGCGATTTGGGGCCGCGCCGTGGCTCAGTGGTTAGACCGCTTGGCTCTCACCAAGGCGGCCCGGGTTCGATCCCAGGCGACCGCAAAGTGAGATTTGTAGTAGACAACATGGCGCTGGGCGGGTTTTCTCTGGGATCTCCGGTTTCCCCCGCCATCTCATTCCACCGTTGCTTCATCTTCATCTCATGTATCATCAGTGTCATCGCCTGCGGTGCCGCATGTAGTAAAAGCGGGCGTTAAACACTACACATTTCATTTCCACTGCGATTTCCAGCATTTCAGATTAATACGCTTACCACTGCGATATATATTTGCAACATCATTAGAATGTGTCGGTTGTGTTGGATACTCTGAGCATCTACAGACGTGAAACTAGCAGTTAGAATATATGGGTTTTTTGGTTTAAATTAGCTACTCAGAAACCCAAAAACGTTCAATTCTATATGGATATGCTACTTAAATATGAACGTCCTGTGCCGTGCCGTAGTCGCCAGTCCCCACTCAGCATCGCAAGGGAATTGAGCAGCTTACGATAGGCAAGCGGCCCTGGTCACGAAAGCCAACATTCCGACTGGGCGATGTCGAGATGCTGACCACATCTCTTCTCCGTATCGGTTGGATGATCGCCCAACTCTACCTTGCGTAAAGTCTGTCTAGTCAACGCGAGTGCAGTTTGCCTCTCAAAGGAAACTGACCCTACCGCCCAATAATGACGGTCATAAATCTATCTCCACACTTCAGAAATGGAACACTGTCGTTGAGGACCAATAGCAACCCTGATTTTCTGGAACTGACAGTCGCATGTTTACTCCACGTGGAGTCTCAGTTGCCACAGTTCCAACTTCCAGTTGATCTGTTTCATTACGTGCAGCAATTAGTTGTGTGTCACGACGTGGAGACCGTGGGAGGGAAATGCAGTGGTAAATGCAATTGAAGTAGTAGATAACTTTCAGTCAAATGAAAATAATCAAAGTGAAAACAATAATGTGAATAAATTGAAAAGTGTTGCTGGGCCGAGTTATGTTACTGGAGAAGCCTCAAAAAACAAAGTTATAACGGGAACTGTTTCTAAGCAAATTCAAGCGCTTGTTTTGAACACATAAATATTTGTTGAAAAATAATCTTGGTAAGGGGCCATGCAATGAACCTGATGATAACTTCTGGGTATTCACAGAAATACAGTAAGAAATATTGTGACGAAAGGAATACCAAAGACGCCGATTAAGTGTGAAAACAAAAGGAAACGTTTCTCTAAACTAGATAATTTCACATGCGATTTAATTCGCCGAGAAATTTATAGATTCTATGCAAAGGGGAGAGCGACCAACCATTGGTTGCATATTTGCAAGACATTTGATTTTCCTTATGGACACTGCTCTTTGCGCGGCCTCCTAAAGAAGCGGGTTTCAAATACCGCACTTTGAATAAGATAAGGGTTATTGTGGAATCCAGTAGAATTGTAACTTGGCGATATATATTATTGTCAAAACTAAGGAAGTTTCGCAGTAATGGACATAAGCTAATTTATTTAGACGAAACCTCGTACGATACCCATGACGTATCTAGAAAGATGGCAACCTTGCAGAACGGACTGGGAGAAGGAGGGCCGGTGTTTTAAAACGATTATAAGGGTTAGTCAAAGGAGGCGGCCGACGTGTACACGCGTTAACTAAAGAGACTACGTGGGCGTGAGGCCGGTAGTCGGGTTGGCAGGTCCTCGCTCTATATGGATGTCGCTCTGGGTTATGTTACTGAAGTATGAACGATCATCATGTCAACAATAGTCTACAGTGAAGAAAATTGTTTATATTGACTCTTCGTTTCAAGTCGCCCCAGCAATAAGAACGTAAATAATGACCTGAAAATATTTATCTCTGTCAATGGAGCAGTTGATGGTACTGGAACCCTACATGCCATTGTGTTAGAGATACACATACAGTAAAATATACAGGAATTATATTTTTGTTTTGGCGGTTTTCGGTCCAGGAATACCAATTTAGCAATCCTGAATTTCACTCAGGTGAGTTACAGAACATCAGTTGTAGCAACTTGTTTAATAAATAAGAAATTTTACATCCAATAAAACATTTAAAATGATAATGAACGTCTTATTATGATTTAAATAATGACTAACACAACGAACGCTTTTATGAGCGAAAGGAAGGGTAAGCCATTTAATAGAATCATTTCGGTAACTCCGTGCATCATACTAAGGTACTCAGATTTTGAAACATTGAGGCATTTCTGTTGATCTTTAATGCAGTTTTTATGACCATTCTCTTTGACTATTTTATTTATTTCAGTTAGAAATGCAGTCTGACTTGAAACTGAAAAACTCTAGGCATCAAGTCTAGGGCTAGAAGGATATTATGATGCATACACTCTGATTACAGCAGTTAGTAACATCAAAGTTCATGCAAGCAATTTGTAAAACTTCTGCTACATTTATAACGTTCGAAGTGCTGGATTAAAAACCGACTTTCACTGTTCTGTACCAAGCAACTATCACAAGAATATTCTTTGACACTTTTAACACTATTAAATCTAATATAACAGCACAATTATGTTCTGGGTTCGTAAAAATTCAGCAAAAAACTGGTTTTGGAGGTTCTAACCTTAACTTTGATTTCTTATAAATTTCAACCGAATTTGAAATGCATAAAACTGCATAGTCTCAATTGCAACATAGCTTTAGAATAGAAACACTTATTACGGCATGCGTAACGGTGTAATTTAGGAGCTACTGTAACAGAAAACCCTCGCTCCAGATCCAACAGGAATGGACAGTAATAACTCTGCTGATGGAACATCACTTTTGAGACATTTTTAGGAAAGGAACTTCGGCAGAGCTTCTATTGATTCACTTTACTAAGAACTGGAGCAGATTGAAGCCATAAATCTTGTAACTCTGTTCCTTCTTTCTTGAAAGAAACTCGATCTGGATGCCGCATTGAGGTAGCCGCAGAAGGACAGAGCACGTGTGCCATTTTCTGCTTGCTGTGTTATAGAGGACAGTTATATTGATGAAAAGCTAAAACTAACGAACTCAGCCAACTCCCAAAATATACTTCACTAGGTAGACAATAACAAAAGCATGGTCAAAAACTGTTTACCTGAAAATGCGCTTCACTCCCAGTTCGAGGTCTTCCTTACATTCGTCATAGCTTAATATACTCAAATTACAAAGTTACAACTTAAAATTAAGAGCATTAAAACTACAAGATCACATTTAAATTGTAATTATCTTAAGAAAACTAGTTCTAGATTTCACGCAATGCATTGAACAATTCCAAACAATTTCGGATATAGATCTGTTATATTTTGCGAGTGATGCACAGGAATATTACAATTGTCTCATACGGGTATTACAAGGGAATAATCTCTTCAACTAAATGTTATATAATAATTAATAAATACATGTTCCATTGATATTCGATATACTAATAATAGAATATTCCGTAAGTTCTCTACTATCAATACGCGTGATACGTCGTTTTTGGGCAATAAACACCCCCAGGATCAGGATCCTGGCATGGATCCTGAAACATGTCAATCGATTATTTACATGTGCAAATTGGAATTAAAGGAACATTTAAAATTTAGTAGATAGGTTCTCAATACCTGTAATTTATAACGGCAAACATTTAGTTTTTCAATTAATTCAACAGCTAGAGTTGCCAAAATAAATGTATCAGAACTAATGTCTAATAATTAGCGCATTTACTCGACATTCCTTTGTTGTTATGTATGAAAATGAACAACGTCACTTTTATTAACATATAGATAAACCACATATTTGAAATCTCTTAATAATTCATTATATTTCACTTCCAAACCTCTTACCATCTTTAACGATTACAAGTGCAGTAGCAGCTTCTACACAGTTGCATCGCTAATCAAAGGTGAAGTACGAAGTATTATTGTGCTGCTCGAAAGGTTACTCTGGCTTTATCTTTGTTAATAGAAACCTTCTATTTATTTTAAATTTACGTCCTCCAACGTGAAGTCATATCGAACGGTGAATGAAATGGGCGGAATGATGCTCAAATGAGCCCAGGGTCCATAGAGCATAGAGTTACTCGACATTCGCCTTTGAGGATAAGGGAAAATCCCGGAAAAAACCTTATCCAGGTAACTCACCCTGAGCGATATTCGAACTCGAGACCTCTTGAACGTGAGGCAGACATGCTACCATCTACGCTACCGAGGCAGGCGGAAACTTCTTAGATAATGCACCCACGTGGACATAACATCTGCCATTTGTTATTCCTAGGCATTCTTTTGGCTGAAGTGATACGTTCAATGGTGCTTAACAAACGTCCGAGAAGCGCGCCTGTACCCTTCTCACTCTTCCGAGATTAATCAGTGCGTTATCTGAGATATCTGTATTAACAAAGATAAGCCAGGGTAACCTTTTGAGCAGCACGATTATACATATGAGTTCTATGTGAAATGGCTTTGTCTATAAATTCTGATCCTTTATCACAATCTTACAAATCATCTGTTAGCATATTATTTCACATATTTAAGTATAATAATTCATTACCATAGTAACAAGACGAAGGATAGATAAACATTGTTAAATTAGTACGAATGAAGTATCATACCATCGAGCCCTTGTGAAAATAATGCAGAGGGAAGTACAGAAACGCAAAACATTTCCTTCGTGACTTTCAATAGTATCAATTGTGTTGCATTGAGAGGTCTCTAGTTTTGAACATACTGTACACAGAAAGATACAATTAATTACCGGGAAGCAGAATACCAAAAGAAAATGATTAAGGAAGACTGTGTACATGATGAACTGAACAACTGCATTATGTTCGCTTCTGAACAATGATGGATGGTGCGAGTTAGGATCAACTTGTCAGATGTGGAATACCAGTCAAACAACAGCTGTTTCTAATTCGAATGCTCACTTGAAATTGTCAGTGACAGGTCTGCCGGTAGTTTGTGCTACTCTGCTGCATGGCCGAGTGTCAATGGAACCGAGATTTGTTGTCCAGGCCGTCAAAGTGCATTCAGAGGATTTGCTAATTATTTGTGTCAATACACACGATGTGCTTTGTAAATACTGAGCAGTAAATTATCACGTTGAAATGCGACAACACTGCAGAGGTATGCAGATGAAATAGCAGCTGCAGTTACAGCTATGGCTGGAAAATGTAACTTGCGGAATACTGCATGAACATATTTATAGAACCGTATAATTAACATTTTGGATAAACAATTGATGACAGTAGTTTAACTATGGAAAAAAAAAACACTAATATGCACACAGAACCTTCTCAAGCAATGAGAAATCCAACTGTATTTCATGTACACCATAGTAGGTATTCTATTAAACGTGTCTTCTATCCAGGTATGCTTTCTCTAGGAATGATTTCACATTAATCAAGTGTTTAGCTATATATTTTAATGAACTTACACTTTTTCTTTAGAAAGTTTTGTCAATGTCGTGACTTTTCAGTTATATATACTTATACAAGATCGATCAGCATGACGAACTTTGCGCTTTATGAATTGATAAATGAAACATTCCCATGTAAAGTGGAATTTCTTGGTAAAATCTCATAGTCCAAGTGGGAGGAAGTGTATTTCACGAATTATACTTCCAGATTATCTAGATATCGAACTGGAACACATGTGCATGTGCACAGTTTTAAGTAGTTGATATGTAGTGCATCCATAGGTTGGTATGCGCCTTGTTTCTTCTCAAGAAGAATGTGAATCAATTTCAGTGAAATATGGTACATAACAAACCTTAAACTTCACTTAGATAATAATGGTTCAATGGATTTTCAGTTACCTTTGCAAAGAAGATTCCTCAAAACAGCACACCAAATCCAATATCTAATTCTATTATCGTCTGTGAAACACCATATAAAGACTTAATCATAAGTCCCATTAAAAAGTGTTTAATAGAATGAATAGTGACGGAGCGACATAGACTATTTTTTCATTTGTCTGCACCTATAAACGTTCAAGGCAATCCAACCGCTCTGGTCTCCATAAGAAAGTACTGTCTTGAAAGTAGAACAGAAACTAAGTTTGACTTCTATTGTTTACTGATTAATTTGGAACGAGAGATAAACTTATAGGATGGATTGAATTTCAATAGATTTGGATTATAATATAAAGTCCCATTCACATTTTCCATAAAAAACTTCAAAATACATTGCATTTCATGGTATTTGTTTTACTTCTTTTCCGATTTAAGTTTTTAATAAATATTAAATGTTAATCTGAGTTATTATTAGAAACCAAACTATTCTTTACTAATTTAGGCAACTGGGGGTTTGCTTTGATTGGACAAGTTACTGTAGTTCCTATTTTAATAACGAGAGTTAGGAAATTTAAAACGCAAAAGAAATGAAATAAGGTTCTGTAAGGATGTTAACCTTTACACCCACTCACTGATATAAAATGCCTTTTAAAATACTGCATATTTTTAAACTATTACTATCAACAATTTTGATGTGCTCTTAGAGCTCCATTATATTTACTGTTGCAGCTATTTACTTTGTAAGGAACTTAAATAAGTAGGGAAAATTGGAAGTGTAAATTAGATAGGTCGGCGAAACTTAGAATACCTACACAAGAAACCAACTTTACAATAAAAAGTGAAAGATAAAATGCATTTAAGTGGAGGTAAAATGATCAGTAAAATCGCAACTTATTAATTTAATATTACCTTTCCAAATATAAACTGGAAGTCAAGAAATTACCTACTTGAATACTAGGGCTGTTCAATAAAGAATTATCATAATTTTTCTACAGTCATAATTTTTCGTACTGAAATTCGACCTTATTATATTCTCTTAGCTTAATGTGAAACAAACAAGCCGTAGTAGTTTCATTGTTGGTCCTCCTGGTTCCCGCCTGTGACAACCAGGCAGGTTCAGACATGTTCAGTATCACCTACAGCTACAATGGAGGTAACACGTGAGGAACAATATGCGGCTTTGTAATTCTGCTTTCGTCTCAACAAATCTTCAGTTGAGGCCTATACAATGTTACAGGAGATCTAATAGAGTCTGTTCTTCACTACAGCACAGCTCGAAGGTGGTTTAAAATGTTTAAAGAGGGGAGACAATCAATTTCAAAGTAAGGTAGACCCGGTGCTCCAGTTACTGCTCTTAGGGAAGGAAACATCAACACTGCTGCTGCCATTGTAGAGAGGATCATCAAATTACCTTAAGATCACTTTCTGAAATATTGAATATTTCATTAGGTGCCACCCACACGTTGGTGACAGAAACATTACACATGAGACGTGTTTGTGCGCGATGGGTTCCAAGACCATTGATTCCCGAACAAAAAGGGCATTCGCATACCGGTCTGCATACAATTAAAGTTGATGTTAGAGGAAAATCCGGAGCTTCTTTCAAACGTAATCACTGCTGATGAAACTTGCCTACATCATTTTGATCCTGAGAGCAGACAGCAAAGCTCAGTGTGCAAATCTCCATCACCAACCCTCAAAAAAACAAAAGTGGTTGCTTCTGCTGGGAAAGTTATGGTCATCTCATTCTTTGATATTCATGGAATGGTTTATCAGCATGTTGTACCTGCACACACATCAGTAACTGGACAATACTAAAGGGATGTCCTGAAAACATTACAAGATCATATCAGGCGCAAAAGACCACATTTCGATTAAGTAGGCTGGAAGCTGCACCACGATAATGCGCGGCCGCATATTGCTAATGTTGTTGCTGAATATCTTGCAAAAATCAACGTCAAGTGCATCCTTCACCCTCCCTATAGTCCGGATTTAGCCACATGTGACTTTTCTATTCCCTAACTTGAAGAAACGCCCCTGTGGGAGACTTTATCCATCAACAGAAGCAGTGGTGAAGGCTGCGGAAGCGATTTTGAAGGATGTCTGAAAAATGGTTTGCAGTATGTCTTTAAAGACTGGCAGAAACGTTGGGCCAAGTGCATCGCATTCAGGGGAGATTATTTTGAGAAGGACCATCAAAATTGTGAGGATGAGTAAAGATACACTGTCCAAAAATTAAAATGATACTACATATCTGTAATATTAACCAAATTTAAGAAATAGAATTAAGAGAATAACATTTTCATTGAATTTTTGAACTAGTTCCTTATTCATATTAAATTTATGTGCCTTAATCTCGGTTCTCATTTAATTTAATTAGGTAATGTGCCAAATCTTTAATACCACAAATGCCATAGCAGTTCTTTCAACTTAAAGTTTTGTTTCCTTTTGTTTGGTTTGACATCTCTTAATTTGGTAAATAGAGTTGCTTACAACAAGCTATTTAAGTGAAAATTTTTGCTTTATCTGAAAATATATTGAAACCTACCTATCCAGTGGTTGCGTTACGAATTGTTACGAGTTTCCAATAAGCATTTGAACCAATAATGTCCCTGCATCTAGTGGAGATGTGTAATAGTCTTCTACATTGTAGTAGTACTTGCTATTTTAAAGGAAAATGGGAAAATTCTTGGGCATATATAGGTTTAACAGTGATATTATTTAAACCACGCTTTAATTTTGTATATACATTACTGTGAGTATTTTATTTATACTTTTGTGGCAATTTCATTCATAAAGAAAGTAAACTAAAAATAATACATAGTTAACGAGTTAAAAATACAAATGATCCACACATTGGAACAAACAACCGCAGCAGACACCAAATATAAGCCATTTAAAGTTTTGTTTGGAAAATTTCTTTCTCCCGCCAATATTTACGACAGTAATTTCGCTTTAAGATACCCTGCTATCAAAACGCATTGCCATTAGCAAACTCAGCAGTTCACTTTTATGGCAGTTCTTTCTTTTTATTGCGTATCGTGTTGTCTGTATATGTACGACTGGCGAAAACTTACAAGGCAAAGAAAGAAGCCCGTCTTCTGATAGTAAACTGTTTTACTGTCGCTTCCAGAGCCATGGTTTCAATAAAACCCGCTTCATTTCTCGGCAGTGTCTTCGATTTGGCCTCTGCATGCCGCCAGTTCAGGTTATGTCCCCTGAGTCGAATTTAAAGCTTTTCGTATTTGTTACGTTTAAAATATAAGGCGCCGGCCTCGGTAGCGTAGGTGGTAGCGTGCCTGCCTTAAGTTGAAGAGGCCTGAGTTCGAATTTTGGTTATGATGAATTATACAGATAGGGATTTTCCGGAGTTTTCCCTTATTCTGAAAAATCAATATCACGCAATTCTAACCCAGGGGAAAACACGTAGTGGCGGAGTGACGTCAGCTCCGCCAGCTCTCACCGCAAAATATGCTCCCGAACGAAAGGCTGTGACGTCTCCGCGCTGATTAATGCTGTCAAAGGGGAAGGAATCGTTTGGTGTGTGCGGGTAGGAAAGACAGGAAAGGTACTGGGTGTACAGGTTACATCTTCGGTGTTGTAATATTAATGCTGACTAATTACACAATTGGTCACAATTTATAAGCAATTACATTTTGGCTCTGTGCTATGAGAAAATATATAAAACTTCAAACTTGAGTTTATCTGAAGGACAGGCACGATAGTAAATAAAATATGTTAATAAAATATATTAAATGTAAGTAAATAAAATAAAACATCAAGTAATTTTCTCTGCAAATTAGATGAGACCCATTCAGAACAAAATCAGGGACATTTTCCGACACTTTGTTTCGTTTTTCTTTAACTAATTTATGTCAGGACGTAATGTCTGCGAAATCTGTAATCAAAGACTGCATGTTAGATTGTGATCCGACAAAATACTTCGGGGTTTGGATTTAGCTAAATTCATAACAGAAAAACAAATTTTTTGCACACATATATCGAGCCAAACATACACAATGTCCATGCAGCAAGTGAATACAACCTCAGAAATCTGGTTTGGGGGACATTCTTGTAAAAATCAGCCAAGTCTTTCTCTTGTGTATATTTATCCTTCAATAAATCGTCCAATTGTAAATTTAACAGTTCCATTAGGTACGCGGAAGCTACATTGTTGTCATCGAGTGCGCTAGACAGACTGAACCCCTAGATTCTAGCGCCTTTATATAGGCAAGTTGGTACTACACGGCTCTTGCCTGACGTCACACACACTGCAGGCCTCGCTCCCGGCTGAAATACGTCGCAACCCTCGAAGCTAACTTCCTCTGTTCTAACCTCTACGGACCCAGGGTTCACTTAGACATTTTACACATTTCATTCACGTCCGACATGACTTAACGCTGGAGGATGTAAATTATAAAAAAAATTACAAAGTACTCATGTTTTCTAATACAACTTGTATTAATTGAATTATAAGCGAATAAAGCGAATGACGAATCACATCACAGTTGCCGCTGGTTTAAATTAATGGGTGGTAGCGGCGAATTATTTAGATAAATGCTGCACGAATCTGTATTGGAGCGATAACTGGGGATTAATTAGCACATTTTCGAAAACTGCTTCAATATATTAGTAATTTCAGTACATAACTAACAGACTATAGCAATGGTTTGGTTACAATAATTATATTTTCCTCGGCTGCTTAGCATACCACACTATGACCGCTTCCAGCGAAATCTGTTGTCATAATGTGGATGAGTAACAAACTATACCTACGCACATTGTATGTTCTTTGTACCTTTAACATGTTATATTAACGTAATTTGGAACGACGCGTAATTTTAATTCAATATAGCTTTCCGATCAGGGTACCAACACAAAGGCGCTTAAAACACTGTACATAGTCAACAACAATTACACAATTAATAGCAGTTATATGAAACAAAGATATCATGAAACCATATAAAATAACTTGTTGCATTTACCATCAAGTATAACTCATTCACAATCAATAAAGACTAATCATCAATATGCGTTACACTGCCTTATGCCAAAGGATAAATTTGCTCCAATTTGAAAATAAAATTAGACTAAAATATATTATAACCTATTTGCTATAAACTGTCATCTTTGAATACAGCTAAGCTGATTTGGTTCAGCAAATAGTACTGTTAAATTTTGGCAAGGTTTATTTATACTAAAATAATCTTTAGGTATATACTGCATCCGTTTTGAGAAACACACTTTTTGTATTACTCCGTGCCCCCGTGCACAAGCGTGACAGACGACAGTGATACTTTCGCCCATATGCTACGCCATATTACATACAAACAAGTTGTATGCACAAGAGTAGCTTACCAGTATGTTTTGTCTTGTAGGTTTTCTTCGCGGAATTGCTCACAGGAAGGTGTACTTATTAGGACGGCAGAATTTTATAAAACATAACAGGGAGCCACAGAAATACTGCAATAAGTAATTCGCAGATGTTAAAATCAATTTACAAAGTACGAAACATGAGCGTGCTTTCCCTGCCCAGTGTTCTGGTGCGGGTTTATATTCAATCTCGTAAATTCTTGGTGACACCTGAAGGGAAAACAATGATTTCAGTCTCACAAACCACTCAAACAGTCGGAAGGTAGGGAAAGTGGTATGCTGACCAAAATTCCACTCACATCAATGCACTTTGTCCATGTTAAAGTGTAATAATGGTGATTTAGGATGCGTGGGTGGAAGTTATTTAGAACTATCCACCTGCACAGCGAAGTGGCATATAGCATTTCTTATTTACCATGGGCTGAAAATATTTTGTTACAGAAGTAAAATTTATATGCAGCACTTAAGTGAGGGCTAGCTAAACCTTCATGTAGTAAATACACGAGTTCTGGAAAAGTTAATTAGGGTTAATAATGACGGGGTGGTGATTTTTTCCCAAATGTGACAGCCTAAAATGCTCATAAAACTTTGTACTCCTATATTCTCATTAAATATTTCGAAAGTGGTATAAAACGCAAGATAGAACGAAAACACGAAAAATATGGTGTAATGTGATGTAAAAACGATCATGAAAAGGTAAGTTATGGAGGAGTGATTATATGCCGAACATGCACAAGGCGGAAAATGCCACAAGTGAATAATTTTCCCAAGACGTTGGTAAGCTTTTAATGCTGTCACTTCTGCTGAAAGTCACCACACACAAATGACACATTAGGCTATTTTATTTATAAGTAACTTGCACAAGGATTGTACCTGCTCAGCTCAGCGAGTTTCGAGTTCTGTTGTTGCATGGACGCTCTTTTACGGCAGTAACTACCAACATTCCATCCTAAACTGAGCGTGAAAGAACACTTTGCCTGACGTACATATACTACGCCTCCCAATGGCTTTACTTCCCTTCCGAACAAAGTCGTGCTAAGGATTTTTACTCGGGTTTGAACCTGCCACCTTTGATACCAGAGGCTAGCGTGCTAATCCTTCTATCAAATAGTATGGGGCAGGACTATCCAATCTGGATTATCACTGTAGGGAATTATTACTCAAGTTTAGCCTTTTAAAAATAAATAAGTGAATAAATATTTACAAGTCAATAAAAATTATAAGAAAAACATTAAAAGTATGCAAAGACAGAAAAATTAAAAGTCGATATTAAAAATTGAAGATCTCATATGAGAATACACATTTTAGAGCAATGAGATTAGTATTCATAAAAACCTACTACTTTAAACATTAAAATTTGAGTTGGGCTTCATATTTCAAGTTGTGAGGAACAACTGCAAACACTGTTGCTTACAACACGTAACAAAATTGGCAACTTATGGCAGCAAAGCAATCTGACAAATGTGATCAGTAAGAATGCATTTGTAATGTCACTATCGCCCTTACTTCACAATCAGAATGTCAAGCCATAACATTTTATTTATTTATCTGTAACATCCACAAAAGATTCTAACGAAAACTTCTAAAAGCACATTAAAATTTCTGTTTGTTGTTAATCTTAAAACCCTCCCACAGAAATAGTTGATATATATTTCATCAGGTTTGGCAAAAACCAGTATTAATTTATGCTCTCAGTGTGAATTCAGTGTCTACAGCAACTGGCGAAATTTCACTCTCTCCCTCCCAAAGGAGAGTACATCCCGAGATATATCCCTATAGCAATGTGGAAACCATTCGTCATCAGTTGACATTTCGTCACTAGGGAGCATGCCACTGCCCTTTGGAAATTATCCAGCTTCCAGTATAAACGCAATTATATGACACTATTTCACTGGAGTATGTCTATTGGATTAAGATGCATAAGAGCACAGAAAATTATTTTATCTGTGATTGATTGCATATAGTTCGAAGTCCATCTCTCCAGGTATTTTCCAGTCGGTCTTGCAAAGCAGCTGAGTGACAAGGGAAGGGCCTTAGGTGGAACAGGATTTTTGATACATACATCTACTGGAATATTAACGTACTCTGAAAAGTTACTCGGCAGTGGGAAACATTTTGGTATATGTTTTATTTCTCTGAAGGGGTTACAAATGTAGAAATTTGTCTTCCATAGAGTATGAAGTTAGACATATCGCACATGGAATGCATTTTTGAAGGTTGAAATAAAAAGAACGTTATTTCAAATAAATCATCTGTGTTAAAGATATTTCCGTTTTCTATTTACTAAGGTTTCGTCTACATCTTCTGGATGAGTCATTATACGAAATTAACCCGGGAGTTGAAAAAATAATCAGACTCGTGGAAACGTACATTTATCTAAGTCCACATCGTTTCCACGGCAGGTGTACAATGGTGTCATGGAACACATCTCTTTAGTTTCGTTCCACTGGATCGTCATAATTGAGTCTTGCTACAGTCTGATTTTTAAAAGAAGATACATGAAGGTCATCTGTTTCTCCACGTGGAGTATCTTTTTTTCTTTGTAATTTACGTCCTCCAACATTAAGTCATATCGGACGATGAATGAGATGGGTGAAATGATGCTCAAATGAGCCCAGGGTCCATAGAGCTTAGAGTTACCCGACAATTGTCTTTCAGGATAAGGGAAAACCCCGTAAAAACCCTTATTCAGGTAACTCACCCTGACCGAGATTCGAACTCGGGACCTCTTGAACGTGAGGCAGACATGCTAGCACCACACTACCGAGGCGGGCACGTGGGGTGTTGCAATGTTGCCTAGAACTATGTTACGCATACTCCTCCTCTCCCCCTCTCAACACAAGAAATATAAACAAGTGTTCGAGGTTATCACATCTCAACAAAAACAGGCATATTTAATATGTATTATCCTACTTTAAGAACAAAAATAAGTTGTTCACACACTCACTGCATTGTGCGTTCTTTTAAATAACTTTTGCACAATGTAACTAATACTCCATAATTAATGTAATTGTTGCTATGCATCTTAAGTTGACATTCCCGCACTAGTGCGATATTTCTCCATAGCAACACATTTAGGCGATGCACGTTCTAAAATATAAATTTTATCTTCAATTATATTTATTAATATTTAAGCTAATATCTTAACTACTAAATTTCAGATTGCTATAAATACACATAGTGCAAAAAATGGTATGCAATACACATACAGTAAGCACCTAATGAAATCTCGGCGCAAGCACATAATTTCTTCAAACCTTTTCTTCTTCCGTATAAAGTGCTTATCAACTTAGTATCGCAATATATTATTATAAACGAATTTGTCAACTGCCGTGTCCATATCAAAGACGCCGATATGCCAAAATTTTAACCCATAGGAATTATTTTACATGCAGGCATATCTACTGGCATAAGGCCGTCGCTTTTGTTTGAAAGCAACAAGCTGTTCATTGATAAGGAGCAAACTCTCGTCTTCCTCTTCAAAGAATTCCCTAAGAGAACAGAAATTCTTTAGCTGGATATGCAACGTAACACCCCGACCATATGCTGATCTGCCTCGGGCCATGAAATCTCCGTCTACCACTAATCCTACCGCCACAAGTCTTGTTTCCTGAACAACGTACTTTAATTTAGTTTTTACAAAGTAGGCTAACTGAACACTCAAGCAAACTCTTGTTCCCCGCACAAAACTAGCGATAAATGACTTGAGGATTATGTGATTCACCAGTGTAACCAATCTGGCAATTTTTGTTTACTTTTCCATTGCAACGACCTTCCCCTCTTAGCCTTCGCGTCCCTTACTTGATGACCTTCACGTATCTTCTTTTAAAAATCAGACCTTAAACGTGCATAGACAAGTATGCAGGAGTTAGACCTACGAAGGTTGGAATCCAAAATATCATTTATATATAAAGTATAATACATATTTTTTGTAGAAATACCAAATGTGTATTGCGCACATTGTAATATAACTTCTAATTGGTAAAGTTTACTTGATTTTATGACCTTTATGCTCACACACAAAAATTAAAACACTCTAATCTGTTTTTAAACTAACTGGAATAAATATTTTATTCCTTTACGTAAAATCAAATAAAATGGAAATCATCGGGAGTGTATTACTGCTCTCATTGTATGGAGCATGGATGAGAACAAATGCCTAGTGAAATTTTCACGGGAGGATATTTCGCATTATATGCCAGCACCATTCATAACAAATGAATGAGTCCGAGTGTTTACACAACCAATATTAAGGCAATTTTCTTATAACATCCCATTTATTTTGAAAAGGACAAGAATAACTTACTTGGTTTTTATAAATGAATTTGTTTAAAATATTATTTGTCTACAATAAAAACGTAAGGCAATGCTATTAAGGTGACAATAATGAAAATAAACATGCACATCAATGATTCGAACTCATTTTGGTCTGTTTAGAGTCACATGAGTTTTACCATGCGTACGGCCAAGCCACAAAGCATCTCCCTGTCTATCGCATAGTTTTGAAATGAAGCCAGAGTGGTATCAACACGTATATTATGAATGCAGCGTCATCGAATGCTTCCGATATTTTACGAAACGAACTTTGTTTCTGATAGCTACTCAATTTTTTTTATTTAAGGCTGTGCATATTGTCGCGAGCCCATTGTTTCAATAAGCGCGGCTGACGCACACGACGGGGCCTATAGTGTAGCACGGAGATAAGGAACAGATAATGCAGTGCGAAGATAAAAGGCTTGCCGAAACAGATGAAGATAGATAACTAGAAAGTTCTAGTGACATCTTGATTGATGGAGAACATTTCTCAACCGTCTGGAATGGTCGTATAAAAGAGCCGTGATCGCTATAGAATCAGATTCGAAATGGAAACTGATAATCGAACGCGTATACCTGTGTTTTGAAAGTGAACTCTTTGTTTATGGGTGTGGCAAACGAACCAGAAGGCTGTATTTGTGTATGTTACGTAATTATACTACTGTAAGGGTTGACCAAAGTGTATTTCTAAGGAAATAAAGAGTATTTGAAATTTCTGCAAACTGGACTTCTAATTCTACGAACCCACAGTCACAATATATATATATATATATATATAGTCAAGTAAGTATTTCAAATATATAGAATTTAAAACAAAATCATTGAAACAATTTTAGATCACATTTACTGTAGCATTACCGTATACGAGATATCCGGTATTATTGGTTTGAATTTTACTACATTGCCATTTCTTTAAGTGTAGTTGCTATTCAGTTTTTTGTTGGGCTGTCATGAAAAGAGCAGGTAAATTAAGACCAGACAGGACTATTGATTCTGTTTTCTGTATTCGTCTTGTCCTACGGCGAGCAACTAACTATTTTTATTTTATTTTCCGGTGTAAAGGTCGTTAACATGGTTTACATAGAAAACGAAGTAAGGCTACTGGCCTTGTGTGAAGTTAATTTATGCTCTTAAGAACATTTGTCACGTTATCAGACCCAATAATAATTACGCGCTGACTTGACTCTGGTTCTACTTCGGGAGCTGAACTGACAATCAACAGCGGACTTTGTGGTATGCAACAGGTACACAGAAAGTTGACAAACTTGCTGGTGGTACTCATGCATAGTTCATCAACTGTGTTCACAACAGTAAAGTGCAATCAGCTCCTGTCAGATCGTGGTTTACTTCACGCAGAGGTGTGTGATTGGCTAAAGCTAATATAAATCAATTCCTGCTAGATAGAACAGGCGTATCAACGAATTCTACTCTAGCCAATGTATGAAGGATGGAAGTAGTGACTGTTTTATTTATTGAAGTAGTTTTAAATTTTCTTATTTACAAATAAAGTTTAACTTTACACAATCAAACTGTAATATTTATTACTGTTCATGCACACTTTTTGAAATGTTTCTATATAGCTCAGGTTAGATTTTTATTGTTGCCGCAAGAAGACAACCTATTTTTACTTTCTCTCCTACTTACAGGTAGTGGAAGTATCGTATTTCTCCCAAAATTCGATACCGGACTTTCAGCAGAAACAAGTGCTTTGAAAGTCCCTGAAAAAGGAGAAAATAGACACGCCATGTGTTTGGGAAGCCCATAACACAAAAACGAAAAACCCTTTAAATACGAAACTTACTTTTTGGGAATATCTATACAGTTCTCTTGATTCTTAATTCTTTTTTTCTTAACTATTAATAGAAAAGTCCTTACTAAATCAAAATTTAACTTCCTTAAAGCAGAGATAGGAATGTCAGGTTTTATTTCTTTTTATTTTATTTTTTTTCTTCATTCTTTGATTTTAATTTTCAAATACTTTATGCTTCTTCCAACAGTAAGTGGCTATGTTTTAGACAATTGATTTTTTTCATGCTATACACAGCCTACCCACATTTAAAACAATTCAGCATAACTATTTTTTTTAGACAGATGACATTAAAAGCCCGGCATTGGACATCTTCGAGTAGTGTTAAAGGAAGATAATTCTGCCACGCAGTGTTAAAAAAATGTAGAATTCCAATGTTAAATGGAACCAACTTTAGTTTCTTGTGCAATGCAACTAATGGATCAATCAGGTAAGCAGTGTTCGTAACGTTCGCAGGCTACGGTATCGATCTGTAAAATGGCGGATGATATGAACGTCAAAATTCTTGGAATTGCCCGATTATGCTCTTTATAGTGGGCATTGCTTCAGAAGAACCTTTGCTTCCCTTCTGGGAGATTCGGGTGTGGATTTGAGTACAATTAAACGCCATTGTGGTTGGAAATCATCTATCGTTGCCGAAGGCTATGTAGAAAATACCATCGAAATCAAGAAGAAAATTACTAATTCAAAGAATAGTGTAACTAACACTTCCTCTACACAAAGAATAAGTATTTTAAATTGCAGTAATTGCACTATAAATATTACAATTTCCTCATAGGAACAGTACGTTTAGTCAAACTTGTAAACTGTTAATAATTTAAAATGTTTTTGTGAAGGTTTTAAAGTATTAATACATTAAAGTGTTATTGCATTTTTGCGTTTTATTAGTCTCATTGCCTTGTTTATGTAAGATTTTATATGCAATGTTTCATCATATTGCCAACACTGATGCTAAGCAAGGCAACAATTGAACATCGCAGCACGTTAAGCTTCAGGTCTCCGAAATAGGTTAAAAAAACTATTTCTTATTTACGATATATCTATAAATATTCAGTACTGTCTGAAAAATTCTATATGTCAGTCGTGTTCAAAGTAATTTTATTCTGTTCAGCAATTGCTCCACTCGCTTTCGCTCACTCCGCAAGCTATCTCCTTTTCCCATTTGTATCACAAATATTTATTGAAAAGTAGAGAAAAATATGTGAATGCAATAAAACAAATTAAAATGTGGCCAAAGTTGTTTCTCGAGAGATGACGGAAAAGTGTGTAATTTTTAGGCCTGAACATAAATACATGTGGCCATGCACAAGAATTGTTAAGCATTACAGCCAGGATGGAATCAACTAACGTAAAATGCTGCTGAACTATAGGCGGGCGATCCCAGTTCACAACCCACTGTCCAAACGTAATGCAATTTTCTGGCATTCGCAGATAGCACTCCACTGGTTTCTATCTGCCTTTTTGTGAGCCTTCAGTGTTTGGTTTGAGGTAGAAAAGTCCTTATGACTTGTTATATGTGCATATAACTTTCGATTCTGGTTTCGGCATTTTCTTGAACTACATGGGAAAGCGTGGAAGCGTATCGGAAGGTATGGGAATCAATATAGTTGTTTACGCAAGCCTATGGGCACAGAGCTCCCAAAAGCTTTATGCTTTGTCACTCGTTACTAATATGTCACTCTTCTAGTAAACAAGATAGCAAACGAATGCAGCGCTCATCAGTGAAGACCAATAAACCTTAAACCTTTGTAGTACTTGAAGCTAAATGTATAATGAACCTATTTTTGCAAATGTTTGGATTAACCTTATGCAGGTACGAAAGTAAGCTTTCGTAGCAGTATTTTGTAGGATACCTTTAAAAATAGGCGAAGTAAGTAGGAAAATGCATGTGCATTTAACAGGAAAACATAATTAGATCATGAACTACAGACGAAACCTACAATCAACATTTTTGAAAGAGAACTTTACCTTTAAGAAGAAAGACATCTGCCGGAAATGTTACCTCGAAAGAGAGAGTCCTCACAGTACATCCGAGTTTGCAGCTCCAGGCAGCGTCCAGACTTGATGTAATGAATGGCAGTAGGATCACCCGGGCCAAACCCAATTTACTTGGCTAAGTGCCGCCCTCGGACACAAAAAAGTGGCATCAATGTCGGGGTCAAACGACTAGCGTGATGTTCTAAAACTGGGAAAAGGGTGAAATCCGATGCTCTTTGTTTTCTATAACTTTCCATGGGCCATTTCCACAGCGGACGTTCCGCGAAGGAATTTTATTACCCTTCCTAAACTTCTACAAACTAACAAGAAGCCCGTGTTTCTTTCGTTGTCCTATCAGATGCCGTTCAAGTCTCTCAGGAACCATACAACCAAAATGTTGTAAAGTGCACGGGAAGCTCACATAATTTAACTTCAAGTAAACTTTCAAGTTTTGTCATCTAACAGAAAGATATATTCTACGTATAGGTACAATTTGTATCTAAATTTAGTGCTCTATTTCTTGTGGGCAATAGAAGAGAACAAAAACAGTATTATTTAAAGTTTATTTTTTCATTTCTGCACCACCGATCCATAGCAAATAAAATAAAGTCTTATATTCCACCCAAATATTTGATATTGGTTAAAAGGAACTGTCAACTGCCATGATCACTTCAGCCGGTCTCCGTAATTTCTTCCCGGGGGAGTTCCTTTACATGCCAGTAAATCAACTGATATGACTTTTAGGCACATGTAAAAACCAACAGTCTGGGAGAGATTTGAAGCTGCGAACTTGGGGTCATTAGACCAGCATCTTACCAACTGAGATAACCAAACTCGAAATTTCAGTGGAAAAAAGTTTTGAAACGCCCTAAAATTATTTGTCCGAGGAAGGCTCGTCTCCATCCCTCCATCCCTCCCTCCTGCCACCCCCTCTCTCACTGGTTACTTTGCCGTCTGAATAACCTTTGGAAGAAAACCAATCTGCGAAAGTATATCTGATCAAGGCAGACAACTTGTATCAAATACAATATTTTGTCATTGACCACATTCGATATAATCAGAGGCAAGATTTTGTGGTGACAATTATTTATAAAATTTGCATTAATAATTTTAATTGGTGGTGTTTTGTAGGTTTTTTTACCATAAATTCGCATTAATTTCGCGCAAATTTTTGGGGAAGAAATAATGAGTAATGCCATGGCTCAACTGGAGTAGCACAACTGCTAAACCCCTTTTTTCCAAATTAAAATATTTTATTTTAAATCAGCAGATAGTAGCTAACATGAGTAAGATAAAATATCACACATCAGACATCGCCAAACTGCAGCATACAACAAGTTGTGATATTTTCAATTTTCATACTTGTTCTATTTGTCACAACTAAGTTATATGTAAAGAAAAATCTCTCACTGTCAGCGTTTGACATCGGCAACCGAAGACATTGAAGGGACTTTTCACAGAAATTGCTGTAAGAATCAGCTTTTGCCTTCAATGCCGGGAGTGCTCTTACTACATCTAATCTTATTCTTACCATCATAGCTTTGCTGTTCAACAACGTCACAAAGCTCTTTGTAACAAAGAAGCAAATCAGAATCACAGCAGGAACGGAAAGCTTTTCTTTTAGAAAAGAAATCGACAATTGCATCAAAATAGCTGGCAATGTATGCTACTGAATTAAACCAGCTGGACCAGCGTGTCAGTACAGGCAATGGGAACACTTTTAGCTTTTAAATCTGGGTGGTTTTCAGTGAGGTATTTATTGTTTGTATTCCATTTTTAACTTTCGGGCATTTCAGAACACATTCTTAAGCCCTGAGGGACAGTATTTTCATGTTAATGTAATATCCGAGAGTAACTTCCTAGAAGTTCAGTACCTTCTCAGCACATTTAGTCAGCATAATAGGAGTTTTTGCTGTGCACGGTGTGGTATCCAATAAATATTTCCAGTTAGCATACGACAAACAGTTCTCAGTATCACGGACTAGTTGCTGTCAGTTTATTGTTGCAGCGCTTAGCTGCTATTACAGTGCACATGATGTCATTGTAATGACTTTGTTAAGTGTTAAATTTTATACTGCTTTCGTTAAATTTGTAAACATTTTTTCTATGATTTTTAGCTTTATGCCCTGAAGACATGAATGTTTATGAAATTTGAAATAAATGTAAATTTTTCTATGCAGACTAAAAATATTAGCAATTTTCTCATTTATCGCTAAAAAAATATTATTCTCGAAAACAGGAAAAATTCGCGAAAAAAATGTTAAAAACAACTCTTGCCTTTGGATATAATCTTTGTTAACTCTTTCAAATGGTCCAAAGGTTATGACACAGCGAACTGTATTTTTAATAAACTATTACTTTAGCCTATTCCGGTATCCCATAATCTAAAGTAACATTTCTAAAGGAGTAATGGGTATTTATCCCGGTTAAGCAGAAGTAAACATTTTTGTAGCAATAAACTACAGAAAATCATGTAAATGCAACATTCAAGACGATTCTTGTCATGCCACTGGATTTCATTAAATATTACGACAAAAGCTAAAAACCTACTGTTGTAGTGACATTTATGCCAACATATTTCCACTTGAGCTAATATATCTGCAACTATGGGCCATTGCCAGCCATTCAAGGATTCAGCCAGCCTCGGTAGCGTAGATGGTAGCATGTGTGCCTTACGTTCAAGAGGTCCCGAGTTCGAATCTCCTTCAGGGTGAGTTACCTGGATAAGGGTATTTCCGGGGGCTTCTCTTACCCTAAAAGACGAATGTCGGGTAACCCTAAGCTTCATGGACCTTGGGCCCATTTGAGCATCATTTCATCCATTCCATTTATCGTCCGATATGACTTAAAAAGCTAAAGGACGTAAATTACAAAAGATTCCAGCATGAACTCCCCTTGCATACAATTTCCCCCCGTTTCAGTGTCATGTGCACAATTCATTCTCTAGCACAGGGTGTGTTCCTTTAACATAATCATTTATCTTAATATTTCAAAGAAAATTCTCAAATTAAAAATTTCGTAACCGTATAAATAAAGTATATTACATAACATGATGCGCTTAAAATGCATGTAAATTCTTATAAAAAACAGGAGTTTCTTTTGTTTAAACTAGGCTCTCCGCAGCTCGTGCGTGTATATTAGCAGAGTGTTTATGTAGCTTTCATTGCCTGACCTTGCACTGCAGAGGGTTTGGACGTCGTAATTCAAATGTGTACATTAGCCTATCAGGGGAAAAGGAACGCTTAGAATACATGACAGCGTGGCGAGGTTGAGGAAGCAGCAGCTGCAAGCACCCGAGCTTTCTAGCACAACGTGAACTACAAGTTATCACAGCACATGACATCACATCACGTGTCTACTGATTAATTTAAATAATGATTCTTATTAAGCATAATAATACCGCAACTGTAGTAATTCATTATGACAATTTCTGATTAAAGCTCTGTTTCCTTTAGTAAATACTCCACCTGAAATAAGAACATTATTTTCAGCTCTTAGCAAGTTGGAACTCCCTTACGCAAAGCCAACTTGGATGATTGGATGGTCAGTAAGAGGAAATAAATTAAGACGTTCTAGCAGCACTCCTTGATGGTAAATCAAACTCTCCACACTCAAAAACAAGGCTTCCATCTTTTGCGTTGGGTTAGCACAATACAAAAGTTGGTCCCCCATTGTGTTTTCCCCAGATTTTGCTCAGAAAGAGTCGTAAAGAATGTCACTGATGACGAGTAGCGAGAACTCGAGGGGTAAAAAGTCGATTTATAGGATCTTCCTGCGTTTTCATTTGGAATAGCTTTGCGTTTCCAAGAATCTGGCAGATGAAAATTGATTCCTGCTTTTGTCTCAAACTCATTTTGTTCCTCTTTACTTTCCCTTCCAAGAACATGACAAGAATGGTGGTTCAGGTTACTAAAAACGACAAGCTGGGTTTACGAACTTGAAGTCCTTACTACTTAGTTGAACAATTGTCGAAGTAGAGCTCAACACACAGTTCTGCTCTTTCTTTGTCATCTTCAATACCAACTACACGAAGTTCATGCTGATACCTAACGTGTACTTAGTTGCAGCAATATCACCAGAGAATTTTACTTTACCCGTAAATGTGCAAGATGCAAATGAATTTAGCTAGAGAAGCAAAAGCTTCGATTAAAATTTATATATTGCTTCTTCAAGACATTTTCAACTATTATTAAAACAACCTCTATGTCTACTTAATTTACATTAATTAAGTCGAGACTTTTAGAAGTGGATTCGGTAAAAATTGCATTGCAAATTTCATTGGCACAGACAAATGGTATTTTTACAGTCATAATTTTTCACACCAAAACACAATCTTACTATATTCTGTTACCTTAGCGTGAAACAAACACGACGTAGTAGTTTCATTGTTGGTACTCCTGGTTCCCGCCTGTGAGAACCAGGAAAGCTCAGACATCTTCAGTATCGCCTACCGCTACAATGGAGGTAACATGCAGTTAAAGTTGATGTTAGAGGAAGATCGGAGTTTCTTTCAAACGTAATCACTGTTGACGAAACTTGGCTACATCATTTTGATCCTGAGAATAAACAGCAAAGCTCAGCTCCTTCATCACCAACCCCCCAAAAGTCAAAAGTGGTTGTTTCTGCTGGGAAAGTTATGGTCATCTCATTCTTTGATATTCATGGGATGGTTTATAAGCTTATTGTACCTGCACACACATCAGTAACTGGACAATAAATACTACACGGATGTTCTGAAAACATTGCAAGTTCATATCAGGCGCAAAAGACCACATTTCCGTGAAGCAGGCTGGATACTGCACCACGATAATGCGCGGCCACATATTGGCAATGTTGCTGAGTATCTTGCAAAAATAAACGTGAAGTGCATCCCGCACCGTCCCCATAGTTCGGATTTAGCCCCATGCGAGTTTTTTCTATTCCCTAAGTTGAAGAAACGCCTTCGTGGGAGACATTATCCATCATCAGAAGCAGTGGTGAAGGTTGCGGAGGCGATTTTGAAGGATCTCACAAAAATGGTTTCCAGCATGTCTTTGAAGACTGACAGAAACGCTGGGAGAAGCGCATCGCATTCAGGGGAGACTATTTTGAGATAATAAATAGTTAATAGTGTTTCTGACCCACGAATGTTTATTGTTATTGCACTAATGACCCTCTTCTCTGTCAGTAAAACTTCATTAACATTTCGACTACTATCTTATAGAATCAATGTATAAGGAAGCACATTCAGGAAAAAAAAGCAAAATAAGCAGATCTCATATTAACAATAAAAAACTAACATTTTAACTTTCCAATAAAACAACACACTAGAGTATGGTACAATCATGACTTACACGGCGTTCTCAAATTAACTTTGAATAATTTAAAACACGAAACTACATGTTTATTGTATGCTATACTGCTTTATTTAATTGTGAACAACAGGGTTTTAGTTTGATTATGTTAAGAAGACAAAAATTAGAGTAAATCGGGAATTAGCTTCAATTTTAACATTGAATCACAGTACTTTCTATTCAAATTTAGTGAAGAGCGTTGTCCCATTCACATACAGCGAAGATTGAAACTGTATATTGACAGTTCACATGACAAAAAGTTTCAGGAATCAAGGAATATCTCATTACAAAATTCCCTAAACCAAATGAAGAATACCAATGTAATTATGGTATAACAGATTATTTTTTTATCAAAAAACTTAAAAAAATTAGACATTTAGATGCTAGGCTTCATCCGCTTGATTATGGTTCGTTAGGCTAATACCAAAACACTAGTACATCACGCTATCCTACTTGCCATAGTCAGACACTATTATCCCTCCTTATGCACGTGTTATGTTTTCTTGTTACCTTACACGCGCCCAGCGTAGGGAACTGTTTGCAAACATGGTATCTGTATGGAGTTGTATAATGTAACTAGGGGACTCCTTTGTATTCGCTGCAGAGGGAATCAAGACTAGATGTGACGTTACTCTGTCATGTATAACAGAGCGTATCAATAGGACCCAGCCAGGCGAGAACTGATACGCCATCCCGGATACTACCTGGCGATGACATACAATGGGACTAAACGGCGTGGGTCGGCGCCTATACGTTTCGCTTTCCAAACCAACGTTTCCTGTAGCTTGTCGCCGAAATGTGTATTCATACTTCAACTGTTCTAGGGACCTTAGTTGGGAACCAGTTGGGTTGAAGAAAATTGAAAGTGTACAGTGCAGAGCGATTTTTATAAATACACAACCGTGGATCTAAAACAATAAACATTCATAAGCCCAAAATTTAACACAAGATATGTGTGTAAAAGTTATTAGACAATTCTCTGCATTAGATAATACTGTGTCAAAGCAGCGTGTCATAACACAACATTTAATTCCAATAAATTTGTGTATGTAGCCAACTACCACTGCAACAATTGAATAGCTACAATTTCCTCCAAACCTGTATATTACTTCAAAGAGGTAATGGTGCTATGTTCACTGTAGCCATATCCAATTAACATGGGTGTTACCTGAGAAGTATTTTAAACTCTAATATAAATAATTCACGCTCTACTCCTGTCACTAAAATTCATACCAGACATTGATAACTGCACGTAGCTCGGGTTCGTGTTGATTCGTTGTTTATTCATTCAATAAAGACTCAGGTTCAAACCTTACTTTTATTTGCTGTCACTTATTGGCAATTGGAGCAGAAAGGGGTAAAGTTCTGTCTAAATGACTTGTAAACGAACCTAACCGTACCCAGTTTCGCAGTCATGATCGCGAAATAGTTTAAATCGTCTTCTGCGCAGCTATGTAGAAGAGTTTAAAGCGTAAATACATATATGAGAGTGAATTTGGCGGTGGAAATAAGAGATAAATAGCAGGTACACTTGCTGCTTGTTGGCGCTAAAACAAAAAGGGACAAGAAAAGAGAATAGCAGTTTCCCTGGAGCAACTACATACTTTACAAAAACACAATAAATCAAATATTTTTAGTCCAAAGATAAAGCTACATCATTTTCTCATATTTTTTCTTTTTACTTCTCATTTAACACGCTGTACTTTCTCTTGTTTAAATCAGGCTGTGACCTTTCTACACCAAAATGCTCTCTTAATAGTAAATGCAAACAAAATTGAAAATTTATAATTAAAAGTAAAAACCAGCTTGGTTGTGGCATATAATCAATTAAGGTCGAGTAATTACTGTAAACTTTAGGGAAATGACGTTCATTTTCCAAACAAAACCATAAAGTTCCAACTCTAAATTTACCCTTTCTTTTTTAAATGGAAAGCTAAACTGTTTAAAGCTATATAGTCTTATTTACCCAATAAACTAATACATACATATTCTAAAAATGAACTTTATTAGAAACCAGCAGTGCTCTATTTTCCACTTGCTAACAAAACCAAGTAATGCCTTAATTGAATTATGTTACAAAGAAGGCTGTTTAATTAGGAACTAGAAAGATCATATTAGTTAGGTGTACTCAATGACGAAAATAGCTGACCTATATAACTAGTTGGTAATTTCTAGTTCAAGTAAGATATATCCCTCTTACAAACTTTTTAAATGCTCATTATTTCTAGGATACTGTTTCGTTTTAGTCAGCGATCAATTATATACCGGAATGGTTCTACTCTCAAGAATGTTGCTAAAATGTGAAACAAAATGAATAAAAATTGCAAAATGAGTATGAAATTTTAAACCCCAAAATGTAATAAAGACTGCGATATACATTTCTAAATATCTAGTAGTGGGTGTCTTAAGAATTTATGTTATCCTAATTAGTTATTAGATATGTTTAGGGATATAAGATACCTAAGGACGTGTATTACTCTAGGTTTTATAGCAAGAATATATATTTACAAACCAACTATCCCATGAACTCGGGTAGCAATGAAATACCTTGACATCTGTAGATGGTAGGGCATTCCCGCCAAGTTTCTCATCAATGCAAACTGACAACCCACATTTAAAACAGGATCAGCCCCCGGCCAAAGATACATACATGCCTTCTTTCAAATGCATTCCTTTCTGACACTTGATTGGATGGACGTGATCGATCAAACCTGCCCGGTCAGGCAACAACGTTACGAGGGAAGACAGCGTGCGATACCTCCCCGGTTATCGACTTGAAAGGTCGAAACGTCAAGGTTCGATTGAGCTTATCTTAATTCAGTCCGAACACCACTGTCTTTTAGGGACATGCATGCACCTGCCTGACTAAATGATTATTACGCTATCTCCTACGGGACAAAAACATGCCAGAAGAGAAAAAGGTACAAAACGGAAGCTTATCTTTCTTCTTCTTTGTTCATTAGGGAAGCTGTACATGGTAAATGTCTAAAAAGATTACTTGAGCTTTCACAACTAATTACCCAATACACAGGAAGGGCGGCTGTGTTGTGTCATTGTCACAGTTTTCTCTATCCTTTAACCTTCTTTCAGATTCAATGCAGTGTTCCCCTAAATGCACGAAGACAATAATGGAGCCCGCAGCTCTGCACGCGTTAACTGCTCGCCCTTCTTATTTTCTCAATGCCTCTTTCTGTCACTGTTTTCCTCTATTCTTCACTCATTTTCTCCTTACTATTTAGCTTCCTCCCTCTCTTTTCTATGTTAGGTTCCTTCTCTGCCCCCTTTTGCTGCCTTCACCTCCCTTTCTCTCTGTGCAATGTGGCGGTTTGAAAACCAACACTAAAATTGTGATAATGGTAATAGACATTGAAATTATTAGTTTCATGCAATTATAACAGTAATTTCGTGGCCGTAAAACAAAAAGCCATTGTGATTAAATCATGAAAATTTTAAACTTTTAAATTTTGCTTACTATTTCGTAACTAAAATGCTTTTCAATCAAAGATTAAGAAGCACTAATTTTTTTTGAAAGAGTAATAAAATATATAATAGTTTTAATTACGAAACATCTAATTTCGAAAGTATGTTCGACATCAAGGAAAAACGTTTTGAATGTCTTCATCGACATTCAATTTACCTATGCAGAAAAATGGATAGGTATTGGAAAAATTCAAAAGTGACATTTGAAGGGGAAAAAGTATGAAAACAGGAGTAGGATAAAATAAAATTAAGCCGCAAACGAATCCTTATTCTTTTTTCTTGAAAATTCTGTCAAAAATCAGAACGAGTAACCTTAATAAAAACTTTAAGAGAACTAATAGGTGTAACAGCCCTTTCCATATGCTGCACAGTTTCTCGTATTAAGGGCCTATGTGCACGAAAAATAAATACAAATTCATATAAGGCTGGCCCCCTAACTCAGTCGTTAGAGCACCTGCCTGCCGTATGGTGGTTCCCGGGTTCGATTCCGGGAGATGGGGTGGGGATTGTTCTCCGACCAAGGTAATTCCTTATCTTCCCCAGAGTCTGTAAGTATAAATGAGAGGACAAATGTGTGCCTGATCTAATGATTAAAACCCAAGGAATAGAGTTAACACCCTTCGATATGTTCCAAAGGAGAACGGCCGCCGATATGACCATTGCAGTTAAAGGCAAATGGAACAAATAAAAAAGAAAAACTGGATTCTTATATGTTCACCTTCTAGTTTTGTTCATAACATACCTTGTCATATGTGTTCTGATTTTAATGTTTTGTAATATTTCTCTCTTTAGTATAGATGAAATAGGATTAGTTCCAGAATGCAGTCATCAATACCAGTCAAAACGTTTCTTTGAATCTCCTCCCAATTCTGAAAACGTTTTCAGAGTATTCCTGTGTTTGAATATTTTATACTGAAGCTTCTGTAATATCGCGAGAACATTCTAAGATCACCCCATTAAGCTAAAGTACCATTGCCACTTGGAGCACAAGAAAAGTACATCCCATTTTCTTTATCCCAAAACTAGCGAGGGAACTCAAGTTTCTGCACCTACAGTTTAGTTGGTTGTCAGGGCGACGTCCATTCTCTTTCTGCCTGCCTTGTCTGTGACGGCTGTAAGACGCAATTTCTCATTTTCTTCCTCACACTCGGGTGATGGATTGGGCTGTAGCATTTCACTCTCCTCTTAGAATAACACACGATTTTCTTTCCCCAGTGATAAATTTGCAGTTCAGTAAAAATCGCTATGCAAAGCACCGTCCGTTTCCTTTGTAGCGAATCCTGGAAAGCCGCTGTGAACAAAAGCATATCGCATTTTTTCCCCTGGAGGTTTTATCACTTGCTCATGAAACTTTTCTAACTCATTGACTTGGTGTCGCAGACTTTTGAGAAGTCCATCATTTATATCAGGAATTGTTATGGAGCTGAAATATAAAGAAAGAGTGATGTGTTACAATTGCATCACATTCCCTAATCACTGCCCATATTTTATCATTGTTTTAAAATTATTCTTACAAGTTTGATTTCTTCCACTTTTGATTAACCGAGGTAAACATTAGCAAAAGTAGTTTTTTTTTTTTTCGATTTTATTATAGCTGCAAGGGATATAGACGAGTTTGGAGTAATAGTCAATTGTTTACAAGGAGATCTTTGTATGAAGCCTTTAAACTTATGTACTCTTTGCACAACAATGAGAAACAAAGGAATGGCGACTTGACAAGTGCATAATACGAAATATGTAAGTTGTAAATAAAAGTACACGACAAACATGCAATTTATGAGGGATACGATGTTTCTTCTGTCTTTCGGTTTAGACGCAATATTAAATCACCCAAAAGTTATTCAGAATAAAGAGGCTGATCATTGAAAAACCAAAAGAATGCATTTTTAATCTTATAAATTTCTTAACTATAGTAACTATGTAATTTAAAACAACTGTTAGCCATTTTTAAGAAAAACAGAAAAAACAAAATGCAACTACATCCTTCATTTACCGGAGTAGATTTCGTTACTAGCCCGCTTCCATTGTCAGATTTGATTCAGATCAAACTAACTAATCAAAGAAAGAATATCTCTCCCAGTAAATCACATGATAGGTATTGGTTTATCTTTATTTGTGTGAACACTTTAGTTACGTTAGTCTACTTATAAAATGGAACGTACCTTTAATCCACAATGGTGTTAACGCGCATACAGTGAATTTTCTTTAGACTTGGGGCTTAAGATCACTCTCTCTCTCTCTCTCTCTCTCTCTCTCTCTCTCTCTCTCTCTCTCTCTCTCTCTCTCTCTCTCTCTCTCTCTCTCACACACACACACAAATACACACGCGCGCGCGCATTCACACACATTCCTACTTCCAGACACACGGTAGGAGTTCACTTTTTATAAGAAGCCGGAAATTGAATCCGGGGTAGCCAGGTGCTCTACTTCTTTAAATTGCTGAGCAGTTTAGAAACAGAAAAGAAAAGTTGAAGTACATATCACAAAACATTGAAGCCAGAGTGCAGGAATAGGCAGTTACCGATCATTAATTGCGTTAAGCTTGAACGAAGTTGACTTTGAGACTGGAGGGAGCACAGCTAATTGAATAATGTGTTCCACTAACTCAATTATATGCACTTTAAGACATTACGTGACGTGATTTATGAGTGGCTTCTGTAGGCAATCATTCTGCAGTCCCTTAATGCTGCTTTAATGAGCCTAAGCCCCTGGCTATCCTATTGTGTTCTCATTAGCTGTATTTCAAGCAACGCGTTGCCACTTATTATATGGTCGTTCACTTGTGAAATATTTCATAACGCGATGAGTATTCCCAGGGATGATCGCTTCTGCTTTTCGCAAGTCACGTTTCGAGGCTTAGTATCGACCTTTTATGCGGTCGTCTTCATTATCCTGAAGAAGCCCTCCCTTCCTCAGAGTGGGATGGATCCAGCAATCCCTCGCCTTTAGACGCTCTGACGATTACAGCTAAAGATACCGAAGTTACCAGCGGGGAATAAATTACTGAAAGGTTTCACATATCTATACTTCATGAAATAACGTTTTACTGGCTATGTTTGCTATCGGCAACAACTTCAACTATTACTGTCATGACTTCTTCAGTGGTTATAACTACGTAAATCTGTCAATATATAAAATTCGCCATTTTACTTTTTCTACTCTTATCTGTAGTAAAGACATACAATAGTGCATTCCACTCAAACATTCAATATCAGTGGAAATTGATTGTTCTTTCACACTGGCCGTGTGTAGGCTAAAGTATGCAAAGATAGAGTCAGACTGAAAACTTCAATGCCATAGCCCGGACCCGAACCACGGATCTTCCGGTTGCCGTCCAGCCGCTCCAACCCATGAGCCACCATGGCCAACGTGCCGATATGACATTAAATTGTCCAACTGACTTGTGTTTTTCCCACACACACGCACGCACGCACGCACGCACGCGCACACACAGGAGAAAAATGCTGATTTTAGTTATACCTGATAACCTGTATTCTCATTTTTCTTTAAATGTAAAGGGATACTTTCCCTGTCGGAGCTAACCATATGGAAAGGACGTAAGTCACAAATCAGCGGTTTTAGGGGTAGTTTTACCCTTTAGCTTAAGTTATGAACAGTTGTGTGTTATCTCAACTTTCAGCTCATATACTGCAGCGATTTGCTGTCAGAAGCTCTTCAAGGCAAGTATCTGATAATGCAGTCATTGCGATCTGTAAAAGTGCAACACCACCCAGCGGAAGATAGTGGCGCTGTCAGAAACCAATGTCGATTTCCGAATCCGTCGCCGCCCAACAGGCGCCTGGGGAGGGAGGAACATGGCGTCTCCCGAATCTTCTTCCCTCTTTCTACATTACCCTTCCAGGAAAAACTTCCCAAAATGCTGAAAGGATTCCTTCACAACTTTTTTTATTTCATTCTCTTATATGATGATGCGCACTCTAAAACTGCTGCAAAAACCGTCAAATATATTAGGAAACATTTCCTGACGTTAGCCAAGATCAGGGGCTTTTCCAACTGTTTTTTGAAGCATGCTCACAGCTTGCGTATCGCAGGGAAGCTCAGAAAAGATCAGAGGAATTTAACCCCTTTATGTTTTATAGGGTACTAGCTGACTAAACGGGTAGCTCTTCAAGTCCAACGACGAATTAATTTCATTTACTCTCCTCCAAACCGTTCTTTATTAAACTCTCGTACAACCACCTAGAGTATTCTGTATAGCCTATAGGCATATTTTGGCAAACGAAAAATTATCGAATGGAACAGAACAGTATCTTTTTAGATAAAGAAGTTGAAAATGTAAAGGCACAGTCTCATTGGCCCCGTAGTTATTTAATAAAATAAGATACACAATTTTCTTATATGACGTAACTAACTCTAGGAATGAAGCTGAAGATCAGCCAATACACTTTTAGGATACCAAATGGCAGTCTGCGACCTATCCAGAAATGTTTTTCAGTTAATTAAAACACAAATCGTGTATTTAAACTGTTACAATTAAGTTAACCAGTTTAAAGCTTCCTGATAAACAATATTTTGTCCTTTTTGTGATGCTGAAATACATAAAGATGGTTTTCCGACGCGCGAACACGCGACGTATAATTGTTCATGGGAGAAACATTGAAACTCCAAGTTGATTCCGCAAACTTCCAACGACTGCCGTTGCGATTTATTTATGGTCATCGCAAAGGACAAACGCATTGGAAAACTGTAGTCGCTTAAAATGAAAAGTTAAATCGGTTGGAATCATCGTAATACGCAGTACTGTTGTCTCGATGACGCTATTCATTAGCTCTTTCACAGTTGGTGTCGTTTCACTCCATAGTCGTGGTTGGTTAATGTTATGCAGCATGATCACTTCTGATCCTACTTTTTTTTTTTTAATTTGTGAGGCGGGAGTCCAGGCAATTCTAAAGAATTTAAAAGCTCTATTGGATGCTTGACTACGTCAACCTGCTGTATAACTGTGCCAACTGAATTTTAAGAAAACAACTCCTCCGGAAGAAACAGACACTCCAGTACGCAATTCTGATATACCAACACGACGCATTTCCTGCGTCTCGCTGTTCATCAGTGTGGATTCACCAATATTTGACAAATTGTTTGTGGCCAAATATTTATAGTGTCAGTGCTTTCAGAAATTAATTTTGTGTCTAATCTTCGAAAGGTATATCATGCTACATAAAAAACGATAAACGATAACAAACCATAAACGTTATTTAATAAAATATGGTACGTGAAATAGCTTTGAAGACTTTGGCTTTCTACTTTGTAATGCTTTTGTTTGACGAAAATAAAACATGTATTCCACTGAAGTTTGCGTGTGAACTTCTATATTTAGTTATGAACCCGGTTCATTATCACATCAGGATTTTTTCTCACCTTTCAAACCTTCCTTGAACTTATACAAATATTTCAAAACCAAAATCAGGGAAATCGGTACAGCCTTTCTCGAGTTTTTGTGAGACTAAAAAATGTCTATTCATTATATACAAGTATGATTAGAATATGTTGATACTGATATCCCACGTGTATCCTTTACCTGATAAGCAAATCTGTTTCTATTTTGTTTTTATGTGCCTTATTAGCTAAATCATGAACCTACCTATTTAACATTTCATTTCAAAGAAAAAGCAAGTGCGCTTTCATTTGTTACTTTATGATGTATTTGGAAGGAATCTTGATTTTTGTATATAATTTACGTCCTCCAACGTTAAGTCATATCGGACGGTTAATGAAATGGGTAAAATGGTGCTCCAAATGAGTCCAGGGTCCATGGAGCTTAGAACTACACATTTGTTTTTTAAAGATAAGGGAAAACCTGGTAAAAACCTTATCCAGGTAACTCACCGTGACCGAGATTCGAACTCGGAATCTCTTGAACGTGAGGCAGACACGCTACCATCTACGCCATCGAGGCAGGCAATCTTGATTTGGTAATTGTTTTATCGAAATTACCGGCGTCGCAAAATGAGAGCTACGGAAATATCCACTCCAAGGGGTTCGAATGAGCAACCCCCCACCCCCGAAATCACAGATGCTAACATTTGAGGAACAATTTATTTTGAAATTTCAGTAAATTGTGTATGATTAACTCTCATGTATGAGACGTCAAATGTTTTTACCTGTGGCCAAAATACTCAATATGAATTTTTTGGGTTAAGAGATGATAGAACAAATAAAAACGTCAAATTTTTCCTTCCTCGCATCATATGATATCAAACGATTTCATTTCACACGAATCACAACTCATCACTTCAAATGCCAACATATATCAGCCTAGATACACTCGGTATTATAGAATCTTCATTGTTGATTTGCAATGTGATCTTCATGGGCGGATTTAAACTGCAAAAGTGAATCTAAAAACCAAATTGTAGACGTAGAATCGTACATGACGACATTAGCCAAGTGGATGACCGATTACCATTGATCAACCCATCTTTGGAGACAAGAGAGACAATACAATGCACTAATGGGAAGAGATGAAAAAGTTGACATGGTGCAAGGAGGAGAGCGTTGGTATATTTTTAGTTACTTTTATTTCCGAAAGTAAGGGGTTGCTTAAAAAATAACCCACGGGACGTCTTTCACACGTATTAAGCAAGTTTAGAACAAATCACTCACCAGTTGTTAAGTAAATAATTACCCCACAGTCACCATTCCGTTACTCTTTCCTTTAAATAATGAACACTACAGTTAGGAACGATAACCCCAAGTTAAGACCCCAAATTTGTTTTGGCTTATATAATTACTTTTCATTTTTAATTTATAATGTACTTGACTATGGCAGTACAGAACGAGGGATAAGAAGCAGCATTGAATAACCTGAAACGTACTCGACCTTTGTGTGTAAGCAAACGTGCGTTTACAAAGCTAGAAAAAAAACTTGAAGCACGCTCTTAACCGTTTTAGTGGTTGCTTTTCTTTTTTAACGGCCCGTGTTTTAATGACAGTGTTAACGAAACCCTTAGCGCACTTAATCCAATTACACAGCAGAGTAAACGTGTTACTTTGACCAAGAGACAAGTGAAAATCTAAACACGTCGTCAGGCAGGGGGAGATTCCAAGGAGATGCAAGCAAGAGATTTACGATGTGTCGATAAGAAGGGAGGAGATTTTACTGCCCTGCGGCGTCTGTTGGGGTGAAAGCAAAGCCATGTCTGACCACGGTAAAACGCGCAGGTAACTCAATATTCAGATCCGCTCTCCCTGCAATGCTGATTCTGTTAGACAACCCTACAAATCCTCCACCTCCAAGTATATCTTATGCGGTCCACTGCCGACGGTAGTATTTCGTATCATGATATCCGAGACGCCGAGGTGTAAATATCAGTAGGAGGTGTTCAGGTTTCCAGCACTGATCTAATTTCTCTAACAAGCTTAGAGTATAAATCTAAGGGACTAATATAAACTCGAGGAAAAGCCTGAAAATACGAGGAAAAATCGAGTATATACATTACATGTTATTAGTGTCAAGTTATTAGAGTTTGGAAGACATTCAACAAGAGTTAAAATTGTCTCAAGGGTACTAAAATATCTATACAGAGTTGCCAATTTGTAGGAAAGCAATATTATCAAGGAATGTTTTATTTTACAGATGAGAAGCAAATGGGGAGAGTCTTAGGTGCAAAAAGTAAGGGAACTGATGGAACAGATAGGTATGGGACATATTTGGATAAAACGAGGAGTATTATTATAGGGACTTTTGGAAAGAGGTAGAATTAAGGCTGGAAGATTTAGATAACCAAGTTATATTACCAGTGTAAGGAAGAAAATATCATTGAGGACATATAGGAAAATAAAGACAGTGTGAGGGAGGGAGAAGTACATAGATGTGTGTAATAAGTCAGGGCGAGAAGGATTTGCATGGTCAAGGACAGGTGTTAGCAATTTGAAAGGTATTAGATATGAAAAGCATACAGGGAAATGCCCAATGTGTGGAGAAGAGGACACAGATTGGCATAATATACTTTATTGCAAACAAACGAAGATATGGAGAGAACAAATTTGGCAACAAAAGTGGGATAGTTTTAGGGATGGGGGAGGTATTAATAATAGATAAAATGTTATTGGTAAAAGTAGAAAAGAGTGTAAGAAATATAGGTGAAGGTGAATATTTGGGGAAAGTTAGAGAGAAATAGTTAAGATTGATGAAGAATAACTAACAATTAAGGTCTGTAAAGCTAGAACGAGGGATACAAGGGAGAGGAGGGTCATCAATACACGGAAAACCAGGGGTTATATGTATTGAGACCGAGACTTGGGGCAAGCAGGTACGAAGGGTATGTTAGATGTGAATAAGTCATTTTGTTATTGTGTGAAAGAAATGCTACGAATGTCAATGTATCAATGAAATTGTATGTAGAAGCAAGATGAGAAATAAATACTAAATAAATAGTTGTAAAGTTGGAATTTTATTGGTGAATTAGGCATCATTGAGACCGAACTTCGGCTGAAAAGCACTGCCGTATAATTTGTACACTTAACTATTTGTACTATATACAGTGCAGTCTGTCTAAAAGGGACCCCTTATATGCCGGAAACCTGGAAAAAGAATAAAAAAAATCGTAACAGAGCTATATGTCATGTAAAATTATAATCTTAACCCGGAAAACTTCCTAACGCTGAAACGGAAATATTTTTTTCGGCAACAGTTTGCGTAAGTCACTTCATTAAAACGGATTACCTTATGTGTAATGGGTTTCAACGTATGTTAAAAGGTACAACAGTATTAAGGGTAACTGTGGTTGCACCGAAGTTCCATGAAACAAAGTCATCCACCGAATCCTTCGAAGAAAAGGGAAAACAAATCATTAGCTCTCTCAACTCTCTTCCAACACCATGGTAAGATTACAACTGTTCCTTAGCGAGTTCATTCTCAGTGTCGTTGCTACAAGTGATCAAGTACGAGTGGAGGAAAACTGTGAACTTTGGTGAGTTTTAACACAGCTTGTGGGTACATAAATTCTGTAAAATGAGTTATAAAACTGAGATATGTTCACTGGAGGGAAAAATTAAGGCTTTTGAAGAACACGAAAAGAACAAAGTACAACTAAAGAATTAACTGTGTTGTTTAAAGTGGGGAAAAGTCGGATTTATGAGACTTAAAAAAAAAATTGAAGACGAATGGTTAAAGGGAACACAAAGGCATGTGAAATGCATCTACAGAGTATGACGAGCTACATTGTACTGTGCTCGAGTGGTTTGTTAGCGCGCACGCTATAGGAATTCTCATTTCTGGACCACTGCTTCAGACTCAAGCTTTAGAGACAGCAAGAAAATTAGGCAAAGAAAATTTCACAGTTTCCAATGAATGCCTCGAGAGATTCAAACATTACCATAACATTGTTTTGAATGCTGCGTGTGGTGAAGCAAATGATGATATGCAGAGCGTTGCAGATTAGAAAGGGAAAATTAAAAATAGACGGAGAAACTAGGCGATAAACAATTATTTCACATAAGTTGAAAATACAGTACATTATACATATCAGCCTATTACTATTTCCACTTCATCCTATATTATTCCTTTGCTGTAAATCTGTGCGACTATGTCGGAATGTCTTTGCATTCAAACACAGCCCTCTAAAAGACGGAAGCCTGTGTGATCGGAAAATGTCAGAATGTTCTCGTTCCGTTTTAGAGAGGTTTTACTGCATTATATTACATTTATGTAGTAGGTGCAAGTATGTATATTTAATAATCACTGAAATGGCAACCTTTATGTGCGAGGGCTGTTCAATAAAGAATGATCACAATTTTTTTTTGACAACGTACATTTACTCATCCTCAGAATTTTGAAGGTTCTTCTCAAAATAGTCTCCCCTGAATGCGATACACTTGTCCCAGCGTTTCTGCCAGTCTTCAAAGACACGCTGGAAACAATTTTTGAGAAATTCTTCAAAATCTCCTCCGCAGCCTTCACCACTGCTTCTGATGATTGATAATACCTCCCACGAAGGCTTTTCTTCAAGTTAGGGAATAGAAAAAAGGCACATGGGGCTAAAACCCGACTATAAGGTGGGTGAGGGATGAACTTCCCGTTGATTTTTGCAAGATATTCAGCCACAAAATTGGCAATATGCGGCCGCGCATTATCCTCGTGCAGCATCCAGTCTGCTTCATGGACATGTGGCCTTTTGCGCCTGATATGGACTGGCAATGTTTTCAGGACATCCCTGTAGTATTGTCCAGTTACTGATTGATGTGTGTGCAGGTACAACATGCTGATAAACCATTCCATGAATATCAAAGAATGAGATGACCATAACTTTCCCAGCAGAAGCAACCACTTTTGCTTTTTTGGGGTTTGGTGATGGAGATTTCCACACTGAGCTTTGCTGTTTGCTCTCAGGATAAAATGATGTAGCCAAGTTTCATCAGCAGCGATTACGTTTGAAAGAAACTCCGGATCTTCCTCTAACATCAATTTTAACTGCATGTTACCTCCATGGCAGCGGTAGGCGATACTGAACATATCTGAACTTGCCTGGTTCTCACAGGCGGGAACCAGGAGAACCAACAATGAAACTATTACAAGTGTTTGTTTCACATTAAAGCTAACAGAATATAATAAGATTGAATTTTAGTGCGAAAAATTATGACCGTAAAAAATTAGAATCATTCTTTGTTGAACAGCCCTCGTATTATGCTGCGGTTCTTTTATAATATTTTGAATTCGATCGCCAAATTTCGCCTTTGTTGCTGTTTCTATAGCTACTAACACTAAACGGGGGTATGCTTGCTGGATCCCCAATTCAAATTGATGAAGACCTGACTGGCAGACAATGAGGATTTGCTCTTGATACTGACTGGTTCCCTTAAAGCGTTATAACTTTTAACAACAGCATCAAGAATTCTAAAACTGTGCCTTTGATTGTTTTGAGGATGTTAATTTTTCTGCTATGATAATAAAAACAAACACCTTCGCATGCTGCTCTGCCAGAATTTATGTTTCATTTGCATGTTTGTGATCTTTTTATTTGGATGTCATCACAGGATTTTGTAATAATGTATTTATATTTAAAAATGTGCTATATTGCTGTTATGCATTTATTACTGTTAATAAATATAATATTGTTGACATTATTAATTATTATTATATTAGGTCTATATTCACCGTGGTTCTGTGAGCTTTACAGTATAATGAGAAACATACCCACAAATATCAAAGGAAGAGCCATAATTGTACGCAGGAAAATCAAATTTAAGCGGTGATTAAATTATACTAGCCATACATCATGATAATGATAGTGGAATAAATAGCGGTTATTTTAACCACAAAGCGGAGCAAATCTAATTTCATTTTTCTGGTCTTTACACGCAACAATGGATATCAGTCCGTGCAGAAATGATCACTCAACCAATGATTACGCGTCAATCACAAAATTTCTATAATGATCACGGATGCTGTCTATTTAAATGTTAACGTCGGCCACGGAATTGTTATTTTTGATTTTGTCGCCGTGAAATTAAATTTCTGGGTGAAATTATTGCAACGCTCCCCATAATTATTCCGATGGGCCTTTGCGTTTGTGTTTATTATCTTCTATATGCACCCTTTCGAGAAATGTGACAATTGTTCTGCATTATTATTGCATATGCCATCATTTAGCAGTGCTCACGTCCATAAGGTTTCTAAAACATATGAAGGAACTGAGTAATTTTAGTATTGTTTAGGAATATTAAAATAGTTTTGTTTCGCTTTTCTTTTCTTTCTTGTGAGAACCTCATATAAATCTAGCAACACCAATATACCTAAACCAAATTAACCGAATTTTTAAATAAGCATTTTAAATTAGACAAATTAAGGTAAACATCTTCAGAAAGAGACGGCTTCGGGGTAACGTACTTAAACTTACTGGGAAAGGTTTGCTCCGAACCCTAGGTTAATCTACTATTACCGTAGGTTTTTCTGGTTTCTCTGACTTCTCGTCATGAATTTCATACCATTTCGCGTCTAATTTCAAGCTGCAGGCCGGTTTAGGTCGTAATGTAGTAACAGTGCTAGTCAATATCGGGCAAATGAGCTTGTTGGGAAGCAGCCTTATCTGAGCCGCCTCTTAGTTGTCTCCTTCTGTACTGTGCCCGCTGGCGTGATCAAGTGCCCTCTGCCAGTCTATAGCCTGCTGCGGTTCCTTGCACCTTATGCATTCCTCCTGCAGGTGGCGAGTTCCTCGACACTAGGCTGAAATAACTAATGCACCAAAAATATCGTAAATATATATTATTGTTCTATGACGGCCAACCTCTTTGTATGTTTTGGCTGTCCTCCCTTAAAACAGATATTCCATTTTGATATTTAAAATCATAATAACGGACACATATTTTGTGGTGCTTACAAAACTTTAAAAGACAGTGCATTGTATCCTCGTACATTCAGACAGATACTTTGCAAATATTTGGACGATCGTTATAAGGTATGAAAGTTCACTAATTTATCAGTACCTGTCAATGGAATCTCCTTTACACCCTTCAAATTCCTCAGATAAACATGTGAAGGATGTTCACTTTTTCTGGGGGGTGGGGGACATGCAGCTGACGCATCTTGTTAACATCCGTCTTTCGAAGTCCAACAGAAGTACATTGTAGTGCACTTGGTCCGGGATTGTTTTGACGTCAACATTCTTTCCGGGTATTTACAAAAACCCGGGCTATGAAAGCGGTCTTACGAAACTTCCTGGGAAAATGTGAAATAGTAGGCCATACGCTCTATGTAGCGATATAATAAACAACAAATTTGCATGAAATATAAGGAGAGAATACTGAGAAAATATGTAAATTTCCAATACCTACAAATAAAATAAATTTTCAAACTGATATACTGATAGCGTACTGCTGTCAGGAATGTCAATTTAAGTGTTAACTAATCGAAAATAAGTGAATTTCGGTATCGAACTAAAGGGAACACATAACTCTCGTATTATGAAAATTCAAAAAAAAAAAAAAAAAAAAAAAAAAAAAAAAAAAAATTAGTTATATTTCTTCTTATTTTTCTTCTTCATCTCTTGGGCGTCTACCTCTTATATCATTTTAGGCGTCGGCTGAGGTAGCCACAACTATGGATCAGAGACAAATCCAGAGATGAGTGACCATCCCGGTCCCCGGAACGAGAATGAGGGGAGTAGATCAACCGAACGAGGGCGAACTTGATGAAAGGAAATATGACAATGGAGCAGTTGGTGGAATGCTGACGGGGGAAACCGGAGATCCCGGAGAAAACCAGACCAGCGCCATGTAGTCCACCACAAATCTTACTTTGCGGTCTGCTGGTGCGAGTCAAGTGGTAAAAGTAAGTTTTAAGGGAAAAAATTTAAGTTCACTTTATGATATCATGGTTGTTTCTGCTTTGTGAACACAGGATTACCACATAAGAGATATGAGCGACAAATTGGTGGCTGCAAGTTGGGCATCTATGTTTAATGTGTTAAGACGGCGAGATTGCAAAAAGAAGGCTGAGAGGTAATTATTACTTCTTTACCATGAGGACGATCCATGCTCGCGCGGCCCGCCTCGGTAGCGTAGATGGTAGCACGTCTGCCTCACGTTCAAGAGTTCCCAAGTTCGAAAATCGGCCAGGGTGAGTTACCTGGATAAGGTTTTTTTTCCGGGATTTCCCTTATCCTTCAAGACGAATGTCGGGTAACTCTAAGCTCTATGGATCCTGGACCCATTGGAGCATCGTTTCACCCAATTCATTCACCGTCCGATATGACTTAACGTTGGAGGACGTAAATTACAAAATAAATAAATAAATAAATAAATAAATAAATAAATAAATAAATAAATAAATAAATAAATAAATAAATAAATAAATAAAATGCTCACCTGTATAAAAATTGAAGTTCTACTCACATGATTTCTCTCTAGGTGTATAAATTATTCTTATAAAGAGCCTTCTAATCACTTGATCGAGATAAACATTTGAAAAAAAAAATATTTACTTTCTTGTAGGCACAAACCTAAAATCTTAATGGGCATCACTTTGGATGCTGCATCTCGAATTTAAAAAATACACCAGAATTATTAACATTGGCATTACAAGTCACGAAATGAGAGGGAGTGCAAAGGAAATAATATAGATCTAATGAAAGTTTCGTTGTATTGCTTAATCCTTCACTTGTCATTTAGTTCACAAATTACAGCACGTCCTTACGGGGAACTGCCAAATGTAGCCATCATTAACAACCCTGACGTACTAAATGGATAATCTCCGTTGTTAGCCGCAGGCCTTGTGCAGCCGGCGCTTTCATACAGTAGCACAGACTAATCACTTTGTCACAATGACGTCATTTCACATTCGGACCGCTCCAATTATCAAATACAAAGTGTGACTCACAAATAGGACCCGGATTCTTAGGTTTTAAACTGTCTTCCCCCTTGATATTTAATAAGTCATTATCAGAATATTGTTCTTACTTCCCAGAGTTAAATACATGCATTTCATTGGTTCTAAAATTCTTAAATGAGGGACTGCGATCTAAAATTCTGTTCCGAGTTCTTTAGAGAATACATTTACGTTTACCAGACTCTCACTACGTTGCTGCTCTTGCATACCTCGGGTAAAAAGATTCCGAAAATCGTAAATAATACAAAAATAAGTTACAGCAAGTTACTTGCACATTTACTGATCTTGACACTCAAGTTGTAGAGATAACTGCCAATGTTTCCTGAAATAAAGTATCCAGACCAGCAGACGTTGCAAGTCCTTAAAATTTTCAGAGGGTTTGAACACAAAATTGGTTTTATCAGTATTGCAAGGAGAAAACTGTGCAGTAAAATTAGCCCTAGAACTTGCAGCTTTTGAATTTATGATCATTGATCCAATTAGGTTATGTTCTTTGGATAGTACCTGTTCTTCAAACAAGAATTGCTGGGTGAAAACAGGAAGTGACTAATGCCAGAAAATTTGGAAGTATGTCATTAGTTACAAGAGAAACAGTGAAATATTTTTATGTACATTTTATTCTGAGAGGTGACTGCTTTCATTGTTATTTCATAAGAGATTAATGCCTGACTTTAACATTCTTCCTATCACTTTAATGATAAAAATAAACAGATTCTGACAGAGTCTGCAAGTTGTTAGTACTCATTCCCTCTGGTGAATTTTTACATTTCCTTTTAATTATTCCATTCTGCCTTCTGCATTTCAGATTCACAAGAATTCCTCCTTTCCCCCATCTTAGCGTTTATTTTTCAACTGAGTGGGGATTCAAGGGAGTATATTCTATGAATGACAGAGCATAAGACAGCTTCAGGGCAATGGTATGTATAGGTATAGTCTCTACAGGGCTCCAGAAGACGACCAATAAGAGGAGCAAATGCAAAACGTTCTTGAATTGCTGCCAGACTGGCAAATTTTGGAAAGTTAGCACCAGTAGTGGAAGAGAAGGTCTATTGGCTAGTCAGCAAGTTATGGGTCAGTAAAGAGAGAAAGAAGAGTTCTTGCAAGTTCATCACTGGGAGTCAAAATTGAAACCGGGGAGAGCGATTACCATGCGTTTAACAGAATTGAAAACTACGTGGAATTCAGCTCAACCTCAATAAAAATACGCCAAAAGAAAATAAGTACAGAGCATTTAGTTATTACAATAACCGGGCAATGGCAAAATTTGCAGCTCGCAATTACTTAACACCTTATGGCTGGAAGCTAAATGAGTTAACAATATATTTTATCATTAAATCTTTATGGTGCCTTTTCAACTATACAAAATCGCTTGTATTTTGTTTTTACTATCAAAAGCAGCCTTAGTGCGTCGAAAGTGAGCTAATTATCACTTTTCGGGCGATAATTCCAAAGTCACGAAAGGTTTATTTTGTAACACTTTTGATAGAAATAATGAAAATAGGAGTATTCACAGAGGAGACTGTATTCACGGAGGATCAGCAAGTCAACCTTTCAAACTTCAGATATAAAGCTCGAGATTTCGCATTATACATACAGCAAGTTTTAAAAATTTGTGTAAACCAACGATGAAAGCGAGAGGCGCTATCAATTGGGCTGTTAAGGGAAACACGCTAATAAAATGTCGAGAAACTCCCAAAAAGAGCTATGAGAAGCTGCATGGAGCGGGAAAACGAAGTCTCATGAGAGAACAAAGAGACAATGGCGGTGATTCAGCCAAATCGAAGAGAGGCCAGCCAGAAAGGAGGGGTTGGGGATAAAAAAGAGGAGAAGAAGAATGACAACGGACTACACCAGGAGGAGGAGAATAGGGAAAGAAAGTGGAAAGTTCTTGCCGTGTCAGATAAAACATATAGTCTCGTTTCTCTGACCCTATTTTCCCACGTCATGTTTCCGAGAGAGCGTTTTTATGATGAAGCTTAGGGGTGGGTCCAGGGTGTAATTTCTGGCAGCGACAGCGGGTACTAGCCCCGGGCGGGATACGTTCCAGGAACCGCAATACAGTGGAGTGGGACAGTAGTTTGCCGCCCCATTCCTTTATCTTTACGTCACTTGCAAATGACGTTTCTCGCCTGAACGAACATTTAGGAAACATCCTTGCATGCTGAGCACGAATGCCAATCTGTAGGAATATTCTTGAAAAGAGGTACAAGCAGCTCACTATGAGCTCTTTAAAATTAGTACAGGACAGAACAAATTTTTGAGAGAAGAGAAAATACCTCATTCCACTTAGACAAAGCAAAGACTTTTGGTGCCAAAAATCCAATAAGCAGATTCTAGCTTTCAAAAGTTATACAGCACTTTCCCTACATCTGTTCTGAACTGACTGATCTTATGTAACGATGGACTTATGCAATTTCTCGGGCGAAATTAACTCCCAAATATGACCAAAGAGAATCAAAGGAAGAACTTCCGACCATTAAAAACCAGAAGTTATCAAAACTATGAAAACATACAATAAACCTAGGGAATGTCAAGAATGTTTACTTTTTTCAAAGTGTGGTTCATAGGATGGCATGTTACCCAGCGGAAACTTGAAATGATTAACATCGAATACGACAGCATATTTCAGACTTAATCCGCAAAATGGTCTTTTATGTAATAAATGACCCACATTGTGATTATTTTATGCAAAGCTCTTGTAAAAGTTTCATCGTAGTCGGTGTAGATTTTCTTACGTGAAGAGAAATACAATTTGGGCTTACATTTGCTCCTCAACTATTTGCCTATAAGCGAAATGAGTCACAATATCGATATTTCGTTAATGTTCTCTTCATTAATATCTTTGTTATTATTATATACATGTCACTAAATTTATAATAAAACACGAATGCTCTTCATCAAACAATATGACAGAAAATTCACGAATACATGTTACAACATTTGAGAGGAAAAACTGACAAACATATAAAGATCGCTGATGGCCAGCAGAATGGAGAACGAGCAGGTAACGAGGTGGTCGCTCTGTTTTGCCCCTAACCATAATAAAATTATTCTGTGATTCGCTGGATTTCAAAGTGAGAGAACTTCAAAACTGAGGGACAATGTAAGCGTTCATCGGAGTATGGATTCGATCGGAATTTTGTTTTCTTCCCGGACTTACTGAATGAATTTCACTTTCGATGTAGCTCGAATTTTCCATCCTAGGGAGAGAAATACAGTCGTGGACGCTACAGTCTAATAATTAGAACTGCTAAGTCATCCGTGCGCAGAGGGAAAATATCTCCGTAAATGCATTGATAAGGAGTAATTAGTTTTACTTATTTCGTGCATCCGATGTGATTGATTGAACTTAGTCCCCAACATATACGTGGAAATTATGCTTGCCTTTAAAGTCCATTTTAAAATACGACAGATAACAATTAGCGTTCAGAGTTGTAAAGCAGAAACAAATCCTAGAATATGACTTACTCCTTAAGTAAGTCACTCAATATCTTCAGAATGTGACGATTTGTTATACTGCTGCTCAAAGCGTTAAAATAGCTTTATCTTTGTTACTAGAAACGTCTCAGATAATGCACTCATTTTTCTTGCCAGAGTGAGAGCAGTACCGGCGCGCCTCTCGATCGTGTGCGAAGTACCAATGAACACGTTAGGTCAGCCAATGGAATGCGCAAGAATCACAAATGACAAATGTTATGTCCAGTGCGTTATCTGAGAGGTTTCTATTAACAAAGATGAAGCCATGGTAACCATTCGAGCACCGCAATACGAGGCTGTAGCAGGATTCCTCCGTTGTGGGTTTAGATGCCCCAAAGTTGCGACAACATATATACGTAGCAATATTCGTGCTGGTATCTCGTTTACCGTCGTTGTTCTTCCTTCGTCGATCTTACCTTCGTTCAAAATATGACTTGATGAAGATGTACCCCGAAGTTATCAGGAAAATCCTTAATTATGCCTCCGCTAGCTTTTAATATTCTTCTGTTATATTCTTACTTACGAGCAATGAAAACTCTTAAGTTACAAGGATGGTAACGAGTGAAGAAATCATTAAGATTTTTAATTTGAATTTACATAAGAAATCAATATTTTGTTTATTTCTTTAAACACCAAATCCATTACAATTCTTAACACAAAACTTTATACTTTGATCGGAATCAATCTAATACTTCAAATTGAACTAACACTTAAATATTTGCGAGCAATTAAAAAAGCATCCGATCTCTTCAGCGTTCCAGAAAAGAAAGACGAATTTTCTTTCGGTTTCTACAGCAAGATTATTTAAACCTTAGTTACTATGGCTACCCATATATTACTTTTATATGATTGGCCGATTTACTACTACGTCACTACATTACGTAACACAATTATTACTACTACGGTCAATCACAAAATTACATATATTTTTACACAATTTTATTTGTTTTTCTTTTATAAAATTGTAAATTTTTCAAACCCTTTTTAAAATATAACTCAAAACAATTGCTACAAGGCTATTCGCAAAAAAAAAAAAAAAAAAAAAAGAAAGTGCAGTTTATTAGCCAGGCAGATATCATGAAATGCTATTGTAGCCGAAATCTTAGACTTTTTGAGAAAATCTAAAATAGCCAGCACTCCACATAGAAGGTGCTTTGTTACATTAGTAGCTTCCTGAAAATCTTCCTGTGTCATCTTCGGAAGCCAGTGACTCAAATACGGAGCTTCACATTATCCCAAATTAGTTATACGAATCTTTTTTTCTAAATTTATACTTCTTTATTTAGTAACTCACCAAGTGGATCTCAAAACGTACGTTAACTGTAATAGTAAATGACTATTTATAGCAGGCACATCATTATACAACTTGCATGTCTTCTTAGAAACGTAGATAAAATACTGTAACACGTTATATCTAATAATATCAAATACACTTCTGCAAGTTGTATCCCAATATATACACTGAACAAATTTATATTTAAAAGTATAATTCTTAGACTTCTATTTCTTATATATTCTTACAAACACAGGCAAAGACAAGCTTATTAGAACCCCATTACAAGATTCGAAAAAATGGAGAAGAAATTATTTCAGGTCAAATAAAAGGAACATAAACACGAACAAATTACTAAACTTTTACTCGGAAGGCGAGATTTTACACTGCGTGTGTTACCGAAAAGAGGATAAGGGAGGAAGATCAAAGTTGCACGTTCGTTACACGATTGCACATTCATCCAACTCACCGCAGCATTAAATGCTAAAATCGCATTAGGATAATACGCCACAGATTGTTTGGTAACCAGGTGCCGTGTTTGCATGCCGCAACATATAAAAACAAACAGAGAATGTGATTGAAACAGTAGGCAACCCAGCATGAACAGATAGCAATGTTTATCCGTGTTTGTGGTGGACACTTCGCCAGCCAACGTAGGCAATCCGCTTTTCATCTGTGTGCAGCCCAAAATATAATCAGCAGGCAATGGTTGACCAATAACAGGCGTTTCAATACTCACTATTTCTCCTTCGTTGGCATTGTCAAAATAAAGAAACAAGTAAAAAATAATAAAAAAATTAGATGTTACTGGACACATAAAAGTGTGGCCAACTATTCACAAATTGTACCTCCAATTTTTACTCCATCTCTTTCTTTCCCCTAACACCTAACACTCTTAATTACCCTCACATTTCGTGTCTGCTCTCTTACATGTATTTTCGCAAACCGTAGCTGCAATAACGCTGAAGTTCCTAAACATAAAATGCAGTCAAGTCTCATATGAAACTATATAGGTATAGTCTATAGTTTTCAATGCAGACTACAACCAACGGCTAGAATTTAACACAAACTTCTCTTTGAAAAACTAATAAAGAATGAAAAATTAAATTACCAAAAATGAATACATGCAACCATTTACTTGGACTTAAGTTTCAAAACTAGACAAAGCCCTTTAGCTCTCTTCATAAACTTATAACGTTTCAGTTAAACTGAAACAAACTGAACAAAAAGTACTTGACCCTAAAGTGACAAAAATATAAGAGAACAGAATTACCATTTTTCTATAATACTTTGGAATATTCTTGCAAGGTTAGTATAAAGTACCTACCTGAATCCATTCCAACGAAATTTTGTGAACTCAAAACTTGTCAGAAACATTGCACTTACAAACTTTTGTTACCAGTGTAGTCTCAAGTCTAATAATAGACAACGTACTCTTTATTATTGTTACTATGCACGCGGTTAGATGTCCCCTTTTCAATAAACGGATTAAGACTTTTATCCCATGTTTTCGCCGCTTTTACGTTTACGTTGCTTTACTGTTTTACTGTTTTTACAATACGCATAAACATCAATGCCCAAGGCGGGACTCGAACCCTCTAAACGGCAGAACGATGAAGATATACGCTCCAATGATCACGGAGCCTACTTTATAATTGGAAAGATTAACTTGCATAATTTGCTAACAAATTTGTAACAAACGGTTATATAATTCGTGCATGCATGGAAACCGGGTACTCATTTGAGCATCACTTCACCCATTTACTTCATCGTCAGATATGACAACGTTGGAGAACTTGAATTGAAAAAAAAAGCGTAGATGGTAGCGCGTCTGCCCCACGTTCAAGAGGTCCCGGGTTCGAATCTCGGTCAGGGTGAGTTACCTGGATAAGATTTTCCGGGGTTTTCCCTTATCCTGAAAGACGAATGTCGGATAACTAAGCTCTATGGACCTGGACTCATTAGAGCATCATTTCATCCATTTCATTTATCGTCCGATATGACTTATCGTTGAAAGACGTAAATTAAAAAAAACTCCTGGTGGTTTTCTAATCTTTACGGTATGTTTTCGGGACTTTTACATTTAGTAATGGCTATTTGTTTGTTCCATTTATGCCCCGCCTTTAATCGCAATGGTCATATCGGCGGCCGTTCTCCTTTGGAACATACCGAAGGTGTATGTTCGGTCACGCACACATTCGCACTCGCATTCGTACTTCCATACCCTGGGGAAGATGGGGAATTATTCTGGTCGGAGAAAAATTCCTAACCCCACCGTAGGGAATCGAACCCTGGACCCCTAGCACGGAAAGTGCTAGATGGTTAAATTGTTGAGCTTAGACATCTAATTTATTTTGCACGTAATACGCCTACTATAGACAGACTTGGGAAATATAACATATGTTTAAAACATTGGATAAACAGTACACTTAAAAACTGATACTTTATTTTATTGAAATTACAGCATTGTACATTTCAGATATAAATGTTTAAATAATATTAAAATTTTCAACAAATGTTACTTGATATACCTATCCATGAAATTCTGAATAATCTCTCGCTAAAACTGCAACACTGTAGAAGTTAGTAATTTCACCTAAAATACCCTTCCACTTGTTTCCAGCATCACCAATTCGGGGTATATACACAAACATAGAAAGAGGAAGAAATCGTGAAGTTTGATAATGAATGCTTCCCCTATATGTATAGTTGGTTTATTTGTAAAGTAAAATCCCACAACAATACCCATTCATCGATAACAGAAAACTGCCACGTCGAAATCAAAGAGTTAGTCGGGGGAAGTTCTTTCAACAAAACCGACGCCACTTTTACATAACCACCTGCGGCTTGTTACTCATTTTTCCCTCTTCCCTACTTAGTCCCCATGGAAACCGTTCTGCCCAGAATAAGAAATACTTAACGGCTTACAGCTGTAACTCTCTTTGCGTTTATTTTTCTCAAAAGTGGTGCGGTGAATGCGAAAGTCACTTCCGAGTTTGCTTTTAATATGTAGAACGTGAAGAGTATTTTCAAAATTTCTCCGCACTGTTAACATTTAGGGGAGGGAACTGCTTCATCACAGAGAATTAATATGAAGTTGTGTTCCTTTCAGCCTACGCGCTTCGTGCTCACGCATAATATTATCTTCGCTTCGGTTGGCTTCCACCGAATTCATATCTTCTTTTGCTGAACTAGTTTCATTAAGCAGGGGAGCGGTATAATATACCGATTCTGCAGCGCCATGCGTACCATTAAAATAACTGCTCATCATTTTTATTCTCTGGCAAAATTAAAGCAAGAAAAGGAAAGCGAAAGCCAGATTCCTAACAATATTGCTCAATCAAGGATAACAAGAGTAGGGACGTAGTAAGTACTTATAGGTTCTCGTAACAGGATGGGATTAAAATCCTTTGGGATTATTTTGATACGTCTATACATTCTGTAATTATATGTCTAACCCGGTCCTATTGAGAAATGTTTATACCGTCCCCGTGTGACTTTCGGGAGTCTCTAAGCGATGGCTAGACATCCAGAGGGCATTCTTCCCTTGATACGAAGATGGCCAGCGTCTGGAATTTGGTTTTAAAAACATGTCACTCCAAAAATGTGCGATCTGGTTGGGAACATTACACTGGATAATTAAGAAGTGTCCCAGAGAAGTGACACAAAAGGGGAAATGGTCTGGTTTCCTCACACAGGAACGTTGGAAGCTAATCACTTCTGGCCTTAGGGGTTCCATGCACCCTTACAACATCCGATCTGGGGTTCCTTACCCTGGTACTTTCTATCCACCATAAGAAGGCACGCGGGGAATGAAGGGGATAGTGGTTTGAACCGTTAGTGGATCTGTTTACTACGAAATGAGTGTATGAGAGTTTGTATGAGCCACCCATGTTGCCAGATCTAATGATCGTTTCAGTAACTACGTAATAGTATTATGCATGGATGAATTACGTCACAACACTGTGTATTTTACATGAATTTAACATTCCTATTATATCCGGAAGGCAAGCATTAACACAGCAAAACTGATTACGTTATACATCCCTCTGCCTTGCCTTCTTGAGGTGAACAGATGGTAACTGAATTTGAAAATGTCCACTTTAAATTGTATGTAAATAACCCGTGGAGAACTATGTATTTAATTCAATTTTGTACCATTAATAAATCTTAAAAGAGACAAGAGCATTCTAAAGAAAAATGAACAGTTCGTTAAGTATACAATTTGTATTAGTTTTTTTCCCTTTGCTTTTTCTTCTTCTTTTTTTTTTGCATTGTAATTTTGATCTTTTCTAAGCATCATATAAGCAACACGCTTGAAACTACGCGATTGATCTCCTTTTTTCCATTGCTGGTGATTTAGCCAAGAACACATATTTGAAATCGGTGCATACTTTTCTTCAAATATTAAATAATTCGCGCCTAGCTGCTCTAAGTATATGACAGACCGTGCATCGAATTTTCACTTAATGAGTGTTACTTCTTATGGATGATACATGGCAATTTGTTACTGGTAAAGAAATTGGTGCAATTGAAAAAGTTGTTTTTTATTTAGGGATATATTATTTTGAAAATTGTGTATACGTTTAAAGACCTAAAAGGAATTTAGCTCTTTAAAAAATTGCTTTAACAAAGTGAATTTTAGCTACAGTTTCTCTTACGCTGTTTGGCTAACTAGTTATTTATCAAATGCACATGTTTGGCAACATAGTCTGTGCTGATTACTACAAATAAAATTTCAACACAAATAATTTGTGTTATAATTTGTAATTTTCATGAGAGTTGATAGGTTGAAACTATGCTTTTTCTGACCTCTATTCAGACACTTGTGGCAGGTGTTGCGTCCATATTTAATTTAATTGTAGGCTCAAATAAAAGTAGGACAGAATTTTTCTTTTTTCAATTAATTTTTAAATAATTTATATACTGCGCAATAATTACAGATTTTGCTTTTATTTGCTTTCGTTGAATACTTAAAACACCAAGCGAACTCCTTTTTCTTTATTTTCTTTCTTTTCATCTAGAATTAACTACTGTACTCATTTTGGTTCCATTTTACCCGTATAATTAAAGGTTACTTAAAAAATCTTTCTTTGTGCAGACTTAAGGCAGGTGTTTTCACTTCCTTGGTTAATTTACACCTGGCTTGAGAACCAAAGGCGACCAACAAAAGTAAAAACCATTCCCGTAATGAATTCTTGTCGCTTTCGAAGTCTCGCCCCTAGACGTGACCTTCCCTACGGAGCAATCTGTCACTCGAAGCGCACGGTTGCCATACTCTCATTTTTCCGAAGTGTTTTTGTTTCCCTAAAGAACTATGATGTACCTAAAGGGGCCATATGCCATTTCAGTTTGCTCATAGGAATCTCTCTACCTGGAAGGATGACAATTTCTCTTGTACTTGGCACAATGCTACAAATTATGACTATTTTATGATCCGAGGAAATTGTAAAACATACTTAATTTTGAAAGTGGTGTTACTATTTACTTTAATAGATTTAAATACCATAATATTTATATTAAAATCAAAATCTATGTAGGTTGTGTAGTACATAATAGTGAATTAGAATACATTATAACCTACATAATATACTGCAAGGATATACTACTTCCTTTTAGCAGATCTCACTCCTTCTACTTAAATGTAAATTTAAATTCTACATTTACCTATATAATATGTATGGAAACTCCTGTAAAATAGAAAAGAAATGCTCGAAAATCCTATAATTTAGTGACCAATTCACTTTTTTAGGCTTAACATAGTTACAGTTTAATTTCTTTAAAATCTACAATATTGAATGTGCATGAATATTTGTTGAGAAAATATTTTAGTCATATTATAACACTAGGAATAACACAAGTGACTAATAAAGTTTATTATTAAATTCGCATTTATATGTATTAGGCTTCAAAATGCTATAATATGTCGCTTTATTTAATTACCAGTTATAACAAATCAGTTTTTGTAACAGGCTTTTAAATGAATAGTCAAACGTCTTTATAGTTCGACGATGTTATATCTAAAGGCCAGTGAAAAGATTGACTTTTTTTTTTACTTCTGATATTTAACTTCTTTACTGCAACTGCGTCACATGCCACTAAAATAGGATTCACTGAACTTTATGCATGCATAAAATAGCTCTGCAAACAGAAATATTGGAAGATAATTTGTCACTATATAAAAACTGAACCTACTACACCGTAACATACCATTTCTCTCTCTCTCTCTCTCTCTCTCTCTCTCTCTCTCTCTCTCTCTCTCTCTCTCTCTCTCTCTCTTATCTTTTTAAATTTATTACACTGTTACATTGGTAGCACAGATTACTAAGCGATGGTCTAATAAGAAAAATCGCCCCGAATTCGTGTCCCTTGATCCTAGCCCGTAATTTCAGCAACCAGACGTAGGCAGAGCTACTTTTTGTTTTCGTTCTTTCTTTTCTTTGGATGCAATTTAGGAGGGCGATAGCCAGCAAACAAATCTTACTAATGGACGCCAGCGTGTGCCAAACTTAACCCTCACGTCGTGGTTCTCACTACCTTACTGAGTTCTCTCCGCAAAGTCAAACGCTACGAAAATATATTGAGCTGAAATCTCAGTCTAACGTATTCTATAACCTTCTATAGGAAATATAAAACAAATCTAAAATGACTGTATTCTGAAATTGCTTCTTTCGTCGGATATGACAACGTCAGAGGACGCGCATTTAAAAAAAAAAAAAAAACTGCTTATAAAGCAGATCACGGGAACTCATTTGTGAAATAGCTACTTTCTACAACTTTCAACTAATCTAGAGGAACATAGTATCACAGACTGTTCAACAAAGTAGGGACTATTAATTTTAATACTCCTATTTGCCTAACTTCTCACGAAAGTAAGTTTTCAGAAATGAAAATATATCTCGTGCAACGAACAGTTCAAAAGTTTAAATATGTCAATATTTCTCTATATTTAAAGCCTAATAGTAAGTTTTGTGTGACATTAAAACTTCTCATAGGAAACAATGATAAAGAAAATACAAAACTTTTAACTTGCCAAATATTAACTGTGTTAACTATTAATATCCGAAATCCAAAGGTGTATACAATGGGAAGAGGGAGAGACGATGTTCGCACATTGATCTACTGTAGTTATAACCGTTATAGACCGTAACAGTCTGGTAACAGAGAGCGCATGAGTCCCTAACATTTCCAAATTTGGTGACTTCCCGCTAATGGAGCTACCTAGAGAGCGATGAACGATCCATCGACCAAGCAACCCTCTAGTGTCTACACGAGAATACTTCTGAGCAAATATTTCGGCTATCTGGGACCGCAACACACCACGAAAACAAAAGAAACCTGAAAGAGAAACAAATAAAAGAGCAATAATGAGAAGGAAATCAGAATCTCAGCTCGTACTGACGACTGTTTGACCCCTAAGTAGCATTACTCATTTTAAAGCCACTGGAAGTGAACATACAGCCACTTTATCGTTCACGTTATCCAAAGATAAGGCATACATAACGAAACATCATGTGATGCATCAGTCACCCTATTGGTCCAATCTGACGTTGTGGAAGATGCTAAAGACATAGCATTCTTTTCGAGGCATTCTGAAATTGTAAGCTAAGTATTGCCAACTGGAACTTGAACATTTGACCGTTATGTTTTATATACATATACTGTGTGCATCAGAAAAATGTATACACATTCTCAATTTCCGGGAGAAAATAATACCTTGTTTGCAGCAGAATTGCCACTAGTTACTTAACCCAGTAGGTGGCAAGGAAGTTGGGGGATTTCCCTTGTTAGCCCCTTGTTATGGAGCACAGCAAAAGCGTAAACCACGTAACCTAGACACAGTTTGGCACGAGATTCAAGAGGTGTGCTCAGGAATCCCATTGAACAGAAGAGGTACGATGTACGGAACCTGTGGCGAGTGTACTCAGCAATGTATTTATGTTGAAGGCCACCAATTTGATCAATGATCACTAGATTCCAGATTTATAAACACACTCAAATGGTGAAATAAGCAAGCATATAGGCACGAAAAATTAAAATAATAAGCATAAAAAATAAACGAATAAAAATTAAAAATTAAATTATAAACATTATTTCGTAGAATTCTTACTTGCCTAAGCTTGTTACAGTACACAAGGAGCGTTATCTTCAGATTTTCTTGTATGGAGCTCTCGTTTGTCATTGAATAATTGTTTTTTACAGTGAAAAGGATCTCTCAACGTCACACGACGTTAATGGAACAGTGAAAAGTACCACAATTCTTCGAGTTCCGCTCAATGTACGTTTCTGTACCAGAAGCTTTTTAAAATTTTTACACAGTGTTTCGTAACCAGGATTTTTCGTTAATACCTTACTGAGATTCTCAAAGGCAGTTTTAACAATACCGTGAGTCTCTGAAGACAGCGTTACTGACATTTCATCAAAGAAAGTGGAAGTTCCAAGGTATTATTTGCAGCTTCCAACTGTATTATAATAGCAGACATTTTGGAGACAAAGTTATAGATGTACTCTATCATATCTTGGATTCCAATATTAGCAAAACACTCCTGTGCTGTGGCAATGCTGCTTGCATCTTCTGCACCTGAGTACAACACTGTATTCACTTCCTTTACTTTTACAGCCTTTAAACCAAGAACCCCATCGAGGTAAAACTGGTTGAGGTGGTAAAGACAAATTTGGAAGGACTTCATGCAATTTTTGAACTCTAATCGGCGACAGTACAAACACCTCTTTACGCTAGAGGGAAGAATATCTACATATTTATATTGGCTCCAAACTATTAGAGGGAGACAAGATAAACCCTCTGAATTATTAAGTGACGGCTAAGAGTAAAGATTAACTTTTAATTCTACATGGTTTGGATAAAAGAAGCTATTTTAATTATAAATAACCAAGCCAACACCGTAATTCAGCATTTATAAGTACTTTGCTTAGAAATCCGGGCTCAAGGGATTACATTTGCATCAGAAAATGCATTTGTGGCTCAAATTGGACTTAGAACTTTCCATTTCCAGCAACTGCATCTTGTAGAACGGAACATAAATTTTCTGTGGCGGTTCAATGTGTATGCATTTTTTCCACGCACCTTGTATATGTACATTTATATAGTTTTATGAATTAAATCCTACAACTTTAAGTCATATTGAGCATGAATGAAATGGGTGATATGTTTAAATGAGTTCAGTGTCCATAGAACTTAGAGTTATCCGACATTCATCTTTCAGGATAAGGTAAATCCCCGGAAAAATCTTATCCACTAAACCACCCTCATCGAGATCCGAACTCAGGAGCTCCTAAACGAGAAGGAGACACGCTTTTACCCTACATAACCGAGTTCTTATTTTTGATTTATTTACAACGACATATGCTAAGTAGAAGAATTCTTGTATTCCACCCAAAAATATCATGTTAGGATGTCACCAGAAATGGTTTTAGCCTGTGACATAGAAAAACGAATTTTAAGGAAAAGATATGTGTGAACAACACTTTTTTTTAAAAAAAGGGAATGGAAATTCGATTAAATATATACATTGGTGTTCCTTTAATTTGTTCCAAGGATGATACAAAGATTTTCAGGAAACCACGCTTTACATGGACGATTTGAATATTTTAGATTTCAAGAAGGAATTGATTCTGATTAAAATACCGTATGTTAGAGGGGGCCTACATGTACATGCAGATGAAATGAAATGTGTAGTGTTTAACGCCCGCTTTTACTACATACGGCACCGCAGGCGATGACACTGATGATGCATGAGATGAAGATGGAGCACCGGTGGAATGAGATGGCGGGGGAAACGGGAGGTCCCGGAGAAAACCCGCCCCAACGCCATGTTGTCCAGCACAAATCTCCCTTTGCGGTCGCCTGGGATCGAACCCGGGCCGCCTTGTTGAGAGCCAAGCAGTCTAACCACTGAGCCACGGCGTGGCCGTACATGCAGATGTGCATGTCCTTCCGATCCGTATGAAATTTGCATAACCGGTAAATATTAAAAGATAGGAAATCTTACTGAGCAAAGAACTCTACAGAATTCTTCCAAATAAATTTTAGTCCGCTTCTGTGGTATGATGGTAGCATGCCTGCACCATATTAAAAAGATCCAATCCACAGTTCGAATCTCTGCTAAAGCGATTTGCCCAGACAAGCATTTGTCAGGTGTTTTTCCTTTTATAAGGAGACGAATGCTGGGTAAATTCAAGCTCTATGGATCCTGGGGTTATTTGACGATAATTTCATTTAATTCAGTGTACGATACAATCTACCTAAGTTAACTCCTCTCCTGGACTGGCAGAGAGAGAACGAATACGAGTAGAGTCCAAATCAAGAAAACTTGTCGCATTCCCCAACTCTTATTGTACATATACAATAAGAAAATCTGAAACTTTTATGCCCATTAAAGTGGATAGAAAAACACGTATTTTTAAGAGCATTTTGTACAAGAATAGACACCGAACATATCAGATATTCCAAAACGTTTCTGTTAAACGAACCTCACAAATTTTGTTTTGATTTACAACTTGTAGGTTAAGCGTCACTGTCGTGTAACCGTATGTTACATGTAGAGAGCAGATCGATACGCAAGTAGCGGCCTCGCTCGCATCTTTTTCCTTAGGCCTCGGATTACTAACGGAAACCGAAATATCCTCCAAGCCTGAGGCAACTTTTCCTTCTATTCTGGTGGGCGGATCATTATTTCCTTTTTGTTACCAGCCTATTTCTGCTGCGATGAATACCACTGCACGCACTCCGGGGCCGTTTCTTGTTCTGGTGTGGTAGTGGTGGTTCACTGCCAAATCATGAACAGGGGGGCTTTTAATTTATTTGTTCGCCGCAACAGGAGGCTACAGAACCTGTCGGAGCAGTGTTAATGAAATCCGGGGAGGCGAACAAAGGTATAGCTTTCAAACACTCTGCTCAACAAAACTGACAATTGCTTTTATACGTATATGTACTACCTCTAAATTACAGCGGTATTGCTTATGTGCTAATTTTGAAGTGTGATAAAACGAAGATTATAATAGTGCTCTTGCTCAACTCACTTACTTTCTCTAATGTGTATTTACAGCAGTAGAGGAAGTAAAATAAACGCCCAAAAACTGATGTTGATACTTACAAGATTTGGTAACCTCCCGGACCCAAAAAAGCATTTTACATAATTATTCGTGAATATGCCTGCGTGAGAATAATTAACACAATACGAGAAGTCGGTTAAAGACAAAACTTGTTATTTAAGGTCAGGACTTCCAATGATACGATGCAAACACCTAGAAAGGAAAAAAAAGTCCCCTCGCTCCTATTACCCACTAGTGTAACCTTTATCGAAATATTTTGCTTTCTGAAAATCGACTCTAACGAAGTAGAGTGACATATGAATACAGCACATCAGGTTTTACGCTTAATGTACCTCTCATGACGTCACTATCTCCAAATCAGTTGTTTAATAGTTTGTGAAAGTTATTTGAAAATCAATTTTAAATTTGGAGTGATAATTTTGCCCAATTTTCCATCAATTTTCGTTGATAAAGCAGAAAATATGGGAAATGAAATAGAGAATACAAGTGAACACAATATGAACACCCGGACTGGACTCGACTGGACTATGCTACGGAGAGGATTCGGCACGGAGGTGCAAACTTTATCTATTATACATATGCCCCCAAGTTGCACACCCCTGGAGGAAGGATGAATAGAGAGGAAACCGAGGCGGCCATCCCAAGGAGCCACGGCAGAGCAGAGGGCAGGGTCACAACTTACCAACTGAAAATTCCCTAGCAGGCATCCCACTCTACTGCAGTCCGGGAAACGACCGCAACAGAACGGTTTCGGAGACCGGAGACCGTACTATCGCAAGAGAAATTTTGAGCATATCATCCTGCCATGCAACGCCGAGACACCTGCCAACACTCTACCCTGAAAGAGACCACCAGATGAGATGATGTGAAGTGATTATGTAGATGAAATGGAGAGACAGGAAAGTCGGGGAGGGGATACGTCCCCTTCAGCTGCCGTGGTGCGGGCGCTGCGAACCCCTAGCACTCGTGGTACCTCTGACGTTACTAGAGGAACCTCGGGCCGAACATTCGAGCCCCTCCCTGAATGGGAGTTGTTCGGATTGGGTTGGACTCGAGGAGGCAGTGGTTCCCGATACCCGTGGGAGGTCGGGTACGTCTCCGGACGGGGTTGAGGGAAGCCATTCATATTCCCGCGTACTAGCCAGCATAGCTAGTAGGTGTGCTAGATCACCAGGCGGCCCCACTGAGGTCATATCGGTATCCTCCCCATTTTGGTGTTGGCGCGCTTAAGTAGCGTGTCCACTTCACGTCTTGAGTCCACAGGACCAGAGGCTTGTTAGTCTCTAGGTCTTGCCCTATGGAAAGAGCCTCGGAGGCGAAGGGCGCCCTTTTGGGACAGCTCGGTAACTCCCTGACAGAATGAGGCCGGAGTCCTTGGTCCTACGGGTCCAGGACTAATCGGAGTAGATCCTCTGGCATGAATTGAATGCAATTAACCTACCCAGCATTCGTCAGGCGACCCGGGGAAACCCCCGAAAATGCCCATAGGTCGGCGATGGGAATCGAACCAGAACCCCCCCCCCCCCGTATGTGGGTCACCTTGAAACTAACCCGCTCGGTTGAGTGCCCGGGAGAAAATTCATAAAAATCGATACAAACTTTTGTAAGAATATCTGTATTGGATATTTCTTTATAGATGCAAGGAACAATATATTACAGGTAACCGGTGATGGAAGTAAAGGAAATAAAAAGTGTGGGATAAAAGGTTGTGTCGAAGAGGAACCCACTCGAGCAATCTCCAGTGGAAGTAAAAAAAAAAAAAAAAAAAAAAAAAAAAAAAAAAAAAAAAAAATAGAATGCGACGTCTCTGGGAATCATATCGGGGACCTTCCAAATAGAAATCTCGAAAGTTACCTTGGCCCCAAGAGGACTCGAGCGACAATGAACCCAAGAAAGGCAACAATATGGACGACAACTGCACTGTGCAGTCAGAAAAGGCAGAATAGTTTAATCGATATCCAGATAATATCGGAAATAGTATTTATAGATTTTTTAGTACAAAAATAATTTAAAACACTGGGAGTAAGTGTGTGAGAGATAGAGACAGAGTAAAGCATAAATAATCTCCTCCCTAGCCAATATATTTTGTCACAAAGTCTACACAACTTGCCAAAATATGTTAATAGCTTTGTATAGAAGATATAAAGAATACTGTGAACATGGCCTGAAATTCCTGTTTTCCGAAATAGGTATCTGCTTTCCTTCAAATGTTTTAGATTTACATATGCCTAAACGTTATTTAAATGCGTCTCTCTATTCAGAAAACTTCAGAGAATATATCAATGTTTCATTTTAGTAGAGTTCTCCTTGATTTAACTGCGGTCATCGAAATGCAAATAATTCAAGTTTTATAATCTCTGTGGTTTATCTATGGCAGTGCCATAAGCAGGCTCTTGGACAAACAACTGCTCCAATAGCGCAAATTAGAGCTCACATTCCTCTGCGACTACTATTTTGCCGGCACTATGCAAATGTGACGGCAAACCGGTGTTGCGATGTCTTCGAAAATGCTAAACATGTGCGGCACAACCTCCAAAAGCACCAGTCATTTAGTCATAAATCAGTGCATAACGCTCCAGAGGCGATGTGAATTTAAATACAAGTTACAGAGCCAAGCAGCAAGCCCACTGAACGACGAGAGAAACCAACGCTTACTATACAAACTTCACTTTCTTGATGGCCAATTGTTTACAAACTCTGAACAGTAAACAAAAGCTCTGATATAATAAAGGTTTGCACGATATTACACATAAATTACATTTAAAATGTTGTATACTTACAACTGAATGGCCAGCGTCTTGACTTACACAAAATTATATAAAACCCGTTTCAGATGAAGAGGCTATTTATTGAACATTCAAGATAAGCATCTTTTGACATGCAAATACCGTAAACGTGTAGTATTTAAATCAAACCCGTTTGAGCCCTTTTTGCAAGATAAAACATATAGAAGAATTTTCCATATAAATGTTTGTCTGGAATGAGCTGATATTCTTGAAGATATTTGGACTGTAGGTTTGAAAAATACTACATAAAATACGATATTATCATAGACAGATAAAGTCAACCTGAAAAATGCTATGCCATGGCCAGGATTTGAACCACGGATCTTCTGGTTTCCTTTTAGCCGCTGTTACCCATTGAGCTATCATGGCCAAGGAGCCATCCTGACATTAAATTCGCCAATTGATTCCTAAATTTTTCCGATACACCACTAGGGGTTCTCGTATTCGAGATACAGCGTTTTTACTTAAACTATTATTAAGCTTTTTTCTTATTTTATGTCATTACTTAGTTAATTGATATTTTTTCTCAACGTTCCGGCTGGGGGATGCCGAGATGCTGACCACATCTCCTCTCGTATCTGTTAGATGATTGCCTACCTCTGCCATGTGTAAGTGAGCGTGAGGCCGACAATCGGGTTGCTAGGCCTTGGCCTTCTTAGGGCTGTCGCGCCAGGGTTTATTTTTTCAGCTGTGCTGTTTACACTCACACATTTACTCTATAAATATATAGGGGCACCTCTATGCATATATTTCCGGTAAAATGTCAGTATCTAACTCTGGCATATAACGCCTTATTTCCACTACCTACTACATACATGCTATAAAATAAACGAACCCAAATACCGAGTTTCAAGGTTTCCTTTGCGATTAATCTAGTGCCTCAAAAACCGTTAGAAAAAGGAACACTATATTGGTCAGTTGCGTTGCTACTGGCAGGTATGCAGAACCTTGAAACGACTTTCCTATAGAGCTTTTGAGATCGATAAAGGGCAACGTCCACTAAGAATCTTACTGTCAATCACATTTGCAGTTTCAAACAACCGGAGACCTCCGACGTTTCTTGGAGAGATACGTCTCCATAGCAACGTCTCCGTTGTTGCATTAGTAAGGTATCACCACTCTCTTTTAACTTTATCTATAAGCTGAACTTTTTGAGGTAAGAGTTGCCAAGTTACACTGCACTGCAGCACGTGATTTAGTGTTCATGTATATTACTGAATAGTCGTCTGTTTAGTTTAGAATCCTAGCACTAACCATACCGGACTTACTAGCTGTGAAATGTACACTCGGGATGCAGTTTTGGAATATGGAAACTGATATAACATACTATGTTGGACATGAATTCCTTTAATGTGATTTAACTGATTATTTAAGGTATTAGAAGTAATGCAGAAATTATAGATTTTAAAGGAAATTATAATGTAAGATCAAAAAATGTTTTAGGAAATAAGATTTTAGAACAAATTTCGAGTTTTAAATATTTAGGATGTAACATAAGTTTTAGAAACAATGCTGATATAGAAGAAAAAGTAAACAAATTCCGAGAAATATGTGGTACAATCCAAAGAACTTTTAAAAACAGAGTGAGAAAGGATACAAAAATGAAAATGTATAAGGTAATGGCTATTGCAACTTTACTATATGGAAGCGAAACCTGGGTGCCAACACAAAAGCATTTAAATAAAATACAGACTGCATAAATTAGATTTTTAAGAAGTGTTAAAGATTGTACAATATTGGACAAAATAAGAAATGAGGATATTAGAAAGGAATTAGAAATCGAACCAATCCATTACAAAATATCAGAACGAAGGCAACAATGACATGAATATATATTAAGAATGCAGGATGGAAGATATCCAAATGCAGTATTAAACTATATTCCAAAAGGAAGAAGAGACAGAGGACGACCCATGAAACGCTAGAGAGATCTATGAAGCCGGAACGGGCGCTATGCCCAAACCATAGAGTGAAGAAGAAGTAATGCAGATGTAGAACACTTGCATGGCTGAGTACAGAGTAAGAGAGCAACGGTTTCCAACGCTCTGTAGTAGAGAGCACAACCAAAAGAAAACTTTGACACATTCACCCCAGTATTGCTACGATATCTCACTATGTTTTCGGTAAATAATTTCGTATTAATAAATGCATAAGGATATGCTATTTAGCACTGAGAGGTGTCGTTTCAAAAATGATTTGCCAAACAGGTTTCAACGACTATTTGACACAAATCTCATCGTAAGTTTGGCAACTCCTCTTAGACTTTTGGGAACCGTCATTCAATTGTTTCCCCTATAGGTAGGGAGCAAAGAGTCAGGTCTTGGTACGAAAGAACGCTGGATAAGGGAATTTAGCTGTCACGTGAACGGATATTTGAGACACTGTATGTTCTGGAACTGGAACAGTTTAGTCAAAAACATTTTTTTCCATCTTTAGTGTGGACTGCGTGAAGTAAGAAATCGCTGCCCTGCCGTTAGAGATATTGCTTTCTAGAGCTGTTTAGAGAAATACAGTTAAATAACTATTCACTTTCTGTTTCGGATTAAAACAAATTTTAAACTCTCTTATTCACAACAGTTATTAATCTATTCGTTCTCGACTCAGATGATAATGACATTTGCAAAGAGTTTTGAGGCAATATAAAGGCTCACTACTACAACATCCAAAAGCTTTCTAGGAACTTACCCTTGCCAACTGTCTTTGGAGCCGAGTGAGTGCAAGGCGCTCCCTTTGCCCGTTCCTTTGTTCCAATTCCAATGCACGCTCCAGTTCCTGGATTCGCGCTTCTAACACGCTCACCTGTAACATCAAAACATAACATACATTCATCAACAATGTTAGCTCTAAAACAAGGTACAGGAAATGGAAAAAAAACCTGAAGGATTGTTCTTTTGTCAAGCTATTTGCTGAAAATGTACATTGTTGTAAAAGTACAGAGAAAAATACAAATAACTGTCGTCGAACTGTGGGAAGATGTACAATATTCCCTCAATGATAAATCAAGTGAACTTGTGAATCCGCTTCAGGAAAATCGAACAAGAATTTGCTGTAACTTTGAGGGATACCATTTTATTATAATGGATATAAATGCTATAATAATGTAATGTTAAACTGTATAAAAGCAAATTTGGAAACTTTGAAGAGGTTTCTCAGAATAGCTTTGGATGTAGTCGCATTTCTTTATACGACCGATTAGAATGGAGCCATGTGGTCCGATTTTTATATCAGATTTTAAAGAATGCATTTCTGTCAACCTTGTTGAGAAGCACTGTAGATTTTATGCTTATCCCCCCTCCAGCCCAACTCTAAATCAAACTCCTCCTGGAGATAGTCGTCTCACTGTTGGAAGCAATTCTACGAGTACAAGATAGAAATGCATTGCTTATAGAGGTGAAGGTAATTCCTATACGCCTATTGTATTACAGTTTATCATAAAGCATAGGCCTCCCAGTCGTCGTTATACGCCTTTGACAGCTGGGATTCCAATTAGGAATACTCGGTTCTTGATGCTGATGACTATCAGCTAGGTACCATTTACCTCTCAAAGCCAAATCGATCTCTCGTCTGATTTTGTACCTGGCGTTCTCTCTACATCGTTGTACACGAAAGCTTTGACTATATTATATAGTAATACTTTCAGGCCCTTGCTTTTAGTTTCACCCTTCACTTAAACTTTACCGGTGCCCACTCAACATCCTGAGGAAATTGAGAACCTTACAATAGGTAAGCGACCATGGTCACGAAAGCCAACATTCCGGCTGGGGGATGCCGAGATGTTGACTACATCTCCACCCTGTATCGGTTAGATGATTGTCCACCTCGCTGCTTTGACGTCAGGCCTGCCCCTACTGGGACAGTGCCTGAAGGTAGAGGCTAGCAGACTGCAGCGCCACATCCCATGCAGGCACTACTGCACCTACGGGCACACCGCAGACACGTGCACCGCGCCGCCACGGTGACATTACTGTGGCTCTCCTACACCAACAGCAGCATGCTGGGCCCACGATCTCCGTCGCTGACGCAGGTACTGCGCCACCTGTAATGGCTTCGGCCATTGTATAGGCCAGGCTCAGTGCCCAGCTTACCCTCCCAAGGACTACAATAGATCACCCCGGACGAACACGACACCACTTCCGCCTCCAGCCTCTGCTCCGCTGTCACATGCCACAAAGGACCAGTAGACCCTCTCCGTCACCTCTCTAGCCTCTATAGATATCCTGTCAAAGTTGGAAGATATTCAGGCTGAAATACTGCACCTGGTCGAAAAAGTAGCCCAGCTAGAGGAGCTACTCACCTCAACCCCAATACCAGGCATTACCACTAAACTTGACAATCTTCTGGACGACAACCAAGACAAACACGACTTCTCCCTCAGAATACAGTACAATATCCTAACGACTCTGAACAGAATCACCCAAGAACAGACACTAACCATCCGGAGATACATCAAGGAGGAAGTGGCAGCCCTCCAAACGATGCTCGACGGACAGCACACTACAGAGGCGCCATCCAGATGGCCACCTGATTCCAGCGACAGAGGCCATCGCAGCCAGGTGAAGAGGCCAAACTACAGACAGTAATCCATAACAACCTTACCTAGTATTCCTCCAACATTCTCACCCTTAAATACCTTAAGACGTCACCCACAACTACTTACAGATACCTCATTCAATAATCCAGATACATCCCTCACTACTTTGCAAGGGCGTAAGCAGGACTTCGGTCACGCTTACGTCCTGCCACCTTCCTCACCTTGGACCAGGCTTCGGCCTGGCCAATACATACCTTCCTCGAATCTGCAGTTGCTTACAGCGGTACTGCCACAGCACCACTCCTGAATACTCACCGGTGGAGGTTTTTTTAGTGGGTAGGGCTGGCGGTTCAATTCCACCATAGGAGTCCCACACTCCAATCCCAGGGTTAGTGCGTAACATGAATTTCTCCTCCACTTGAAAAAAAAAAAAAATGTCCACCTCTACCTTGCGTATGCGAGCGTGAGCCCGGCAGTTGGGTTGGCAGGTCCTGCTCTTATATGGACTGTCGCACCCGGGGTTACTTAAACTTTTAAGCCTAATTTCATTCATCGAAGTGTTCTTTCACACAAGAAGTGGTTTTTGTTGTTGTAATTTATGTCCTCCAACGTTAAGTTATATTGGACGATGAATGGAATGGGTGAAATTATGCCTAAATGAGCTCAGGGTCCATGAAGCTTAGAGTTACCCGACATCGTCTTTTAGGATAAGGGAAAACCCCGGAAAAACCTTAACCATATAACTCATCTTGACCGAGATTCGAACTCGAGACCTCTTAAACGTGAGGCAGACGTGCTACCATCTATGCCACCGAGGCGAGCACACAAGAAGTGTGCCCATCTGTTTTATATCCGAAACTTTTGTTCGAAGTGCATTTAGTGATGAGTAAAAACTGGGGACACGATGGAAACCTAACGCGACGTAACGTAATCTTTCTTTCCGATAGGTTATTGCACTTATACTTCGCACGGAGTAAATACTTATATATTAAGAAGTTATTTGTAAATGTATAATTTTGTCTGTAAACATGTTACAGGAAGCACAGCAGATGGAAACCTAACCTAAAGCAATAAATTAGAAAGTGGTTTTGCAAGTGAAGTTGCAGGGTCATAGAATATGTTTGTCGAACGTTACAGCTACCAATTAGAAGTAATTTTATAAGGCTAAGTTTCATAAAGTGCACACTAAATAAATTCTAAATTCAACATGTTTGTTGCCCAATACTTTAAGTTCATTCTAACCTCGGGTTAACTCGGGAATAACTCATTCTAATCAAACGCGTCATTCCTAAGGGCCTATCAAAATGTTTATTGATGAGGAAATTTAAGATTCTGTCAATGAAAAATAAGGCATGGAGAGGGCACTTTACACCTCGACTTGCAGAACATATTTTGTGCCATTATCCTGGCAATGTCCCCCTCCCCAGGAAGGAGGGATAAAGTGATAGTGTGTTTGATTGGACGCAGGAGAGACCAATGCAGAGGGCAGGTTCGCTGGCGACTCGTGCAAACGTCTCCCCTCTCCTCTGTGGACAACAAAGGGCATGAAAACTGAAGTAATTCATAGGATAAACTGGTTTCTGTGAGCCTTACAAGTACTATATCCATAAATATAAAGCATTATTGCAAGGACATTAATCTGTATAACTCCAGTTTACAGATTATATACTCCCAGGCAAAACCCGTTCTTTAAATTGACATCAATAACTCGGAAATTTCCATTATCGGAATATTAAACTTTATTCCTCTTAACAACAGAGCACCTATTCACTGCACGCTGAACAAGACTTATCAATAAAAGCAGATTTAACGAGAAGTAATTTACGCTCGTAAAACAAACTATAAGCGAAGAACCAAAGCTGGCTTTAATATTACGTGCCTCATGGGCATGACATACAATGGCCACTGTTATGTACGGAAACACATAGCAATGTTATCACTGAGTCGCAGGCCGTAGAATGTAACTGCTGTTTGGGAATGAATTATGGCAGCTCGTTCCCAAAACACATTCAGAATGCTGTTATTTGCAAACTGTAATGTGTTACTAACGTAATATTTCAACTGGAACAGGGTTCAAGCATATGGCGTAGAACGGCATACGTCTTATGTATGCTTCATGAATTACAATTATCGACACTGAGCAAGGAGTATGTTACTTTATGAAATCAACTGTTAGTCTATATTGCGTAATCATAACAAAATAATACTGGCTCCTGCATATAATAAGGAAAATGGAATATCACAATACTTCAGCTATTCTAATTTCGAGTGCTTGGATTACCCCGCTAGGGGGAGTGGGAATTAAACATGAGGGCTGTTCAATAAAGATTGTCATAAGTTTTTTAGGTCATAATTTTTCGCACTAAAATCCAATCTTATTATATTCTCTTAGCTCAATGTGAAACAAACACGCCGTAGTAGTTTCATTGTTGGTACCGCTGTTTCCCGCCTGCGAGAACCAGGCAAGCACAGACATGTTCAGTATCGGTAACTCACGAGGAACAATATGCGGCTTTGAAATTCTGCTTACGTCTCAACGCATCTTCAGTTGAGGCCTATATAATGTTACAGGAGGCCTAATGGAGAGGCTGTTCTTCCCTACAGCAGAGCTCGAAGGTGCTTTAAAATGTTTAAAGAGGGGAGACAATCAATTTCAAAGGAAGGTGGATCCGGTGCTCCAGTTACTGCTCCAGTTACGGAAGAAAACTTCAACACTGCTGCTGCCATTGTGAGAAAGGATCGACAAATTACCTTAAAATCACTTTCTGACATACTGAACATTTCATTGGGTGCCACCCACACGTTGGTGACAGAAAAAATTACACATGAGAGGTGTTTGTGCGCGATGGGTTCCAGGACTATTGATTCCCGAACAAAAGGACATTCGCATACAGGTCTGCATGCAGTTAAAGTTAATGTTAGAGGAAGATCCGGAGTTTCTTTCGAATGTAATCACTGCTGATGAAACTTGGCTACATAATTTTTATCCTGAGAGCAAACAGCAAAGCTCAGTGTGGAAATCTCTTCATCACCAACCCCTCCCCCCCCAAAAAAAAAGCAAAAGTGGTTGCTTCTGCTGGGAAAGTTATGGTCATCTCATTCTCTGATATTCATGGAATTGTTAATCAGCATGTTGTACCTGCACACACATCAGTAACTGGACAATACTGCAGGGATGTCCTGAAAACATTGCAAGTCCATATCAGGCGCAAAAGAGCACATTTCCGTGAAGCAGGCTGGATGCTGAACCGCGATAATGCGCGGCCGCATATTGGCAATGTTGTTGCTGAATATCTTTCAAAAATCAACGTGAAGTGCATCCCTCACCCTGCCTATAGTCCGGATTTAGTCCCATGTGACATTTTCCTACTCCCTAACTTGAAGAAACGCCTTCGTGGGAGGCATTATCCATCATCAGAAACAGTGGTGAAGGCTGCAGAGGCGATTTTGAAGGATCTCTCAAAAATGGTTTCGAGCATGTCTTTGAAGACTGGCAGAAACGCTGGAACAAGTGCATCGCATTCAGAGGAGACTATTTTGAGAAGGACCATCAAAATTATGAGGATGAGTAAAGGTACGTTTTCAAAGAAAAATTTTGATCATTCTTTATTGAACAGCCCTCGTAAAATGACCAGTATTAAAATAAGAAAATGTATACCCTATTTTTAAGTATCTATGGGCCACTGGTTACTGGAATTTTTATCTAATATTTCTAGAAATACTAATAATGAAATAAAGAAGAATATTGTGTTGAGATAAAGTTGTATTTATTTTAATACAACTTGAACTATCAATGATAAAATCTTTTGTAATTAGTTCACGAGATTTATCTGGAGTTAAAGCTTAGAAAATTGTTTTAGCAAGTTTCACTGCTTACGTTCAATTTAGGCGTTCAGAATAATAACGGCATAACCTAACCGACATCAAATTTTGAGACAGAAGCATGACCAAGCACAGCTGCATTCTGCCTTTCATAGGATGAAGTATCAAACGAATAGGAACATGCCAAAGCTTTCATTTTCGGCCTTTAAAATTTGTCCGTAGTGCAAACGTACAGATTCTGAGTGTAAAAATGACATATGCAAACTATCAGTGCTTTATTTATGACCGCTTTATTTAGGATTCATGGTGTTGTGAACAGCAGTGAATATAGCGCTATCTACAGTTGTTATTCCTGAATATCAAAAGAGAATAGAAAAAAAGGAAGAAAGGAGTGAGAAAGTCAACTCAATGGGTAATACACAGAAAAAAGTTGATGAATGAATATTTGGAAATACACCTGAATTAGGTATTTGAAGATGTTAAATAAAGCAAAAGTCTCTTGTAAACAACTTTTTATGTTGTGTATTTTTTGTTCTAATAACGAACACGAATTCAAGAAAACTGTTAACCACAATGGTTCAAAAATTTACATATAGACTTGAAATACCTTAATTTAAATACCCAGAAAATATCAAGTCGTAATGATTTGAACAAAAGCAAAAAATTACATTTACCTCAAAATGAACCTTGGTTGGGAAATGCCGTTATTATTCTAAGCGCCTCAACTGTAGGTGAGAAAACCTGGTGGAGAAACATTTGAGTTTAGAGAAAATATATATCAAGGAAATAATACATATAGTATATTCACCAACTACTAATTTCAACTACTAATACAGATACAGAAACAGAAAAAAAAAAAAAAAAAAAAAAATGCAAACGAAAAAAATTTTTGTGCTCCCACGCTGGGCGCTATATAAGAGTATTTCTTTTGCGTGCGGGTTGGGCACTATTTCTTTTGCTGCCAACATCTCCCTTTCCAAAGTAGATAACGCCTTCTGTTTATCAGCACCTTCACTTTCATCCATTCTTTATCCCCTCTATAGTATCTTTTCCCTTGAAACTGGTGAAATCAGCATTGGTAACTATTGACTTGTGGCAGTTTAGAAATATTGCGCGTTATTGAATTCATGCTACTGTCCGCAGCTTCATGAAAGGCAAACGACTTGGAATTTAACATGTCTGTAACTTTACAACGCAAGACATGGCGAGAAATTTCCACTGATACTGACATTAATTTGATGTTAGTAGTAAGAGATTTTATATGACTTCCATCAGTCTTACGATACACTGAATAGGTAACAAAGTTTAGATGTAAATTAAAATATGCATTTATATATTTACAACGAATAAGAAAATAAGAGAGAAAAATAATAAGGATAATATAAATAGTAAATAGTACACATAAGAAAGAAGATCTAAGATTGTAAATAAATGAATATTGTTTCGAAAGCAGTGGTAGTCAAACGGACAAATTCTTAAAGTAGCAACCCGCGCTGGCTAGCATGACGCCAACTCACTTTGCATCTAGCAGGCACAGAAAGCGGACCGATGTAGCGTTGCGTCTCGTAAATTTACAACGAAATCTACAACTTATGAGAATATCTGTTTTAAAATGAGGGAATTAGTAACATGTGTGATTGGCATATTCTGAGTTTTAAGGCAGTGAAACTTTATTAAAAGCGTAAATTCTGTGTCTTTCTTAACAAGACCTGCATACACTGAAAGTTACTTCTCATAGCTCTGGCGAGCAAGCTTGGGAATATATGCTAATGCCTGCGAGAGCTTCGAGGTTTTTATCACGGCGACTGCACGGAAAGAAGGCATACCCACAGTACTGTGGGAATGCTTAGTTTTATAAGCAGTCACCTATCGTTTTCTTTACTCAACTGCAGCAAAATTCCTGTCAATTATAAATAAAAGCTATGACCAGTCATACGTAAACGGTGTGCTATTTGAATAAATACTCCCTTAGCTGCCAGATATAATTACAGGAAAACCTTTCTTTCATGTGGTTTTGAACAACTTCTTTACTATGACATGAACATTTAGGACCTTTTTGTTTATGATTACAGAGCTGTAGGAGATTAAGGGCAAAATTATTCTAGATCATGTAAAATAATTTCATAAGGAACAGAGAAGAAGGTGAAGTAAATTAAATCGTTTTTATGGTTTCAAATGCCACACCAGGTAAGCCAGCTAGTGCATAATATATAGTCCTCTCTATATTTATTGATTTAAAGCCTATAATGTTACCAGATATTATGGGCTAAGACACAAGACCAGTAAATTATGACTTACAATGAAGATTCCTCACGTAAAGGTTCGCAGTAATGTTAGTAATTTATATACTGATTCACAATAATGATGACTGTTTTACTATTTACTACTCATTGTGATTCTGGTTGGGTTTAGTCAATTTGCTGTTCTATGCAATGCATATTAATGCTATTGGAGAGCCATCGACGAGGTAGATAATTTATCGTTGTAGTTTCATACTCGTGGCAAAAGCGAACGAACCTTCCTTGTTTTCTATACTTTTCACAGTTGTTATTTGTGATTTAGTTATTTAGCTGCGTATTTTAGCTCATTGTTTTCATATGTTCACACTGTAAGTATGTCACAGGCTTCCAACTAAGGGCAGATATTTCAGATCACGTCCGCACGAACTATTTTTCCTCTTTCTCCCATTGTTCTCCGTCTCTACCATCTTCTAACATCATCTGCCCCATTTACTACTCGATCCAATGCATCCCTTAGCAATCCATTTCTTCTTATTAATTCCCCCAACTGATCTTTCTTTCTCACCAGTTTAATTTTTTTTAAATGCTTCTTTACTTGTAGGATTATTTTCTTCCTTAAGAAATAGGAGGAGTGAAACAACCAGAAAGATATTAAACTTGCAGAAAAGTCAAAATCCAGAAAGAAGAAATTAGTATGCTGGGATCTATTGGCTCGCCACAGGAAATAGTAAATTAGGCTAACTTCCTGTCTGAAATGCATGAGACCAGATCGAATTTTGCAGTTAAGTAGAGACAATTTATTTTTCTCCCCTTTCTTTTTCTTCATGCTTAATTCGTATGTTAAATATTGTGATCAAAATGACGAAACGAAATTGTACCAAACTCACTTGTCACTAGCATCATTAGCTCAATTCTCGTAACAGTCTTTTGTTAAGTCCGTTGCAACACCAACTCGCCCTCTTTGTTGCTTCTCTATATTGACTAAACCCACTGTTTGCAGACAACTAGCAAGTGCACTCCCTTTTATAGCACCGTCATGCACGGATTTTATTTTTTTGAAATGAAAGGGCTTTTCCGAATCACGTTTTCACACTGATTGCGAAACTGAGATCCGCCTTAGCGTACTGCGTCAGAATTTTTCAATTGAACATTTTATGTTTTAAATATTTTTGGTAATAAAGCGTACTGTAAGAAATATTACTGCGTGGTTGTCGTTTGTTGGAAAAGCTCAACATCTTATAATTTCAACTTTATTATTCAAACTGTGAAATAATATAACTATTATTCTGTTTATATTGAATGCTTTTATATTTATTAAAATCTAACTATATTCGCGATAGGGAATGTAAAACATTATTTCCTCACCTTAAAATAAATAATTCCACATATTCTACTCAAAAATTCTTAAATGCGTGTTCTTTTGTTTCAAAGGAGACATATGAAAATGTTAAGATTGTTACAAAAACTACAGTACTAACACCATCTATGGCTAGTCTGTGGATTTTTCAAGATCATTGGACTATTACTAGGTCAATAGGTTGGTTTCACATAATATCCTTGTTCTTATGTGAACGGGATAGCAGAGCTAAGTCAGAACGGTGGCCACGTAGGACTTATTTAACACCGGGCGGGAAAGAAACCCGAACCTCTTATTCATTTGTCGAAAGTATTGTTGCCACCTCGCCATGTAAAATTAGGATAAATGAAAGAATTTATGACAACTCTAGATAAAAACATGAAACTTTGAATATCTTTGTGTTGCGTTTCCTTTCACTATCGTATGAAAATATGACATTGCTATATTCGCTGGTCCACAAATTCGGAAACTGATGAAGTTCGGGAATACTGTGTGCAGAGAAGAGAAGGATGCCTGGAATGCTTTCAGAAATGTTGTTTTAATTTCCTTTAAAACAAAAAAATACTTAACTTCTGTTAATATAGTGAAAGTGATTCTATAAAATTTAAACAGATTGCTTCAAATATGAGTGTCAAAGTACTTCTCTTCATTCACATCTAAATTATTTCCTTATAATTTAGCAGATTTTAGTCAGCAACAAGGTGAAAAATTTCACCAGGATATAAAAAGCTATGGGAATAAGGTAGCAAGGGTAGTGGAGTGTTTACATTGTTGGATGTTAGAAAGGGACTGCTCTGAACAACATGCGAGGTCAAAGAGGAGAAAATTTGAAGTTCAATATCAAGTTAAGGTTATGAATGGGTTTACAAGCATTATTGATTAATGGTTAATTAATGGAAAATAACAAATTATAATTATGGCCTACTGCGTTTCACAAAGCTTTAATTTAATTTCTGTTATATATGAATAGTTTGAAAACCTGACATGATGGGAGAAAATGGAGATTAATCTCGAATTCAACACAAAAAATTCATTTAGAATCACCTTTCAGATTTAAAAAAAAAAAAAAAAAAAAAAAAAAAAAAAAAAAAAAAAAAAAAAAAAAAAACAGAAAATAAGTTTTGAACTGTAAAACTCTAATCAACAGGTCCAGCAGGGGTTATTTGCGGAAACCGAAATTTCGAATCCAAAAAATGTAACATTGTCGAAGTCGCATCTTCTAGATCTGCCGAAATCAAACGGTCTGGAACAAGACGGCGCCACAAAAAAGGAGACACGTACGTGACATTGGCAGTAAAGCTTCATTCTTTTACTCCGCTCGCGACAAGGTCGTTGAAATGAGGTGACGCAATTATCCCTCTGCGGTAGCCATTCACTCCCGCCGTGACAACATGAATGTGCAGGCAATGATATGTACTAAGTGTTATAATTTCATAGCAGCGTGTATCCCATTATGTATATAATTTTCACATATAAAAACGACACTGAAAGACATTTTCATCTCAGTAGCAAGGTCAAAGCACTTCAGGTGTTTATTCTTGATGAGCTCTGCTTTATTTTTAGATGCTACCATACTCGTAAGGGAAAATGGGTTTCCATTTGCACTAGTTTAATGAGTCACTACGAAGCTCATCCAACGTGAAAATGCACTACGATGCAAGTTAAAACACAAACACGGTGTGTGTGTTTAACCCCTAAAGCCAAATTTTGCCCCTGAAAACCACTTCATTAACACGCATTCGTTTCACGCATGTTGATTTGCACTGCGGAGCTTTTTTTCCCCTCACTTCAGTTTTTGTTTTTCCCCAAGCTGAAAATTGTATTTACTTTACGCAGTGCAACATGCATCAAGCACTCACGGTTCGTTTCAAATTCGCGTGTTTTCCCCACCCCCAACATAACCAGCAGCCAAATTGTAACACTACATGCCAGTAACAGGCACAAACACTTTCTTACATAGCATAAAATCCCATTCTGTGTGGGCGCGAAAACACAAGTTGAGCAATGCTTACACCCCTGATAAAAAGGGGAATGATACGGCAGTAGAACTTGGTTAATTGCATGCCTGCAGGCGCTGTTCTATTAACCGGTCGGGGGATACAGAGGGCGCAAAATTAGAGCAGTGAACAACTGGCTACGAGTTATACTGTTTGTTACTACCAACAGTTGAGAAAGAGGAAGTACCTATCATACAAGTAAGGTAATTACATCGATCTTAAGCAATGTAGAAATTTCTATACTAATATGGAAATAGAACCTTTGGTTTTCCTGTTCAATATCCAACAGATGCAAAATATATTATATTCCAGCCAAAAATTCCAAGTATACATGTCACTAGAAATGGCTTTGAGATTCCGTTCTCTAGATGGCTAAGAGAAAAAAGGGGGGGACGAGTAACAACTTCCCATTTTAGAAAAGTATAATTATTTCAAAATGCAAACCAAAAGAACGAATAATTCTCTCGTTTGAAATTTAATTGTTCTTTCACACTGGCCGTGTGTAGGCTAAAGTATGGAAAGGTAGAGTCAGACTGAAAAAATTCAATGCCATAGCCGGGATTTGAACCACGGATCTTCTAGTTGCCATCCAGAAGCTCTAACCCTTGAGCCACTATAGCCAACCTGCCGACCAGACATTAAATTCTGCAACTGACTCGTGTTTTTCCCGGTAAACCACACGTTGTAAGTCGCCATTAAGGTAGTTGTCTCATATGTTTATGACAACTCCTAAGTGGTTTACCGGGAAAAACACCAGTCAGTTGGAGAATTTAATGTCATGTTGGCAAGTTGGCCATGGTGGCTCAAGGGTTAGAGCGGCTGGACGGCATCCAGAAGATCTGTTGTTCAAATCCGGGCTATGGCATTGCATTTTTTCAGTCTGACTCTACCTTTCGATAAATCTCTAGTTCTCGATGAACCACACCTTTTATCAGTTATGCCATAGTAATTCAGAAAAACGGAGGTCTTCAACGGTAATTCTCATAAAATATACGGAACTTTTTATTTGAGTACTCAAAACGCCCTCGCACTTCGACCTGTCGGTCTTTTCTTCAATCCCTATTTCCCATCACAGGAATTTGAGTTCTTTGGATTTAATAAACTTCAGACCTCTTCCCCGAGATACGATCTTTACACTTATCCAAAGTCTAGGTCCCACACTGCTGGCATCTCTCCCTCCCAAGGGCTTCGCAGTTCAATAGAACATGACTGGGAATTTCCTCTTGTTATTTGTGAAGTCTGCAGTTGGTGTCACCATGGATCAAACCTAGAGCTCGCAAATGTTTCAAAAAGTATCCATGTCCACTTAATATTCCTGCTGCCTTCCTTATTCTCCCCTACCTAACTGTAGAACTGTTCTAGTGAAGGCTTCATTAGTTACTTTAATTATTAATGTTATATATTGTTTGGCCAGAGATCTATTTCAGTTTTTTCCAATGTTCCTCTCTACACGATTATAACTGTAGTTCTAATGTGAGTATTTCTCACTCCACAGAAGGGTTGTGAACCAAAACAAAAAGGTTGTACCTCATTTTTTGGCGAGTTCCTTCATAAAATGTAAATAACTTAACATAGGTCCTATTTTCTCCTTGAGTTATATAACGTTCTGGCCAGCTAATTCCAGACAAAAGCCAATTTTATCGTGAAGATAAAACATAATATTGTATTATGAGCAGTATTAGAAAAAATTAAAGAGCTTCGTGAACAGTTTATCAATTCACAATCAGAAAGGTATTAAAAGCGATTGATAGAGCGTTCGATGTTCTTTGTTTCATATCCTGGTGCCAATAAAGTAATTATAGTGATAGTATAACATGATCAAATCGAAGGATATTGCATACGAACCGCACACACTTATTCTGAACGCCTTAAGATTTAAGAGTTTAAATAGTTAAATTAGCTGGTATTATTCTTGATATATTCTTGAGTATGACTTATTAGAGTAATAGTCTCATCAAATGCTGTTTTCTTCTTCACATATCGGTCTCAGAGAACTATTTTTTTCCTTTCAATTTACACTTCTGACTCCATGTGTCAGTAAACGATTATGAAGACAAAGAGAGGGCACTGGGCTCTATAATTGCATTTACTGGGCTTATAAATTTTTCTAACACCATTTCACCACACTTGTAGGCTGTATACGAGTATTTCTGGAATCTAAAAAACAATTCAGCAGCAGGGGGAATTAAAGAATGTGAGAAATGTCACGTCTGCTAATATTTTTACTTTCATTTCTACGAATGTCAGGAGTTCAGTTCATTATTAGGAATATCTTGGGGTTCGCAAAATTACGGCTGTAAGGGGTAAAGCATAGAAGACATAGTTCTAATTCACAGTGTATTAATAAAGAATAGCGAGGAAAATAAATGAAATTAATTAAACACACCCGTGTAAAGATAATATACAACATGCATTCATATAATCCGTAGAAAAAGTTATATGAGGCCGTAATACGCACGATGTTTTATGCGCATTAAATCAATATACTTAATAAAAATGTTGCTGGCCATTTATTGTATTCATTCACTCATATTTTAACTGATTGTAGAGCTGTCTAATAGCTTATTTACTATGTAAATTTAAGGTTATATGGCAACAATTTTAAAGACCTAAACAGCAGAGTACAGTTGTAACTTCTCCTGTAGTACAGGTATAAACGTTATGCAAGTGTTGTCCCGTGAAGTACGGCGTGTTGCAGATGCCTCAGGCGCCCGCTACAAGTGATACCTTTGACGTCAAGTAACGAAGCGGGAATTATGTTATTGCGGATATACACTTACCATTTGGAAACTATGACCAAACTACTACAACGAAGAGAAAAACTTATTTTTTGGAAACACTTTATAGCAAAATTTGTAATTTGTAATTTAGAAAAGTTAAGAATGCTTAATGTGTAAAACTACGCTTACGTACTGGCTGCAAGTTTTATAACTTCGATTATCCATTGTTACATTTTCTATATCTTAGTTTTTATCTAAATTTTTATATACTGCTCTGTAATAATTACGCCATTTTAAGTTTCCTAGATATCTTTGACAGTTTTTAAGAAATAAAATATCTTGATTTTATTGTACTCAATCAGGTTTTGCACTAAAAATATACTGCTACATTATTTAAATACTAATGCACAAAATTGGCATGTATTTCTTCACTCTTCTATTTCCTTGTTGTTTTTTTATTTTCAGAAGTTTAAAACTTCAAATATGTATTTCTGTAAGAATATATAATCAAAGACACAATGCACTTTAAAAGTGCAACGAACTTCATATGCCATTTTATTAACAATTTGAACAATATCGGTTACAAATTAGATCGCATGGAAGGTTTCTAATGCTCAAAGGTGTAGAAAAAAATAGAGTTGACAGAGTCGATATGAAAAATTCAATGCCACGACCTTTCATGCCGACTCTATCAATTCGACATGTAAAATTCAATGCCACGGCCTTTCATGCCTACTCTATCAATTCAATACCTTAGCCTGTATATGGCTAGTGTGAAGAAATGATTAATTTCCACCAATTAACTTTAAAAAGTCGGTAAAACGCATTGAAAACAAACAAAGGACAGCAGGCTGTGTGCACTTAAATGTTTAGGCTGTGAACATTTAAAAGGCTGACTACAAAAGCTATAGCAAATAAAGATATTTAGCCAAATTTTCAAAAAAATCCAACATTAATTTGTGTCCACAACCTTTCGTACTTATTTGCACTTATTTTGTTTTGATATTGGAACTTCGGAGTGATATGAAGTATTCAATTTGGTATTTATCTGCTGACCACAGAAAAAGACGGTGTGAGAGACCGGTGCACCGATTCTGAAACTGGAATCTTCAAAACAAAAACCAGGCTGCCACGTATTTTTGGTTTTATTTTACATCCCCAAAACTGTAATAATCATAGATTAACTATTATAAAGCTACAAGATATGATTCTCAGAATATGTGAGTAAAGGCCATGAAATTGCCTGTCTGTACCAAAAGAGTGCTATAAATTCAAACGTTGGCAGGGTGCCCTTCACTTTAATTATACAAAGTTTTGGGGTTCACACGCTGCCCGCTTCTCTTGGTTTAAGCTCTGAAGGGAATTATCAAGCGTAGTGCCTAAACCGTCCGTTTTCTAATTAATTAATCATAAGGCTATTACAGGCGGTTAGCCAGAAAGGCGTCATTGTTAATTTTACATGGAAACGTACCTTTTTGCCAGCCACTCGGCTGGAAATGCTTAGTGGCCAACTACAAGCAAATAAACAAAACACTGTATCAGAGAACAATGGCAACGAACTGCTGAATTCCGTTAGGTAACGCTTCATTAAAGATTGGTAACAAATTGAAGCATTTTCGATTTGTTGTCTTTCTTACTTTTTCTGCGACGTACTGCATAAAACGAAGTGAAACTATATCATTCTAACCAAACAGTCGACACCAAATTTCACCCGAATTACCCTCTTGCGCTGTTGTTATATGTAGTAGCAATAGGTGACTCGGAAGATAAATATTTCTAGACACGAATTTTCTTATTATTCTTCCTCCTCTTCTTCTTCAAGATGGATATCCTCCAATTCCTCCTTGTATCAGTAGGCTGCCGTGAAGGAAGCAGCGTTGGATGACATTAAATCCAAGTTGACGAGGTTTGGTGGTGAAAAAAAGGAAACCAAATATAGTGATGAAAAGGGCGATAGGAAAATTTAAGGACAAAATTACCCACTACAGCATTCTCCTAGTGGGCAAAGAAAACGCAAACAATAAACAACTCTTGGACCACACTAGCCGCTCTAAAGGTTTGAACTCAGTACCTCAGGAATATATAGTAATTTACGCCCTCCTAAGTTAAGTCATATAGGACGTTGAATGAAATTGGTGAAATGATGCTCAAATGAGTCCGGGGTCCTTGGAGCTTAAAACTACCTGACATTCGTGATTAAGGATAAGGAAAAACCCTGGAAAAAAGCTTATGCAGGTAACTCACCCTGACCGAGATTCAAACTCCGGACCTCTTGAGGCAGACACGCTACCATCTACACTAGCGAGGCGGGTCCTCAGGAATATAATGCCATATATTACGGACTTACTTTGTCAGAGAAATTCAGTAGTTCACTAGCCTCATTTAAGACAAAGGGATGTTCTTGTTTTTCCAAGTCAGCTTTTTCAACCTGAAAATCAAGAGTTAATTTCCAATAATCTTCACTAGGTGTCAGTGCGTAACGCTGTGGAATCAAGATGAAACGTTTCGGAAGAATAGAGGATTATAAAATGAAGTTAAGGAAACTGCTTAATTCAATAATTAAGTTGAGACGAAGCATTCAGTATGAACCAAAGCAGCACCCTAAGGCTGCAGTGTAATAAATCCAGTTTGGAGAGATAGAAGAGTGCTGTCAGGACTCCGTCCCCTGTGAGGGATTGGGGAAGATTGGATTTCCTCTCAATTCCGGATATCAGAATAATAAAGAGTTGAAATGAATTTAGGATAATAAGCTTTCCCTTTCACGACCGGTAAACGGATCTCCGCGGCCTTTTCTCAGTAAACTTTTGTAATAACCCCGCTGTGAATACCAATGCGATTCAATATGAGACGGAAAACCTGGATGATTATGAATAACGCATGCAATGTAAAGACCTCCGTAATTGCTGAGGAGTCAAATCTCATGATTCTTGACATTCCGAATTCTAGATTTCCTGAGGAAGACATCAAGCTCAAAGCCAAAAATAATATCCGTGAGTATGCGTTATCTTCCTTCAGTTTAGACTAATTAATATATTTCTTCTACTTTCTTTTCTTATGTGCTTTAATTCATTCTATCTACCATCTGACCATTAGGGATACATCCTCGATGCTTGCGATATCTCGATAATCACGATACTTGCATGGTATTGATATCGAATATTACTTTAGAAAATTCACTCGGTACTTTTTCGATACTTCGGCGGTATTCTGCAATTTTTATTTCATTCTAAAATCACTAAATATTATTAGAACCTTTTAAAGAACATACACCTAATCAGAGCTAAATGCATGGGCGGTTCTCTCTTTATATGTTTGAATCGCAGAGTCACTACTTGTTTTTTAATAACTTAACATAGTTAAGTTTTAAGTTCTAACATTTAGTTTTCCTTTATAAAAGTTCTCAAAGTTATATTTGGTAATGGAACCGCTCTCTTGATTGTGGCGTGTCGGTAATGTAGCTAGCTTACTTACTTCCCGACTAAGACTTTGTTATTAAAAGCCCAAGGTGACCGTAACACTTGCGGTGAGTGAGGAGAGGTTGCAGGGGCAGAATGCATTGCTGGTTACCATGGCTACGGATTCGACTCATAGAAGCCATATATTCCGCACCAACTCGTGTTGCCAACACAATACCGCAGCTTCTTCTTACTTTTTCGTTTATTTGAAAAGAAATTTGTTGGTAGAAGTGGTAACCCAAGTCATATGCTACTGTTTAGTATCAATTTGAGTAAAAAAGTTATTTTTATGTGATCAGTGATTGATATGTGAAGTGTTTGTTTCATATTTAAGGGATTTACAAAGAATCCAACACCCGACTTGGTGTGTCTCCAAACATCCTTTTATTTATGGAAAAATGATGACAAACGTCGTGGTAAATGTCGGTATGCCAACACCAGTGCTATGTTTAGAAAAGCTCTGCAGCGGAGCATCTTCAAAATACACCAGGACATTTAAGACTTGTTGGTATGAGGAATATAATTGTGTCGGATTGAAAGAGCTGAAAAAAATACACTAACAAAGTTGCAGACGCTCTTCGGGACGTTTCACGTAAAACAAAATTGTAAAATAAAATGAAGAGTTCAAGCTTAACAGGCTTTTCATGTAATATCTCATTAGAGAAGTAGACAAGAAATGACATTTCGTGGACATAATGAAAGCGCGGACCATTTAATAAACGTAATTTTAAGGTACTTTTGGATTCATATACAGAAGGAAACCCATCGAAATTAAAAAGAACTGTTCCAGTAAAAAATCTGTTTTTGCAATGCTGATTTTACGAATTTAGGTTAGCCAATTTTCCGAGTCATCTAATCAATTCGCCCAGAGCTTCACCTGTCTAAATGTTACCCAATTAGAAGGCGACAAATGTATGGCTTATGGTTTAACTTCAACTTGCTGTTCTACCCCTCCAAATGCTCTTAAAAATCGATCAGTTCACAAACTGATCACAACAGTTTGGCAAAGAAAAAAATCGTGTTTCTTCACGACAACGCTCCGGCCCATCGTTCACACGTTCCAATAGGAAGAATGTGCGAATTGAAGTTGGAAATGCTTGAGCATCCACCCTTTCGTCAGATCTAGCACCTAGTGACAACCACCTATTCTCAAACCTCAAAATATTTTGGGGGGAAGAAGATTTTACAACAACGAGATAAACAGCTATTTTGAGGACCATGTTAAATCGCACTACGGAGATGATTTAATTAAATTAGAATAGCGATATAACAAATGTATTAGCCTTCCTGAAGAATATGTTGAGAAATAAAGAAAACAAAATAAAATGTTTTTTTTTTTTTTTTTAATTGAAACCAGGGGCTTATCAGCCGACCCTCGCAAGAGGGACGAGGAGTTATCAGCCATGGAAGGAACGCCATCTGTGGGGATAACAATTTATTTCATTGACATTTTGCTATTGCTCTTTTTGTTGAAAATGTTCAATTATTACAGCAAGGTCAATCACTTTAGAATGCGACAAGCTTTCGTTGCAAAACAATTGCGTGTCCTCTCAGGAAAAAAATAATTACAATAAATTAATACACCTACTTGTAGTAGCGTGCAGTGACTGTTTCAATTACCTCAAGTCCATAAGGATTACGTATAATTTACCATACTTATTTCTTCAGATCCACGCACGAAAATGCATGAGAACTTCTTAAAAACGGGTGTTACTGCTCGTAAATACGAACCTAGTCCTTCCTGTCGTAATTTGCTGTTATTTTTGGGAGCAAGATCAGGGTAGAAATTCCCTTGCATGCTCACTTCCAGTTTTAGTCACGCATTTTGAACACCTTTTCACATTGTTTTCATTACTTCCTTTAATGAAAATAGGAAAACTACCTAAGTTACGGGTCACCTTTGTTTGCAACGCATGATATTTTTTTTTTTTTCATTTGCATATATTTGGAATAATGCTTACACATTACTTCTGATGCCAAGCGGATACAACACAGAAATATTCTTGTTCAAGCTGTCTCCAGCGCTTTCTAATTTACCTTGATCAGCGATCTCGGTATATAGTTTGTGGCTGTTTCTGAGAGTATCTTGTTACCTGTCTTTAGAAAGTGTGAACTCCTGACTCCATAATTTTGGAACTTCTGAAACAATTTGGCAATTTGTAACAATTTGTAGGGAAGGGATCATTGAATAACATCATTAAAATCAATGATATTTACACAACGGTTACACTGGGCAACAATGAAAATGTTTCGGGCTTAAAAATAGTGAATTTACATGTATTTCCATCTGCTGAATTAAAAAATCACCATAAAAGGATAGATTAGCTCTTTTTTTGAAGATAAAGTGACACTTCATTTTTAGAGTAAAGATTTTAAATTTGGACATTTTTTTTTGGAAGTTGGCACACCTGTCAAATAACAAAACACAATTAGAGAGAAATTTTCGAAATCAAGTGATGCAAAAGCTAAAGAAGGCATTTTAGTCGGGCCACAAATAAGAGAACTTGTAAAGGATCCTGCAATTGAACAAGTTTTGAAGGGGAAAGAAAAGGAAGCTTGGGAAGCCTTCAAGGGTGTTATTCATGGATTTTTAGGCAACAAAAGAGATGGCAACTACAAGGATTTGGTGAAAGTGCTCCTGCAAAAATACCGTAACCTTGGATGCAACATGTCCCTTAAGATCCATTTTCTCCACTCCCTCCTATTTGTGGAGCTGTTAGTGATGAACATGGGGAGAGATTCCATCAGGACATTTCAGTTATGGAACAAAGATATCAGGGCCGTTGGAGTTAAGTAATGCTTGCGGATTACTGTTGGCCTTTGTATAGGGATTCAGCGGAACTCCATCACAAGAGGCAAGCTAAAAGACGACGAAGTCAATAGGCCACCACATGATTCTCTTTAGACACGACAATCTGCGAAGTATTTTTCCAGCAATTTAGAACTCTTAGGATGTATTTACCAGTTTAAAAAAAATCGAATGCCCTTTCGTTGTTGTTAGCATGTATGTAATTAAAATGTATCCTTTTCTCTCAATCCGTTAATATGTAATAAATACTTCCACCTTGTGTATCATAGAAACTAGAGCTAATAAAAATTTTTCGTTGTCCTTCGTTTTCCTCAACCCCAAATTAGTACGGATTGCCTCATGAAGTGTTCGAAACATTCAAAAATTATTTTGTTGTTGCCCAGTGTTATTAATACAGATAGCGAAGAAACATGTCAACAAATTGCTAGTGTTTAACTTTATCTATAACCTGTATCTTTTATTAAATATTTTATGGTTGTAGCGATAGCCTGCTCATTCTTGTATAAAATAAATTATCAGATGTTAATTCAGGAGTTATTAGCAATTATGTATTACGCCATAGCAAATACTTATGGTTTTTATACTAATATTTGTAAGAAGGTATCATATGTATAAAATATGTATAAAATGGTATAAACCTCGAAACTTATAACCAATAGAGTACATAGACACAGTGTCCCAGGTATGTCTGCCACTTTTCGGTACAAGTAACGGGACAACTTCCTCAAATCTGTTGCTACCCTTAGAATTGGCCATAAACGCTATTGGCCTTCCCTTTATGTAGTCAAAGAAATGGATTTACCGTTTCTCCGCGATAGTTGTAGAAAAGGGAGTGTTGAGGTAGTATCAGGGCAGTCTCGCGAAGTCTAGGGTAGGGTGAAGTGTTATCGCGCAGAAATTTGCGTCCAATGAAGCGCGAGATGCATCCGAGGATATCTAGTGTATTCTCCTCGTATTAAGATAATTATTTTAAAGTTTTGAGCAACAATATTTACACTCCGCGAGCGGCGCGTAAATTAATTAAAGCCGGCAGACATCCGGGTAACTAGACGCCGACACAAGGAAAATGCAAATGAAATGTGTAGTGTTTAACGCCCGCTTTTACTACATACGGCACCGCAGGCGGTGACACTGATGATATATTAGATGAAGATGGAGCACCGGTGGAATGAGATGGCGGGGGAAATCGGAGGTCCTGGAGAAAACCCGCCCTAGCGCCGTGTTGTCCACCATAAATCTCACTTTGCGGTCGCCTGGGATCGAACCCGGGCCGCCTTGGTGAGAGCCAAGCGGTCTGACCACTGAGCCACGGCGCGGCCTTCCGACACAAGGAAAAAAAAAAGCGTGGAGGACTTTCTTGTCAAGAACCCTGAGATAAGCCGAAATTCCCTCTCCAACCCTACTTCAACAACACTACTTCAACACGACTTCCAACACTACTTCCATTTCCAACACTACTTCATAGCAATTCGCAGTGACACAGACACTGGTCAAGGCGGACCCTGAGATAATAATGCCTCAGCCACAACATCGGTGACTACAACGAAGGCAACAGAAGCCCGACGGAGCGAGGGACCTGAGAGAGAATGCGAAACGGTTGGACGTTTAAAAAATCCGCCGATTTTACCTTCTCAAAAGAAATTTTAACTTTGTTTTCTAACTCAGAAATGTAAGTCTTCGCCTCCATTTTTCTTATCTCTCACATACCCATTCTGTGCCTCCCAATGCTTAATTTATTAAACTCAAAATGAAGACCACACTTCCTCGCAAATGCAGCACTCCAACTAATTTCGTTTCCTTCCAGTTTGACCATTCCGCATTAAATTGATAGCTGCCTTACTGCGCCGTATAGTGCCTATTTCTAGAAGAACATTACCATAATTTCCTGTTCTAAGAACGTTATATTCCTTACGACAGACATAGGTAGAGATATTAAGCCTATTATAAATACGCTTGTAGCTATTTATTCTCGAGACATCTGCGGAATATTTTAGCAACTTTGGGTAGTAAAATGGATGAAAACAACAATAATAGAACTAACGGTATGAAAGTCCACAGTACACTATGGATTATGTTAGCTATTTGAAGTGCCATGCATGCATCGTTTTTCTTGTACACTCCTGATGTTAAGCTAACTTAAGTATTCCCTTTACTCCTTACATTACAAACTTCATTGCCACCTGGGACATTCCTCTTCACCTTCGATCAAGTGCACTGGACGTTGATCGGCAGCTCTTCAATTCTGTGACGTCAGCTAGCGATTTTACTCATAAAACATTTATAGCACCATTCACCACAAACACGGCAGAAGCGAGCGGAAATGGGGAAATATGCATGACTTTACCTCGCCGCAAATGTCATTCCAAACTAGTTAGCTTGCAGAGTTTTGCTTTGTTTGCGTGAGATATATGCAGAACGCTTCATTAACGATTTTCAGCAATTCAAGAGGTCAAACGTATGGAATATAATACCGGATGCGAGGTCAAATGCTCCACAAGTATGAGTTGTCATGGCAAAAATGTGGAGTATATTCTGAACACCTTCCGAACATTACAACTTATATTTTCTAGTGACCTCGTAGTCACTCGACAGTCTACTGATCTATTAAAACAAAACCTAGCTGTAAAATTAACATAGAGAAAGGTCAACTTTTAATGCATAGAAGAAGCCATATTGCAGGTTTTTCAGATATGTTTGATTTTATTAGCTTTATAATTTTCTAGAATTATACCTGCAATTTTTTTCAACTTTATTATGTATGGTATTTATAAAACTCTTTTACATGTCTTTAGTACAACAATTTTTGTTGAATACTTGAATTTGTGATGAAGATCTATTTTTGATCTAAATAACTAAAATGATGTACACGATGAAAAGGGGTAAAAAGCAGTGGAGGCAATTCAGATGAAATCATAATGTAATAATAGCCATAATAAAAAAAAACTCTTAGGTATAGAATTCACATGACTCCTACTCACTCCTTTACAGGTTGTTCTGATCAAAGTATCACTAATTCGTTTAAATCTAATTAAATTTTCAATTCACGTATACATATTTCGTTTTAGGATATATTACGTAAACCATCAGACTTATAAAAAGCTTGTTGCCTTGAATTTCAATGTTCTTTGCTTGACAAAAGTATGCAAATAATGATTTTCCATTCTAGAAATATAGAGCATTTGTAAATTAAACAATAATCACGAATATCTAAAATAAATTAACACAAAGATATATTAAAACTGTGTTTTAAAATTTCATCTGTTTTATGCTGTGGGATTTTGTATGCCTTTAAGGTTTACCACTCACAATAAAGGGGACTATTCCCAGGAAACTCAATATATTACTTTCGATTGTCATGGAAATATGTTAAAACACATTGTACCATTTTTGAGAAAATAAAAATTGCAGAAAACTATTCCATGCAAGAGGCGGCTTGTATTAGGGAACTTTCTCTAGAAATAATAAGATCTAACAGTCTAGTTTTATTTTTATCTCAAATCTGAGTGAAGAATAAACAAACACTTTATCAACATAGCTATTTACACCTCAAGGATTACCAAACCGTATATATTCGGATTCCATACTAGCATTTCCATTTATACTGCAAAGCTTTATGCAAAATACCGGGTCATTTTACACGTACGTCGACGAAAGTTGGGGGACTGCTTAATTATGAGTGATTTCCTCAATACACTTCAAAGCCTACGGCAGCTGTACAACTACCACTCTATTGTGCAGCGTATCCAAGATGGCCTCCACGTTTTACACGCTTGCGGTGTTAGCGTGGTGCATGGATCCCTGGTCACATAGGCTTGCGGAGGAATGAAATGGTGGATTCAACAGCCAAGACGGCTACTATGAATCCCAGGGTTCGAGTACCATCTGTGACATCGGAAGATTTTAGGGCCGTATTCCTGAGAGCTGTGCAAACCTGCTGGCAGGAAGAGTGGTCCGCTCTCCGTAGCAATAAACTTAGATTTGTGAAAGAACTTCCGATTCCCTGGGTTACCTCCTATTGTTCATCTCACCGTGAGGAGGTGAGTTTGGCCCGGTTGCGCTTTGGGCACTGCGTTATAGTTTTCTGTTTAGGAAGGAGCCTGCTCCAGTCTGTCCGTTTTGCAACGAAGCGTTATCTGTCCGACACGTGCTGCTAGAGTGTTTTTGCCTAGCACACGTTAGGACGTCCCTGCAGCTGCCGGCCAGCTTTGCAGAAATGCTAGCGGATGACAAAGTCGTGGAGAAGGTTTTAAGGTTCTTTTCTGGGTTAGACTTTAGAATTTAGCGAAGGGAATTTTTAGTAGGATGTATTTATATTTCTTTTTATTTATTTTATTTATTATTTTTTTGTTTTGTTTGTTGTTATGTACACATATCTTTTGTAAGTTTATTTACACTAGTTTAGAAACATTTATATCTGGCTTTTGCCATGACTAGTTTTTTAAAGGGCGCTGATTACCGCTGTAGTTGATTATTGGAATCTGTTGACCAGTAACATCATCCTTGGAAGACGCTGAACTTTGAGTATTAGTTTGGCATGTAACCAACTATTTACGTGTCATATTGATATCCATATGTTGTGAGAAATGTAACGCCTTCTCTACGTACTATTTATGTGATAGAGGTGGTAAAATATTAATAATGCTTCACATATGAGAACATTATTATAAACATTTAAATCAATAATCAGGTTTTTTTGTTGTTGTAATTTATATCTTCCAACGTTAAGTCATATCGGATATGAGTGGAATGGGTGAAATTATGCTCGAGTGAGTCCAGGGTGCATAGAGCTTAGAGTTACCCGACATTAGTCTTTCATGATAAGGGAAAACCCCGGAAAAACCTTACTCAGGTAAGTCACCCTGGCCGAGATCCGAATTCGGGACCTCTTGAACGTGAGGCAGACACGCTACCATCTACACTAACGAGGCGGGCATCAATAGTAAGGAATATCTCAGAAATGGGTATATGTTATATGAAGTATACGCTTCAACTAGATCTACATAAGATTCCGTTTGTCTTCTGCGGTTTACCAGTTAGGCAAAACTAACCTAAGAGGACTTCAGAGGAAGCTCCTAGAGAATTCAAGATTACATTTCATTTGTCATAAAACTATTAAATATGTGGTGCTTTCATCAAGATCATCAGGGCATTTCAGAAAAAAAATAATAGATTAGAAGAATTTTCCACGTAAAGAGTAATTTAGAAATGTGACTTCCTTGGCAGATAATACTTCCAGTTAAATCTTAGTATCGAATTCTTTTGGTAGAACACAAAAGTTCTCTAATACTGTTAAGTAGTGAGTAGAGATTATAAAAATATCTGTTCACTCTATCCTTGGTCTCTGTTTATTGGGATTAAGCAATCAGGGAAGGTAATAACTTCAAGAAGAGGTCTGAAACTACTAGCCAGTTAATGAAGCCAAACTAACAACTTCAAACATTAAAGTTAGCCACCATAGCAGAAGTTAAAGTTTCGCATCGTATTTGCATATATGAATATGGAAACCGAACAAGGATCTAAACCAATATGTATGCAAGTTAGTACTTGACTCAGGTCTCTTGATTATTATCAGCAGTCTCCAGAATTCTACCCTCGTATTTGTTAAAATTTGTGATATCAAATCGATAGGAGTATTTCCATTGTAAACGTTATATATTCATACTTTTCGACAGTCCTGAATGGTGAATGGGTTAGCAGGTTAAATGTGCTCACTTGTGCATACATAAAAGTTGAAGCTAAATTGATGAAAATCATATGTATGTTATTTATTCATGAAGCAGCAATGAACCGGTTAACGTATTCAATAAATAAAATTGGTATGGTATTCAAATTACAAGTGGCTCTACACGTTAATTAATACATACCAGAACATACGAACGTGTTAAATAAAATATTTTAAAATGCATGGATATTTATGGTGGAGAAACATTTGGCAATCAACCATTTTATTGCTTTCCAGGCACATAACCTACGCAAACTGCGGCACTGATTGATGGCCGAACACACTACACTGCCAGTGATTTAAACGGTGTAAGAAACTAGCAATAACTGAAAACATTTCTAATTCTTTCAAACGAAATTTTAAGTGGTGCGCAAATTGTGAACTGTCGCGGGGCTGGAAGAATTCGTATGTTGGCAAGAGTTAATTACGTACAGAATTTTTATTGCAACGTACTTATATTTATTATTTGAATTTTATAATAAACGATTTGAAGTTGTTTAATTTCATTACACTGGGCAGCAATGAAAATGTTTCGGGCTTAAAAATAGTGAATTTACATGTATTTCCATCTGCTGAATTAAAAAATCACCATATAAATGATAGATTAGCTCTTGTTTTGAAGACAAAGTGGCATATCATTTTTACAGGGAAGTTTTCAAATTTGGGGGAATTTTTTTGGGGAGTTGGCTCACCTGTCAAATAGCAACACAATCAGAGAGAAATTCTGGAATATAAGTGATGCAAAAAGTTAAGGAAGGCATTTTTGTCGGACCACAAATAAGAGAACTTGTAGAGGATCCTGCATTTGAACAAATTTTGGAGGGGAAAGAAAAGGAAGCTTGGGAAGCCTTCAAGGGTGTTGTTCATGGATTTTTAGGCAACAAAAGAGATAATTACAAGCATTTGGTGACGGTGCTCCTGCAAAAATATCGTAACCTTGGATACAACATGTCCCTTAAGATCCATTTTCTCCACTCCCACCTAGACTTTTTCCCTCCTAGTTGTGGAGCTGTTAGTGATGAACATGGGGAGAGATTCCATCAGGACATTTCTGTTATGGAACAAAGATATCAGGGCCGTTGGAATGAAGTTATGCTTGCGGATTACTGTTGGTCTTTGTATAGGGATTCTGCGGAACTCCATCACAAGAGACAAGCTAAAAGACGACAAAGTCAATAGGCCACCACATGATTCTCTTCAGACACGACTATCTGCGAGGTATTTTTCCAGCAATTTATAATTCTTAGCATGTAATTACCAGTTTAAAAAAATCAAATGCAATTTCATTGTTGTTAGCATGAATGTAATTAAAATGTATCCTTTTCTCTCAGTCCGTTAATATGTAATACTTCCACTTCATAGAAACTAGAGCTAATAAAACTTTATCATTTTCATATTTGTTTCTCTCAACCCAAAATTAGTAGGAATTGCCTCATGAAGTGCTCGAAACATTCAAAAAATTTTTTGTTGCACAATGTTATTAGTTGTATAAAATATATTAAATATCATTTCAATTCCTGTTATGTATTCAAAAAACCGTAATAATCCATAACTTGGGGCTTAGATTATCGGTGCCAGGCTCTCGAAACCGTAAACAAGATAAGTCCGGCGTCAACCAACACAAGTACAATATGCGCTCTCGCCAGAGAACCAAAATATTCTGGATGTTTTCGACATCTCAAACGTTCTGGGAAGTTCTTACAACAGCGCTCTAGCGAAGCGACTCCCACAAAATAAACCAAGCGAGTTTAATGTAAACAAACTGAAGTAACAAAGAGCAGTGGAACTAGTTCAATTAAGTGAAATGATAGTGTGAAAGACGGACACTCACAATGTACACGAACATGCCTAAGGTGATTAACTTTAAGTATTTACTTATGGATATTTAGAATATAAATTCTTCGTTAAGACATAATGTCGGTCGTTGCAATTGTATTTGAACTATACAATGATAATTTTCGCAGATTTTCGAAACTTACCTGCTCTATTGGTGTTAGAGGCAAAATTTGAAAGATCATACTACCTCCGGAAAATTTCCTTAGGGGGCACTAGGTAGTTTACTTTGAAGATATGTAACATTAAACTGTAATTCAGGATTTCCTTCTTAATCACTGCACAATCCACTAATTAAATCCCTTTCATATTTTCAAGGAGCACTCTTAAGATTACTGTGAACATCAATACTGTCGCGAGCCATTGTTGCTAGGAGGCACGGCCGGCGCGAACAAAGGTACAGATAGTGCAGAGCGGAGATAACAGCTTGCCGAAACAGAGATAGAAAGAGACGGATATCTGACTAGAAGGTTCGCATTCTTGATTGTTACAGAAAATTCCACTAATTTCTGGAACAGTGAGTGGAGGTATAAAAAGGAAGCCGCGGTTAGCTGTCATGAACGGAACTGATAATCGTGCGCGTGCAGCTGTGATTTGAAAGTGAACTCTTGTTTATTTACGTGTGCAGAAGTGACGAGAGATTTTGTTGGTTTATGTTACGTCAGCTTGCTTCAAAGGGGTGTACAAACAGTGTTTCTGGGGATATAAACAGCATTTTGGAATTTCTGCAAACTTGTCTTAATTCTACGAACCAACAAAGTCACAATAGGAGTTATATGGATTTATAGTAAAAAGTCATTTTATTTCTAATGTGTATTAATATTAAAGTTTTGAAATCCATGTATTATGTGCTCCATGCAGGGAAAAAGTTATAAAATATGCCACAGCATAGGTGATGTGGAATTATGAAATTTTTCATACAATCATAGAACATGAAACATAGCAAAAGCGCATACGCTTATCTTATGTCAAATTTCCATGATCTGTCTTCACACGATATACGAGTAAGTTTATTGTCTCTCTTAAATAAATTTGTTTTATATTTCTCATAACATTCTACCGTATACATTAGTACACATTTTATTATAGGTAAAAGGGACAATACAGAGGCTGCTGTTATAGTGAAATTCTAAAAATTCTGATAACTATTTGCTACCTATAAAACTACAATCTTTCCAGACATCAGAAGAAATAAAGTTTTACTGATTTAGAACCTCAAAAACGAAATAAAATATTCAAAAATCAAAATAAATGCCTAGTAAATCGGTCTTGCTTTGCTTAAATAATCAGAAATTAAGACCTTTGATTAAAACAATAGTATAGTTTTCCTGTATTTTTGATAGGTAATTTATAATAAATATTAATGCCCTACAATATAAAAGGAAGGTGTACACTACAACTGATTGTTGGCAATGGACTAGAAATAGTGGTACATAGTGTCAACAAAATTACTAAACTTCACCTTTCATAAAACAATACTTCGAAGCTGTAAATAATACTCATAAGGTCCAGGAAAGCCCTAGAAAGGCAGGATTTTCTTTACTAAAATTTTCGAAAGTTTAATTTTTTTTAACTTTTTCACTGCAAGTTTTCTGAGAAACAATTTAAAGTATAAGCATATTGGCGCATATTGGCTATTGTCACAATAGCCGGGACTATTTTGTTGAGGACCTTACGGAAAATTTTATTTTTAGGACATTTACGATAATATAAAGAACTTTTTTCTTGAAGAAGTAGGCTTTCAGTAAAATATTTTTCAGTAAACGGTGTTATATTCAGAAAACCACAAGATTTAACTGTTCACAAGTTTGTTATCTTGCGTGTACGAGTAATATGAAAGTCCTGGATGCGTTAGTTGTTTTTTTATTCCTATTGAAAAGGTGTGTTAGAGTTTAAATTTATATTGCTAAAATAGGAAGCATGGGCTCGGATTAACGTGAAATTAACGAGTTTCTGATGCTATTAAATTTCCTGTTATTTCCAAAGAGTTCTGCTCATCATGGCATACTTTTAAAATCCATGCTATCACTTACTTCACATTAAACCTTATAAAATACTCGTGTCGTTTGTTACTAACAAATCAAATTCCATTTATAACTATTAAAATCTGAAAGTAAATTTTCAATGCAGCAGAGTCGCTTTAATTTTAACAGTTCCTAAAATGTATTTCGCTTGGCAAACTGCCCGAACATTCGAAATTCTCTAGAAGGGAAATTAAAGGAAGACTAGTGGTACAAACATGGCATTTATATGAGAGTAGTGGAGGGAGAATACCAGATATTAAAAACTTTGAGCATAAAATGTTTCCCACCATTTGTTTCAGAATTCCATGTAGGAAGCCTCATGATATCATATATTTTAAAAATAGGTGTTCATTGTAATCCTTAGCTTTTTTTCTACTACTACCAAACTATACGTATAAACCAAAATGTGATTCTATACAATGTTCATAAGAACTAGTAGTATTTCAAATTTCAGTTGATGTACTGTTTTCATATGGAACTATTTTTTTTAAAAAATCTTACTCTCCCTGTTAATCTAGATGAACTTCTATTGTAAGACATCCTATTCCTTAAAGGTGTAAGAAGATTGCAGTGCGCTAAAACGAGTGTCAGATGTTTATAAAGCAAATCAGTACAAAATGACTTTGAAATTCCATATTCTTGTATGACCAAAAGCAAATAAGAATGACTTGGCAATCCCATTACAAAACTCAAACCAATAACAAAAGAATTTCTTGAAGTGAACATCACGGAGAATGAATTTGACTAAGTATGTGAGATAATCACATCTAAGTTTTGTGTAGCACGATCTGTGTTACGGTTTACAGAGTTCTTCAGTTAAAACCTAACCGGCGCATTTCGCCTATGGACGGTTTTGCTCTTACATAAATTGCGTGTGTAACTAGTCATACATTAGGAAAAGAACTCCATTGTGACGGCTATTTAATGTTTTTCAAATATTTATTTATTCTGAATTGTTCTGGAAAAAGTAATTTGTACAAAATAGGAAATGTAAAATTGGGTAGGCTACGGAATGATACAACGCTAGTACAATGTTCCGTATTGTTGCTATTGGTAATTACTGTAATGCAATTACGTAATGTGGTGACATGAACCAATAAAAGAGAAACAATTTAGTTGTTCTAGAAGCATCGTGTGCACAGAACCAAGAATTATCAGATAGCTTGGCGTCACTTTGCAAACGACCGTCCTGACAGTAGGACGTGTTTTTGTGTGGTTCTCCGATCCTGCAGAAAACGTTTAGTGGTGAATGCATTTGTGTTGCATTAGTGCGTGTGCCAGAAATATAAAGTTAATCGATGCAACAAAGATTGTTTGTGAAAGGACAGCATCTACGTTATTTAAAATTGAAGCAGAATTTACCAATTCTTTTGTGGAATAAATCTTACAATATTTAAAACAGAAGAATTGTGTATTTTCCAACAACTGCAGTATCAAATTCCTTTACCCTGAGACTGCGACCAGAGGGAAGACTCATTGCTCCAGAGCTCTGAGACATCTACAAAATTTCTACCAGATCGCCACCAAAGGTTAGAAACTAATCAGCATTTACCATCACGCCTTTTGCAATTTTCTGTTGCAAAATGATCGCCACAACGCGGGGTGTCAACATATTTTGTAATTTTCAGTTACAACTTAGTTTAACGCAAAAGTTTCATTACACAAATTTTTAATTTTCGTCAAAATATCTTAAACACGCGGTATTTTATACAAAATCGTTAGAGCAACTTATGAGTTTTTTTAATGAGGCCATGTAGGATTACGCAAAGTACTTGGAGACGTTTCATAGCCCTTCTGCAAATCAAAAGTTCTCTCAATCTTTGGCTGAGGGCTTTCTTTCTCTCACCTGACCACGTTGTTGCAGTCTTTTTCTTCAGGTTCTACTCTTGGTCAACTTGCCACTTCTGCATCTTCATTCTGAAGACGTCTATGTCTAGGTTTGTGTCTTAAGTGATTCCTGACTATTTTAAATAATTTTGTACTTCACCAATCCATTTCATAGTGTCTACTTGTGCTATAATTTTTTATTACTTCCTTTTTACTTCTAAGTCTGTTCTTCACCTAGGACTTGAAGACCTAAAATTTTTCTAGTGATTTTGCGTTCTTTTTTACCTTTATTTTCGATATCTGCCTTTATGTACAAAATTAATGCTGCTGCTCTATAGAGGTAACTTGGTTTAATTACATTATTATTATAATTATAATAATAATTATAATAATTATAATTATAATGATAATAATTATAATGATAATAATTATAATTATAATTATAATTATAACAATAATTATAATTATTATAATTATTATTATAATTATAACAATAATTATTATTATTATAATTATTATTATAATTATAATAATAATTATAATAATTATAATTATAATGATAATAATTATAATGATAATAATTATAATTATAATTATAATTATAACAATAATTATAATTATTATAATTATTATTATAATTATAACAATAATTATTATTATTATAATAATAATTATTATTATAATTATAATAATAATTATTATTATTATAATAATAATTATTATTATTATAATAATAATTATTATTATTATAATAATAATTATTATTATTATAATAATAATTATTATTATAATAATAATAATTATTATTATTATAATAATAATTATTATTATTATAATAATAATTATTATTATAATAATAATAATTATTATTATTATAATAATAATTATTATTATAATAATAATTATTATTATTATTATAATAATTATTATTATAATAATAATAATAATTATAATAATAATAATAATAATTATAATAATAATAATAATAATAATAATAATAATAATAATAATAATAATAATAATAATAATAATAATAATAATAATAATAATAATAATAATAATAATAATAATTATTATTATTATTATTATTATTATTATTATTATTATTATTATTATTATTATTCCTTCAAGCTCAAATGTATTTCAAGTGACATCTCGATGAGTATCACGTTTTTGCAACTCATGTAATTTGCGCACGAAGCATGATACAGAGAATATTCCGTCAATCAGAAAGGCTTGAGAGCAAACCCAATAGAGCATTTCACAGGCGGATAAAGCCAAAACCATCACGAGCAGTGTATTCAGAAGAGAAGGCAGTTTTGAGACAACGTGTCACGCAGGCGTTCCGACGCGTGCTCCGTTGAAAGGGCGATTGCTTCTCGCTATTGAGCGACTGATGTGAAGCTACGGAGTTTCAATTAACTACAGCGTTAATAACCAAAGTCAAGAGGCTCCATCGCGTCGCTGAATGCAATTATATATGGCGCCATAGAGAGCTAAGTCCTTTAAGCACAAGAACAGAAGCATTGGCCTTCGTTTTCATACACTACTGCTGCTATTAGCGATCTTTATTCGCTTGAGATTACAATTTTCAAGACACTTGAGACACGGATCTAAAATTTGCAGCAAATTATTTAAAAATACCATCATTAAAAATAGTTGGTTATTATTCACATGCATTCATTATGGCTGAAAGACTCAACGCATCTGATAAACAAATGAATTTATTTGTTGGTATACGGATCAAAGGTCTATGTTACATTACAGTATAGCCCTATCCCCCCTTTTTTGTAATTTACGTCCTCCAACGTTAAGTTATATCGGACGGTGAATGGATTGGTTGAAATGATGCTCAAATGAGTCTAGGGTCGATGAAGCTTAGAGTTACCCGACATTTCTCTTGAAGAATAAGGGAAATCCCCGGAGAAAACCTTATCCAGATAACTCACCCTGACCGAGATTCAAACTTGGGACCTCGAACGTGAGGCAGACACGCTACCATCTACGCTACCGAGGCGGGCACACCACCTTCATTGCAGTTTTTCTTGATAAATAGGAAATGTAACATGGTCATTTGCAAGCACATACAACGCCAATTATAAATTGACTCAAATAACTTCCTAAATGCTGGTATCTATTAAGCAAAAGTTATTCAAGTCTTAAAAGTTAAAGTCAGATTCCAGTGTCATCCTTATTTTTATTACATACCCACGAATACCCTGAGATAGGACTCAGCTCGAGATTCAAGCAAGAAAACACCTTCAAAATTGGCGTAACATGGTGAGGCTGAGATACGCGCTTCACCCTGCATGTACAAACTTGGTTATAAATATTGCAAACTGGAACAAAACAAGGAATCACGACTGATTGTGATAGAATCTAATACGGACTAAATACTTGTGGTGTGTTTCTGGAACGGTTATTTTGTAACCTAGTATCTTTTGCAACTCGTACCTACTGAAAAATAATGATTTTCCAAGTTCCTAAGCGTGCGTCAAGAAACTGCACCACAGGAATCAATGATTATCAAGTACTCCTATCTTATGCAGCTTAGGACTTGCAAAGCTCTGAATGTGGATATTATTTATGGTTAGTTTGACACACAGCTGTGCTATAAAATGCTCTTGAGATACATACGAGTGTTTGCACAAAGAGGTGCGGAAGAGATGAAATATTAAATTCCTAAGAGCGAAAGTCGGCTGTAGTCCATTAGAGACTACCAAACTCAACTGTGTGAGAGATGCTCGTACATGGTATATTGTCGCATGTTTGGTTGAGGAATACTTAGGAAAATTCTAGAATCTTATGATTCAATGCTCACTTTTTGTGACTTGTCTTATTCGCACGTTGTGGAGTTATTAATTCTGCTGAGTAACTAGATCAGCAGCTGTCAGGTTGCACATGTTTTTGGACGTATGATACGGTTTCCTCTTTTCCCAAACAGACTACGGGCAGATGGTGGATGTGCGGAATCCGGGAAGCGTGAGTTACTGTAGTCTGACAGAGCTTAATTCCGAGTTAGCTTAGAGTCCTTGTAACCCCTCAACCATATACAACGCATGCTCAAGGTAAGGCCTTATAGGTTTGTAATATAAAACTGTATCACCACTACCACCCCAGGTCTCTTCAAGACTAAGGGAGTGATTTTTACCATCTTCCAGTACCAGTACTTAGTAAATGAGCCTAAACATGCACTTGTGTATTATTTCCCATTCCTGTGTTCTACCATCTTCCTCATCCATCTTAGCTACGTCCCTAGTTACCGGGTAGAGTGTTAACCCTCTCTGCAACCTACCCTTACGTAAAATATTAAACAAATTACCGCTTGAACAGATATCAACCTTCCTACATCCTGAAGTCATATCAAGCCATGTTGGAAGTCTGGAACAAAACCACTTAAATACGAAACGTTTAGGAAAATTGCCAAAGGACCTTTGAGACAGTTTGGAGCGATGACAAAAACATCTCCCCCTCTTGAGTTATTGCCTAAAACATGACGGACGATTCGTTAAATCTTCTCTAAAAAACATCAGAATGCTTTCAGCGAACAACGATCTACATGGGAGAGATAAATCCACTTGGATAAAAATCAACATTGACTTTCCATTTTGTACTTCGATTAGTTACCGGAAGCATCTACCGTTTTGTGAATAAAGTTCCACACCTACAGCGACTCGACAAATATATTATTCTGAGAGTCCAATTAATGAAGGGAAAAAAAGTAGTAATTTTAATTAGACATGGGTTAATACGAGAGCTGTTCAATAAAGAATGATCACAATTTATTACGGTCATAATTTTAGCACTAAAATTCAATCTTATTATATTCTGTTAGTTTAATATGAAACAAACACGCCGTAGTAGTTTCATTGTTGGTACTCCTGGTTCCCGCATGTGAGAAACAGGTAAGTTCAGATATGTTCAGTATCGCCTACCGCTGCAATGGAGGTAACATATAGTTAAAGTTGGTGTTAGAGGAAGATCCGGAGTTTCTTTCAAACGTAATCACTGCTGATGAAAGTTGGCTACATCATCCTGATCCTGAGAGCAAACAGCAAAGCTCAGTGTGGAAATCTCCTTCATCACCAACCCCCCAAAAAAGAAAACGTGGTTGCTTCTGCTGGAAAGTTATGGTCATCTCATTCTTTGATATTCATGCAATAGTTTATCAGCATGTTGTACCTGCACATACATCAGTAACTGGACAATACTACAGGATGTCATGAAAACATAGCAAGTCCATATCAGGCGCAAAAGACCACATTTCCGTGAAGCAGGCTGGATGCTGCACCACGATAATGCGCGGCCGCATATTGCCAATTTTGTTGCTGAATATCTTGCAAAAATCAACGAGAAATGCATTCCTCACCCTTCCTATAGTCCGGATTTAGCCCCATGTAACCTTTTTCTGTTCCCTAACTTGAAGAAACGCCTTCGTGGGAGGCATTATCCATCATCAGAAGCAGCGGCGAAGGCTGCGGAGGCGATTTTGAAGGATCTCTCAAAAATTGTTTCCAGCATGTCTTTGAAGACTGGCAGAAACGCTGGGATAAGTGCATCCCATTCAGGGGAGACTATTTTTGAAGGACGATCAAAATTATGAGGATGAGTAAAGGTACGTTGTCAAAAAAAAAATGTGATCATTGTTTATTGAACAGCCCTCGTACCAGTTTTCTTGATACATATTTTCCACGACACTCGATATCGTCAGTTCTACTTCTAGTTTCAATACAAAATAGAATGTTGGGAAAACTGTAATGCCAAAGAAATTAATTAGATACACATATTTAAGGAGACAACATTTAAAACCATCAGTGTACTTATCTTTAAACTCTACATTAGACAGCAAAGTGCGTCTTTAAACACTTCATAAGTTTTTGTTCAAACATACTAGCGTTCTCACTCTTTCGGGGTCAAGTCTAATTTTTGTCACATCTGAGTCCTGTTCTGCTAAACAGTATTTTAGAGAAAAAATTTGCAGATAGAAAACAAGTATTTAGCTATTTATTTCGGTTTTGGACATTTTAAATTTGTTATCCGTTAATCCAGTGCACTAGAAGGTGGATCATAAGTCGTCGTTGAGATGTGCAGTGATTTCTTGTGAACTGTTAACTGGCAGTGAATCTTATGGACGATTACACTGGGCAACAAAAAATAATTTTTGAATGTTTCGAGCACTTCATGAGGCAATTCCTACTAATTTTGTGTTGAGAAAACAAATATGACAATGAAACATTTTTATTAGCTCTAGTTTCTATGATATACACAATGTGGAAGTATTACATATTAACGGATTGAGAGAAAAGGACACCTTTTAATTACATACATGCTAACAGCAATGAAATTGCATTTGATTTTTTAAACTGTTAATTACATGCTAAGAGTTCTACATTGGTGGAAAATTACTTCGCAGATAGTCGTGTCTGAAGAGACTCATGTGGCGGCCTATTGACTTCGTCGTCTTTTAGCTTGCTTCTTGTGTTGGAGTTCCGCAGAATCCCTATACAAAGACCAACAGTAATCCGCAAGCATTACTTCATTCCAACGACCCTGATATCTTTGTTCCATAACAGAAATGTCCTGATGGAATCTCTCCCCATGTTCATCACTAACAGCTCCACAACTAGGAGGGAAAAAGTCTAGGTGGGAGTGGAGAAAATGGATCTTAAGGGACATGTTGCATCCAAGGTTACGGTATTTTTGCAGGAGCACTGTCACCAAATGCTTGTAGTTGTCATCTCTTTTGCTGCCTAAAAATCCATGAACAACACCCTTGAAGGCTTCCCAAGCTTCCTTTTCTTTCCCCTAAAAAATTTGGTCAAATGCAGGATCCTTTACAAGTTCTCTTATTTTTGGTTCGACAAAAATGCCTTCCTTACCTTTTGCATCACTTAATTTCCAAAATTTCTCTCTAATTGTGTTTTTTTATTTGACAGGTGTGCAAACTCCCCAAAAAATCCCCCAAATTAAAAACCTTCGCTCTAAAAATGAAATGTCACGTTATCTTCAAAACAAGAGCTAATCTATCATTTTATGGTGATTTTTGAATTCAGCAGATAGAAACACAAGTAAATTCACTATTTTTAAGCCCGAAACATTTTCAATGTCGCCCAGTGTTATTTTCTTGCATAATGTTGCAGTGCAGGAACCACTTTCCTGGCAATTTCTCGTGCTTAGCAATGTGATTTCAAAATAAAATAAGAATTGCAGAATCACTATTGAAGTATAGAAAACGTACCGAACAAATTTCCTGAAGTACCGTCGATGTCGATGCCGATACCATGCAAGTACCGTGAGTATCGAAGAATCGCAGGTACTCATCCCCAGGGCTGTTTTCTTTTCAGCCGCAACGCACCCGACCGCGTTTCGGTAAACTTCTACAAACTCCAGTGAAATTAGCGCCCAGACTTTGCGTTCTGTCACCATCGTTGATACAGAAGAAATTCTTTAATACACTGCATTTAGTACTGCGATCTTCCTTCGTCAACCTAAAACTGCCTTACAACTCCTATCGTACCATTTCGTTCCTTAAAATCAGTAGGATTAGAGGGTACAGCCTATACATGGGTAAACCTAATGCAAGGGTAAAACAAGCAGGCTGTGGCAATATGCAGTCCGCTTTTGTGCGTCTGCTTGATTATAGTACATAGTACTGTTATTTCCCTGGAGTAGAATGTGATAGATTTTAGATGTTTAGATTTGCTGTACGATATGATCGGATATGATCGAGTGAGAGAGTTGCAGTAAACTTTTTTTTTCATAAATAAAGCACTGCTCATCCCTAATTTTAATGTATCAAATAACATAGAATATTAAGGTTCGCGTGCTTTGGCATGTTTCAAGATATTTTTCCGTTTTAAAATTAGTTTTCTTGCAAAACTACGCTATTTTGAGTCCTTTTTCTCATCTGCTGCTTAAAATATTATTTTATGTGCATTGAGTAGAGCAAAATTTCCTGGTAAAATAGTTTTCTTTCTAGCCAGTCATACTCATTTCGTTCAATTATATTACATGTGCAACATTACTTAAATATTTACTTAACTTTGATTTACCGGGAAAAACACGAGTCAGTTGGAGAATTTAATGTCATATCGGCACGTTCGCCATAGTAGCTCAATGGTTAGAGCAGCTGGACGGAGAACTATTAAAGCGCTCTAGCCTGCGCAACCGCAGACCAGAGGGCTCCTATCTCTTTTGACTCCGTATCTGATAATATGACCGAGGCCCATAGCCAATAATTATTTAAGTACATTAATAATTTACAATAATTAACATTTAATACTGATAACCATTTAGGAGTATTTATTAATTATAACTTGCATGCAGAGTAAATAACTAAATTTTGTATATTTAATATAAAAAGTACATGCACGTTTTACAATAAATTTTACAAGCCCGTGTAGAGATAGGTATAACAGTTTCTTAGTTAATGAAACAAATAAAAGTTTAAAAGAACTACGTTTTGTTATTTTATTTAAATAATAATATAATTTCTTTTTCTAATTATTTCATTTATCATTTTGTTCTGGATGTATTTGCCATATTCAACTCTTAATAATAAGGTAATTTCGCATTCCCATATACTATGTTCAGGGGTACCTACTTGTCCACATGCACATAAATTACTGTCTCTTTGACCGAACCGATGTAAGTATTCGGGGTACGGACCATGACCTGACAAATAATGGAGTAGACCATGTGTTGGCTGTAAATATCTCATTCATAATATTTCCTTTATATCGGGTAAAAACGAGTAGGTCCGCCTACCTTTTTTCACTGGTATTCCATTCATCCTGCCAGGTTTCTATTATTTTTTCATTTAATTCTAATTCAGCCTCGATCCTAAATCCTGGTAATTGAAAGGCCCTTAAATTGTTGCCTTTACGTAGCCAGTAACGCGCAGCTCTTTTTCTTATCTCTAGGTCTATCGGTAAAACACCTAAATTACGAGCAGGGCATGAGTAGACCTCCAGAAGATCCGTGGTTCAAATCCCGGCTATGGCATTGAATTTTTCTGTCTCACTCTACGTTTCCACAATTTAGCCTACACACGGCCAGTGTGAAAGAACAATTTACATTACTTAACCAGCTAATTCTTAAAGTATTTACCCACATTTTAAAAATTATTTTAGGTTGTAGCCAACATTGTAATACACCCCCATCAACAACTGCCTCAAGCCAACCTTCGCCATTTCTAATAAGAGCGCCGATAGCAAAACTCTACAGAAAGAAATACATTTACATATCCCACAACTTACTTTTTCAATTATCAGATTTTAGTAACATATATTTAAAGAAATTAAAATCAAAATAATCTGGTATTATGCCCCTGACACCAATTAGTACGGGACGAAATGATATTTATCGTCAGAGAGGGTGTCGTTGGCTGGGCTCATAAATCCAATATCTTCCATAATGGCTGATTTTAATCTCTTTGCTACCTAATGGTAGGACCCACTTTCGTCCTCTTAAAAGAGTAAGTTGAATTCATTTGTGAGGTTGATTCTGCCATGTGAACAATTCCAATGACATCATGCGTCTCCCAATAAGACCCCACACTTTCTGCGTATTAAGGACCGTGCTAATTGACGTTCCATACGTTTAAGCTGATTTTATATGGGTAGGAAACAAAAAATGCCCAAACATTTCTGTTTCACTATCAAAGTATGCTTATTCAGCGACCCACAGTTCGCAGATCAGAAGAACGCGATTCGGTCACGTCCCTGACGATTTGCTTACTACTCAATTGTGAATGCCACTGTACCACAGCGTATTCCATTACGTATTACGGAATTGAGACGATAGTATCTGCTATTTTGTTTGATTATCCTTCTGCGTAAATGCGGTGCCCTGATAAAAATGTACAGGTGGACAAGTTTGAATGTATATTTTCGAGCTACTAACATTATGATTAGCGGACTGTGCCTGCGCTTCTATACCTGGCGAATGCTCCTGTCATTTTGTGTGCTCACCGTTATTAAATCCCTCAAGCCTCTATGGTCATATTTATTTATTATTTTTGTGAACTGATTTAGAAATAACCACCGTCTTTAACTTTCTAATTTGGTAATTTTTCTTCAACCACACCTTGTTCACAATTTGAGCATTTCTGCGCACAGGTAAAATCTACATCTCTTTATCGTGCCAACTTTTAATAGTTTATATTTTTTCTTTCTTGTTTATAATACATAATATCGCAAGCCCATTGTTGATCGAGGCGGCGCGGTTGACTAATTTCAAAGAGACAGGCAGTGCAGTGTGTAGATAAAAGCTCGCCGAAACGGTAGGGGGAAGGAGACGGATTTCTCGAGAGTTTGTCTTTGTTCTAGCCACGTCTCGATTGAGAATATTTCGGACAGTGAGTAATCTATAAAAAGGGAGCCCGTTCGCCACGCAGCAAAAACCTTCTGGCTGTATACAGCCAGCCAGCACGAGCGAGCGAGCGAACAGCAGTCAGTCGGTAATTGGACGCGTGCGCGTCAACAGCTCTGTGTGCTGTGGTCGATGACCTTGCAAGTTTTATTGTGTTTGTGACGTAATTCTGGACAGTAAAGGTTGATAAAAAGTGTGTTTCTACGGAAATAAAGAGCAAACTTTTGGTGTTTGTAGCCTGGACTTTTGATTTCACGAACCCCCAGAGTCACAATAAATTAATATGGCAATCCTCAAATACCATTAATTCACTCTTTTTGTTATCATTTATTTACGCATTCGTAATTATTGTATTTTTAATTCGTTTTATGATCAGTTTCTTTTTTATTTCCTACTTTTCTTTTGTGAAATGTAACTTTACTTATTTGCAGTCTTTATTGTTTGGTTATAATCTAACTTTATAATCATATAACCATGGTACTGACATTACTTTACAGAAATTTATTAGCTTCTCTTTTTAATTTAATTTTTAATTTAAATTTCTTAAATACAGTGCTAATTAAACATTTATATCCTTTACCCTGTTCAGTTTCATTTTGGACACAAGCTGACTGACTTCCAATGGGCAACTTCTTAAACCCGATTGGTGGTATACACAGTATAATTTAGAGTCCTTTTTATATTATTTTGTAATGATCTAGAAGATTTTGATATGGTGAATTCCTCGCTTTAGCCCTTAAAATTTCCATATCGAAGAGCCACAGTTATTGATAAGGATGAAAAATAATATTCTCAGATATTCATTCACAAAGACGTGAAACTTAAAATCTGTTTTCCAAGTTCTGCAAATTCTGCATCGAATATAACTACCCTTTGACTTTGGGACTGCCGTCACTGATAAAAATCATCCAGTAACGTGCTAGAAGCAGGAAGACTTAAATCGTTGTAACTTCTCTTTGATCCCGTGTCTAACAAATTGACAACACAATCACAAAGGACGTAAAAGTAAAACTCTACCTATATGAGATTATTTGAAGGTTTTGGCTCTCTAGAAACATCGGTGCCTACATATACAGAATCAGAATAAATTCAGGAGTTTTGACACCGTTTGATTATATGTACGTAATCAATGACAGTTAAAGGAACAAGTAACTTATCGACGGATTCATTTTCACTTTATAAACTGTGCCTTCTGTTGAGTGTTACATTAAGACTGCTGAGTTCAGTTTGTTTATATTCTATGCAATAATGACGTTTTTTACTCCATGGTCTTTATTTCACCCATATTCTCAGCTCTAATAACAATGTTTTCTCCTCGCTGGCATTCTCAGCTAGAAGTCAAGGTCTCTTTCACAAGTATTTACTTTTAGAATCCAGTGAGTTCGTATTCAAGTAAAAGGGCTTCGTAAAATCTGTTTAACCTTCTAGCAATTTAGCGGATGCATTTAAAGTGTGTTTTATGGCAGGTTTTTGTCAAGACGAACTGGGATTTACAATTGTAAAAACAATATCAAATCAGTTGAGTGCTTATCGACATTATCCTGCATTTACTTACACACAGTTTTTGTCTTTTGGTAAAAGATTATACTGTCTACTTGTTCTATTGTATTATTTGCAGTCACACTTTTGAATTTTTCCTACAAAATTCAGAGGAAGCGACTTTTGACTTACAGAAAATAGTTGGTGCCCATGGTCCCCGTACTTTTGAAGTATGGCCACTTGCAATCACTGTCTAGCAAGCAGTTCGACTATAGAGGTAATAGTGATTTTTCGTTCACAGTAATCAAATCACAAGTAAAGATATTTAACACTTTCTATTGTTAGCTTGAATAACCGTATGAAGCTATGTAGGAACTCTGCCATCTGTGTCAGAGCAATGAAGAACTTGGAATTATGTCAACTACAGATGGCAGCACTATATATAGTTGCTTACTTTTTAGAAAGAAAAAAAAACAGGTATGCATAGTTTGCTAACAAATATCAGTATGGTTACAGGTTTAATGTCTCAAATGTTCTGTTAGAAAGAAGTGGTGATCTTAAATAAGTAATACTCTCATTATTTGTTAAACCATGACTAACGATAGCAATGTAACCTGTCCTCAAGAGTCTGCATATTGATGTATAAATTTACGACACAACTGTAAATTAAATATTCATATAAGTTACTTACAGGTCCCTCCGGAGATTTTTGAAAATCATTGTTTGTCCTTAATTAGTTGAAGTACTACACAGTACAGATATATGCCTTTTTCAATTGCGAACTCTTTGTTTTAAAGACTGACTATAAAAATTAGAAAGTTGACTAATCGTTAATATAACTTTTAATTCTATAGTTGGTAACATTCGTGTCGTATTATTTTAAAGAAACTTATGCACTAAGATATACATGGCACAAAATATTAATACCGAGAATTTATACAGAGCAAACTCCCGCCAACACTTGCGACCCTGAAATACAATAAAACATGAAGACAAAGAATTAGAAATCAGAATATAAAAGCGCAGTTGGAAGTTGAAGGTATAGTTGCTGAAATATGAGCTACTAGAAGCAATGGAAAGAACATGTTCTGAGAATACAACTTATAGATTACCTAGGCGTACGGTTTTATTTATTATTTTAAGGATTTTTATTAACAATAACAAGGAGTTATAAGGAGAGATTTGAAGATGGATTTTGGGATGGCAGTTATGCTTCTGCCTATTATGGAGTTCCGCATTAGCACCTCCCTCATTATCGTCATCATATGCTGCCGCACAGTGGGCTTGAATATGCTGCTCAACCATGCTGCGGAGCTGTTGGTTGAGGTCTATGAGCTGGTCGAGTTTGGCGTGTATGCGAATGACTCTCCAAGCGTGAGAGCTTGCGCTTCACAGAAGATGACTGGTCACTGCTGTTGAATAGGCATATGAGCTAAACCAATGTGTTTAGACACAAGCTGCCGTGCTGCCATTTTTTCCAAAGAGCGGAAAATAAGGAGGGAGAACCAAGGAAGCAACATTTGTCTCTGACATATTGTCAGAAGGATAATTATGATAACATTATAAATTGTAGCGTGTAATATTAACTTGCTTATTCACTGAAAGTAACGTACTAAATTTCTGAAAGCCACTTATTGTAATGGAGTTGTTAACTCGTTTCTAGAGACTTAAATAGAGGTTCACCAATTTCTGTGCTAGAAGTTTTGCTCTGTTTCACAATACACTACACAGTATGCACACTCACACTGCACACTCTGGCGGTGAGTTTCTGGCTTTGTGAAAAATTAATCCACTAACTCAGCTTTTCAGATGACAATTCAATAATAAAACTGTACACTTAAAAAGTAACATATCTGGCCAGGCAGCGCAGTACTTTACCCTTAGTACCTGCGCCACAGGTACCATTTGGAAAGTGACATTTTTACAGTTCACAATACACAATGTAAACATGTGAATTCTCTGCTTATTGTCACGGTTTCACAAAGCACCCAACACTCAATTTGCATTATGCACTGGTCTTTAACCGAACTTCAAAGAGTACTCGTGCCCTCTCTTGGACCGCAGTGATCCGGAGTGAGTTAATTTATGAACTATTGTGTGTTTCAAATGGGAAGGTGTTTGTCCTTGAACGCTACTAAGTGAGCAACCAATAGGAGTTCTGCGGTGTTGTCGAATTGCATTCCCGCTAAGTGGTATATGACGAGCGCCAACCTAATCAATCTGTGGTCAGGTGTGTATCCTCGATTTTTTTTTGTAATTTGCGTCCTTGAACGTTAAGTCATGTCGGACGGTGAATGAGTTGGACGAAATGATGCTCAAATGAGTCCAGGGTCCATGGAGCTTAGAGTTACCCAACATTCGTCTTGAAGGATAAGGGAAAACACTGGAAAAACTTTATTCAGGCAACTCACCCTGCCCGAGATTCCAACTCGGGAACACTTGAACGTGAGACAGACATGCTTCCATCTACGCTACCGAGGCGGGCTGTATTTTCGAAGCTTTAACTCGAGAACCATACATTTTGGAAAAATGACTTTTATACAGGCTTTATAAATTCTTGCTGCATATACCATGACATATTACAATGTCGAATTTTCTATAGTAGGCTTTCGCACATGAAAAAGAGAAATCTTTGTTGCTTACGCTTGTGCTGTGCGTTCCGTACTAGGCAACGCTGCACGCCTATGATAGGATAGTTGCTCTAGGCGAGCCTTCATTAGGTCTGCTTCATATGCCTTCTGATACCGTACGCCTTATAACAATGTACGAGGGCTGTTCAATAAAGAATGATCATAATTTTTACGGACATAATTTTGCGCACTAAAATCCAATGTTATTATATTCTGTTAGGTTAATGTGAAACAAACATGTCGTAGTAGTTTCATTGTTGGTATTCCTGGTTCCCGCCTGTGAGAACCAGGCAAGTTCAGACATGTTCAGTATCGCCTACCGCTGCAATAGAGGTAACATGCAGCTAAAGTTGATGTTAGAGGAAGACCCAGAGTTTCTTTCAAAAGTAATCACTACTGATGAAACTTGGCTACATCATTTTGATACTAAGAGCAAACAGCAAAGCTCAGTGTGGAAATCTCCTCCATCACCAACCCCCCAGAAAGCAAAAGTGGTTGCTTCTGCTGGGAAAGTTATGGTCATCTCATTCTTTGATATTCATGGAATGGTTTATCAGCATGTTGTACCTGCACACACATCAGTAACTGGACATACTACAGGGATGCCCTGAAAACATTGCAAGTCCATATCAGGCGCAACAGACCACATTTACGTGAAGCAAGCTGGATACTGCACTACGATAATGCGTAGCTGCATATTGTCAATGTTGTTGCTGAATATCTTGCAAAAATCAACGTGAAGTGCATCCTTCACCCTCCCTATAGGCTGGATTTAGCTATATGTGAGTTTTTTCTATTCCGTAACTTGAAGAAACGCCTTCGTGGGAGGAATTATCCATCATCAGAAGCAGTGGTGAAGGCTGCGGAGGCGATTTTGAAAGATCTCTCAAAAATGGTTTCCAGCATGTCTTTGAAGACTGGCAGAAACGCTGGGACAAGTGTAACGCTTTCAGGGGAGACTATTTTGAGAAGGACTATCAAAATTATGAGGATGAGTAAAGGTACGTTGTCAAAAAATTGTGATCATTCTTTATTGAACAGCCCTCGTAGAATAAATCTAAGAGACGTAGGAAGACCAAGAAAATGGAGTGACCAACACAACTGATACGGAATTAACCTCGGAACAGGTTACTGCCCAAAACCTCGAAAGGAACAAAAAAGTGAGATATAGGACAAGAAATTTGGGGTAAAATTATCCTTCCTACCATTTCCCTAGTAACCTGGGGATACCTTTGAATAACACATGGGTCAGAAAGCTCGGCCACGGTATCGAACCCGAGACAACTGATGCCCTAAGCTTAGTTTTAGGAGTAGTTGAAATCTTTTCCCTTAACCAGCTCTTGGCCTACGTGTCTGTTCTGTACGTACATCTAAATCAATCACTGCTGTTACAATTTAGTGCGACAAGCTCATTCTAGATAGTGAAACGTAACTACGAGGAAAGCTCCGAGTCTGCGGTGAAATAGATCTGAATCACGCTTTAACGTGCATGGGCAGCTTAACACAGGCGGTTCTTTTTCACATTACTTTTGTTTACCGAGCTCAACGGCCAATAAATTGGAAGTTTTCGACCCCTTTTAGCCCAGAACATTCATCGCCAATAAGAACCATTCTTCCAGAAGTTTTATAGCCCTGAAGCTGCGGAGATTACAGGAAGAACGTACGTTGGCCGGTTAACTCTTCCCCGTAATTTAGTTGATGAAACGCGCAGGGCTAGCTACTTTTATATGCGTGCCTAGGCTGAGTAGTTAGTCCTCTCTTTGTTGATCCATCTGAGATCGACACAAATCTCCCGCCTCTAGCTTTGTAAACACACATATCCTCTTCCCTCTTTGTAAGCAACACAGGGAGGTAGAAAAGAAAGTAAAAAAATCATTAATTAATTTTCCGACCACGGAGCCGATATTTCCGCGGGGGGTTTTGCCGGTTTTTGTGTGGGCAAACTTCGCCGTTCGTTATTCGAGACAAAAGTTGGGGGGGAACCTTACCCCTACAGTAGAGATAAGTCACGTTGTTGTCTGATCAATTCTGCTTCACGTTAACTGGGGACTGGCTTCTACGTTACATTCAATAGTGTTTGTTGGCGGTGCCAAAGCTATACCACATGGCTTCAGAAACTGCTTCGTGCTAACAAGGTGCAGAAAATCGTGTTGGAACATCAAAGTCGTCCTATGTCATATTTTAAAACTACACTTTCTTCAGCAAAATGCAGTAAAAGTACATCTTTATATCACTATTTCTATCAGCAAAAAGCACAATTAAAATATTTAAACATGTGTACCAGGAAGATCCATAGTTTCGCAAGGAGAATCTGCTATGTTACCTAGTTACATCAAAGAGCATTCGAGCAACCTTATTATATGCATAGTTCTACAACGAGCGACAGAACTTCTGCAAATACTTCAAGTGTTTCGCAACGTTTTTAACAATAAAATTCTTGTTCATTTATCTTATTTTCTATAGAGTAGCATTAATTCCCCAACTGCTTCACTCACCTAACTTCTTTCTACCAGCGCAATAATCGTGTTTAGTCATAATGCACAACGCAGCTAACAAAATCCAAACCAGTATACAGGGGTTGGGAGATTATAGCACAAGCTTTAAAATTAAAAAATGCACAGCTTCCCAAATCGCAGGATAAAAACGGTTCCCATTATACAGAAATGTGTTCCTTGGTAAAGTTTCACTAATAAACTCGAGAGGTAATTATAGTTATCCGCCAGTCTAAGAAAAAACACATCATTAGGCGATACATTTGTTACTAAAAAGTAGAACCTTCGCTATTAGACATGAATAATCTCTACAAAGAGTCGAATTATCTCTTATCTTGCTGCTCCAAACGTTACCATAGCTTTATCTTTGATAATAGAAGCCTCTCAGATAACGCACTGATTGTCAAAAGAGCTTTTTTGTGTAATTTACGCCCTCCAACGTTAAGTCATATTGGACAATGAACTGGGTGAAGTGATGCTCAAATGAGTCCGGGGTCCATGGAGCTTAGAGTTACCCAACATTTGTCTATCAGGATAAGGGAAAACCTCGGAAAACCCTTATCCAGGTAACTCGCCCTAACCAAGATTCGAACTTGGGACCTCTTGAACGTGAGCTACGCTACCGAGGGGGCGTCAAGAGTGAGAGTTTGACTGTCGTGCTTCTCGGACCTGTACTAAGCACCAATGAACGCATCACTTTACCCAATCGTGTACACACAGGAATCACACATGACAGATAGATGTTATATCCACATGGAGTAATCAGTGCGTTTCTATTTAAAAAAGATAAAGCCAGGGTAACTTCTCAGCAGCACAACAATACCAGAGTCAATATAACAGATCAGACAGAAGAATAAAGCTAAAATTTGCGGGACAAAAACACATTCTTAAGAATATATACTCTAACATAGTATGAAAAACGCTATAATCTTTGACTATCGATTACTTCGTAGCTGGCCTAGTCCGATGTTCATTTTTTCTATAGTTATCTGAAAAACAAGAAACAAAAATAAGACATCTACAATGTACAGAAACATAATATTTTTATAATTCATAATTCAAGTCGATTTTTTTCTTAGGTAACGGATAAAATTACGCATAAACTTACGAATAAAGTTGTTTATCATGCTTTTGAAATTTAAGACCTCGGTGTTAACATCTCTGGCGTTAAATATTTTCACTCTCTAATGAACATCCGTCAGTAGGTATATTAAAGTTAAATATATATACAACTGTACTTAGACCAATAATAATGTATGGTTCATAAAGTTGGATGTTAACCAGAGAAGAACAGTGGTTATTACGATAGGAAAGGAAGATTTTGAGAAATATATTTGGAACGATAAGAGACTTGGGCAGATAGAAAATGCGGACTAACTTGGAGTAGAGTGCCTACTTGGACAACCAAATATAGTAGTGAAATTTAAACAAAGAAGCATAAGGTGGATTGGCCACTTGCACAGAATGCCGGAAACCAGTGTAGCTAAGAAGATATTCATAGGAAAGCTGGATGGCAAGAGGAGAAGAGGAAGACCCAGGAAAAGATGGGTAGATGATATAGAAAATGACTTGAGAAAGTTGGGGGTTAAGGGCTGGAGAAGAAAAGCAGAGGACCGAGTACAATGGAAGGGGGCTGTTAGGGAAGCCAACGGCTTACACGGCCTGTACTGCCAACTATCATCATCAATGAACATCAACTTCTTCGCCAGTCCCATAAATAATTATATCATTTTATTAAATTCCTGCTTGATATTTTAATTACTCCCTCCTTTACAGACAGTGAAGAACATGAAAGGGACGGCAAAAGATTTTCGACATCAGAAAGAAGTTAAAAAAAGTCTGTGCTGCACTCACATGACTTTCTCTCATCTTGTATAAACTTCTCTTACAAACGCTTATTTTATTTCATGTTAATCCAGGTATATGTTATCTTACTGATAATAATTTACTTGCAGGTGCAACAGCAATATAATGCACTTCAAGCAATACTCAAATTCTTCAATAGCTGATCGGTATAAGATACCTTTGAAATTCAGTTCTCCTTGTATGGTCAAGAGGAAAAAACTATTACTCTTTCAAGAAAATATAAGAATAGAAAGATTCAGATAAATAACACAGAATGTCAAACAAATAGGTATTTCATTACACAATTCTTTTCTTTGACATAAATCAGGTGTTTACATTTTTGTGCTCTGAGATTTCGTCTTTCTTCTACGGTTTACCAGTTATGCAAGACATCACTTTGATCTTTACAAGTCATTCTCAGAAAATTAAAAATGTATATAGAGAAAATATCAGGAAACATATCAAGAAAATATCTTATAAGTATGGTATTTTAATTAAAATCATTAAGAGGCATCTCTGAGAAGGCAAAACCTTCGAAAAATATTCTACATAGAGGTAGCCTGGGATGGGAGAATTTTATTGAAAATTTGGTGTAGCATCTTTGGAAGGTACTGTTCTAATACAAATTTTATGTATAATCAACATGTTTATGGGTTTGCCATTCACATATACCCGTTTTTTCTCCAAGCACTTTTTTATTCAGAGTACTTTTTTGTGAAATCTCGGTACTGATTTATTATACTTTTCTTTACACCAGTTGACTGTTGATAACTGAATTTGCTGCTATAGTGCTGAAAATTAAGCTATTATGAACAAATTCGAGGAATACATATGTTTAGAGTGACTATTTCACACATACGTCACTATCCTGGTATAGACCAACCAAGAACTAAAATTCGTCAAATACCGACCAATCGCTAATATCTAAAACAATAATTGTCCACCATGCATAATTATCGCTCAGCGATTATCACATGTACCTTTACTGTTGGGAACAACGATCACATTGGCAGTGAAGACATGCTCGAGATTCAGACAGTAACATGGCGGCTGGAAGATTTAGCTAGGCCACAAGAAACTAAATAAATCTTTTAATTCAGCAAGCAAAGACAAAGTATGCCGAAATAAATAGGAAATTTGTTTTGATAGCGACGTGTGTGTGAAAGAGTCGATTTAAAGAACTGCAATTTTATTGTAGTTTAAAATAAATGAAGTTTGTTGTTTGAAAATAGAGGTTCTGTTACTTTATTATTTTCTTAAGGTCAATCAGCGCCACCTGACGGCCTAAGACCAAAGTTACTTTCACCAGTGTTGACGTATGCACGGACTTGTGAGGTTAAGTTTCATGCATGTGCTAATGTAGGTCTATGAGATTTAAGGACTCAAATAACTTTTTTTATTGCTTTTAACAATTTATGTTATTCGTGAAATGGTCTCTACAAATGCAACTCCTGCTTTTGAATTTATTGATAATTTCAAAACCACTCCTGAAATTACCTATGATAAAACTGTAATACTATTCAAACAAATAAATTATGAAGGCATAGAATGATACAGATATGTGACAAACGTAAACTCCTGCAGGAGTTCATTAGCAACAAACGAAAATATATGCTCTGGAAGCACGTGTAAAGTAAAGAAATAGTGAATATTTCGATACTTGCTGATGTCATGAACATTTTATTACACGTCAATTGCAATACTTTGACGATATCTTTACTGAGACTGCGGCACTGTTTTACTAACTTCAGTGAAACCCACAGGTTTCTAACCCGTTAAGTCAATTACTACGAACCCTTTCATTGGTAAACACTGCACATCTTATGTTAATGAGCTATTCTTCAGTACGGAGTGCTCCGCTGACAGGTACCATTTACGTTAACTGCATATAATCAGTTTAAAATACCTGTTCTATGATGGTACAAGATTAACCTAAATTAATAATGATGCGTTTCAAAGTACACATGGGCTGTTGTTTACGAGAATTTCTTAACGGCATCCGATGTGGTTTATCCGGTACTGCAATTGCTCTCAGAACTAGTTCACTCCAGCGTTATTCTAAAGGATGCACGTGTTCCTGGAACGACGGCACTGAAGCGTGGAGGGAGATACACTTCTTGTATACTTGTTATCATTTGACAGATATTGCAGTGTTTAGTCAGACGGAAAAATGATTGATTTTACTGCAAAGAATTTCTGTTGACAAGAAGAATGATTCTTTGTGACATCTTGAAAAATGAGTCTGGCGTAACGGCTACCTTTGATATGATACATAGCCCAGAGCGCCATTAAAGCCCCGATACCTCTTAATTCCACTTAGATGGTCAGACGTGACTCAGACGGTCAGGGTGGATGTCCGTGTTAAGGAGCACAAGATGATGCGAGATCCATCCCCATGATGAACGCAAATTTTAATTCCAGAGGGAGCGTGGCTATTAGAAATCTTGGGAGTGTACCGGGTGGAAGGAATATAAATACCATCGCCTTAAGGAATGTTCCAAGTACAAAGGGAAATGAAAAATTTTAGCCTTAGCTACTTCAGCAGGGGGAAAACAAGTTGCACTCTTTACATGATATCGAGATTCTGGTTAAGTTTTATGACCAGGCATAGGAATTTTTAAGCAGTTAGCTTCAAGTTACTTACACTAAAGCATTATTTCCATTAAGTTCGAAAATAGTTGTTCCGTGTGAGCAGCATCCAAAATGTTCGTCTACATTTTAACATCCCTTTTTCGTATCTAAATATAAATAGAACAGATAGCTTCTTAAGCTCTTTTATTAAATGGAACGACATACATATTTTGTGTGTATATAAGCTGATACGCAAAAATGTCTTTTAGCTTAATCTCTCTTTCAATAAATGTTTAAGGAAGCATGTAACTTTTTTCTTTGTAGGTATCTGACAGCTAAATCTACTGGATCTTTTGTTTGTTTTTGCTTTGAAATTTAGTGGTACTACCTGGTAAAGCGAGAAGCCGTATCGGAAAAAATTCGCAGCACAGAGAAGTTTACCTCAGCTTATCGCACATACACGGCGAGTCTAGTGTATGTATACTCTGTTCAGATACAATCATTTCTTCTGGGCAACAATGTGTCATACATCGGCAGGCGCGAGAAAACAGATCATATAGACACACGCAGCTTCCAATCGCTCTATTTGTGTTTCGTAACTTCCTGTACATCAACTTACTAATAGTTCACTCTTCTAATGGACCAGTTTTAGTCTGCCATTTGACATTTATAAATGTATTTTATACATTAAAATGTGCATATAACTGATGGGTTATAGGTAAAACATTCTTTGAAACAACTGACCTTTTGTTGACTGTGTACATAGTTAGGATCATGAATAGGCTAAACGATACATGGGAAGAAACACCTAAACATAAGACAACAATGGGAACATACTTGAGGCCTGATGTGCTAAGAAAACTAATGCCTATGTACCAAAGGCTGGCATCAGATGAAATCCTAAGGAGATGTACATTGGTTAAGACACAAAATGCAAATGAAAGTTTACATAACATAATATGGCATAATTGCCCAAAAGAAATATTTGCTTCAAAGAAGAGACTTCAGGTTTCTGTGACATCAACCATCAGTTGATTAAATTTTGGTTGTTCTGCCTCACTCAAGCTGCAGTCAGACCTAGTGGACACAGATTTCTTCACCATTTCTAAAAATTAGCCAAGGGAAGCACCAATTACGCTTACTTCATTCAGCAATTTCTGCGAAAGTAACTTCTAAAACATCCAGAAGGACACTGAAATTGAAGAACACTGCAGCAGAAGAGAGAGGGAAGAGGCAAGAGTGCACAACTTACCTATCTGGAGGGTTTTAGTCTGCTTCAAGGCATGTAGCTGAGAAGGAAAATGTTTTGGATTTTAAAATTTGATTTACCCAGTTATAGTTTTTTCAACATTTTTTGTCATTCAAAATGTTCCACACGATGCAGTTTTGATTCAGACCATCTAAAATTTTCAACACATCTTCTTAGAAAACAAACAAGCCTTTCTATCATAAGAATTTTTAATATTCATTATATTTTTACAGTTATTGATATAAAAAGTCAGAGATTTAATCATTTTTTTTGCTTTTTTTGTTTGCTCCATACCTATTTTTTTCCCCTCTGGAACTAAAAGCAGTATGAGAAATTCATATGATAGATATTTTCTTCATAACCATATGAACATTTTTAGAAATAAAAAAATTAAAATTTTGAAAATTTTCATCACGTGGAGTGGTTTGAATTTTGCCCAAATTTTGAACTTCACAAATTAATTACTCAAAAACTATTGAAGATATAAAAACCAAATTTTTAATTCTGTGTTCACTATGCATCGTAACTAAGTGGTAAAAATTTTAGCAAGATTGGTTGAAAATTGCTGGATTTGGGGTTTTCGGTGCTGCATCCCCTTAAAGACAGGAGCAAATGGCTGGGGTAACAAATGTTGCAACAAAAACTGTAACTGATATTCTTATCGGTTTTGAAAACCGAGTATTATGTTTTTCAAGATTTTAATAAATATAACGTCAATCAATGAGATTTGATCGATACAGCAGCCTCAATGAAAGAATGCGCAAATTCCAAATCGCATTAATGAAAGCGTCACAAGTTAAATTCAAGCAGTCTTCGACAATGGAGGGCCACGAAGTCATTTGTTCTTAACTCTTTAAATACTAATAGAGTTGCCATATGTGATTACTAGCGTGATGCATTACTGGAGGGGTAATGATTCGAGTTAACCAATTGTTGCTTTGGAATCAGTTTCACATTTAAGTAGAGCATATCGTAGAGCAAGATACTTTTTTATGAATGATTAAACATGCTAACACCTGCTCTAATGGCCAGAATATGCAAGACTCGAACTTTAGGGTTGATCATACTGAGAAAGGCGTAACATAAACAACTGCTGTTATGACACTGACCTCGTGTTTGCACAGCCAAACTGTGTTTTCCTTTCCGGAGCGTTGATTAAAATTATGTTTCCGGGAGAGTAGCTCCTCTTCCGCATTAAGTTGTTTACAGTGCAGTTAAAACCCTCGTAATCTGCAGAAACCACGGAGGGAATATACAATTCGGATGAGCGAGCAAGACTGGGGTTCGTGTCCACTGAAGGAAGCGGCCTGCGAATGTGTCAGATAATGAAATTCCTTTCGGGATCCTCCCTCAAGATGACCCCCACACCCTTGGGACATGGGGTATGGAAATGCCTACATCTCTCCTTTTTTATTACATAGAGTGATTCAGCGCAATTTAATGGCCTACCTGAAGTGCTGCCTGGACAGCTATCGCGCACGGCATTCTAATTCTCACATGCTTGAGTTTTAAAGAGACACAGGTATGATTTACATTACGTTTACATTACACATGGAAATAAGTAGGAATAGTTTAGGGGTGAAATAACTTCTACAGTAATTTAGTTTATGAGTGGCGTAAATAAAGGAAACATAGCTCCAGAAGTCTAAGACCTTTCTCGAGTGTATAGGCGAACTGTTTGTTTCATGTTTGAATCACCAGGTTGTTTGCAGAGAGTCCTTCTGTATTTAGGGGCATTCATTAAGTACTACCTCTTCAATATTCATCCATATGCAATCATAAAGTAGTTGATAAACTTCAAACTTTTGAAGAAGTTCTACACGGATTTCAACTTCTCATACCTGAGCGCAAAATAAACAGTAGATGCTTGCAATTTGGAATTGGAGAAACAAACAAGTGGAGAAAAGGTCCTCATGCTTCATAATAAAAGTAACAACTGTACTCTAACAAAAGTATTTTAAATCGTTGCTTAACAACACTGTCCATAGCCTGCCTCGGTAGCGTAGATGGTAGCGTGTCTGCAACACGTTCAAGAGGTCCCGAGTTCGAATTTCGGTCAGGGTGAGTTACCTGGATAAGGTTTTTCCGGAGTTTTCGCTTAGCCTGATAGACGAATGTCGGGTAACTCTAAGCTCCATGGACCCCGGACTCATTTGAGCATCATTTTACCCATTTCATTCATCGTCCGATATCACTTAACGTTGGAGAACGTATATTGCAAAAAAAAAAAAAAAAAAAACACTATCCATAGAGCTTAGTTGCAACACACCTTTAATTCTCAATTGGATCTATAGCGTCATCACCCCTGCGTTCTACAGTATGGAATCAGGTGACAAACATAAATCCTGAACACAAGTTTTCAACAACTTAAAATTTCCCATACTTATGGGGAACGATCCCTTATCCCTTTGCAGCTAAGTAGGAGCAATGGTTACCAATACACAGGACAAATAATAATAATAATAATAATAATAATAATAATAATAATAATAATAATAATAATAATAATAATAATAATAATAATAATAATAATAATAATAATAATAATAATAATAATAATAATAATAATAATAATAATAATAATAATAATAATAATAATAATAATAATAATAATAATAATAATACCACATACCTGCATACAGGCATATTTCATTTATGCTTCTAAACAAGAATTCTGCGTACTCACCTGAAAAGAAAGAGAAAAAAATTAATGTCGACATAATTATAAACATGTTTATATATTTTTTATTTAAATATAAAATCAATTCTATACGAGTTCAAAGGAATTGTGTTACAATTACAGGAATGTAACATGCTTCTGCATACTACAATTTATTGTCTTCGGTATTATAAAATTTGATTTTTTTTAATCATGTAAATGTTGAAAACTGCTTTCAATATACGTTTGTTACACAAAAGAACAAAGGAGGTTAACACAAGAAAAAACTGGCACATGTTAGAATACTCGGATTGCTTTGGCCTACTTAATCGTAGGGTGCAACCTGTGGAAGAATAACCTTGCTGGTCCCCATTACTAACACGTACATAATAAAAACGAACACCGAAAATGTTGATATTTCAATCAACATGCCTGCAAGGATACAGAAAACTGCGTAATATGCCTTCTTACAAGTATACATGAGTAAGCATATTACAAGTTGTACGTGGGTACAGGAAGGATGTGACGAATTAATGGGAAAAGTAGGGGGGTATAATGAATTTAAATATTACTTGAAAATGTTCGGCTAGTAAAAAATATAAGTACATCTGCGAAAACTTATATGCGAGCTTCAACTTCACTCAGAAGACTTTTTTACTGGGGCGATGGCTGAAAATTACGAAGCGCGCTCGAAAAATAACGTCTCCAAGGCGCTGAAGTCGTGAGGAACGCTGTTAAGCGAGATCCGGCAACACTGGCGTGTATCTTTGTTTCACCCCTTCAAATCCCCGCCACAACGAACCCGTTGTAACCATTAGTCTTGGCTGGGCAGCCGTTTGCGTTGGACCTTCCTATCACTTCTGCCGCAAAGTGCGAGTTGCGTGCAGTGCCCAGGGCACTACTCCCACTGAAATTCATCGTTTGTTATGCTAGGTCTATGAGTCACAGTGTATGGACGTCAAAAACGTGCGAAAGTGGGTCAGAGAGTTCAAAGACGGACGTACAGACGTCCATGACGAATAGCGTCCTGGTCGGCCTTCAGTTTCAGCCGAAACAATTGCAAAAGTGGAGCAAGAAATGCTTAAAGATCGGCGTGTGACAGTTCGCGAGCTGTGCGAACTTATCCCTGAAGTCAGTAAGACTACGATTGACAAGATTTTGATCGAGCATTTGCATTATCGAAAAACGAGATTGAACGCTACCTGCGCAACTTGGCGGGAGAGTGCTATGACAAGGGTATACAAAAACTGCCACAGCGCATGCAAAAGTGCATCGATCGCAATGGTGATTACGTTTAAAAATAGCTGTAAGTTCCGCCTTTCCATCAATGTAGCATTCATTGACAAACATATTTATATATTAAATAAAATTGCAGACCGTATTTTACGGGCACGCCTCGTATTTGCATTCAAGTGGTTCAAAGACTGATGAAAATGGTTTCCCAATTTCCACCTGCCGGGTAAGCATAATCAGCAGGTATAGGAATTCTTAAGCAGTTGGCTTCAAAGTTACAGCTAAATTAATTATTATCAATACATAGGATGCACACAACGTAATGATGGCAGGTAGAATAGGATATTGTGATTGCTTGTACACGTCAAAAGACTGTACGGGGTATAGGAGGTTGCTTTGTTATCTACGACGTTACAGGGTAACATGTCAGTGTAATTAATGCTTGGGGATTCTATGCCTGGCGATAAATAAGAAATAAGTCAAACATATCAAATTATATGAGATAGTTTCCTATCTTCCCAAATGCTGTTGAGTACGCTCGATTATTTTGTGACAAGCACACATCTACAAAGCAGCTATTGTCATGACGATGCCCCTAAACAACTTATGTATTGATTGGAAGGGCGACTGTTGGTACTATCCAGAGATTTTACAGAATTACTGTGAAGCTCTAAGATTTCCTTTAAGCCTGATTGCTTTTATGGGGTTCTTATGGATTTCCTGTAAAAACACCCATCGTTTCTTTGCACTTTTTTACGCCCTTCTTCTTTGGGGGATTCACGTAAGGCGAGTAACGTCTTTCAAATAAAAACCGACCATTAAATCTGAAAAGGATGTGCTGCAGCCTCTAGAGGAGATTGGTCCACGTGACGTCTCATCAAGCTGATGGAAGGAACGAGACAACAGGATGAAAAATGAATGTCTTCTCACAAAGAAACGTCGCTGTCCAGTTTCGGATCAAGTTCCTTGCGTTATTGACAGAAACAGCTGCTTGATTACATATTGACAAACACATGGTGGTCAATCCACATTCCACAGCAATTCTATGACCTTCAGCTACTTGCAGCTCGAAGGAAATGTGCAACGTTCACCTTGGGCGAATTTAAAAACGAGGGCCAACAGCTGGCTTCGCTTAAAATACACCTGTTTCAAACAGATTCTAGGAACAGTGAATGTTAACATTCCTCTCGAGCAAAGCACGAAAATATGCACATAAAGAGTGTAGTAACATAATACTCTTCGTATTTATTGTTCGCTTTTTATGTTACAGCTTCCAAAGATGGTAAGCTTAAAAGATTTTCAAAATATTTTCAAAATCTTAAACAATTGTATGTATCTTTGTTTATGAAAATATGAAAGGGTAGAGCCAGACTGAAAAATTAAATGCCATAGCCGGGATTTGAACCAAGGATCTTCTGCTGCTCTAACCATTGAGCTACTCTGGACGGAGACCAGAAGATCCGTGGTTCAAATCCCGGTTATGACATTGAATTTTTCAGTCTGGCTTTACCCTTTCATAGTGCGTCCTACACACGGCTAGTGTGAAAGAACAATTGATTTCCATAAATTGTACCTAATAGTTGTCCGAACTATAAAGCCCGGGCTTTAAAGTATAGTAAGTCGTCATTAACGTAGTTGTCTGATGTGTTTATGAGAACTCCTAGTGGATTACTGGGAAAAACACAAGTCAGTTGGAGAATTTAATGTCATGTTGGCACGTTGGCCATAGTAGCTCAATGGTTTAGAGTGGCTGGACGGAGACCAGAAGATCCGTGGTTCAAATCCCGGCTATGGAATTGAATTTTTCAGTCTGGCTCTACCCTTTCATAGTGCGTCCTACACACGGCTAGTGTGAAAGAACAATTAATTTCTATGAAAATATGGTCTCCAATAACTTTGATTAAAATGACACACATATTCATAGTCAACCAAATTGATAACTTCTGAGATATAGATATTTATAATAAGCCTTAATTTTTCAGTCCCTTTTATCCGCTTAGGCAAGATAACATTAAGATCTGCAGCAGCAGAAGCTAAAACCACTAAATTGAATAATTAGTAATAGGTTCTGGGCGGGTGTCAACATTTTTATAATTGTAAGCTATATCGAAGTGCCTATTAACGCTGTTTTGTCTGTCCGTACAACTATACAGCTTATTAAGTGTAGACTTTGTAACAAATAACGTATTTCTAGCACTGTTTTCGAAGTATTTATTCTTCATATACACTTTCGTGTTCATAACTTATGACTGAATTCGTTTGTCGGAATGGAGCATGCCGTAGAATGTTATCCTTACCCTATTTATAACCTACTCATAATGAAAACATGTTTGTGATATACACAACTAAGATTTGTTTTCCGACGGAATACAACAAGGCTGTATGAAATCATTTCTAACCTAAAATGTGTCTGGTTCATGTAATGTATAGAACAATCATTTGTGGATATAAATTTCAGAGTATTCGAAATATGTTTAATGCATAAACTTGTGTAAACATTGCATATCAATTTTTTTAAACTGCGCTAAGGTAGGAATCTTTAAAATATATGCTAATAAATTGATAAAATTAGATGTTCTTCCACACTTCTTGATTGTAAGAAAAATCCACTTTTGGGAGTGCAGGCTTCGCTTGAATGACCAGAATAACCAGAAAAATCCTCAACAAGAAACTTGGTCATGTGTAATATACAATTTTATAACGATAGAATCAGATTGAAAATCCAATCTCATAGCCGGGATTTGAAGCACAGATCTTCCAGTCTCCGCCCGGTTGATCTAGCCCCTGAGCTACCACGCCACCGTGTCACATGACATTAAATTCTACAGATGACTCATATTTTTCCCGTAAACTGTAAGGTTATTGATATCCCCATGGTAGCTTAAGGGATTAGAGTAACCGGAAGGACATTAACAAGAGAACTATCACTGTACTCACACCGCTACGCACCAGCTAATGCCTGCTGTATATAAACCATGTGTACCAAAAATCTGCTGCGGAGAAGAACCGCAATGCTCAAAACTAAAGCTCCGTTCAGCTCCGTTCCGAGATGTGGGGGACGGCGCTCTACTTATGCCACGTGTAGACCGGTGCTCGTCATAGGTAAACAGTCCCTCCCGTACAATGCTGTAGTGTTATACATGTTCATACGTATCGGATACTTCCAGCTAATTTTGGCACGTAGGCCCCTTCTAGAACAGAGATGATATGATCAATCTCTGAAGTGAATACAGGTGTAGCAGAGTGCTAGTTCCCTTGTGAGGTTCAAAATGCCGGCCATGCCTTCCGATTTAATTTTCAGGCTGTTTCTACCTTTCCAAAGCATTGAGAGCTAAAAATTAGACAAGTACGCCAGTGTACTAAACACTGATGAAAATGCCAGAATAGACCTATTCAGCATCTATGAGAGAATTACTCTGTCGCTACATCCATCAGTAGTTTGCTGCAACACTTCACCTGTGCCGTGGACATCCACATGTTAATGTTGGAATGTGTGGAAAGAGGGAAGCGAGATAAAAGCAGCTGGGCTGCGATGAGCATTCCCTCTCTGTCTCCACTAGGTGAAACAGCGTATTGTCCTCTCTATGCTTCAATGAAAGAAAAAAATATACACCTTATGTGGCGCGCATCGCATGCCTCCCAAACACCAAAGGAATTTTACTGCTTTGTCCCGAAAACAAAAGAAACTCAAATGTATGGGGACTCCACGGTGTTTTAGAATCGAGAAGCCTAATGAAAAACAAAACAAAAGACTGCCGTAAAACCAACGTGTGCCATGCCGGCCACTATGTGTAAAGTCAAAATACGGTTTTTTGGTTGGCGTTCTGGGAATGTTATCACAGCATTATGTTCATTTAGCTTTCGGATAAAATAATAGATAATCCCTTCCACCACGGTTTTCCCATACACATGCCTATATACAGAATTTGTTTTCAAAATTAAAAACTACACATTAAAAAGGACCACAGCATCTGAATTATGTGCTAAATCAGAAAGTTGTAGTATTATTAATGAATATATTCACTAATGTCACGGTTATTTAATATTTTTCAAATATTTAAGAATTTGTTCTGAATTGTTCTGGAAAAAGTAATTTGTACACAGTAGGAAATGTGAAACTGGGTAGGCCACGGAATGATACAATGCAACATAATATTGTTGCAATTGATAATTACAATAATGCAATTACGTAGTGTGGTGACGTGGACTAATAAAAGTAATTTAGTCGTTCTAGAAACATCGTGTGCAGAGAACCCAGAATTATCAGATAGCTTAGCGTCACTTGGCAAACGACTGTCCTGATAGTAAGACGTGTTTTTATGTATTTCTGCGATTGTGAAGAAAAACCTTTAGTTGTAATTGCATTTGTTGGTGGCGCGTGCCAGAAACTTAAATTTCATCGATGCAACAATAATCTATGAAAGGACAGAATCTACGTCATTTAAAATTGTAGCAGAATTTATTAATGGTTCCGTGAAACAAATCCCACAATATTTAAAGGAGAAGAATTGCTATTCTCCAACCATTGCAGTATAAAATACTCTCACTTGGACACTACGACCACAGATAAGACTGACTGCTCCAGAGCGCCGAGTATCTACAAGAATTCTACCAGATCGCAACCAAAGTTAAGAATCTATAAATCATCTTCATCCATTCCCATTTGCAAGTCCCACTGCAAAATGACTGCCACAACGAGAGGCTTCCAGAACGGCGATTTCAAACACTGGTGCACTAATCTTTAGATTCTGCAACAAATAAATGTAAGTAGGTGTTGTAGGTAATTCTGCTGAACAATGAGATTATTTATTTATAATATCCTTTAAAGCTAATGCAATTAAAACTTTAAAGTACAATATAAGCCGTTACAGGATTGGGATTGTGAAATAATATATCAAAAAAGAATTAATTCGTTACTTTCAATCACATTACCAATTTTTAAGGAGTCATGTGCATTTCGTAGACAGTGACCGGAATCCGATGTTCTAATCAACCACGTCACATAAGCCGTTGTAAACAGTGACGAGGCGTGACTTTCAAAGCGAGAGAAGCTCCTAGTCATAATTTTCATTCAAATAAGAGAGAATAACGAATGTTATATATGCGCAGCCTTCTAAGATAGCAACCATTGCCAACAAAACAACTTTCGCCAACTATGACACCCACATAATCACGGAACTGTATCGGCCCGCCTCGGTAGCGTAGATGGTAGTGTGTCTGCCTCACGTTCAAGAGGTCCCGAGTTCGAATCTCGATTAGGGTGAAGGCCTGGATAAGGGTTTTCCGGGGTTTTCCCTTATCCTGAAAGAGGAATGTCGGGTAACTCTAAGCTCCATGGACCCCGGACGCATTGAGCATCATTTCACCCATTTCATTAATCTTCTGATATAACTAAATGTTGGAGGACGTAAATTACAAAAAACGGAACTGTATCATATATCTGTTCATTAGACTGGCGCATAATGCCCGATTTCACCAACAGATGTTAAGACTTAACATCAGTTCAGCAATAGTATTTCACCAACAAGTGCTAGCTTAACACTCGTGTTAAGTCTCTTGTTAAACTAACAAGCCAAAATTCTGTTGTTAAGTCTTTAACAACTGTAAATAGTCAAGATGGCGGGTATGAACTCATCTATTGAATTCGATTTTCTATATTTAAGACCGTCTAAATGGCATTCGTAATAGAGTACGGCTTATGATAAGAAATTATTTTGAGGAGCTATTAGAAGAAAATTTTCTACAGAGGTATAGACTGTCGAAACAAGTTGCTATGAAGGTTACTGCGGAAGTTCAAGAGAAGTTGGAACATGCATCGAACGGAAAATTTCGATCTCGCCTTTGCTTCAGGTATTAATAACTTTGCGATTTTATAATTCACTGAATTATGTGGATAAATACATTGTCCACCTCCCGTCTTGAAACGAAAGTCACTTGTTTTTTTCGCTGCTCGTTTTAAATTTACGTAATACTGAGAACATGCATCGAAAGGAATATGCCGAACTCGTCTTTGCTTCAACTATTAATAACTTTGCGATTTTATAATTCACTGAATTGTGTGGATAATACACTGTCCATCGTCCGTCTTGAAACGTTCCAGTCACCTATCCTTCTTTGCACCTCGTTTTAAATATACAGAATGCTGAAGAAGTTTGTGTGGTGCTTGTGTTATTGACACATGCATCTGAATTAAATTTCCAATATTTTCCACACGGCATTTTTCTCTTTTACATTCACCGAATCCATCCTCTTATTTTCCACGATATCCTTACACTTCCTCACCATTTCAATTAACAACTCCGTCGATGAGAAATCTGTCTCACGGCTTTTGTTTATGATTTTCTTCATCCGCCCTTTTTTCTGCTGTGTGCAGACGAAAATGAAAAGAAAAGCGCATCGCAGTACGTCCAGAAAATATTACGACTCATCTATAGCCTTCTATAACTGTAATATTCAGAAGTTTCTTGGCGTTAACACGTGTTTGTTGACATTTTCAGAAAACAGGTTGGTGAAATGCAAGAAATTTAACAGTAGTGTTAGCGTGGTGACAATTGTTACGTCATGTTTGTTAACGTCGATTTTGACATCTGTTTGTGAAATCGGGGCTGTGTTTTAACATCTTTTCTTTGCAAGCCGATATCATTATTAATACTTTTGCGTCTTGTCACTTTAAATTATATTTCTCTCTTCCTGATAACTCAAGAATTAAAGCAACTCTTCGGTACTCTTTCTGCTTTACAGCCTAGATCCTTATTGCATTCCAGGATTGCTCACACTACAAGCAGACTTATTTCTGTTTTCCCTCTTCACTCAGACGTTTGAATTCTTCCAATAGCCGAATCACACCGCGTGAACTGCTAATCACACAAGGAGAACGTATGTAATTCACGTACATTGCCAATAACTTGAAACTTCACAAAAATGTCATATTTGTCACCACTAAATACCAATCTAGGTAGAATAATATTAATAATGCTATTGAAACAGACGTAGGAGTTGTATTTAAAATAACCACATAAAACAAGAAAGTAACCTTAAATTTGCACGCTACAGAGTCTTCATGTGACAAAATCTGTCAGTGTTTCCTAATTAACGAAGAGTCGTGATTGCTTCCGGAAACATACGAAGCACGATGTTCAAAGTTATGAATGCGTGAATACAGAAATCCTCAGTATTGAATGAGTTCACGGTACTAGCAACTCGTGCATTAAGCAGCAGCTGTCCAAATTTTCCACAGCACTGCAAATGTTTGCGAATCAATTTTGAAAATGTATCCAGAGCAAATAAAATATTGTTTGGCATGCACTTTGTGTTCTTTTTCTCCCGAAATTATTGGTAAAGATGCACTTCCAGCGCCTCATTGCACGTATGATTTTAATAATATACGTTTTATATTATGTTAGCAGCATTTTAATAAAGCATTGTACAAATCTGGCTGGGGTGGGGGACCTTAGGTGAACCTGTTCCCTACCACCACAGCAGATAACTCGTAAATTTAATACAAATCTAATTTTAACAATAACGCTGCCCCCTTTTCATTCTATTATGACTGTCCCTTTCTAACAGGAAATTTATCTGTACAGCATTCATTCCAAGTGAGCCGACCACCTTGTCGGGCATGACGCAAACAATAGGCTTGGGTATTAAGGAGACCCCCCAGTAAGTCCCATATTCACCATTATTGTGCCAACTGTCCGTGAGACCGCATGGCAAGGTGCGAAGTAGATAATACATCACCAATAAAAGATTGTATTGTCATACATTTTGGTAACAAAAAATTAATAATTTATTTTATGCGTATTCCAGAATATAATTTAGGACAGGCGCAAGCCAATATACCAAAGCTTTCTTTGAGAAAACGCTTCTGTCGAAACGTGCTCGCACATGCGCTGTTGATAACTGGTGCACACCCACTAAGAACTCTTAACACATCAAATGGCTCCATGCAGAAAGAACTTTGGTCACAAATAGGTACTCTTTAGTCTTATAATGGAAATAGATATAAACACATGACGTCAGTAACTAGCCCACAATACAGGATAACCAAAACATACCATAATACAGTAACGGATAGTGAAAACAACAAAGGTTGCAGCTTACTTTTAATTCTCTATGGTCAGTAAGGGAATATGCACGGCTGGGTCTGCAACTGTCTTTAGCTTTCATTACAAACTAATCCAGGAAAATCCAACTGTCCACCTGAATAACATTGTTAAACTGCAGACTGTATTGGCGTTATATGTGCACTTAAATAACGGGAAAATGTCAAGGAAGAAAACAGGTGGGCCTAGGCCAGAATTACGGACACAAAAAATTGAGTGTACTAAATATAAAAAAGATAAATAAAACAATAACATAGATGGGATATGAACCACTTATCTCCAGTTGCTTTATGAGCTACTTTGGCAACATGCCAGTACGACATTAAAATTCTCCGATTAGCATTTTCTCGGTAAACCACTAGATCTATACGTAAAACGGCCTTAAACTGCAAATTACAGGGCTGTAATTTTTCAGTGTGACTCTACCTTTCAAACCTTGTCCTACTTACTAGCTAGTTTTTGAAAGATCAATAACTTAGTTACTAAATATGCTTTTCATAGTACAGTGCTCCATCTTTCTTTAATAAGGAACATTAAATAAAGTTTTAAATTCTGTAAATAATGATCCTAATTTGTCGTCTTTTAAACCCTCCAGCTTTCCTAGATTACTGCTAGAAATTGGACTTAAGGTTCCTGAGAGAAATCATATGACTATAGAAAGAACATCTTGCTAGTTTTATTTTCATTCTGTAACCATATAATTTCAATTTAGCACCTATTTCACTGTTTATATTGTAAAGGACTAACCAAGGATGGTAATGGCCAGACCTAGCACGGGGAAATAACTCAAGGTAGATTTCACATGGTTTTCTGTATAAAAGGCTCAATCGCATTACAAAAATACCAAAAATACAATTTAGACAAGAAAATGTTTACTACAATAATGGAAAATCACAAGTGGCCTCATGGACTCATGGCCTCATGCCCTTATAATCTGCGGACCAACGTCCGTCCTAGTCGAGAGTTGCTACATAAGAGGCAGAGCAAGCCTTGTACAAGGAAGAGGTCACGTGACATGGCGTCACACACAACTAGTCAAAAGATGATCCAACATATTTTAATTAAACAGTTACTTGTGACAATATATATTATTGCTAGTGTTAGTAGTAGTAGTAGTAGTAGTAGTAGTAGTAGTAGCAGTATTATTAGTAGTAATAGTAGTAGCAGCAGTAGTAGTATTAGTAATATTCGAATAGTACACGTGCCATTAGATAATAAATAGAAGGCATGACTCCATTTGGCATTAGTTTATGCTTATTCCTCACAGGTGATACGAAAACGAATCTAAAAATTAGAAAAAGAAAATTCCATCTTAATATCTTCTTGGTAACAATACCATTTTCACCTCGTATCTTCAATAATTATCTGTTATGAATTAGCAAATGTTTAACTTTTCCAACTTAGTATAAAGAAAATGCTATTTTTAAAATGTATTCTATCCCATATCTATATGAAAATGCATCTCGACTGCAAGAATCCCTTTAGCACGATTCCATTCAATAAGAGCTACATCCACAAGCAACAGATTCAGAACGAAATACAATTTATAAACATTTGTTATGAACTTGTACTAAAATGATCAGGAATGTGCCAGCTGTTTTACCTAATTAAAGAAAACTGATTTTCTCTAACGTTTCATCTAGGCCAACTCCCCTAAATGTTAGGTCCCTAAGTTGCAGAAAAATATTTCGTGTTGATTAGTTTAAGAGCATGTATCAAAATAATTTGTAATGACTAGAAGACCAAGGAATGTAAAGCTTTCTTGTTGTACTGAACAATAAATACCACCTGTAAAAATACTTTGAATATTGTACATTTGTAGTTTTCAGCTTAGTAACGGCAAGTAGGCAACGGATTACGCGCACGTGACAGCCGTAACAAAAATTTCGAGCAGACTGTACAATAGGGTATGCACTGTCATGGTTTCCACCCACTCGCTGCCACATGATTTCAGAAAGAAATCCTTCCCATATGAGCAAAACCACTGTTTAAAATCAATTTATGGATTCAAACGCAGGAACGTGGAATTTTGAATGCTGGTAATCAAAACATAGGGGAGTGAAGCGATATGCACTGATGTGATTTCATATCCGGTGGGGAGGTTGGAGAGGTAGGCAGTACTGGAAGTTTCTGTACAGATTTAAATCAGTGCTTCCTGACAAGGAGGTACTTGTAATGTATTGCTGCAGATAGATTTCAAGTAGTTTATCTTTGTATGCAATCGTCCACAAAAAAATTAGTACAATGGAATATGTTATCCTAATGGCTAAAAAATAGTCACAAACCTCAGTCTAGCACAGTTCTTTGCCTTATGTATGACTATTTGTCATTATATTAGTATATTTATACCCGAGAGATGGGGATTTTTATATTTCTTCCTAACTTCTTATAAGAGTTATAAACAAAAATTATAATAGTCATTACATTAAGTAAGATTTTTGTTTTATATCACGAGAATGTATCAAGATAATTGTTACTTGTAAGATGGAAAGAATAAGCTGCTTAGGATACAGTTTCGGTAGTCAATGTATAACATCTTAAAAGAATATCCCAAACACATTATGACGTAATGAGGTTGCAAACCCAGCAACACTGAACTCAGCTACGCCATGCATCTAAAGAAGCTTTCGTGAAATATATACAAATGGAAAGTTATTACATAGAATAGTGTAAAATGTGAAGAATGTCTTCAGCTACAAAGAAGGCCTAAATACGTCGTTGTTTGGTATTTACATGTCAGCAAGGTGCTTTGATTCTCTATATTACATCAACATCACTTGCAATGCGTATTTAAGTTTATCAGCTGATCAAAAATACTGTCGCGAACCCATTATCTACGATAGCGCGGCTTGTGTACACAAAGAGCCGGCAAATAAAGATAGCACAGATTAAGTTACGCTTCTGGAAGGTTCGGATTTCGTCATTCGATGCCTTGTTTACTCCAGAAACATCTAGTGATTGTACAGAACAGTCTCGAATTATAAATGAGGTATTTAAGGAAGCGACGAATCGCAAACAGGGCAGTTGTGAACAGTCGTAAACAGAAAGGAGTACACAGCTGTAGAGTGTTGTAACGAGAGCTGGTGTTGTAAAATGATGAAATCAGAACGCTGTTTGGTCATCGACCTTGGTAGACTGTGTGTATGTGACGTAATGTTGTTACGTGAGAATTGATCAGAGTGTATTTCTACGGAAATATAGAACATTTGGAATATCTGCAACTCGGAATTTTAATTCTACGAACCCATAAAGTCACAAAATCAATATATTGCGAGTTTGTTACAAAATAGGCATATTAGAAGAACAAAATGTATATTGTACAGATTGCCGTAAAGCGAAAATCGGTCTACTTGGGAAGAATTTCTTTAGGTAACGACACTTATAGAAGAATAATTCATTTAATATTGATCAGCACATTTAAATAAACTATAGTCCTAATTTGGTGGTTTTACAAAAAATCTAGGAAGTCTGCGTAATTCTGCATGTAATACACGCAGTTAATAAAGAAGAAATATGGAATGTCTAGATGGTCATACATGGCGTTGAAGTACTTTAAGTAGTAAATTGCAAAATTTTATGAAGAATTACAACATACAATTGATATACTGTACGGAACATACGCTAATACACACGTTACGTAATTCTTATAAGGTTTAACAAGCATAAACGATACTCGTGTGTGGAAGAAGTTACCTAGAAAGATAGGCGTTTAGTCTGAACATGAGAGACTTCCAAGTCTTAGCAAGACATGGTGGTCTGTATGATAGGTGTCCAACCAAAACCACTTTTGCAGTGTGTTTTGTATGCTCAGTATCAAAGGTGTGTAAAACTTGCATTTATCGCTAGCGTAAAGCAACATGAGTTTGTCAACAGTATGTGTTCCGACTCCCTTCTACGAATATAAACAAAACATTGAGTGAAGTGAATGGACATTAGTAGATCTACGCAGAAAGATAATTATATTTTATTGCTTGTTTTATTTTAAGATTTTGTCTATGACACTGCGAGGCACATTACTCTCTTGTGATATGATTAATGTTGCTTCCGTATTATGTACTAATGTTATAATTAAATGCCGTGCTTGCAAAGCAACTTATTACTACACGTGTAGCTAATTTGCTACATGGCAAAGCAAGAAGACGTATCGGAAAAAATTCGCAACACACCGATGCTAACTTCAGTTTATCGCACATACATGGCGAGTCCAATGTATGTATAGTCTGTTCAGATATAATCATGTCTTCTGGTCAGAAATGTGTCATACATCGACAGGAGCGAGAAAAAATACAGATACACGCAACTTCCGATCGCTCTATTTGTGTTTCGTTATTTACTGTACATCAACTTACTAATATTTCACTTCTCTAATCGACCAGATAAGACCCGATAAGAGACGATCACAGTGCTGGTCATCTGAAGGCGAATACGCCTCAACGCTCTGTCGAGTAATATGTCCTTGCACTTTGGTATTGCTGACACATTCGCATCAAAAACTAACCAAAATGACGTCTTAACACTTTGAAATCAACATGTGATATATGTGAAATCATTAGAAGTATTAAAGGTGACCTTTGAACATTCAAATCACAATGAAAATACGGGTCTAATTACCATTCGACAGGGTTTGGCATGATGGTTTGCTCCTCAAGCTCTACCGTATCGGTCTTCCTAATTACTTATCACATTTAATCCACAGTTTCCTCTCAGTACGCATTGGTAGAATGCTTTCATCCCCACGTAATATTACCGCAGGTGTCCCACAGGGTTCTATCTTGGCCCCGATTCTATTTAATATATACATTTCTGATATTCCTGACTTAGCTCCGACTTCTTTAGCTCTTTACGCTGATGACACAGCACTATATTACTCTCATGTTAATCTCCAGCACGCACAAGTAGTACAGCTATCTTTAAATTGCCTAACTCATTGGTTCAGCACTTGGCGGATCTCTCTGAACCCTCAGAAAACCGAGGCTAAAATCTTCACTCTTCACCGATATACTCCGCTTCCTCCATTGTGTCTCTACAGGAACAATGTCCCTTGGCTCCCCACTACAACTCCCATTAAATACCTTGGAGTGTTTTGGACTCTCAACTGACCTGGCGTGCTCACATCGATCGTCTTATATCACTGGCCTCCAGGCGGCTTTCAAAACTCTCACCTCTGTTACATCGCCGTTCCAGCCTCGGCCTACAGTCTTCATTGTTACTCTAAAAATCACTCGTTCTTCAGCTGATTACTTATGTCTGCCAAGTGTGGGCGGCTGCACACACATGTCATCTGCGTCGTCTTCAAGTTATACAGAATCGCTTTATGCGCAGCACTACCAATGCTCCGTAGTTCATCCGTAATCAGCAGTTCCATCACGAACTAGAACTCTTACCTGTTCAAGACTGCATTCGCAGGATCACCCGCCTTTTCTTTTCCACACTGCAAGAAGTTCCAGGAGCTGTGGATTATAAAATCGGCGTCCACACGCGCCAGCCCTCACGCTTAAAGAGGAGACTACCATAGGACCTGCTTCTGAGTGGTACATCTGATTGCAGTGATTCTAGTGCTTGATGTCTGTCTTACATCTCCAATATTGACTTAATTCCTGAGAGTGTATTATAGGAGTTCTAACTTAACGTAGTTAGGGGGCGCCTGTTAGCCTACCCCTGAGTGTCATTGTTCTGTTACCTTCTTTTCACTCTGATGTGTAAAGCATTGTACTGCTGATCGATCAGTAAATAATTATAAAAAGGTCTAATTACCTTAGAACATCATCATTATCATCATCATCATCATTATTTTATAATTACTATTACTATTATTATATGGCACTGATGTGGCCCTGGCAAGGAAAAGAATGTCATAACCATTGTCATCCTTATTAATATTACAACTGAATTAGCATGAACATAGGACAGTTAATCATTGTTACGCTCCACCCATCAGTTGGAATAATGTAAACAACTTAGCAATAACATGAAAATAAGTGTGCAAAAAGCTACTACTTTTGCCAAATTGACATTTACGCCTCGGCATTCCCGATTCTTTGCCATCGTCTGCCAGAGCCATTAGACGCTGAGTCATCGTCAGGAGGCCTTGGTAATCAGTACGCGATGTTAAAAGCTTTCTAAGAAAACAAAACAATAACAGTAGAATGTTCTGTTATATGACTTAATTAATGCTCTTGGCTGTATACAATGGACCTACTTTTAAAGCATACAGCAAAAGTAAACAGGCGTCCCTAGTAATTTAACCTTTTTTTTTTCTACTTTGAAATTAGAAACCTGTTATTTCCGTGGCGTTCACCATGTTCTTTCTCCGGTTGTAAATTACCGTGTATACGTAACATACCATTTACTTCTTGTTAACTACACAAATTAACCTCCTTTATTCCTAGCTTTATTACACATTTTCTTTTCACTCCATTTCTCTCCATCTGATTCTACAAAAATTTATTGTTTGTCTATAAAACATTTGTTTTCGTAACTTTTTGCCTGTCTTAAAAATGCACAAGCAAATGGATCTTCAGGTATGTTGTTATTAACGTAGTGGCTATCTTAATGCTTTCATTAGCTATGTGATTAAAACAAGAAATGTCATCTATAATTATATACGAATGAGCAGCTACGCAGTAAATTTATCCTTCAACACTTTCTACCACAGCAGGCAGTAACAGTGCCCTTTTTAGTTGAAGATTTCAGACTTAAATAATTACCCACATCTGCTGTTTGGTTCACCAATCCAATATAACATCAAGAGTTTCAATCAACCACAGCTGCTTCTCACTACAGTTTTACTGTTTTTGTTTTATCACTTACTTCATGTCACATATTGAATTATTATTGGATTTTTAATTAACAGCACAGAAGCACCAGTAAGCTTTTTGTTCACTTAAACACAGGTGTATACTATCGTGCTTCATTTGTCTTCAATAATACAACATAGAAGGGTACAACAAATAGAATATGAAATATTTGTTTTTGAAAAAGGCAGAATTAATTTACTTGCAATAATGCAATGGAAGAAGTCAAGACAGACAATTCAGATACCAAATTTCTGTTCCCTTTTTTTTACTTTTGCGTGTTTTAACTTCATTTTTATTCTCTAGTTAGGTTAACTCATAGAATATCTACTATTATAAAAATCTTTATCTTGAAAATCCTCTGGTTGTGTAATTCCTGACAGAACTGTTTCGGAGTCGGAGAGAACAAAAACGGGAAGAATAGAGGTGATCTGTTACCTGAACTTTGTGGTCTCATTGGTACATCAAGCATTTAAGGTGAAATAAACAGTACACATACACATGATACTAGAAGTTAAAACATTGGAGACATTAAGAAGCATTGAGTATCCATTTATCATTACCGGGTACCCCAAAAGTGTGACAGGTTGGGGACTTGGTTCACAGACATGTAGGAGATCCTTTGTGGCATTACCTCTTTGGAGAGCGGGGAGTTAGCTATGAGACAGAGGGCACCCGAATAGGGAGATCTTTTTTTTTTTCATTTTTGTAATTTACGTCCTCCAACATTTAGTCATATCGCACGATGAATGAAATGGGTGAAATGATGCTCACTGCGTCCGGGGTCCATGGAGCTTAGAGTTACCCGACATTCGTCTTGAAGGATAAGGGAAAACCTCGGAAAATACCTTATCCAGGTAACTCACCGAAGCAGACATGCTACCATCTACGCTACCGAGGCGGGCGAATGTGTGTGTGTGTGTGTAGTGTTTAACGCCCGCTTTTACTACATACGGCACCGCAGGCGATGATACTGGTGATACATGAGATGAAGATGGAGCAACGGTGGAATGAGATGGCGGGGGGAACCGGAGATCCGGAGAAAACCCGCCCCAGCGCCGTGTTGTCTACCACAAATCTCACTTTGCGGTCGCCTGGGAGCGAACCCGGGCCGCCTTGATGAGAACCAAGGGGTCTAACCACTGAGCCACGGCGCGGCCACGGCGGGCGAATAGGGAGACATGAAGAGCAGGGGGCAGGATCGCCACAATTCTAGATTTACACTCCCAGATGTCATTTAACACAACACTGCAAACTTACACTTCCCTTGAGAGACTCGGGACTCGAACGCCCCCGTTCCTGAGGTCAGAAAATTACATAGAGCATGTTTTCCCCTGCCATGCAACGCCGAGACTGCCAATGACACTTTCAGACAAGCAGCATGGACAAGTGAAACCGAGGGGCCAAAATTCAGGGGCTGTAATCTCCCCTGCAGTAACCTACTACTTGAGAAAACTCCCTAATGTCTGCCGCGACGATCCAAACCAAGACTTCCTGAATACAAGTCATACGAGCTACCGCCTGTGCCAACTCGCAGGGGATGTCCTACAAAATGTGGTTATCCTATCCATTTTTAATTAAGATAAATAGGTTCCAATTATTCTTCCACGGTTAACTGCAAAATAATCACTTGTTTACACCACAAAAAAATTTCCCAGGTTTCTAAAATAGTTATTATTATGAGAAAAAAAAAGTTATTTACAAAAGTCTGTATCTATTAATAATATCTTTACTCCTTCAGCGTGTTTGGGATTGCTTCAAGGACTACTGGTTACATAAAACGAAATAAAAATGAAGGAAAACTGGCTCTTCATAAATAGTGCACTTTGTTTATCTACAAATAACTCGAATGTAAACCACCATTTTAAAGAGGAAAGATGTATACCAAAAAGCATATGCCTCCTGTCCGATTGCTGTATTGACATTTTGGGGCAGAAGGTAATCACAGAGATTTCTTCGAATTTTCATTAAGCTTACACGACTTCCAAGTATGTATCCGCTATATTGAATTTAGTTAGTATGTAATCGTGCTTCTACTACTATCAAGTCGGCAAGGAAAGCAACCCGTGGATTACAAAATATCATAGGTACACTGCTGTTAATGGGAAGGTTTGCTCGGCAGTTGTTTTGGTCGTGGTTACAGAGCTGCAAACAGGTTATTCTTTCAAATAAGGCTTGATGAGCTGCAGCATAACAAATGCAGACATCTGTTTCGGGCATGCGCGATTGTTCAAAAACCTAACCTTAGCAATAACAGCTAGCAAGCGGTCACAGTGCCGTTAAACAGTCATTATAAAAACAAAGACCAGTCTGCAGCAGCTGACTGTGTTGACCTTATCGAGACCGCCCTTCTTTTGTATTTCAGTTCAGCCCATAAAGAGACAACAGTCCATTACAGCAATTTTCAGCACCTTCAGTTATAAACAAAACTCTTTTCAGAAGTTTCCGAGTTAGCATTCAGCACAGAAATATGGTTATGGCAGAGTAAACTAGAACCTGCACTAAAAAGCAACGCGCAAAATTCCTGCTCTTGTTTTTTGATGTCTGCTGCTGACAGACTACGCTGTTGGGAAAGTGTGGAGAACCATGACACATACTTGTAGAGAGTTCACAGAAAGTTGTAGCCACGACAAACGGAATAAACTGAAAATTAAAAGCGATTTTTTTTTTTATTTCGGAATACAACAAAATAGCTAAGATTGCAACATTTTAATGCAGTATTGCGGAGGTAACGTTTCACGATAGTTATTTTTTTAATCTTTATTTCAATTGCTCAGCACAGCTGGTGCTATACAAATTGTGGAGCTATATACATAATAAAATTAAAGTATACAGGGAAAGAGGATACTCATATTAGAGCCCTCAAGAAAACTGGTCTGATTAGTGTGAGTATAAATTTAATAACTTTTTCATTACAGAATAAATAAACATTATAGAAATAAAATGTCCTGTGGCAAGCATGCCTTCAGTCTTGGTGCAGCATCAAGGCGATGTCCCAGTTGGAAGAATAAAGCACCTGAAAAATAAGGAACGTGAGCAAAGAATCTGCTTGTCGTTGTAGAGATGTACTCATTAATGCTCTATGTCCAATTCTCTATGCAGCTGCGCATTCCGGATGTACCACGGGGCGTTCACAGACTCACGATAGGTTTGATTTAGAACGAAATATTTTGTTTCAACAGAACAAGCAAAATTCATTAAACTTGTATATTTTATTTCCTTTTTTTTTCTATTTTTTTAATTTCTCTGTTACCTGTAGAAAGTAGACGAAGTATTGTATTTCACCTAAAATTCTATACTAATATTTCACCATAAATACATGTTTTGAGGTCTCCTGAACCTAAAAACAAACATTTTCTTTTTAAAAAATGTGCATATGTGTATGATTTACTTATACTGTTCACAGCACAACTAAAAAAAAATAGTCGCTTTAATACCATATTTGGTAGTTAAATTCATAACTTTCCAAGCTAACTATACGAAGATTTTCAAGGAAATCTCCCCACCCTATAAAAACGACAAAATTGTGATTTTCCGAAAAAGGCTTTGAAGAATTTGATTACGATACCATATGTTATAGATATTTCCATAATAAATGAAATTTACATCTTGAATTTTCTGAGAATGTCGTCAGGACTCCTCTTCAATCTGCATAATTTTGGATAATGGATTGAATATTCCTACAATAATGTAAATCTCGTTAAAACAGACAATTTATTTGTGATAGTTTTTATTTGCAGTAAACCATTTTTTTTTTTTTTTTTTTTTTTTTTTTTTTGTAATTTACGTCCTCCAACTTTTAAGTCATATCGGACGATGAATGAAATGGGTGAGGTGATGCACAAATGAGCAAAAATGATTCCAGGGTCCATGGAGCTTAGAGTTACCCGACATTCGTCTATCAGGATAATAAAAAGCCCCGGAAAAACCTTATCCAGGTAACTCACCCTAACTGGGATTCGAACTCGGGACCTCTTGAACGTAAGGCAGATACGCTACTATCTACAGTACCGTGGCGAACACTAAACCATTTCGTCTATCATCCTTCTTATTTGTAAGAATTTTCCAGTGTATATATACACACACTTTTCCCAACTGGAAAGTCGTTATTCATTTTTTATACCATGGCAGTGCAAAGAGAACAGAACTTTCAAAGTCGTCACCAGCTATGAAAGATTTGACTGTATGCATTCTCATATTCTCCTTGGACCAATAAGAGAATTAGGAATAAGTTAACGTTTGCTAACGTTTACCTGGATTAGAATGAAGCAGAGAGAGAATAAAGGTCTGCAAGAACAGCTTCTACAATAATACAGAACGTCATGTGAGTAGAGCGCTTCGACTTTTTAAACCTAAAACATTGAATATATCGTTTAAATTTTCGAGCTTCTGCACATAACATTCATTCTAATTACAAGGTGACGACTAAAATCGGAAAAGTGCATATTCATTAGGTGATTCAGATATCCCGTTTACTCTCAGAACTCTGCCATTGACAGGCGATACGAGAAAAAGCAATAAAAAAGCTTATATTGTTAAAAATGAAATCATGTTTTATTTTCAGGTGAGCTTAGTTTTAATGTGTATAATGAACTGAAATATAAAACCATTTTATCACAACCAGGAACATCTAAAGTATCCTTATTAATATAAAGTTCCTTGTATTACTTTTTTACCCTAATTTCTTTTCAAATTTACACGCAATCACCGTCATTAATTAATAAGGATAGGACTTTAAATTAAAAATATACAATACCATTTATTTTCAAAACTAATCCGAAATTAAGGCGTTAAAATAACACGAACAAGATGAAAAATCAGTGCTAAAAGACAATTAACAAACAATTTAAAAAAATGTATTTCAGTTTTAGTGTATGCTATTGCTAAAGAAATTAAGTGCATAATACATTTGGCAATGCTATATAATGTGTAAAACAAAAGGACGAGTCCAAAGATATAAAAGTTAAACTTACAACTGAGATTTTATAAAGTAATAGCAGTTCCGAATTTGATTTACGGAAGCGAAGACTCCGGAGAAAAACATGCATTGCATAAACGGAAGGCAAATACAGCAGAAAATTGATCGTACGTTTTGAGGCAGTACGCTCCAAGTAGCTTGCAATAACAATACATTTGCATAAAGATCACGAAAAGTATATTTAGGGCAAACAAATGCATAAAAAATCTAGAAGAGATAGAATGGTTCTAAGAAATGCAGTGCAATGAGCGTGTTGCTTTTGTTATTGACATCCCGTTATGGGATATTTCCGGTTTCTATTGTAGTTCCAGATTCAGGGAACAAGATTACTTGAGCGTTTAACAACTAATACTAGAGGGCCATAAAATGAAAGTTAAATGCTTATTTATAACTATAAAGTCGACTTTAGGTATATAAATTTTAAGAATTTAACTACAGGAAATAAGAAACGCCCAGTGTCTAATTAAAGAAACGTTATAAGACACGTGTTATGACAGTGCAAGTTTTTTAGTGCCCGTTTTGAACAGAAAAACATTTTGGGGTTTAGTAAGAGATATAAATTACAGCTGGTTCTTTTTCGTTCGGTACGAATTCGTCAGCCACTTCAGACGAGGTGAGATGGATAAAAAATGGGCGAGAATCTTTAACTATCTCAAAACGGAGGTTCTAAATTTGGAATGTATAGCGTGGTACGTGCGCGTTAGACGGCAAAAATACATCCAAAACAGGGTAAATGAATAACAGTGGCCTAGTACTCTACCATATCTGAGAAGTATTTACGTTCACATATACCAGGTGGCACAACGCGTAATCAGATATCCCTTCGAGCGTTATCACAGTTGCACAACGCAGCGGGGAAATTCCAGTAATACGCAAGGAAGTATGTCAGCAGACTACATAGGCTAGTTTAACCCTGGGAACTGCCTCTTAAACTCCGGAGCAGAACCAAATTTGCTCATGCCGCTGACGTGCATTTAATTGGAACTGCCTCGTTTCGTTCTGGGGCACGAAGGGATATCTGCTTACGTGAAAGACGGGGCTGTTGGGCCACCTGGTAGAACAACAGAAACATTTTATCAGAGATCTGTACCCAATCCACCTCAGTTCAGTAATCAGTACGTACTTACTGTGTTACACTACTTTCTCCATCGTCTGTCATTTATTAATGAATATGCAAAGTACTTTTTAAAAAAGTTTACTTTTCTGCTTGTTTCATTTTAATTGAAATAAACTTAAAACAGCTATATATTATACATTTCATTACAGACAAAGGAGAACAGCGATAATCAGATGTTTAAGAACTCGACACTACATGCTGTCCTTAAAATTCCATACTCTTTCCAAGCAATCAAAGAAACAACGGAATATCGGACGGAATTTGTAATAATTGACAATTCGAACCTTTAACACTGAATATCTCGAATGAGCTTTCTCCACAAAAAGGTTATTTGAAAAATTGTTTTTATTTTAAAATTGTGTACCAGCTTTCATCTATCTGTTAATATATAACACTTGCACTAAACTTATTACGGATAAAAATAAATTTAAAAGTTCAAGATATTCATTAGTGCAATATATGGTATCGTAGTAACTGTTGATACATTTCAAAAAAAAAAAAAAAAAAAAAAAAAAAAAAAAAAAAAAAAAAAGATAGAAAAGAATTTCCATCTAAGGTTGGTCGGGGTGGAGATATTATCTTGAAAATCCTTGTCTCATCTTTCAAAAATAAGGAGGGAACTTGGTCCTTATCTCAATTTTGTTTTCGTGTAATGCTGTTAACAGTCACGCGCAAAAATTCTTTTGTTAACATTTTCCTGTGAAACTAATTTTCTTTTTTGTGGAATAGAATACTTTCACTACTCGACAACTGACACCCATTTTTTAACTCTTTAGGATTAGAGTAGTGCTATTAGATACACCAGAAATGGTCAATGCATCATTATTTTAGTTAATTGATGGAAATTAATCATTTCTTCACGCTATCCGTATATAGGCTAAGGTTTTGGATAGAGTCAACATGAAAAATTAACTTGAGTAATATGAGTTAAATGATGAAGCCTGGGACTCAAGTACTTACTCAAGTAAGTCACCACAAACGGTGTATCGCGAATACGAGAGCTCCTAGTGGTCTACCGGGGAAATACACGAGTCAAATGGAGAATTTAATGTCGTGACGGCAAGTTGGCCATGTTAGCTCAATGGGTTAGAGCGACTGCACGGAAACCAGGAGATCCGTGGTTCAAATCCCGGCCATGGCATTGCAATTTTCATGTTGACTATCAATCAAAAACCTTAGCCTATATACGGCTACTGTTAAGAAATGATTAATTTCCATTAATTAACTAAAATAATAAGAGTTAAATGATGAAGCCTGGGACTCAAGTACTTACGGTAGTAAGTCGCCACAAACGGTATATCTCGAATGCGAGAGCTCCTAGTGGTCTACCGGGGAAATATACCAAATGGAGAGTTTAATGTCGTGACAGCAAGTTAGCCATGGTAGATCAATGGGTTAGAGCGACTAGATGGAAACCAGGAGATTCGTGGTTCAAATCCCGGCCATGGCATTGAATTTTTCATGTTGACTCTATCTATAAGATTGCATCATTACTTACAAAAAAGGAAAACCAAAAACTCATCATTCTCTCTAAAAAGAAAGTCACTATATCTGATCATTTCAAATGATCGAGTGATATTAAAGGCATGATGTATCGTATATATTAAAGGTTAATCCACCTTCCAATAAAAGATGTCAGATAAAGCATCATCGGATATTACCTAGTTAACATTCATGACCCAACGCTGCATTACATTCATACGTGCACAAACCTACAAAAAGTAACTCCGTAAACAAAAGATGTCAACAGAATTCCCTCCTTCAAAAAGCTTTCCTACCTCGTGGACGCGCCTTAAATTATCACAGTAGAACTGTCGTAAATCAGAACACCCACACTTTAATTTAAATACATCGGAAGGTTACAAATTAGTAACAGTTTCACTGATTACCTCGCAATGTGGAGTTATGATATAACTTTTAGACACGCAGACCTTCATGAAATTCAAAGCAGATGCGCCCATAAAATAGATGGGGCAACATCATTTTATGTAAATTTAGACATTCACATTTATTTTCGGTAATGTCGCATCTAGACAGCTGAATGTGACCCGCATCTTTCTCTCTCTCTCATTTACTCCAAACTACCCATATCATACATTATACCAAAGTATTCCTGGCTTTGCAGACTTCTTTTCATTAAAAAAAATCTGAGTAAACACCCTTCCCATGTTTCTTGGTGCAACAATCTAAGATTTTAATACTGGTTCAACAACTATGTTTTCGGGAGGAAAGACGATACAACTTCGGATTGCTGGTGGTCCAGTCATTTATCTATGATGCTGTTTAAAAAAGCTCCCATATTTTACAGTCGCACAACTTCTTTGCTCTGTGTAATTTATTTTTCTAACTATTACACAAACTGTACATGCTAAATGTTTTTCCCCTTACTTCCCAATGATTGGATAAACTGACGCTCAACTGTTTAAAAATCTGAAGTGATAAAAGTCGCATACTTAACTACTCTACCCAATGGAAATGCACAACGTTATCTTATATTTCACAGCATTAAAAGATTTTTCTGCGTCACTTATTCATAATGAATTTCTGGTCTAGAAATGATGTCAAATTAAGCAATAAATGCTTCGTTACACACAATTTAATCTCAAATATTTTTATCGGAAGAAGAGAAGGCACACAATTGATCACTGCATTTTGTGTTTAAGTTTCGATTTTAAAAATATATTTCAATTAGTATCTTGAAGTAAACAGTCACCATCAGTAATGAAAAGAACACAAGCACTCGTTAGCAGTGGCGCTATGAAACTCCATGCATTATAAAGAACAGCTGAAACACATTTCACTGTGTGCGATTCTCGGATTTGTTTGCAAAGTTAATGCAACATCTGTCACTTCCAAATCCGCTCCGTTACACAGAACTTTCAATCAAAGTTACATTCCCTTTTCAGCATACCCACTTACCAAGCGAAACACTGACAAGAGACTTCCAAATTTACTTCTCTGGTAACTTTCTCCTGTAAGAACATGTGACGGTAGCTTTATTTCATTTGAAATGGAGACGACGTGCAAGTTCCAATGCAATATTAGTGGAGAAATGCTTTATTATCATCATCTGATTTATCGACACCAAATTGGTTCTTTTTTTTACGTAAGGAGTTGAAAACAAGCATCTGGTATGATTTCTGAAAGTCGTAAGTTGTATATAGTATATCATAAAGTTGTATGATATATAATTCTTGCCTTCCCCGAAAGTCCAACATGCCCTTCGTTGACAAAGTAGAGTAATTTTATCTATAAAAAGTTAACCACTGGCGTGACAGCCCTAAGAGGGCAAAGGCCTACCAAACCGACTGCCGGCCTCACGCTCACTTACGCACGGCAGAGGTGGGCGATCATCCAACCGATAGGGAGGAGATGCAGTCAGCATCTCGGCATCCCCCAGCCGGAACGTTGGTTTTCGTGACAAGGGCCTAGTATCTATAGTAAGCTCCTCACTTTCCTCACAATGCTGAGTGGGCACTGGCTCCATACTCGGAACTTAAAATCCGCACCCCATGGGTGGGAACGAACCCGGGCCGCTTTCCGCGGCCACTGACCATGGCATGCTTCCTTAGCCCGCTACACCATGGCGCAGGACAATTTTATCTATAAGCAATAGAAAATAAATAATGGTGGCTTCTAAAATGTTAAGTACTTGATTCAGAGTTTACATGGCTTTTGGAATATACGAGGCATGTTTTTTAAGTCAGTACCGTTTTGCGAATCCGCCGCTGCAGCGCTACGGTCGGCGTTCCGCGCATGTGCGCTGGTTACCTACATCTCTTGTCTATGCACTGACGCCATTACGGTCTAATTCTTCATTATATACGTTGGTTACTGGGTGTTTAAGATGCCTCCAACAATCGTGAGTCCCGCCGATTGTGACGTACGAGCTGTTATACGATTTCTTAGTGCTAAAGGCGTAAAACCGATCGATATTCATCGTGAGATCTGTGAAGTTTACGGACAAAACATTGATGCGTGATGGAAGGGTAAGGAAATGGGTGAGAGCATTTAAAGATGGCCGCTCAAATGTGCATGATGAAGAACGGAGTGGGCGTCCTTCGGTCGTTACTGAAGATTTGGTGCAGAAAGTGGACAAAAAGGTGAGAGAAAACAGACGCTTTACAATTTCATCACTGTGCGACTATTTTCCTCAATATTCTCGGAGTGTTTTGTATCGCATTCTGACCGAGAACTTGAAGTACCGGAAATTGTGATCCGAAAATGTTGACGGATTTGCACAAAACCCAACGTTTAGGCAGTGCATTGACTTTCCTTGAGCGGTAGCACAATGAAGGTGAAGATTTTTTAGACCAAATTGTTACTGGTGACGAAACATGGGTGGCCTACGTCACACCAGAATCGAAACAACAATCCATGGAATGGCGACATTCATCATCACCCACAAAAGTGAAGTTTAAGAAAACAATTTCTGCCCGGAAAATCATGTGCACAGTTTTTTGAGACGGAAAAGGAGTATTGCTAGTGGAGTTTCGGCCTTGCAATGAGACAATCAATGCAGCGTCTTATTGTGAGACATTGAACAATCTGCGCCGTGCAATCCAGAGCAAAAGACGTGGCAAGTTGAGTAAGGGTATTGTTTTGCTGCATGACAATGCCCGTCCACATGTGGCTATTCGGACCAAAGATCTCATCACATCTCTTCAATGGGAAACTCTAGATCATCCTCCATACAGCCCTGATCTGGCGCCCAGTGACTACCATTTTTTCCTGCAATTGAAGAAACATCTGGGCGGTCAGCGTCTTCAAGACGATAATGAAGTCAAAACAGTTGTGATACAGCGGTTAACACGTCAGGCGGCAAAATTTTATGAGGAGGGTATTCAAAAACTGGTGCCACGTTATGACAAGTGCCTCAATATTCACGGAAATTATGTAGAAAAGTAGATTAAGGTACAGGCTTTCATGTAAAAATAAAATTATTGCGATATCTATGCACGTCTTTTTTTAATTCCAAAACGGTACTGACTTAAAAATCATGCCTCGTATAAACCTATGATTTTTGCCAATTTCTACTCTACAATTATACAATATTTTGATCACATAGTTCAAATAGTCGATATTTATAGATATGGTGTTGAAAATACGTTAGAGGCAGTTTCCTACTTGAGCTGCAATATTGCTTTATAATTTTCTTAAAGTCTTATACTGTAAATGGATAAAGTTTCCTCTAAAAGGTCAAAGAACATTGATTTGAATGCCAGGGGTTGAAAACTGAGAGTGATTGTAAAGGTATCTTATAATTCTTGTGAATTTCTAGAATTCAAACCCACCCGCCTTTCTCAACCTTTTACCCAAAAGTAATACTTGTTAAAAATCCAGTAAAATGCGAGAAAAATGTGCTGACGTGAATGATATAAAATTACCAGTATTAAAATATTTTAAGACACCCCATTTATCTTTCCGGGCTTGCATATTGTGACTTTGTGGGTTCGTAAAACTAAAAGTAAAGTTTCCAAAAATTCAAAATGCTCTTTATTTCCATAAAAACACTGTTTTGTACACCCTTGGCAGCAAGATGACGTAACGTTAACCAACACAATCTCTCGTCACTTCTGCACACGTAAATAAACAGAAGAGTTCGCTTTGAAATCACAGCTATACGAGTCCAATTGCGACTCTGCTGGCGAGTCGCAATATCTCTACTCATAATTCTAGAAATTAATCGAAAGTTCGTTAACAAACAAGACGACACCAGACGAAACACGAACCTTTCAGTCATCTAACTTTATCTGTTTCGGCAAGCCTTATATCTCCGCGCTGCCCTATCTGTCCCTTTGTGCGCGCAATACACACACACATATATATATATATACATATATGTATACATACATATATGTATACATACATATTTGCAATAAAATCCCACAAGTATTCTGATTTTCATTCCAGGAAATGGGATTCAAATTTTGGGTCACGAAAGTGAAAAGAAATCCCTAATCCTTTAGTTTAGAAAATTCAAGAATAATGATGCAGCCTGTGACCCTATGGAAGAATAGCTTATGTTCGCTTTTGGGGGGTGGGGAAAGACACGCACGCGCACACATACACACACAAAATGATTATAACGAGGATTAAAGTTATTAGGCAAATTGAGATTTTTCTTTATGTATAACCACCCATCAATGTTTGGTGGGAACAATGCGTTTGATTAAATAAAAAATAAGTCTGATGTATTACATCAGTATGATTTTCTACAGCTTATCGTTTTACTTTTTACACAAACTTTGTTTACAAAAGCTTACTTATGGATGTAATCTTTCCAACCAATAAAGATAAATCTCCTTGTTTAACCAATTATGCAAAATTAATTCCGATTAGAGCATAGTCTTCTTACAAATATGACAAATCCTTCACTACAAATTAAAAACCTCTTCGCTTTTTCTAGGCATATTAGCCATTTACTGGAATACGGTAATCTGCGGTTTCTTGTGCTCCGAACCTTGTTCTCCATGCATCATTTCCTTCAGTTGCCTTTCCCAGACAATTCATTTATTCAGTTTCTACTTCAGCCTTTCAATAAAATGGCTAAGTTAACTAATGAGGGTTGGAGAAATAAGATTTTATGTTAAATTTATTAGAATTTTAAACGGGAAGACACATGCAGTCCTTAATATTCAGTTATCAATTACTGCAGAATCAACTCTATAATCAAGTATATCAGCACGGTAACTACCACAGTTTCCCAAGGGGTAACTTGGTTCTAAGACCTAATTTACTGTCTATAGTCAGCTCGTGTAACACATTACGATGTTGCATCTACATTATTTGCCTTGCGGTCTATTCCTAGTTAATTTGGACGTAATGGCCCAGTTCCGCTCGCCTTCGGGCCTCAGGTCCATACATCGACCTCGTTGGGAGGTGTTCAGTCGCTGATGCGTTTATGCGTAACGTACCTCAAACAATAGGCATGTCTATCATAAATGTAATTGAATTATGTTTCGCTGAGTAACCGTGAAAAATTATTCCCCAGACATTGTAGCCCACGTTAACACTAGCTGAGTGTGTTTCTATCGTTTGTTTTGTTTCTGAAAGCAGAGCCATTGAGTATAGGTCGGACTTAGTGGAGGGACATGGAAACTATAATAAAACAGATGACTGGGATGCGTGAGATACGTCATTTGCTGCTGAATAAAATGGGACAATCTGAGCGTGAAGAAACGAGAAGCAGTTTCGCTAATCGATTAAAGTATAGTGGCAATAGCTTTTACGCTGATTGCTTGCACATTCCCATAATCACCCAGCAAGGTTAACATCTAATGTTATACTCGTTAAGTGAATCGTCCGAGGAAAACGCTAAAATACACAACTTTCAATGAATTTAATTAAGTTATGCAATATTAGCATTATGCATTAGTAGCTTAAAATCCTATATAATTACTTGTTATGATTCTAAGATAGGTACTAAGGTACTTATCACTTTGGTCTGACTGTCTTCTGACTAACGGTACGGACCAAAGGCGGTCTAACTTTTTGGTACTCATAGACGATAAAAAGCCGTGGACCAGCACGGAACAAATGTTACATGACCCAAAAAGATTGTTCTGCGCATGCGCGAGTTCCATAGTGCTAAACATACCACAGTGTACCTACAAGTTTATAAATCTCTGTGGTAGTTCCACAGCTGTTTCTTAATCATTCTTAGGGTTGCTACTGCTGTTTGAGGTTCGGTAACAAAGTTTGGTGTGATGTGAATATGAATAATATAAAGAAGCGTGATATCAATTAGTCAGAGGAAGACCAATGTTTTCTCTAGTCTAAAAAAGAATGAATATTATAGAAAATAAATCCGTGTCGACGAACACGAATATGAAAAAGAAGAAGGCATAGAGGGAAATTTATAACGAGTTTGTTAATAATGCGGCTCTCTAATGCCTTACTAATATCGTGCAGGTCAGCAAGGTTGTCTTGATATCCCCATCTTGCATAATACAGAAGTGTTGTTAGGATTTGAGTGTCAATTGAGATTCTCAGTCCGCGGTGGTCGTCCCTGACGTACAGCTTATGACGAATCATTTCTATCAGCTTTCTGGCGTTCGCTTTACTAAACCTGTATCTGCTTTTGAGGTTTAGGTCGTCGTACTTCGCAATAATCTCTATTCTTGGTAGATAAGTTTTCCTCGTCTTATTTCGTGAATTCTAAGCGTTGCAGCTACATTCATCAGTTCATTGTCGTCCGTGTTGCAAAGATAGCCCGCCTTTAATCTACCCCTCGAAGGCGGACCAAAATTTGAGCCGGACCAACGCGTTTGGTGCCCGGACTACCGCTGATTCCGGTTTATGAATAAGAAAACCGATAGTCCACCGTTAGTCTACAGGAAGTAGCAAGTTGGTCCGGACCAAGTCTATGAATACGGCCCTCTGACGATCAGGGAGTTACCCAGCTGTCCCAAACGGGCGCCCGGCGCCTCCGTGGGGCTTTCCATAGGGCAACTCCTACAGACCAACTAGCCCGCCCATCTGGTCCTGTGGACTCAAGACGGGATGGAAGTGGATACGCCACTTAAAGCGCGCCAACTCTAAAATGGGAAGGCTACTGATATGAACTCGGTGGGGCCGTCTGGAGATATAGCGCACCTTCTACTAAATATGCAGGCTAGTACGCGGGAATATTATGGCCTCCCTCAACCCCGTCCAGAGACGTACCCGATCTCCTACGGGTATGGGCAATCACTGCCCCCTCGAGTCCAACCCAATCCGAACAACTCACAATCAGGAAGGGCCTCGAATGGTCGGCCCGAGGTTCCTCTAGTAACGTCAGAGGTACCGCGAGTGCTAGGGGTCCGCAGCGTCCGCAGCACGGCAGCTGAAGGGGACGGATCCCCTCCCTTACGGGGACTAGGAACTATAGTCTAAATATACTGTTGTCTTTATTTCATTTCTATATCACTTTCCTAGACCGTATCGGGGGTTTACTCTTAAGAAACTAGAGACCCAATCCCCTTACGGCTACACGAGTTCGGTCTTAGACGCTATTAACTGCCGATAATGATGATTGCAATAACACTTCTATAATATTAAGAATTGTAAGAATAAGATAAGACCTAACTTTTAGAAATACACATTCTTTTTACATTCCAGTCCCGTTTACTGCAAGACTAACCCACCAAAGTTCCTAAAGTTATACGTGGCCAAATATTTTCTTATTCGCACTCGAAACACAAATTTACTCTGCGATTTGTGTAATTGTAAGAATGATTTTCCCTTTCCAATTTTCAGAACTTGAACCTTGCATTGTTAATAATAACAGATGTATATTTCGTTATAGCATATCTTAAAATTTAGGAGCGCAGCCTGTTGACACCAATAAGTCAAACCCAGCCTACGAACTCGGGCAATTACCTCAGGGTTCGAATTACACCTCGGTAGTTCAGAAATGGCGGTTACTTCACGTCCACTGACTTATAACTTACTTTTCCAAACACTTAAATTGTCTAATTAATGACTTGTTTCCTGGCGCCGAAGCCGAGCATTCAGACCGCTTACTGTCATCAAGATGGCTCGGTTTCGATCCCAGGCGACTACATACGAGATTTGTGGGGGACAACACTGCGCAGCGGCGTATTTTCTTCGAGATCTTTGGTTTTCCCCGCTATCATGCCACCAATTCCCATTATTTTTTTCCTTTCATTAATTTCACCCCCCATTTTATCATCAATTTCTCTCACTTTCACACCATACATCAGGCTGATCACCAATCCTGGGTTGTCTATCTGATCCAGCGTTTCTGTTCCACAACTCGATGCCTATAGGCATAAGGGATACAGAAAAAATAATCCCCTAACACCACGGTAATGGTAAAACTAGGGAAGTTGAAGTTTCCTAACAGAAATGTAGATAACTCTGCTTCTTGCACTACAGACAATAGTATACATAAATTATTTATGTAGTTATTTATTAGGTTCCTAACATTTATAAGTATCAGTCTTACCACTCAATAATTTCTGGTAGCTACCGACCAGTAGATACTATATCTACTGAGTAGTACACGCACAATCTCAAAAATTTCTATTTCCATATTAAGTAGAAGAAATCCATCGTGAAAATGGCACAAGCAAGTGACTAATAAATTAAGACCTCCCCGCTACATATTGAGTACTATATATGAAATATCGTTAATCAAATGATCACAAAGTAGGTTTATTGCTTATTAAATATTTACGAAGAAGCTTTTAATGTCCCACTTTTTCAGATAATTTTTCAGTTCTTCAGATTACTACTGATTTGTAAAGTCTTTCAATAAGTCAAAGCTATCAATGGATTTTCCGGCATTAGTATTACACATAACTTCAGCAAATCTCTTTTCTACGTTATATTGTCTTGGTGGTGGAAAAAAAAATTCGTCTAGCTCACAAGGACGACCGCTGAATCTTATTAAAGCTAAGCTTTTTGTGCAAATGATCGTTTCCTTTACGACTTCGCTTCTGGAAGCGAGATACCCTTATAAAAGAAGATGAGAAAAAGCGAAAGAAAACAAACCTGTCTTCTATCTTAAACTTAGCTACAGCTTCCGCTGTCTTCTTCGTTGACATTACGAGCTCTTAAGTTAAATCAACAGTTGACATGCGACATCCGCCATGTCCGGCCCAAAGAGCCGCCTGTATCTTCCAGCCCACTTCTCATAAAATGAGAACAGTATGCAAAGAAATGTGATTCCACGGGTTTCCCCATGACATTCTTCCGCCTTTATCCTATAAGCCTGTTTACGAGGCATAAACATGTAACTCTTGAGGTTTACACAATCTAGGACGTTTCTCTTTTGTTTTGTTTAGTTTAGGAAGATGTTAAGTTTTACAGTTGAATTGACCAATATCAACAGGAATATTTTGATTTAAAAATAGATGTTTCCAAAATACGTGATAAACTGCGTTGCTAGCAATATCGATATTCCGCCCAGGAAATGATCGAAGTGCCCACCAACATTCGCTCAAGGGCTTATAAGAGTGTTTTCCACTGCCTTCTAAAGCCGAAAGTATTAACTCAAGAACTATCAACGTGGGATTCTGAACCTGTGAAGAAAACTCTTAACACTTCAATGCAAATCCGGATCACTCTGGACAAAAAGCAGAAAAATTTACGAAACGATGGCAAAAATTGTAAAAAATCAATTGCAAAAAGAAATAATTAGCCATGATTACATTAAATCAGATTTAAAGCATTTTTACCTCGAGATATACAAAACTAAGAGAGGTATAAAACACTTGCTGATAGATTAAGCACAAATCTTGTGTTAGGAGTTCCAGCAACACAGCCTCCCTCCCCGTTCACTTCTCTTAATACTGCACAAAACTTAAACCACGTGTTACATACATTTTCTCCTCTTATTTTGGTAATATATAATTGCATCAAAACTTAGTTTCACTGTCACCTAACTGTAACAGGTGAAGAAAGCAGGAATTGCATTCCATCCCAAAGTTCGATACCAGATTTCGCTAGAAATACACTGAACCCGAGAGAACTCTTTTTATAAATACGTCCGCGTGCAAATTTGTGCAGAAGGTATAACATAAAAACGAAACATTGAAGGAATACAAATGTCACACTTGTATTAAACACTGCTTTTTATTATGCCACGTAAAGATTTTCAAGAAAATGACGTGGGAGGTCATTGTTTTTATGGCAACTCTCCTCTCCCTTGATAGGTTTTATCTACAAATAGAGACACATGGGTTTCAAACATTAGGACACTTAAAACCAATCTTTAAAGGTGTTTTGAAGCATTAAGGTCGAATACAAAATGTGGTTCCTAGCCTGACAAGCAACTGATTCTTCTTTGGGTAGCGCTTTGAGTCCAAACGTCGCCAAGGAAAGCGTTTAGGTACACTCCTCAAGGGATTACTTCGGTTTACAGCAAGCAAAACTTATTCGAACCACCAGAGCAGCATTTCTTGCCAATATAAATGTAGCGATTTCTAAGTTTTTAGTCATGCATGGTACATTCTTCAATCTGTCTTTGCATAATGCTTAAACAGCAGACCACACCAAAGGGTTTGTTAAACGAACCGACTCCTTATTAGCGTTTGATTTCAAAGGAAGTGATAAGATGTTGATGCAGTTGGTCGAGGAAATGCTTCTCCCACACCAACACACGTGCTTGGAGGAGGAAGTGACGTCAAAGAGCTGCTAGAAGTTCCTTTACAGAGATATCCCCCTTTGTGAACTTCCCTCCGCTTTATAAACTGCCAGCGAAATAATAGAGCGCAAAATATGATGGCTTTCTCTCCGTGAAGGCGACAAGTGGGTATTGTGGGGCTTAGCCTCTCTGAACTTCCTGCCTTTTAAATTACGTCTACCTGAAGAAAACGAGATGGGGACGGCTATTATTTTCCTCCTTTGCTAAGTGTTTGCTGCTTACGACTCAGAATAGCTGAAAAAATGTCCAGTCAAGCCCTCGAAGTCAACAAACCATGGATGAGAACCCAAGACACTCATTTCTGTTATTCACCGATTTTGCATTTTCAAGCTTAAACTCAATGCACCGCTGCAAAAACAATGAGAAACTCGGGAAATAAATGCTACATTGTGTACTATGTCAGGTCTACAACAATTGATATCATCGAAGTTTATGTGCAACAAAGAAAATATGAAATTAATATTAACATTCGAATATGTCGGTTTGGTACTCTTTTTTCCAGCAGTTTTCTTTCTTCAAACATTTCATCCTATAAAGTTTACACCGAATTCTTCTTAAAATGTTCAGGCATATTCCGATAAATGGATATTTTAAACTATAAAATACTTTTATTGCCTTGAAAAGTATTTTTAAACTTTTTAAAGCAAAAATGAATCACAGAGATTATTCAAATTTAGCTTATTTTGAATCAGAACAGTGCAAACACATTACATAGCAATATTACGTGCGATCCGGTGAAAGACATAAATAAATTTGTATCAATTATTCTTTATGCAACGTTTTATGAAAATTTTAACTTCTAAATTTTGAAACTATGATCAATTTCTTAAACTGCTGAGATCACTTTTTGAACATACAAATTGATATTCTGATATTTTGAATAATTTAACAGGAAGTAACGTATTTGTGTGAATTATTCAACCGTGTATTAACTAGTGTGATACACTTCATGCTGACAATTTTTTTTTTTTCAAATTTGTGCCTGTGGATGCAAATATATTTGTGAAACATTTCATATCAGAAGTATGTTATTATTTTGAGTAACTTTCTAAAACATGGTTTACAATAGCCGGAAAAGCTGAAAAAATTACGATAAATCACGTTCAAAAGGGAAAACTCGTTTAAAAAATGTGGTACTTAATTATATCATTTTATTTTCTAGTGAAAGTAGTTGTAACAAATTAGAAGAAGAAGAAGAAGAAGAAGAAGAAGAAGAAGAAGAAGAAGAAGAAGAAGAAGAAGAAGAAGAAGAAGAAGAAGAAGAAGAAGAAGAAGAAGAAGAAGAAGAAGAAGAAGAAGAAGAAGAAGAAGAAGAAGAAGAAGAAGAAGAAGAAGAAGAAGAAGAAGAAGAAGAAGAAGAAGAAGAAGAAGAAGAAGAAGAAGAAGAAGAAGAAGAAGAAGAAGAAGAAGAAGAAGAAGAAGAAGAAGAAGAAGAAGAAGAAGAAGAAGAAGAAGAAGAAGAAGAAGAAGAAGAAGAAGAAGAAGAATATATCTGACTGTAGAGAAAACAGTGCCTACATTAAATGTTTACTTAATGCTTTAGAAATATGCTTCATTTGCGAACATTTAAAGTATCTGAAATTAGAAGCATTATTGTTGGAATATTATTGTGAAATTTGAATTTAAAATTTCCCATATTTTTCAAATACCCTTTTGCGTCAAAGGAGACATATGAAAATGTTAAGTTATTATTATTATTATTATTATTATTATTATTATTATTATTATTATTATTATTATTATTATTATTATTATTATTATTATTATTATTATTATTATTATTATTATTATTATTATTATTATTATTATTATTATTATTATTATTATTATTATTATTATTATTATTATTAATTATTATTACTCACGGGAACCGTGACCGCGTAGGACTAATTTAACATCGGGTGAAAAAAAAAATATAAAAAGTGAAACTCTTTCTAAGCCCTCAAAAGTATGGTTACCCCCACTCCATGTAATCAGGTTCAATGAAACAATTTTTGAAAACTCAAAGTTAGTGAGTGCTTTAAATAAATTGGTATTACATTTCGTACATGATCCTATGAAAGGCTACAGCTGGTGTACCTGCTGACCCACAAATTCAAACCACGATCGGCCATCGGTTGGATAACATATGAGTCGAGAAGTGAACGACGCTTCGAACGCTTCCAGAAATGTTCTTTTCAATTTCCTTGGAAATAAAGACCTGAATTATGTTAACATTTGCTACAAAATTTCAAACAGATTAATTGCAATATGAGCTTCAAGCAAATTTTCTTTATTCTCATCTAAATTATTTCCCTGGTAATTTAGACTATAGTGAGGAACAGGATGAATTATTTCACCAGGACATGGAAATGAGGCTTCAAGGGAAATGGAGTGTTCACATAATGGCGGAGTAGTGTTGGATGTTAAAAAGGGACTGTTCTGAACAACTTGCGAGAAGCTCAAAGAGGAAAAAATCTGAAGTGCAATATTAAGGTAAGGTTGTGAATGTACTTGCAATTATTATTAATTCATGATTGATTAGTGGTGCATAAATTATAATTATGTCCAAGTTCTTTATATAACATTCCCGTTGGAAGTGATTTTTATTACGTTCTACGAAGATTTATTTTATTTCGGTTATTTATGAATAGTTTTAAAAGCAGGAAAGAACATAAAATAAGTTTTCAAATGCATAACAGTGTAATAAGCGGCGCAAGCCTGAGTTGGTCATCAGCTAAGTCCCAACGTATAAGTTCAAAAATTGCAGATCGCCGCTTCTGAGAATTAGCCCCCTATTGTAAGTTGATTTGGCAACATGTAGCTAGGGAGAAACGACAATTAAGCAGGCGGATATATGTCCATAGTAAAACAATAATGAGTTTATACGGGAGGTGAGGCGCTGTGTCAACTGATTCATTCAGCAGGCAGATTTCAGAAGTCTCCACGGTTCTCGCGTATTCAATTTACTTGACTCGCAGCTATGTAAATCAGTTTTAAGTGTTCTGGATCATCTGCTAAGCGATATTAATTGCTTGAAAGTAACATTCGCTGTAGGAAAATGTTTATTCCTGATAAATAGCTAGGATTAGCGAAACGTGATTTAATGTTTTGTATTAGTAGGCTTCGTTAAATAAACAGATATTGTAGCGGCAAAAGTCGTTGAAAATGTCATTATTTCAAAATTATATTACCCAAAGCCCATGAGATGAATCAGCCCGAGACAAACGATAAAATATGAGACAGCTTTTAGCAATTACCGCCACAAATGACTAGCACAGTGCTAAAAGCAATTTATGATAGAGAATTTATCTTTCTTTGCAACGATGCACACATTGTGTTCACAAAGGTGAATACGGCTTCAGTTAAAGGGTAGAATCAGTGAGTGGAGTCATAAGCTAAGTTCAAGTAGCACGTTTAGGTCCTTCGTAACTTTGTTTTATTCTATAGTAGAAAAACAATCGTAAATGGGGATATATGGAAACTACCTTCCTCGATCAAACTGGTGATAAATCTCATATGGATATTAACAAAAACCAAACACACAAAAGCATTGAACGTACCATATGGTATGGGGTATCCTTTGCGGTGGCCTTTTTGATGTGGTATGGCAGGATGGTTAAGGATTGCGTGTCGGTGAGCAGGAGTACTCTCAGGGTACAGCAGTTATCACCAGTCAATGAAAAGTCCTTCTTCAATTTCCTGTAGATTGTTTATTCCCACAGATCTTACTTGTCAGATTACTCTGCTTTTCTCACTTGCTATCACTCTTGTTTCATCGCCTTCTCTCTTTAAGAATACCTAATCCCACCAAGTTTGAAATCTAACTCCAGTATTACCTCCACATCAGGTATTAAACTAATGCGTTGTAACCAACAGAGTGTCGCTTTTCACCTCGCCCTACTCTTGACTTCTTCCTAGATTCCACCCCTTTTCTATTTGTTCTCTATTTCACGCCTATCGCGTGGTTTACGCCACATTTTACTGGGGAGTTTATTTCTACGATTTTACCTTATTGGCCATTTACATTCACCTTCAACTGTGCAGCAGTCATGGGTCCAACCCCTAAAGTTATTTGACCCCTTGGCGGCATAACGGTACTGCATCCTGCCTCTACGCATTTTCCTTAAAACTCATTGTTTAAGGCTCCGTGCTGGCGAAGGAATTTTGGGTCTCTATTGTCCTATTTTTTACATATTCGGCCTCGTCTGCCCGATCTAACTTATGGCAAATTTTTCCCTATATTTATTTCATTTACACGTTATTCCTATTACGATGTTCCTTTGACTTTATTCCTGATCTCATATATTCCCAATTGCTTATTAATAATTTATATGATTTTATCATCCCTTTCCTTCATTCTTCTTTCGGAAACATGTGATTTCTGCTTCACATATCCCTATTCGGGCTTTAGAATACCAATCCTATTTTTGGGGCCCATTCAAGTTATTTTATCAAAACCTCTGTTTTGGGGAAAATATCTCCACCAAGTAGGAACGAGCGAGATAACTGGGTAGTAATTTGTGTGCTTTGCATTCGATAGGTGACGAGTGCTCGGTGCCGGTTATTTGTCATCTACGGCGATTTCCTTTCTCCGAGGGTTGAGCCTCGCAGAAAAAAAAAAAAGAAGAAAAATGTCTTTATTTCTCAACATAATCTTCAGAAAGGCTAATACATTTGTTATATCAGTGTTATAATTTAATTAAACCATCTCTGTAGTATGATTTATCAAGGTCCCCAAATAGCTGTTTACTCCATCAATGCCCTCCTTGTTGCTGTGAAATCTTCGTCTCCCAAAACATTTTTTGAGGTTCGGGAATAGGTGGCAGTCACTCGGTGCTAGATCAGGCGAATAGGACGGATGTTCAAGCAATTTGAACATTAATTCGCACATTTTTTCCATTGCAATAACTGAACGATCGGCCGGAGCACTGTCGTAAAGAAACAAGATTTTTTTGTTTGTTTGTTAAAAGAGTTCTTTTTCCTTTCACCTCATCACTCAAACGTTGTAGTAAGTTTGCGCAGTACTCACCAATGTTACTTTTACCCGTTTCCAAGTAATCAATAAAAATAATTCCCTGTGCATCCCAGAAACTTCTTAGGTGACAAATTGACTGTCTTTTTTTTTTTTTTTTTTTTTTTTTTTTTTTTTTGTAGTTGCTTCACCTGGCGCACTCCACTGTTTTGTCTGGTTTACTTTCTAGAGTGTAGTTATGTATTCAAGTTTCATCCTGGCATAAAACAGTCTCAAAAATTCCGTTCAAATCACATTAATAAATTTAATGTAATTCCAGATACAAACGCTTCCTTAAAGGAAATGCAATTTGCCAAAAAGAAGTGCAAATTTTCTACTTATGTACAACCTACGAGTATACTTTCATTCTACACAGCTGACTTTTAAGCGGCGAGTGTCTGTTTAATGATCTTGTATCATTTAGATAAAGGACCCTAACAAACATTAAAACTCAAATGTCCGATTTCATCAACAGATGTTAAGACTTAACACGGGTTTAACAATAGTGATAACAAAAATTGCATTTCACTAACAAGTGTTAGCTTAACTGAAGTGTTAAATGTCTTGTTAAACTAACAAGTCAAATTTATGATGTTAATTCCTTAACAGTTGTAAATATTCCAGATGCTGGGCGTGAACGCAACTGTTGTGGATTTGCTATATTTAAGACTGTCTAAATGGCATTCGTAATAGAGTACAACCTATGAGGAGAAAGTATTTTGAGGGGATATCAGAAGAAAATGTTCTTGGCGTTAACAAGTGTTTGTTAACATTTTCAGAGAACAGGTTGGTGAAATGCAAAAAATGTAACAGCTTTGTTACCGTTGTTACAATTGTTACGTTACTTATGTTAACGTCGATTTTAACATCTGTTGGTGACACCGGGCATAATTCTTTCAATTCCCTTTGGACTACAATTTATAATTTATTAGTAGGTTAAAACACATCTTTGTTTTATATCAGAAGCTATTCCCCGGTTGGAACGTGCAAGCCTGACGTTCAATAATGCTCCGACGACGTATTCATAACATGAATCACTGGGGGTTGCATAAGGTTTAAGGCTGCAGAGGATTCTTGAAAGGAATCGTGATTTTTAAGATATGATATTCATAAATTCAGTATTACAGGTTAAAGGCAGAATCTGGCGCATTACCATCGGTACCGTAAGCTTCTACGTCATGTTCCGTTTGAAACAACGATTTCAGCATACAAGAATGTGTTCCGTGATGGCAGGAAACCGTTTACGGTAGGAAATTTGGGTGCGTATATAATTACACTGGGCAACAAAAAGTAATTTTTGAATGTTTCCAGCACTTCATGAGGCAATTCCTACTAATTTTGGGTTGAGAAAAACAAATATGACAATGAAAAAATATTATTATCTCTAGTTTCTATGATATACACAAGGTGGAAGAATTACATATTAACGGATTGAGAGAAACGGATAGACTTTACTTACATACATGCTAACCAATTACATGCTAAGAGTTCTAAATTGATGGAAAAATACTTCTGAGATAGTCGTGTCTGAAGAGAATCATGTGGTGGCCTATTGACTTCGTCGTCTTTTAGCTTGCCTCTTGTGATGGAGTTCCGCAGAATCCCTATACAAAGACCAACAGTAATCCACAAGCATTACTTCATTCCAACGGCCCTCATATCTTTGTTCCATAACAGAAATGTCCTGATGGAATCTCTCCCCATGTTCATCACTAACAGCTCCATAACTAGGAGGGAAAGTCTAGGTGAGAGTGGAGAAAATGGATCTTAAGGGACATGTTGCAACCAAGGTTACGGTATTTTTGCAGGAGCACTGTCACGCTTGTAGTTGTCATCTCTTTTGTTGCCTAAAAATCCATGAACAACACCCTTGAAGGCTTCCCAAGCTTCCTTTTCTTTCCCCTCCAAAATTTGGTCAAATGCATGATCCTTTACAAGTTCTCTTATTTGTGGTCCGACAAAAATGCCTTCCTTAACTTTTGGATCAATAATTTCCAAAATTGCTCTCTGATTGTGTTTTGTTATTTGGCAGGTGTGCTATCTCCGAAAAAAATTTCCCCCAAATTTAAAACCTTCACTGTAAAAAATGAAATGTCACTTTATCTTCAAAACAAGAGGTAATCTATCATTTTATGGTGATTTTTTAATTCAGCAGATGGAAATACATGTAAATTCACTATTTTTAAGCCCGAAACATTTTCATTGTTGCTCACTGTTATCTACTGTGTGACAAAAATAATCTACGGAAGAAGTAATATCCATTCTATGTGTTTTTTATGGATATCACTGATAATGAAACCGTTTGCGAAAACAAGTTCTCCAAAATTTAAGAAAAACATAAAATTACTATTGGTACCTACCTGTACTTATCTTTAAAAACGCTTTTAAGCACACAACAAACTAAAAAAGAACGTTTAATTCACATAAAAATCCGATATACAGTTATTAATATTATATGTTCAGAAGATCCTCATAAATTATGGATTTAAAAATTGTACTGCTCTGGTATATAGTTGAGCTGAAATTATTTTGCACAAATGAACTGAAAGAAGTTGACACATTACATGTAGATAAACAAAGTACAATATTTTCTCTATAACTATAGTAAAATTAAGGAATGCTATACAATAGTTTCTACATACTGGATCCAAGAAACATTTCATATTGCGATATCAAAAATATTTTTGTAGATAAAATATGAATAACAGTTTGGCATAGCTTGTTGACATTTTCTGTACATTATATGTTTTATATTCCGAATAACTGGTAAAATGGTGAAACAATATTTTTTTATTTTCCAAAAAATGCACTGCTTTAATAGATAAAATGTTTCAAAATGCGAGGGAAGGAAAGATTATTACAGAGGTAAGTTATCTCATTCGTGCACTCGTTGTGGCATGGCAGCACCGTCATATTTTCTGTTACAAAATTAGGTTTTGTTACCTAAGGCCGAGGAAGTGCCGGAACTAGAGTGGGCAAAGCTGTTGATGGATGGAAACGACCCCTTGCTAACGAGATGACGACATCACGCATTCTGTTATGGCTTTATTAGACATGAGGGCGTGCCGTAGCTACTTTACCTCTGAGGAATGGTCAGCAATCACGAACTCAACTATAAATATACTGACCGCAGCATGGGGCAGGCATTACCCATAAGATGCTCGTTCAGTTACGTAGTTTTCGTGTGGACTGCCCAGAAACAATTATTCACTGAACAGTTCTTTCAATTACTTCTGGTAGATATGTTAGCTTGTGCATAGTGAAGCTGTATAGAACAGCACAATTCTGGTGGTAATTTAAATATATATTGAAAGTGTAATGTGTGTTTTTAGTTTTTCTACGACTCATATACAAAAAGTGTTGTATTTCATCCAAAATTCGACTTCCTATTTAAGCAATTTTTTGAAACAAATATCCCAATCCTACATACATAAATACACTGTGTCAACGGAACAATACGGAAACAAAAAAATCAAACAAATCCAAACTTATCCGCCTCGGCTTTGTCTCACGTTCAAGAGGTCCCGACTTCGAATCTTGGTCAGGATGATAAGGGGTTTTGCCTTATTCCGAAAGAGGAATGTCGGGTAACGCTAATCTCTATGGACCCTGGCTTTATATAAGCATCATTTCGTCCATTTCATTCACAATCTGATATCACTTAACTATAGAGAACGTAACTTACAAAAATAACAACAAATAATTCAAACTTGGTATGTAAATTCACCACCTTCCAAGATATACGATTTTCAAGATAATTCCCTCAATCCTTGAAATAAAATCGTTCAATTATATTTTGATTAATATCCAAATAAAATACTTAGTCCATTTATATTCAAGCTTAAAAGATTTGGTTGTATATATCCACAGAAAAATAAGCAATTCAAGATTTTTACATCAACTTGTTAACATTACTCTTACTAAAAAAAATCCTCTTTAAAAACGCTTAGTTTTATGTCAAAAATGGTCTAAGAGTTTCTTCAAAGTTATTGTAATTAGATATTTGCATTCCAGAAAGTATAAATATATACTCCACTGTATAGATACACAGAATTTCTGCGTGCTTTTGTTTAACTTGCCCCACAAAAGAATAATTATTTCTTCATTTCGTACAGAAGCGTTTTCCAGAAATAAAATCCATTGAATACTTTTTAGGAAATATATATTACATAATATATTATATTATATATGATTTCTCTGGTGAAAACTGAAAAACTAAAGAAAATAAGCATTTACTCTGTTCTGATTTTAGCTTACCTTAATTATGAGGTTAACTATTTTGTCATTCCTTAGTTGCTAGGACTTCGTAACACACTTGATTCTTCATTGATGCATTCAGTACGCTCTGGTATATAATTTTGACGATGGAGATTTGATTTTATAAAACAATAAAAAGTAAATTATTGTTTATATTATAATTATAATTAATTGAAAACACAAAGTTAATTTCATTCGAGAGTGTAAGTCTCGTTAGACAGCTTGGATGGGATTAATTACGATAAAACGGATACCCTTTCCCTCTCCAACTTTATCGTTCACATTTCACTCCAGAATTCTCTTTCATATTTGAGCCACTATTAAGATCACTCACTTTGTTGTTCGCTTATGGGCCTTCATTTTATTTTCCAAACTAGCTGAAAGCGACCCTTTGTGTAACATAAATAGCTCTCGTCACCTAATAGATGCAGCTCTCTACAAATTACTTGAAATGCTTTTGAAAAGCAATTGTTAACTGTTTGTATCATGCATGGCCTATTTGTTCCCATCTAGATTATTTAATGGGTATCGAATATCACAGAAGGTAAATGAGCCGAATACTGTAACAAGCGAGGTGGAAGATAATTCCGATCAAAAACAACTGCCGGCACCAGCAATATGACGCCAAATGTTGTAAAGCTTTCTCTATATTGCCTGTGGCAGAAACTGAGAATAATTTCGACCTGTTAATGTCAAAGTGCGAAATTCTGTACAGAGAGCATGAAGCAGTTGTCAACAGTTCTTGTGGTGACAACACAGCTTTCCTTCTAATTCACAAAGCGACTGAACTCTACAACATTTAATTTATTTGTCAACCTATCACAGGCAACACATTTACATTAGCATTGTCATTTCAGTTCGGACTTCGAATGTTGGTCTGTAGGTTCTAGGATTATTTCTGCACCTCTCTGTTATTGCACAGAACATGGCAAAGCGAGAAAGCGTATCGGAAAAAAAATTCGCAACACAGAGATGTTTACCTATCGCACATACACGGCGAGTTCAGTGTATGTATACTCTGTTCAGATGTAATCATGTCTTCTGGACAGCAATGTGTCATACATCGGCAGGCGCGAGAAAACATGTCATATAGACACACGCAACTTCCAATCACTCTATTTGTGTTTCGTAACTTACTGTACATCAACTTACTAATATTTCACTCTTCTAATTGAGCAGATAAGACTCGATAAGGAACGATAGCAGCGCTGGTCACCTGATGGTCAATACGCCTCAAAGCTCTGTCGAGTAATATAGGGCTTCCTCCCGTTATCAGTAGCATTTAAATGTTTCGAAACATGTTCACAATTATAATAATATACCTACCTCTGGAAATACGTATAAATAATAGTTCTTTAACGTTGGTACCATTTGATAATTTCTCTCTAATGCTCACAGTGTTTTATTATACTGTTTTTACAAGACTGAAAGCAGTTTTCTGAGGGCATAGGCCATACAATATGTAATTATATTCAAAGTTTGGTTTATCTTGACACATTTGATAGAAATTTAACAACTTCCGATAAAAAATCTTGAAGTGTGTATAAACTCGAGGCATAATTATTAATAATAAATTTTCGGGTCGATACAATAATTTATGGTACACAAGTTTGTTAATACATATACTGAGAAAACGCTGTCAATTAAACAACTCGACAGTGACTTCTCTTGTTTCTAAGAATCGTTGTAGAGGGAGTATGTATTTAATAAACAAAGACAATTTCGAACAAAATGGAAGGCTGGTAAAATCCCTGCTGGACGAAGCTGGATGTAATACTATGAAATTTAGGGCTTACTTCGAGGATCTGCTAAAACATTTTCTGCTGACTGTGGACTCACAACTGTGATAGTGTTGAAACAACTTATAGTTTCTAAGATTACAGACGCTGCTGAAGGATACACAGAAGGAAGTCATAACCCCAAAAACTGCATTTTTGGGAAGTAGTTGTAATGTATTATATATTTATTCCTATATTAATTATATACAAGAGTTATATATTAAAATAAATATGATCTGGATTTAAAGGTAACACCATAAGAAGCTGTTTAATCATCATAATTTTTATCTCGTATGCAATAACAAGGCGTGCTCGAGATAAGGGAAAGTGCTGAAAAATGTTCGCTGCATGTCCCTAAAGTTTGAGCATGAAATTCGGTATGCATACTTATTTTCGTCTTTAGCTTTAAGAACTTCAATGACTCACTGTACCTCAAATCATACGTATAACATCCTAGAAGTCTGAATAAACCTTTTGGAGTGGGTGTCAACTGAAGTACGTGCTTTACCTTAGATACCTGCACATTACACGGTGTTCATCTTTCTCTGTGATTTTACCGCGCAATATTTGACGTCATCAATAGTATCGCTGATGGACCGAGTTTATATACGATTCCCCTAGCGGCATGCGATCGTATTTGATTTGCTGAGAGCAGCTTTGAGGCCTTCCTCTATCGTTCAGGTAAATATACTATTTGAGAGGTGGGTCTGTCTGCCCGCGTAATATAAAGGTGCGTAATTTTGCCTGGTGCGTAGATACGATAGCGGTTTTTAAAAAAAAAATTATAGTGCACTGCAAAGCTAATTATGCAGCTATTACACTATACCATGAAGAGTATACGAAACGATATCAATGAACACTAATTTGACAATTTGTTTTTCTCTTATAATAGACATATATGCATATTGTAAACCTGTCGCATCAAATAGAAATACGAGGGCTCTTCAATAAAGAATGATCACAATTTTTTGTTGACAACGTACCTTTACTCGTCCTCATAATTTTGATAGTCCTCAAAATGTTTTCCTCTGAATGCGATGCACTTGTCCCAGCGTTTCTGCCAGTCTTCAAAGACATGCTAGAAACCATTTTGAGAGATCCTTCAAAACCGCCTCCGATGATGGATAATGCCTCCCACGAAGGCGTTTCTTCAAGTTATGGAATAGAAAAAAGTCACATGGGGCTAAATTCGGACTATACGGAGGGTGAGGGATGAACTTCACGTTGATTTTGGCAAGATATTCAGCAATAACATTGTCAATATGCGGCCGCGCTTTATCGCGGTGCAGCCTCCAGCATGCTTCACGGAGATGTGGTGTTTTGCGTCTGATATGGACTTGCAATGTTTTCAGGACAAACCTGTGGTATTGTCCAGTTACTGATGTGTGTGCAGGTACAACATGCTGATAAACCATTCCATGAATATCAAAGAATGAGATGACCATAACTTTCCCAACAGAAGCAACCACTTTTGCTTATTGGTGGTTGGTGATGAAGGAGATTTCCACACTGATCTTTGCTGTTTGCTCTCACGATCAAAATGATATAGCCAAGTTTCGTCAGCAATGATTACGTTTGAAAGAAACTCCGGATCTTCCTCTAACAAACTTTTAACTGCATGTTACCTCCATCGCAGAGGTAGGCGATACTGAACATGTCTGAACTTACCTAGTTCTCACAGGTGGGAATCAGGAGTACCAACAGTGAAATTACTACGGCGTGTTTGTTTCACATTAAGCTAACAGAATATAATAAGATTGAATTTTATTGCGAAAAATTATGACCGTAAAAAACTTATGGTCATTCTTTACTGAACAGCCCTCGTATTTCAATTTGATCTCAATCCTTTTCTATCACCTACAGTTTCCTCACAATGTAACTGTATTACAAACCAGAAATTTAGCATAAAATATTCCAGAAATGAAATATAAATTAGTGTTACAATATGTACAAAGCTTTTATCCAAGTCTAAACAAGAAAATATCTGTAGTACATAGTCTTACGTGTCCATTTTCTTATACTTCCTTTCTGTCTTCCTCTTAAACACTCTGTATGGCGAGAAGGTATGCTGGAGGTCTTTCTGTCCTAACATTATTTATTGCTTCCAGATTGGGACCAGTCAATTTATAGCGTCCAGTGTCTCTCTTTTTCCGAGTAACAGATCCTGTATCTTAGAAATGTTTGACGGATCTATTGGTTTTAAAATACCTAAGCATACCAACATTAATAGACATTTTAATTAAGCGTACGAATGCCAAAAAAATTATATCGTATAGTGATAAAGCGTAAGACGTTTATGTTGCAAACAAGAGTATGTCAATTTGACGGTACCTGGACACTTGACAACATTATGTTCCGAAGGAATTGTCTGAATGCTGGATAGCTTTGCATAAATTCCTCTATGCAGCGGTTTGAACTATATTTATATGTCGCATCAATTTTAATGTCGGTACGAAAGTAGCATTCAACCAAGAAGCCGCGGTGGCCTGGGTTCATATCCAAGGGAAGCTGGTTGTATTAGTTACCAGCTAAACCACACTTAGAGCGCTGATTTTTGCTTACTGTTCCGCAAAAGTTACCGCTTCTTTTCCGTACAGGGCACTATGGTTTCTAGATAGACTCACCACTCAACTATGACGTCATTCTTGGTCAATCGGAGGTCGAGAAATAACGAATAAAAATGAACACCGTGTATTTATATAATTTCTCAGCCAAGTACAGGCGATTTTATTTGAACATTACCAACCACATTTATTTATATGTATTACTCTTCCCCATTGCATGCGTGTATCATCTTCCCAACCAAACGTTCTTGTAGAGAACGCAGCAGCATCTGTCTGCATTGCGGACTTGAAGCATTAGCGCCATAAATTACACTCTCAGTGACTAAAGCCTCCGATACCCAAACCGACGTTAATGAATGAGACGTGTATGGTGTGAAATATAGCGTTATGTATCTTATTTTGCTGACCTTCGGCTATGTGCTGAATTAATGATGCGACAGAAATAAATTTGGGTTGAAAAATGCCCTAGTGGTATCTAATCTTTACAGGGCAGATAACGGCGATTTCTAAATGTTGCGGAAGTGTTTACAAATGAAAGTAATTAATGCGATAACACCATAATCAGAACGTGTCAGTGTGTGCACGAGATATTCAATGGAGAGTCTGATAGGAGTTACTTTCTCTCCTATTCGTGGTAAAAATGCTGTGCATTTATTATAACCTTATCTGCTGAACGCAAGAATTATTCAGTGGTTTGTTTTCCATGTTCTTAACATTTCAAAATATTGCACTATCCACCTTTATTTTCATCAAAAAGGAAAGGGGGAGGGAAACACTGGCTAGGTGTACAGAATTCAACAAATCAATGTTTCTTGTCCTTTATCCTCCCGTAGGGGAGGGGATCCGTCCCCTTCAGCTGCCGTGGTGCGGGCGCTGCGGACCCTTAGCACTCGTGGTACCTCTGACGTTACTAGAGGAACCTCGGGCCGAACATCTGAGCCCCTCCTTCGGGAGTTGTTTGGATTGGGATGGTCTCGAGGGGGCAGTGGTTCCCGATACCCGTGGGAATCGGGTACATCTAAGTACGGGGTTGAGGGAAGCCATTAATTCTCCCAGGTACTAGCCTGCAAAGCTAGTAGAAGGTGTGCTAGATCGCCAGGCGACCCCACCGAGGTCATATCGGTAGTCTTCACCTTTGGTGTTGGCGCGCGTAAGTGGCGTATCCACTTCCATCCCGTCTTGTGTCCTAGGACCAGATGGGGGGCGTTTGTAACCCAGGTCTTGTCCTATGGAAAGCCCCACGGAGGACGCCGAGCGCCCTTTGGGACAGCTCGGATAACTCCCTGGTTGAAAGAGGCCCGGGTCTTGTTCCTACGGGTTCAAGACTAATGGGAGTAGAACCTCTGGACTCAAACTGTCCTTTATCCATTTAGTGCGAGCTCTGCGAACCGTTAGCACTCGTGGTACCTGTGACGTTACCAGAGGAACCTTGGGCCGAACATTCGAGCCGCTTCCTGAATGGGAGTTGTTCGGATTGGGATGGACTCAAGGGGGCAGTGTGTTTCCGAAACCCGCGGGAAATCGGGTTCCTCCGGCCAGGCTTCGGCCACCTGGGGGGCAGAGGGTTGCCTAAAGTGTCCCGGATACTAGCCTGCATAGCTAGTAGAAGGTGTGCTAGAACTTTGACTTACACGCGCACGCACACACACACACGCACATCCACCCACCCACACACACACACAAATATGTTCTCGTATAGTTGCGCTGCTCGAACGGCTACCATGGCTTTATCTTTAGTAAAAACCTCTCATATAAGGCGCTGACTATTGCTGTAAGAGTGAGAGGGGTACTGACGCGTCTCCGGCCGTGAGCTAAGCACCAATGAACGTATCACTTTACGCAATAGAATTCGCAGGAATCACAAATGACAGATGTTCTCTCGACGTGGAGTAATCATTGCGTTATCTGAGAATTACTATTACCACAGATAAATCCATGGTAAACGTTCGAGCAACGCGATTATAAGACATCCTACTCTCGTGTGTAATCAACCCTATTCACTCTAGCTTTTTCCTTTTCTTTGATGTATTAAATCTTTTCAGATCTTCTAGGAAAACGATATCGACGGTCAATAGAAAGAAATACTGAATATAGCAGCCAATGTTCTTTCGTTTCATTATAAACATTAATGATTAAAAATGAATGATAACTGATTACAGATAAATTAACTAGATACTAACCGCATTTTGAGCAACTCCACAATTAGTTACTTTGTACAACATAACTAGCAAGAAAAATTTTGTTAAAACTTTTATTACTTTTCTCAAATAAGCCATCATCAACTTATTAAGCCATAATATTCTAAAACTACGAGCCCTAACTTTTATATCTACATGTTATTCATCAAAAAATTAAATTACCTTGGATAAAAAATCAGTGGTTGCAGTTCTGTACTATGCATAGCCTCAGTAGACTGGCACAAACTGCTAACTAGGCCACACTACTTCTGACCAATGCTCGTAAAACTGTTCTTTAATTAGCAATCATCACATTCCTGTACTTGATATTTTGCTGTGCGACACTTATTACAAGAGTAGAACTGTTCCATAAAGTCTTCATTAGATATCCATAGTATTCAATGAGCTTTGTGTAGCCGGCACTGATGGTTACAAGAGAATGAACTTAACACCATCTAGCGGAATATTTGTAATGATTATACGAGGATCGTTGATAAGTCTTGAAAATTTCCATGAAGAGATAGAAATTTTTTACTGCAACTTTGTGAGTGGTAAGCTTGATTATTCAAAACATTGTACAGAAATTTTGAAAGTGCTACAATACACAGTTCATTGTTCAGTGTAATAGCTGATATTGAAAATGGACAAAAAACTGAGTTTCGTGCTGTTACTAAAGATTTTCATTTGAAGGGCTGCGTTGCCGCACAAGACAAAACTGCACTGGATGAAGTTCACGCGGACTCTGCGTCAACATTGAAGACCATTTGCTATTTTATCAATGAATTTAAAGGTGGTCGGAGAAGCACCGAAGATGAATCGCGCTCTGGTGGCCCAACTGGGGTCACCACACAGAACACCGTTGAAAACATGCACGATCTCGTTATACAAGACCACCGAATCCAAATTCCTGAGATTACTGAGGCTGTATGTATCAAAACTAAGCGACTGCACAATATCCTGCATGAAAAATTGGTAATGAAAAAGCTGTGTGCGAGATGGGTGCCGCGATTGCTTCCAGTGACCAAAAGCGCACCCGGAGGAACACTTCTACCGGGCGTCTGACGATGTTAAATCGCAATCCGCAAGACTTTTTGCACCGCTGTGACCGTTAATGAAACTTGCATCCATCATTACACACCACAGACAAAGAACAGTCAAAACCATGGATAAATGCTGGTTATAGTATACCAAAGAAGGCAAAGACCATTTTGTCAGCTGGTAAGGTGATACCCACTGTTTTCTGGAATAATCCTCATAGAATGCTTGGAAAAAGGCAGAACTATAACTGGAACCTATTATGTTCCATGGTTAGATCATTTGCAACATTGAGTTGACTGAAAAGAGACAGACTCAAACGCAAAAGATTGCCCTTTTACCAGAATTGGTTCCTCATCCACCTTATTTACCAGATTTATTCCTGTTCACAAACTTGAGCATTTGGCTTGGTGATAAGAAATGTTCATCAAATGAGGAAGTGATAGTCAACGTCAACTAATATTTTGCAGACCTTGACGGAACATATTTGTCCGACGGGATGAAAAAGGTGAACATCGCTGGACCAAGTGTATAGCCATCAATGGAGACTATGTCAAGAAATAATATACGAGGACTGTTCAATAAAGGTTGATCATAATTTATTTTTTTTTTTTTTTTTTTTTTTTTTTTACAAAAGTACATTTACTCATGCTCATAATTTTGATGTTCTTTCTCAAAATAGTTTCCCCTGAGTGCGATGCACTTGTCCCAGCGTTTCTGCCAGTCTTCAAAGACATGCTGGAAACCATTTTTGAGAGATCCTTCAAAATCACCACCGCAGCCTTCAACACTGCTTCTGATGATAGCTAATGCCTCCCTCGAAGGCGCTTCTTCAAGTTAGGGAATAGAACAATGTCACATGGGGCTAAATTCGGGTGAGGGATGTACTTCACGTTGATTTTTGCAAGATATTCAACAACAACGTTGGCAATATGCGACCGCGCATTATCGTGCGCGGAAATGTGGCACCCAATGAAATGTTCAGTAATTCAGAAAGTGATCTTAAGGTAATTCGTCGATCCCCTCTCACAATGGCAGCAGCAGTGTTGATGTTTTCTGATGTTTTCTTCCGTAGGAGCAGTAACTGGAGCACCGGGTCCCCCTTCATTTGAAACTGATTGTCTCCCCTCTTTAAACATTTTAAACCACCTTCGAGCTGTGCTGTAGGAAAGAACAGACTCTCCAAAGGCCTCCTGTAACATTGTATAGGCCTCAACTGATGATTTGTTGAGATGAAAGTAGAATTTCAAAGCCGCATATTGTTCCTCGCGTGTTACCTCATTGCAGTGGTAGGCGATACTGAACATAGCTGAACTTGCCTGGTTCTCACGAGTACCAACAAGGGAAGTACTACGGCGTGTTTCTTTCACATTAAGCTAACAGATTATAATAAAATTGAATTTAGTGCGAAAAATTATGACCGTAAAAAATTATGATCATTCTTTATTAAACAGCCGTGGTATATATATATATATATATATATATATATATATATATATATATACCATACTTATCAAACGACTCTCGTACAATAAGACACACTATTCAGTATTTCAGTAACTCCATATTTTACTGTGTTCATTTCTTTTAGTATATTCTTCTAATCGTGAAATGGCAGTCAACTATATAAGACTTGAAACTTTCACAGCGACGATTACTAATTAAGGCTTTCGTTATTACTAATTAAGTTTCTTGAAGAAGGGCACGGAGTCAAGATGGCCGAAAGATCGAGCAGAGCAACTTCATCAATTTAACACGGCTGGTAACCCGAGAAGCCTTAATTAGCAGTCAAGTAAATCACAACTCAGTATGTATAAATGATAATTCTGTTTGGTTTCACGGCAGTTTATGAATAAACTAACCTTCAGTGAATTTACTGATGGCTACGTTATGTGATAGTAAAAGCTTTCCTTGGTGGGTTTTATGTGCCATTAATTTCAAATAATGTTTTAGATTTGGGATTTACTTGAGCTCAGCAATTGGTTAACAAAAGCTTGCTAATAAGTCACAATTTTGTGATCTACCATAATACATCTTTTTTTCTACACATTCTACAAATTCATTTCAAGCATCCCAATGTAACCAGGCTTGTAGGCTCAGTTGACAATCATCGATCTTGGTGAAATAGGAAATCAATATTTTACTGCAGCTTCTGACAAGAACACATACACATCTTAAATAAGTATAAAATTATATTCAAAATTAAGATTACGCCCTTCAAACAATGACATTAAATATTTCATTCGGCTATTTTGAGACTCCTGCCATTAAGACTTAATGCATATTCAACTCCTAAGTTACCTGACCTTTAACAAAGTACAATAGACTTTTACCTCGTACTTCTGCAGTGGACTTGTTTTAATTGCTTCCCCTGGGGGTACAAAAAGAGAATCTTAAAAACTGTGTAGGTGAAGGTTCATCTAGGGCAGTTAAGAGGAAGAAAATAAAATTAGGCTTTTGTATAACTTATAAACAACTCGAAATATAATTTAGACATTTACGGTAAACGGGAACATATATTTCTTGTTAAACTTCGCACAACTACGACATAGCATCCTATATGCGAGTAAAATCTAGAGTTAAATCACTTGTCTTCATTGTTGCCTAGATAACAAACGGGAAGCCACCGCAAAAGTCACGCGAGTTTCTTTAAATTATTCTCCACGGCAACCAGAAAAGGCAATAAACGTCTTCTTGTTGCGGCAATTGTTTATTGTATCGCTGTTAGACCAGTAACTTCAAGTAAGTGATGTAGCGTTATGAATTATGATGAGACATGGTTGAATGCACAACTTCTAGGCACGTCCGTTTTCTTCGGAATTAATATGCAATGGTGATATAAAGGTCAGCTCTCCACGTTTATTGATCTAGGTTGTCTAGGCTGGTGAAAGTAACGAAACAGTCCATCACAAGGAGCGAGGTTATACAAGATATCTGATTTTCAAAGCACGACTTGTTATTGTGTCACCAAAAGGCCGATATGACTGACCTAAGTATATATTACCACTCTCGTTCTTTACATCCCATATGTAGTGTTACAGAAAGACCTACGCAAAATGGAAGAATTTTACTGCCGGATCCTGCACACATCATGAATACAAGTAATATTCTGTTTAGATAATAACAGATTCTACATTCACCCCAAAATGTAAATAATACAGGAATATTATTTCTAGGCTTGTACGAAGCGTGTCCGTAAAATAAGGTCTCCAAGGTGCTGGAGCCCTGAGGAACGCTATTACACGAGATCCGGCAACACTGGCGTGTAACTTGGTTTCACCCTTTGAAATCCCCACCACAATGAACCCGTTGCAACCATTAGTCTTGGCTGGGCAGCCATTTGCGATGGAGCTTCCTATCACTTCCGCCGCCAAGTGCGAGTTGCGTGCAGTGATCCGCTTTTGGAGTGCCAAGGGGCGCTACCCCCACTGAAATTCATCGTGTTATGAGAACTTAGCCCTGAGGATCCCGTAGGGGAGGGGAGCCGTACCCTTCAGCTGCCGAGGTGCGAGCGCTGCGGACCCTTAGCAGTCGTGGTACCTCTGACGTTACTAGAGGAATCTCGGGCCGAACTGCCGAGCCCCTCCCGTAGAGAAGTTGTTCGGATTGGGTTGGACTCGAGGGGACAGTGTGTTCCCGACACCCACGGGGAATTGGGTACCTCCGGCCACACTACGGCCACCCGGATAGGGTAGAGCGTTGCCTCGTAAGTCCCGGGTACTAGCCTGCAGAGCTAGTAGAAGGTGTGCTAGATCACCAGGGAGCCCCACCGAGGTTTTCGGTAGTGTTCCCTGCGGGGTTGACGCGCGTAAATGGCGTATCCACTTCCATCCCGTCTTGATGTTGTGCTCAGGGGGGGGGGGGGTTAAGAAATCAGGTATTGCCCTATGGAAAGAGCCCCGGAGTATCCATCGCTCTCGGGTAGAAGGAGGTCCGGGTCCTTGGTCCTACGGGTCCAGGACTAATGGGAGTAGAACCTCTGCGCTTAACTATCCCTGAGGTCAGTAAAACTACAATTGACAAGATCTTGACCGAACATTTGCATTGTCGCAAGGTGTGTGCGAGGTGGGCCCCTAAAATGCTCACCGAAGACCGTAAAGCGGCCCACCGTTTCCAGACTTAGCATCTAGTGATTATCATCTGTTTCCTAAGTTGAAGTCACACGTGGGTGGAACACATTTCCAGACCGACAATGATTTGAAAAACGAGGATGAGCGCTACCTGTGCAACTTGGCGGGAGAGTGCTATAACAAGGGTATACAAAAACTGCCATAGCGCATGCAAAAGTGCATCGATTGCAATGGTGATTGCGTTGAAATATAGCTGTAAGTACCGCCCTTCCATCAATGTAACATACATTGACAATAAACATGTTTTATATATTACATAAAATTGGAGAGCTTATTTTACGGACACGCCTGGTAAATGACCTGGACAGGTAACTGTGCTGATCAGTGTATAAAATTATTGCTGTCATTTCGTCATAAAATCCTGCATTTCTCAATTAAAAACTAGGTAAGTGTGTTTGTGCCTTTATCCATGTTAACATGACATGGGCTTTAATTTTCATTACAGTACATTTTCAATTTCTAAGCAAACATTAAACTGCATCTTTGTAATTTGCCATACTGCTTAGATTTTTCCTAATATCTTCCGTTGGAAAAACCCATCTATTTATACAGGTTTCAATTCTCAATTACAGAAGACGCAGTTTTGTTATCGATCTGAAAGTACTAAGTAATGAAGAGAGGGGAGGAAGAGAGATAGGGGATAGACAATACTTCTTTATATGGTAATATGAAGAAACTAGAAATGGTGCTAATTTAATGCATGTTAACCGCGTTCTCTAGATCACATATATGATGTCCAGAAATTCGCCTATTAATTTATCCGTGAGCCCATTCTTAAGACAAACTAGAGACGGAAAGTTCTCAAGTGTAATGCTTTAACATGAGCTATGAGGGCGATGTTTCAGTGCTATGCACTTGCTAAGTTGCCACTATCACCTGTTGATAATGTGGGAATATAAAGGAGGTTGACCTCTAGCCAGGTATTCGCGGCAACCCGCATGGATATGATGCGTAAGCTGGCCAGACAGACGTGTGTAGCTATAAATTACAATACAATATCGCGCCTTTTCATTGGGTAACCCTTAATGGCTATAACTTAAAAGAAATATATCCGAATAGAATACTGGAGAGTTACTTCGCGAGTCCAAGACTATCCTTTGAATCAAAAATTTATATTTTTAGACAACCTATTTGATTTTATATTCAAGTTCTACCTATGCCTCATTGAAACCATCTGAAGCTTTTACTAGAATTGTGAACAGACGAACAAACAAACAAAGATAAATAAATATACTTGTTTATAGCCCATTTCTATGTAGCATCAAGCATTATCTTGCGGTTCACCAGTAACATCACAGACATATAAAACAAGCGAAGCAACGTTTTATTGCAGTTACATCACAAACAACGGCGCAGCCAATGTTTCAACAATAAACGCGTTTTTTTTTTTTTGTGCGTCGAGTTTTATTGTCAGTGTACAACACACCGTGATATTCATAAATTTCTGCATATGCAGTTACGATGTTATTGATAGCCGTTACGGAGTTTTATGGGCTATGAAATTCCTTGGCTTATGCAAGCCGTGAGCATTGAACTTTCTCGGTATTTGCATTACCCGTCGTCCAGCGATGACTAATCGCCCGCGTTATTACCCCGCTGGAAATCACTTGGAGACGATTGCTAGGTCAAGGTGAAAACAATACAAATGTCTTCCGGGTTCGTCTGACACGCTGGCCCAAAACAAACAATTCATGGCCAAAGCAATCATATAGCCGCATCATAAATTCTAAACGTTTACAACGTTAAAGTCGGCGGATTTTACAGTTTTGCATTATATTTTTCTAACCAAAATCCATTTTAAGAACGCATACAGAAACACACACACACACACACACACACACACACACACACACACACACACACACACACACACACACACACACACACACACACACACACACACACACACAGAGAGAGAGAGAGAGAGAGAGAGAGAGAGAGAGAGAGAGAGAGAGAGAGAGAGAGAGAGAGAGAGAGAGAGAGAGAGAGAGAGAGAGAGAGAAACTGCGAACGCTGCGGACCCTTAGCACTCGTGATACCTCTGACGTTACTAGAGGAACCTCGGGCCGAACTGCCGAGCCCCTCCCGTCGGGGAGTTCGGATTGGGTTGGACTCGAGGGGCAGTGTGTTCCCGACAGCCATGGGGAATTGGGTACCTCCGGCCAGGCTACGGCTGCCTTATAAGTCCCGGGTACTAGCCTGTAGAGCTAGTAGAAGGTGTGCTAGATCACCGGCGGCCCCGCCGAGGTTTTCGGTAGTGTTCCCTGCGGGGTTGACGCGCGTAAGTGGCGTATCCACTTCCATCCCGTCCTGACCGTTGAGATTCGAAGTCGGGACCTCTTGAGTAGAAAAAAGTAATTAGTTATTGCCTAATTTCAATAAATCTCGCGGAGCGTTATGATAGTAATGTTTGCAATAATGCTTTATTAAATATAGCTATAAATAGCAATAAATCACATTCACATGGCATGTTTTGCATGCCGCTAACGAAATGAAGATACTCGGATTTCACTTGCTTTGATGTCTCCTGAAAAAGTAAGCCTTTTTGAAAAAGTTATGTGCACACGTGCGCGTGTACTGTCTGCCCACCACAAGAACGGAAGGGAAAGGAATGTGTAACGTAATCACTTTTTTTGTATTTATGCTCGCCTTTGGGATTTGATATTGATGCTATGTTCATGTACAATATACAGTGTTGTCACATAACTCAACAATACATAATAGCTATCACTGCAGTTACTGAAACGAGCATTAGATCTGACAGCATTGATGACTCACATGCACTGTCATGCACTTATTTCGTAGTAAACAGATCTACTACCAGAGTAGATAAACAGCTCAAGCTCCTCTCCCCTTCATTCCCTGCTTGCCTTCTTGTGGTGGGCAGGCGGTATGTATATAGACGTGATTGTGAACGATGGTTTGTTAGATGCCAAACATGGCAGTTTTAACTTCGCAACTTCCAAGAAAGTGATACGGTTTTCAAATTAGGCTTTCAATGGAAACCTTTCGATTTTTTTTTCGTGATAAATGAAGTAATATTTTGAACTTTCTGAAAATACACTTAGAAATTCTTTCATTCTGGATTACTTTTAATAAATCATAAACCATAAGTTATCATTAAAAGGTATGTGTCGCTAAAATATTCAATTTATACATTTTAAGTAAAAGATCTGAGTTATTCCTTGCTATTAGTTGAATTTTCCAATATTTATACTTTTTGTCAAATGAAATCTCGCTTTCGTTTCTTTACTTCTTATAAGCAAGCAAACAGAACGGACTTTCAAAGCCCTTACATAACGACCAGCTCTTAAAAGACTTGACTACCGCTTAACCTTACAGTATTCCCCATTTCCCATGTACCTACAAGGAAGTATGTAATAAAAAAAGTCTACATATTATACTGAATTAACATGGTAAAGTCTTTTAAATATAACTTAAAATGTTTGTGAGTAGTCAACTGCCTCATCTGGGAATTTTCGTCAACTTACCTCCAAAACTGCTTCAATAAAGGGACGAGTTGAGATATATTGCTGTGACTTACCTGTAACAAAAGAGAAGGAGATATTAGCAAAGAGCAGAAAGAAAATACACTCTTCACTAAAATTACAGTGTTAAGATATAAATATGAGTTGTAGTGAATCATATGCAGAGGAGAGCAAGCTACTAGAAAAACTAAATTTCTGCTTAAGGCGAGACACTTGTCTCGATTTGTCATTATGGTTACATTTACTTATTCACGCTTCTTAGAGATAACACGGAGCAATAATATATCATATGGCAACTCAGCGTCTTACAGTGTTTTTCTCTCATTAAAAAAAAAAATATTTTCTTCTCTTTATCAAAAAGCTATTTTAATAAGCTGTGCTCTTCCTACCAATTTGTATTATATACAATAAAAATAATATAATACTAATACGATTGTTATTTCAATGTAAATAATATATCCATTCCGGTGTCACAATATATCTGCTAAAAATAATGAATATTCCAAAATAAAAACAATTATTCTTTATGCTAACCTAGTCAAAAATGTCAAATGTTGTGTCACAGTGGACTAGAGCATGGTGCTCTAGTCCCAGGCCATCACTGAATGCTCCCGGGATCAATTCTATTCAAGGTGGGGAGGATCCCGAGTAGAGGTCAGTGCCTACACTCAGAATAGAAGTGAGGAGCTGCGATAGGCAGCGATCCCAATCGAAAAAGCTAGGCTGGACAAATCATCTTCCCCTATGGCTGGAGGATCATCCACCTTTGCCAAGATACCTGGGCTTGAAGTGGCAGTCCTCTAGCCCTACGGTGTAACGTGCGTGCGTGCGTGCGTGTGTGTGTGTGTGTGTGTGTGTGTGTGTGTGTGTGTGTGTGTGTGTGAGCCCATATAGGACTACGCAAAGTACTTAGAACACGTTTTCTGGTCTTCTATGATTCCAAAGGTCTGTCATTCTTTGTCTGTGGACTTTCTTTCTCTCTCTCGCCTGCCCACGTTGTTCCACTCTTTCTTCGGTTTGTCCTCTTGGTCAACTTGCAACTTATGCACCGTCATTCTAAATACGTCTTTGTCTAGGATATCATCTTGAGTGATTTCTACAAGTCTTTATATCACTTTTTACTTCACCAGTCCATTTCATTGTCTACTTGTGCTTATTTCTATTTTTGTAAAATTCTATAATTTTTGGGAGCCTATTTGTTGATAATTTTTAAGATGTACATAAAATTGTAATCTTCGTTTCCTAATATCATTATGGATTATGATTATTTTTGCGAAAATATTTTATTTTAAGCAGGAATTCAATGAATTATACTTAATGGCACACATAACAACTGACAAGTGGAGTTTTCATATTATCTCTGTTACAGATCTAAAATAAGCAGAGAAAATAGTGTTTTGCCCTAAAATTCGATAGTGAGAGTTAACGGAAAATATATTTTTGAGCCTTAATGAACACAAAAGAGAATTTTCAGAAAAATGCCTGGTTAAATATAAAATCTAGTATTTGAGTTGAGGTCTTGCATGAATAGGAAAGGTCTTTCAGGAAAATCCTACTGCAAACTACGCTTTACATGGACCAGATTCCTTAAAAATGTCCTAAGAATTTTGATTAAAATACCATATGTTTAAGATATGATCGTGACATAATACATCACTGTTTGTGTTAAAAATTTAATATTCTAAATTCCGCACATAGTTTTTAAGAAAATAATACAATACCGCTCTTGTCGCCCCCATGTTCCCCACTAAGTGTCCCAGTAGGTTCAGTTCTGAAGACAGCAGGATTACGGTGCAGCATGGTTACGACGAAGGACTGGATGGTTCCAACTGACACACATACGTCATCCTGTATCCCCTTCGTTGGAACTAATAACTTACCCTAACTGGAGACGGATGGGAATAAGACAGCTCAGAAAACAATAAATTTAATCTGAGCAGTTTTGAATTTGAGTGGAAGGGAAAAGTAGCTGCTTAGCCAGAAGTCTGCTCTTCAAGTCAACATCAGGAGGCGGCGTCTTGCGGCGTCATTAATATCCCCGGCAAAGCGGGAGGGTGAACATGGACGTTAAATTACGAGTCCCTTTATTCCTCTCCACTTCGGCACACCCTCTGTGTCGCCTCATCAAGTAAAGACACCAGACTCCACGAGGCTCCAGAAAAGACATCATTAGAAAAGAAAAGCCGCCGACGACGACGTCTCCCTCTGACGCCCGCCGCTTAAAGAAGGGGTGGGCGGGTTGATGTGACTACCACCCTTAAAAAAATCGCCTCTATAAAAACGTTCGAATTACGACAAAAGGGAGCGATATTTTCTTTTGTGTTGTCAGTCACCGACAAGCCGGTCAAGGCGCGGAAACCTTCCTCAGTGACGCATTAATTGGCAGTTCTGCTACTCCCACCCCTTAGAGGCACACGAGGCAGAAAGGGATGCTGTACCTTACACCAAATCACTCATTGTACACGCAGAGACGATAATGAATAAAAAACAACAATAACCGGAGCCATGGTGTCATCGTCTTCTAGGAGTCTACCTTTTTAAACACACAGCCGTTAAAACGTTAAGTTCAACATGAGGTTAAAATAAATATTTTTTAACACTACCGACTATCACGCTTTAGCATAAATATCAGGCATTATGGGTAGCAGAACAAAATGATTCAACCGGAACTATTCCGAGAATGCAGCCGTTGTGAAAAACCAAGTTCAGTCAAATTGTCCAAAATTATGAAAGGGTAGAGCCAGACTGAAAATTTTTTCATAGGCGGGATTTGAACCACGGATCTTCTGGTTTCCGTCCAGCCGCTCTAACCATTTGAGCTACCATGGCCAACATGACATTAAAGCAGAAGATCCGTGGTTCAAATCCCGGCTGTGGCATTAAATTTTTCAGTCTTGTCTACCCTTTCATAGTGCATCCTACACACAGCTAGTGTGAAAGAACAATTAATTTTCATTAATTGTACCTAATAGTGGTCCGAAGTATAAAGCCCGGGCCTTAAAGTACTTACAGCATACTAAGTCGCCATTAAGGTAGTTATCTCATGTGTTTGTGAGAACTCCTAGTGGTTTACCGGGAAAAACACGAGTCAGTTGCAGAATTTAATGTCATGTCGGCACGTTGGCCATAGTAGCTCAATGATTTAGAGCGGCTGGACGGAAACCAGAAGATTCGTGGTTCAAATCCCAGCTATGGCATTGTATTTTTCAGTCTGGCTCTACCCATTCATAGTGCGTCCTGCACACGGCTAGCGTGAAAAAACAATTATTTATTCTTTCACACTGGCCGTGTGTAGGCTAAATTGTGGAAACGTAGAGTCAGACTACGTAGAGTCAGACGTAGAGTCATTGTCCAAAATTACTTTGTACTAACGGATTATTTGCAAATTGACATTCTAATGGTTAAGAATATGTTGAGTTACTATACAAACAGTTTACGAGACATTGGAACCCTTCACGCTTTTAGTTCCAATAGAGCAGAACGTCTATTAGAAGTGTAGTTGCCTATCGCTTTCAATAATGGAGCTCTTTCGATAGTCTAGGGGCACACGGTTTTGTAACACAATCATTAGCGCACGAAATGATCATGTACGTGAATCCTTTTAATCGGAGTTAAACGAATGATAAAATATGCAATTCAAAGCGTCATATGTGAAATTGCTAATGCACTGGATAATTGTAACACAGCTATTTTTTCACGAAAATCTCCCACTCCTAAACTATTCTTTGCATGGAATATTTTTAAAATTGTTTGATTTTCTCAAAATATTTAAGATGTCATAGGTTTAAGAGGATTCATGTTAATGAAAATTACACTTTCAATTTTCTGGGAACAATCTGTGAAGTCCTTTCTGTATGGCATTTACACAACTGATAAACCTTTGCATATCAAATGTAACTCTTGAAGATTTCACAATTAATCAAGGCTTCGCCGGTGATCATCCGTGTCAAGTTAATGAAAGTCGAGCTCTCGGTCATTGTTTCAGATCCTGAAGACCATAAAGAATGGTCAAAAGCTCGACTTTCACTAACTTGACACGGATGATCACCCGTGAATCCCAGATTCTATCAAATACTTTGTTTTAGTTAATCACTTACAAGATTCTCAATTTCTTCTCGGGAAACAAGTCAGGTGAAAAGACGATTAGATATCAACGTTTCGGGAGTGTACATCTCTCCCATCATCAGGGTATTTATTAAATGTTATAACCACACATTAAACAATGGATGTAACACAAATATAAACAAAGACAAAACACTATCAAAATTCGCATTACTGAACAAAAGACCTTTCAGTAAATTAAATGCCAGGCGAGAAGATGGCGCGAGTATACAAAATTAATTGGGTCAAAGAAACAGAATTACTGAACTTGATTATCAAGCTGCATTGATCTTTGCTTCTTAAATCGACGGATTTCTATTTTAAGGCCGGTTTCCAAGAGGAGCAGAACTGAAATCCAGCATCACGATTAAGCGTGCTCCTTTCAGAGGAAATGTCCAAAACCTCCTTAATTCTCCGTTCCCAGTAACTGTTGCATATTGCCAAGAAGGTCGTCTCCCGAAAATTGGCTCTACTTACAGGATGTTTTTCATTATTGGTCTTAATACTAAAATACATTTCTCAAATGGGCAGTAATTTTTCACGACTGCCCTATATTGTATCTTTGTAGATGCAAACAGTTTTAGTTGTAGAAATGCTTTTCTGTATTCAGGCGTCAAAGAGAGATACACTTTTTATGCCCAATTTGAATGGACAGAAAAAGTTACGTGAATGTAACAGTTACTAATTTTTTTACTACAATATGTGCATCATTGCAAAGAAAGTAAAAAGCTTAACTACAACACGCTTTACAGCAGAGAGATAGCCCTTGTCATTTTTTTAGAGGTGGTTTTGCTTTTCATATGGGCACTACATTTATAAGTGTACTTGAACAGATTTATTGTGAATGATATTTTATAGTCAAACGGTCCATTTTTTTCAAGCCGCTTAGGATAAATAAATTCTATAGAACGAAATAAAACTACCTACTATTATGGATGTACTTTGGTATACATAAAATGGTTAGTTGGTTTTTAAATAACTGTTATGGTCTTTTTTTTTTAAACAAAATGCCTGAAGTTCGTCTGTTTCTCCGCGTGGGGAGCTGCAATGTTACCTACCTAGAAACACAGCATATTATCTTTACCCTTTCAACAATCGAAACATATAAACAGCGTTCGACGTTATCCCACCTCAACAAAAACTTGCACGTTTAATCTGGTTTAACCTACTTTAAGAACAAAATTTCGCAATGCACATTCGCTACATTCACTTGTAGCATCTTCACAGGCGTGAGTATTTTTTAAATCTGTCAATTGAGATGATAATACCAGCACCGCCAGTAATTTAACAGTACCGGAATTTAACCCGTAGAAGTTCATAGTAATGGTTCATATCCTCGCGATAGAACCCAGTTTTTTCCTCGATCTGAAGAGTAGGCGGGTGTCAACAACAAACTCATGCGACGTACCGGCATGGCCAATAATAAAGCAGTCACATTTTTCTGTGGTCTTTTGTGGTACTTTCAAGTGTGCCTTCAGTACAGCCCTTTGACACTGTATGAGCGGCGTTTACCCAGGTTTCATCCAACTACTCTATTTAACTCAAGGTGTTATTCAGATTTCTCTTGAAAACAATACGATTAGCGTTACAATGTATGATCTTAGTATTAGTATAAGTTTTCTGTTATTTATTTTTGAACTAAAATCACAGATCATGGATGACTTTGTTCAAAGAGCTAAGGCTTCCTTCAAATAGCTCTGCTTCTTTAAAAGAAGAAAGAAGCTTATATGTGGTAGGATGGTCCTTTCGGGTGTAATAGTCATGGATGTGCCTTCTTATATCTAATTCAAGATAACGGAGATGCTTTCGGTCCTTGTTTCCCAGAAGTTACAATTCCCGATGTACCTGGCTGTAGCTGCTTCTCTCTGCGATTATAGAAACAGTCGCCTCACTTATTTTAAGGGCATATGCACTCTTTCTCCTTACCTGGCTGAAATGAATAAATGGTTCATTGTGATGAAACACATTCTGCCCTTCCTGCCAAAACATTTTCCCAAGAGATCAGAAAAATGATGTAATGTGGTAGTGCAATGTAACACCGCGACCTACAGTCTGATTTTTAAAAGAAGATACGTGAAGGTCATCAGGCAAGGCAGGCGAGGGGTAAGAGGGGAAGTTCGTTGCTATGGTAGCGTAAACAGAAGTTGCCAGATTGGATACACTGGTGAATCACATGCTCCTCAGCTCAGTTATCGCTAGTTGTATGTGGGAAACAGGGTTTGTTTGAGTATTCAGTTGCGCTGTGTATTCTTAGCCTACTTTGTTAAAACACAATTAAAATACGTTTTTATGGAAGCAAGATATAGTGGCGGTTGGATTAGAGGTGGACCGAGGAATCATGGCGCAAGGCAAAGATCAGCTGACGGTTGGGGTGTTACATTGCACAGTCAAGCTACATAATTTGTCTGTTCTCTTAGAGAATTCTTCCAACAGGAAGACAAGGGTTTGTGCCTTACCAATGAACAGCTTAATTCTATTATCCAAAAGCGACAGCCCCATGCTTGTATGTAAAAGAATTCTTGTGGGTCAAAATTTCGGCATATCGGCGAGATTGATATGAACATGTCAATTAACAGTCACTAATAATAAATAGTACATTGCGATACTAATGCATACGGAACGAGGAAGGGTTCCAAATAACGAGGCGCTTGCACCGAGTTTTTTCTATTCTCGAGATTTCGTTACGTGCTTACCACATGTGTTTGCACATTATTTTTTGCACTCTGTGTATTTATATCAATCTGAATTTTAGTAGTTAAAATATTAGCTGAAATTTTAATAAATATATTTGAAGATACATGTTAGATTTTAGAACATGCATCGCCTATATGTGTTTCTATGGAGAAATACTTACCGCATTGTGCGGGAATGTCAACTTACGATGCATAGCAACAATAACGGTAAGTATGGAATATTAGTTATATAGTGCAAAACTTATTTAAAAGAACTCACACATATGAATAGGCTAAAACGTAGTGAATGTGTGAACAACTTATTTCTGTTTTAAAGTAGGCTAATACAGATTAACTGTACATATTTTTGTTGAGGTGAGATAACTCGAACCCTTAAGTTTCGAGTGTTGAAAGGACAAAGAGAGGGGATCTGGTGGGCAACATTGCAAGCACCCACGCGGAGAAACAGATGACCTTCACGTATCTTCTTTTAAAAATCAAAGTGTAGCTTATCTTTCCTGGGTCATCAATTCTCGGTTTACCTCTAATCCTACTACCATAGCAACCTAACGATCTAACTTGGTTCCATAACGACCTATTTAATAGTGTTTTAACAAAGTAGCCTAACAACAAACAACGCAACTGAACGCTCAAGCAAACTTAGTTTCCCGCCCACAACTAGCGATAACTGACCTGAGGAATAGATGGTAGCCATTGAGGCAACGTTTGTTTACGTTTCCATAGGAACGACCTTCCCCTCTTACCCTCCATGTCCCTTGCTTGATAGCTGTTATGTATCTTTAAAAATCATGTAATTATTATACAAAACATTGTTTGAATGAAAGCAGATCAGCGACTGTCACCTATATCCTGTCAAAACGTAATCTCATATCTTAAAACACTTTATGAGAAAATATGTAGGGAATTTAGCAGATAGAGGTTGAAAACGCTGACAATACTGTACTAGGCAAGTCAAAAGAACATTAGCTGGAGAATCCGCCAACTTTACTGCTAGAGGCACTACAACTAGGCAGCGAGCATGTACATAAAACAGGCACTTCACAAAAACTTTACAGAGCTCTTGTGATGTGCCAGGTAGAGAGAAAAGGAGCAGTTGTCTGCTTCACGTGCAATAATCACGCTAACGTGAGATAAACACGCATGCCAAATTGCCCCTTGAAAGCTTGCTTTACAAAGGATTTCTTCTTCAGCCATTGAGCACCATATGCCTGCAGCAATACATGTATACACGATATTACACTTGCATTTCTTTCCTTAGAGTTTATACTGCAGTGTATGTTTTGCAACTGACGAGCGAACCCTAGAAGGTTCGCGCGGTAACATCTAAGGCTGTAACTGAAGTGAGTCAGTAAGGTTTAGATTTGTCCAAGTCACTTCGTAATCCTATTCTTCCTATACTTAAAATGCAAATGGGGGTAAATCTCAATTCTCTGGATCATGAACATACCTGAGAAATCCTTGTTCACATAATTCACACTGCATAATCAAATGCCGTTTGAGACATTAAAAAAAATCTCTCGAAAAACAATGTATTAGATACTTTTTCTACCAACCCCTATTACTTAGACTAACATAGACGCCTCAATAGCGTCGATAGTAGAGTGTCTTTTTTCCTTTTTTTTTTCTTTCCTTCTTCATTCCTTTCTTTCTTTCTTTCTTTCTTTCTTTCTTTCTTTCTTTCTTTCTTTCTTTCTTTCTTTCTTTCTTTCTTTCTCTATTTTGTAACTTACTTCCTCCAACGTTAAACCATATTGGACAATGAATGAAATGGGTGAAGTGATGCTCAAATTAGTCCGAGGTCCATGGAGCTTAGAGTTACTCGACACTCGTGTATCAGAATAAGAGAAAACCCCGGAAAAAACCTTCCCAGGTAACTCACCCTAACCGAGATTTGAACTTGCGACCTCCTAAACCTGAGGCAGATACGCTAGCATTTACGCTACCGAGGAGGGCAGTAGCCTGTCTGCCTCACGTTCTAGAGGTACCGAGTTCGAATCTCGGTCAGGGTGAGTTATCTAATTAAGTTTCTTTGCGGGTTTTCCCTTATCTTAAAGATTAACGTCAGATAACTCTGCTCTAAGGACCCTGGGTTCATTTGAGTACCATTTAAACCATTTCATTCATCGTGTCACATGATTTAACGTTGGATACTGAAATTTCGGTGTGAACAGCCTAACTTAAGCTAAGATCTCGTACACACCCAAACTTGGTATATTTAATTTAAGCAGGTTTGCAAAGGATAAGACACGAAGGTTTTCAAAACATCTTCCCAGAAACTATCGTTTAGATGTCAGATTTTCCATTTTGTAAAAAATGCTGTAACAATGCTAGCTAAAATGCTTTATTTTACATAAAAATTGATCTTGAATTTTCTGTATGTAACCCATGAGGCTCTTCATTAACAATGAATTCTGTAAAATTGTGTATAACTAGTAAACCCTTAAGAGATAAAAAGCCCAGTGCATGCAAAATATCACATCTACTCAAAACACTCAATTAATTTGAAATAATATTTAGACATCAGCCCTCCCCGATATCTCCTGTTATTGTTGGTCTAAATTAAGCTGCCCTAGTATTCAATTGTTTCTCGTGATGCCCTGATAACAATTCGCTCTTAAACATATCGCACTACGACTAGGTCTCTTTTATTGCTCCTGTACCTCTAAATTAGTAATTAAACTTATTTCTGAAAAGGTTTGCCTCGATTATGTAGGAGAAATAAACTTTCCTAAAGCGGTTTTTATAATCTCTAGAGTAATAAAGAATAGCACGTGAGATTCTTACAATAATGGAAGCTGTCATATCACAGTGCGGCGGTACGTGAGCGTGTGAGAGGAAACAAACAAAAGCTTAACGCTCCTGCTCCTCTTCCAGTATTTATTTTAGATCCATCAGTGATGAAAACACTTAAAGCTATTAAAGAAGCTCTTAGGGGACGTCCATTAAGGATTCGTTAAGAACTCCATATTGACGGTTTGTACCGTTATCTCTGTGATGAGAACAATGCTTCCAAATGGCGCTTTCTATCACAAGAGTCCTCTCCCCAGTCTAATGTCTGCTCCGCTATTATCACCTTAGGGTGCCAGGGATGTGAGGTGCCACTTCCGGAAATTAACTGAAGCTATGCTAACATATGGTTCGCTGTATCCTCTGCTCTAAATGAGAGACTATACAAATCCCCTATGGACTTCGCTACTAGACCCCTTTCTCCTAGTTACTTTATAAAACTGCTTATACCCTATCTACCTTCTGGAGGTATGGGGCATATCAGAGGCACGTACACAACGAGACCAGATGTATGGGTTGTTTTGCAGAATACTAAGGCTGCCAAAATCGGCACCAAGAGAAGTGACACTACCAGAGTTGGGAAATACAAAAATGAGGGGAATAATACGAGGGCTGTTCAATAAAGAATGGCCACAATTTCTTTTTGACAACGTACCTTTACTCATGCTCATAATTTTGATGGTCCTTCTCAAAATAGTCTCCCCTGAAAGCGATGCACTTGTCTGAGCGTTTCTGCCAGTATTCAAAGACATGATGGAAACCATTTTTTCAGAGATCCTTCAAAATAGCCTCTGCAGCCTTCACCACTGCTTCTGATGATGGATAATGCCTCCCATGAAGGCGTTTCTTTAAGTTAGGGAATAGAAAAAAGTAACATGCGGCTAAATCCGGACTATATGGAGGGTGAGGAATGCACTTCACGTTGATTTTTGCAAAATATTCAGCAACAACATTGGCAATATGCAACCGCGCATTGTCTTGGTGCAGCATCCAGCCTGCTTCAAGGAAATGTGGTCTTTTGCGCCTGCTATGGACCTGCAATGTTTTCAAGACATCCCTGTAGTATTGTCCAGTTACTGATGTGTGTGGAGGTACAACATGCTGATAAACCATTCCATGAATATCAAAGAATGAGACGACCATAGCTTTCCCAGCAGAAGGAACCACTTTTGCTTTTTTAGGGGTTGGTGATGAAGGAGATTTCCACACTGAGCTTTGCTGTTTGCTCTCAGGAAACCAAATTTCATCAGCAGTGATTACTTTTGAAAGAAACTCAGGATCTTCCTCTAGCATCAACTTTAACTGCATGTTACCTCCATTGCAGCGGTAGGCGATACTGAACATGCCAGAACTTGCCTGGTTCTCACAGGTGGGAACCAAGAGTACCAACAATGAAACTATTACAGCGTGTTTGTTTCACATTAAGCTAACACAATATAATAAGATTGAATGTTAGTGCGAAAAATAATGTCCGTAAAAAAATTATGGTCATTCTTTATTGAACAGCCCTCGTAATGGAGAGAATAATGAAATTCTGGTATAAATGTATTAAAGGGCAGAAATGGCAATTATTGAATCTGTACGTGATGCAACACAAAATCATTAAGAACACAAATAGTTGGTGGCCGGAATTGGAAAGAATGGTATCGAAGATAGGCATGAGAGATGTATGGAGAGTAGAGGGGTCAAATCATAGTGGTTTTTGGAAGAAATGAGATCCAGAGTACAAGACATAGATAGGCAGGAGATATGGGAAAAATATAGACGAAAAGAAGTCTTTTAAACTTTATAAGCAATTAAAGGTATAGCATGGATGAGAGTAGGAATAATATATCTAAAAGGATTGAAAAGTAATGAGGTAGGAATATGTGAATTCTGTGGAGATGAAGAGAGCACTGTTCATTACCTGGTAGAATGTAAGGAGTTAACAAATTGCAGGACAAAAATATGGGATAAGAAATGGGACAGCGTGAGCAAAGAGGTAGTGGCTTTTACGCATGTTAACGGGGATGGGTGAAAATAAAAATAGATATATAGGAGAATTCTTATATAGGTTAAGAGAAAATTGGATTAGGGTAAAAGAAGCGAAGGTCAAGAAGAAAGGACAACAAGCTGCTCAGGAAAACCAGGAGACTTAAGTCAGTGAGTAACTGTTGTGTCAGCAATTACATGTATTTGTACAGGCTGTATAATAGTGCATGTTAGATGTTAAAGTCATTGTTATGAAATTGTAATAGAAACTGTACAAATAAATATCAAATATCTATCTTCTGTTCAGCATAAGATTTTTTAAGAAACACCTTCAGAATTCAAAATTGCTTTTAAATGTGCATGGTAAGTACAAAATGCTAACAGGATTCAGATAAAATGTGCATGTCATGCATTAACCTAATTACAGACTCTTTTCATGAGCTCCTAAGAAACTAAACATGTGCTACTGGAGCACCTTAAATACGCAAGTACTCCAAAATAGTTCAGAGGTGTATTGGATGAAAATCTTTCTCACATTTTTAGGCTAGATGTTTTAACTCTTTTATACAAGTATCATCAGTGACCGTGGCCCAATGTAAATAAACGGAAGCCCACCTACCTGTTACATCGGGCGGGGTTACTAGCCACAGCAGTTGAGTCTTTTCAGTAGCGGACAAGTTCCTCATTTCCCATATATCCGAATAAATTGATTTACAAGAATGGTGCCCTACTATTGAACCTGTTGTATCCGAAATGAATAGATGTCTACGTGAAAAGCTTGTATCTGTATTTATCAGAGGGAGAAAGAGAGAGCGACATGAAAACTAGGTCACAAAATCTATTCAACGGGCTTTGATCATTCTTTCGCCCCTGAAAGCCGATTTCTTCCGTTATTTGCAATATTAATAAGGAAATTATTTGGCATCAAAGAACCCGTTTCACTTAGAATTGTTGAGAACAATCAAAACGACATACAACTGGAACTTCCTAATTACATTTTGTGGTGTCCTTAATGACATTAATTCGCATATCCCTGACCTCTTGTATCAGCACTGCTGGAAAGAGCAATGAATTTGTGATAAAGTATTAACCTGCCATCCTTCAAAGTATGTCGCAATAATGTCAGGGCAAAGGATGAATTTGGTGGCGGTATGCGGAACCCATTGTTAGTAATAGCATTTCCTGGCTAGGAACCAAAATAATTATCTGCTATCTTAGAAGAATTGAGCCACTTCAGCCACTAAGAAATCTATATAGCTATGACAAAGTGTGACTTGATATTACAGTAACCAAATTTCAAAGCGTATGTGGAACTATTAATCGCATTCTAAGAAACAAAGTAAAAGAAAGAAAGTTGAAAGTTTACGAAGAAACATTTGTGTAGTTCCGTCATCCTAAGTGAAATAAAAAAGTGTGCATGAAAAAACAATTGATAAGAGGAGTTAAAGGGTTTCCTAGTTGATAAAATAAAAATAAATATCAAACCTTTCAAGAATTAGACACCTGAGAAATTACAAGCGAAATTGGAATGAGCATCTAGAAAAAACGAACAATTCAACGCTGACAAAACAGTTGATATATAGGCCAACAAGTAGAAGAGGGGTGGGAAGATTAGAAGATCTTTTGAGAACAAAACAGGGTACATGCCTACACCATGGGGCAAAGAATTTGAAGAAAAAGGAACTAAGAAAATAAATCCATTACAGTTTACACACCTTAACGATTTACTCAATAATCTTTCCAAATTAAAACATTTATTTATATGTTGAATAGCGTATAAAACTAAAAAAAACGTAACTATTTTTGTGCGTTAGTGACTGTCTCAAGATGTCGATTTTATAACACAGCATTTTTCTAAAGTTTTATATTTTTAGCATATTCCCAAAAAAATATGGTGGGATGGTGTTTTAGATACATCACGGCTTCAAATAGGTAGTTAAAAGATGTGCTTAACTTGTTAAAAATTTAATAAGATAGATGCACATTTTAATGTTCAGTGGGGAATCAAAACATAGGCTCTTGCAAGATAAACGTGAATAAAATAAATTACACAACGCAGCAAATTTATCGAACGAGAATTTATAAACCACTATAAAGATATCGACCACTGTCCTGGATTGCTTTATTGATGCATTCAGCTTATCTACCCTCCCTACCACAGAAGCTAACGACGTTTTAAAGCCTCAAAATGGAGCTCTACATTGTAACTACTCTAAATTTGCACAAAAATAAACTTAATGCATGCCAGAGATAGACATTTACAACTTAAACAACCCCTTACTGTTTTTTACCAACTTCGGTTACATTTGAAGTACATCGTCAAGTGTTATTTACAAACGTCAGGATATAAAATATCAACTCCAAGTGGGTGGTAGTTAGATCTTGCTTACACATGGAAGAGGCAGACAAAAGAATTCAACAGCTGTTGGTCAGCTAAAAATGACCATTAGTAGACGTGCATTGTTCTGCAACTAGATGTTACAAATGACGAACTATATTTTAAGAAATTATGACAGTCACTACGGCAAGTGAAAATGTCATTTAATTGGCGTGTTTGTCATTGCAGAGATAAAGCTGATAGATGTAACGGTCAGCCACAGAGCACCAAGCCGCAATATTAATCAGCAAGCCTGTGACGACGCACAACACATTTGCATTTCACAACAAAGAGAAAGCTAGGCACCCCCATCTGCATGGCTTTCCGGTGCTCATTAAGACCCAGGCCGCTCTCAACACTTCCTTATGTGTTACTGAATCCTCTATGGCATACAGCATCGTGTATAGTCCATTTTGTAACTAAACTAACATTAAAGCAGAAACAAGTCATATCAGGTAATTTACTCCACTTTGTTGCCTGATTGCCTAAACTTACATATCAATCGATTCGTACTAGATGGAAGTCGGGTGGGAAAGAAATGTTCTCCAGCCAATAAAGGGTGCGATAGCTAACTTCTTTCAACTTAGGGAGTACTTACACGAACAAGTTGGAGAGAAGGCCTACATAAAACGCTTAAAATTAACTTTCATAGCCCACCATTACGACAACCGAGAATGAAACTGAACACTAAAAACTTATTCCACTTAATTATAGTTTTCATCTGCCGAAATTATATCCATAACAGCAGTGGAAAACCTTTTTCTAAGAACTTTTAAATATCTAGTTTTATTGTTTACTGTTCCTTCGTAATTGACATTTAATCGATTTGTTTACTTGAAGAGCACTTTTAATTAAGGAAATTGTAGCTATACAGCGATCCATATAAACCCGAACCATTTCAACATCTTTGGGAGAATATAATACAAAATTGGGAGATTACATCACACTATTTACATCTCAGAGAAAATGCTGGAAGTGTCCTCCACCAGCTCCTATACATGTTTGCACTCGTCTCAACATATTCTCTGAAGTTTTAGGGAGATGATATCGAATTGAGAGAAGGTTATTTCCAGCAAGATGGAGCAACGTGCTATACTTCTAATGACACCATGGAACTTGTAACCAGTTTCTTTGATAATCGAATAATCTCAAAAGGTCTGTGGCCCCCAGTTCAGGTTTATATGGATCGCACTGTATTTGCAGTTTATATACTTGGCTATAGATTTCACCCAATACTATGAGACAAGTAAGTTACTTAGATGGCATTTTCATTTTGGAAAATGAGCTTTCCGTAGTCGTAATGAAAGCTGAACCATAATACATTTGTGAACGAAATGTTTCCCACCGTGCTTTCTTTGATAAAATGTAGAAAAACTCTATCCAAAGTTAATTCTAATATTTTGTAATCCAATCTGCAGAATTTCCGTATCAAGAGTGATAACCATTACACGTATACCTAATGATATAGATATTCTTATCGAAAGTAATTGGGGTTTGCAGCTAAGTACATACAAAAACGACGAGAGTGTTAGAGCAACGTTTGGAAGAAGGAACCCCCCCTCCCCCCGGAATCCTGCAAATATCTCGGATTAATGCTTGAATGACATACTTGGAAGTTCAACTGTTTTATTAAGAAAATAAGACAGCGGATGCAACTAGACTATCATTACCTCTTCAACCCAAAACACTTAATTATCTTTCATAAGGTAACTTACAATCTAAACAGTCTTTGATTTAGTACTTATGCTTCATGGTAACTTAGACATATTAGCTTTCATAATTATTTAATTATCAGTTGATAAATAAATTACTCTGTTATAGCTATAATTACTGCTATCAAATTACATTTCATGAACTAGCGAGTTAATAGCCCGTTTGTCTCAGATGTTTATTGTAATCTTACAATATTTATGTTGAGATATTATGGATGATCCCAAGCTACACGTTCCCTCTGCATATGCTATACATTTCAGCACTTATTACAATTAAGTACAACAAATTATCAGTTATATACTTCTTAAAGCTGCGCTTTTCACCGCTCTCGCAGAAACAGATGTGTGGTTCATAAAAAAATGTAAGTTGAACTTACAAATGATACTATTTGCCATTTTTCTACCGACATTTCGATTTTATCGAACACTTTTAGTGCACAGATCTATGTTTAGATTTAGCTTTTTGAAAAGAAAAATTCACATATGTTATGACCAGAGGCAAGATTTTGTGGTGACAATTATTTATACAATTCGCATTAATAATTTTAATTGGTGGTGTTTTGTGGTTTTTTACCATAAGTTCGCATTAATTTCGCGCAAAATTTTAGGGGAGAATTAATGACGCGGCTGAATGAAAAGTAACAGGTAACTAGAATAACACAACCGTTAAAATCCCTTTTTTTTTTTTTCAAATTAAAATATTTTATTTGAAATCAGCAGAGAGTAGGCAACATGAATAAGATCAAACATCAAACATCGCCAAACTTCAGCACACAACAAGTTGTATTTTCGCTTTTCATAATTGTTCTTTTTTCTGTCACAACTGAGTTATAAGTAGAGAAAAATCTCTCACTGTCAACGTTTGACATCGGCAACCAAAGACATTGAAGGGACTTTTCAATGAAATTGCGGTAAGAATCAGCTTCAATGCTAGGAGTACTGTTACTACATCTAATCTGTTATCGTTACAATCGTGGCTTTGCTGTTCAACAATGTCACAAAGCTTTTTGTAACAAAGAAGCAAATAAGAATCACAAGTAATACCACTGGTTTTAAATGCATTCGTTGTTAAATGCTGTCCTTACATGACTTAAATCACCTATACTTGATTTAGTAATTAGCCCAGAAGGCTCAAACAAATGATCCAAAGCTTTTATGGTTATTACATCAGTTTCTTTTGCCATAATGGAGTTCAATTTAGAAAAAGTCATACGCAGCAAACTCTTAGATTCTCTTGTACTGCTTCTCTAAAACTGGAATCCGTGATATCTACAAGTGCACTTCCTCTGTTTTAAAGTGACCACTCTCTAAAATTCCACATTTGGCTCTCAGCGAGTTAATTCGGGGGGAAAAGAAACAAGATGAGCCACAGGTTTTTGTTTAGGTTGAAATTCTAATATTGGATTTGTTACCAATCTTCAATTTTCAGTAACAAATGTTGTCTGTACCTTTGCAATACTGCAAGACTTGGCATCGGAAAAATGATCATTTAGCAATTTTGCGCAGGAAATGAAAGCTTCTCTTTTTCAAAAAATAAATCGACAATTGGATAAAAATAGCTGGCAATGTAAATTACTGAATTAAACCACGTAGACTAGCGTGTCAGTAGAGGCAACAGGAACACTTTTAGCTTCTAAATCTGGGTGGTTTTCAGTGAGGTGTTGTTTGTATTAATTTTTAACTTTTAGGCATTTTAGAACACATTTTTAAGCCCTCAGGGTTAATATTTTCAAGTTATTGTAATGTGAGAGTAGCTTCCAAGAAGTTCAATCTTCTCAGTACCTTTAGTCCGAATAATAGGTGGTTCTTTTCATTGTGCTGTGCACGGTGTACTATCTAATAAACAACATTAGCAGTTAATATACGACAAAGAGTTCTCACGGACCGGCCGGATGCTACGGTGTCAGTTTATTGTTGCACCACTTTTGTTATTTCAGTGGAAATGATGCCACTTTATTGACTTTGTTAAGTTTTAAATTTTATCTTGCTTTAGTTAAATTTATAAACATTTTTTTCACTACGTCTAGCTTCATGTTATGAAGACACGAATATTAAATTGAAGTTATACTTATGCAATTTGTAATAAATGTAAATTTTTCTATGCAGACTAAAAATAATAGAAATTTTCTCATATATCGCTAAAAATAATATTATACTCCAAAAAGGAAAAATTCGCGAACATTCGCGAAAAAAATAGCTGAAAACAAAAACTCTTGTCTCTGGTTATGACAGTGTCCCATATAAGCTATAAATATAATTATTTACTTGTGTATCAATAACAATGCGTATAAAAGAAAAGCTCCAGGAAGACCTGGCACCAGATTGTCGCCCTTCACTTTTTTTCACGACTTTTCCAATGTGCCGTTAGTGTTTATATGACGCGCCAGTTGTGCTAATAGACATCACTGAGTAGAGACAACTTGAAGTACGCCCCCTCGGTTAATTGGCTCATATTTGATCCCTTGGAGGGGACTCTTTCTTCAAACATTAATGCACTAAAGGGGAGTTATAAGATGCCATAATAGCTGGGAGAGAGAGGCAGCTTCACCCCTTCCATGAGCCTGCAACGCATCAATACAGCACAACACTGTGTGTACCTGACATCTGAGATTTATTTTCCTCCTTCTGTACTTCTAAATAATCAGGATTCTGTTTACCAGATTAATATCTATAATCTATAATATCTATAGGTGGGATACCTAAATTGATGTATTCTTAGAGATTAAATAAAGAACTCTGTGATTACAACAAAGCTTTATGTTTTTGTTGGCAAGGAAAATATATATTGCACTTAAATATGCGCGATTCAACTATATTATCCTAATAACAAATAACCATTTTAATCTTATTAGATGCAGATGAGTTTCACAGATAACATAGTATTTTGATCGAAACAGATACAACAAAAGTAATTTGACTCTACAAGTAAGTTCATACAGGTTTATAAATACCATGCGCAGCTTGAGAACTGCCTGATACATCTTTTATGTTATTTGTATCTTAAAGAGTTTTGTTTAACGCGCAAACATGACGAAGAACTAAAATGCCAATAGTTGAAGTAGGTTTGATAGATATGTAACTCGTTCTTTAAGGTAACGCTACAAACAAATTTCGCCTGGACTGAAATCTGAAGATCTAGGAAGCCATTGTGTTGGAAAATGTCAATTGTTGGTTGTTTCTTAAACTTGCTGATTATATTCCAATGAATTCAACATGACCTGATATTAAATCGTTGTTTTAAATTTTCTCAGAACTTCGAAAACCCTTCTAATGTTCCCGTAAAGGCATTGCAGCAGTTATATACGAAACATTTGATAACTCATTGTTTGCAACTTAAAAGTGAAGAATTAATTTGTATTCAACAAAATTTGACTAGTAACTGTGGAACACAAGATGAAACAAATCACATTGTTTGCTAATTAATTGGTTCTAGGTAGTTTTCATTTATTTATTTTTTAAAAAATTGGATTGTTTAAAGCTTGAAGTGCCTTTTTAAAGATCCGGTACAATAAATGTCTAAGGAATCCTTTTGACTGACCATCCAATGTGCTCTTTCTTACTAGGAAAATAACCCCAGGAGTAGACCAGCAAAGTCAACATGAAAAACGATACAATTTTTAAGCAATCGCTTATATTTCGGATCTTTCTCTCTTCCTCTTTGGTGAATTTTCCTCTTCCTGAAGTGTGTACAAAACTGTATTTTCTGTAACGCTTTAAAGTTACAATTATGCTTATCTATATATATTTAATTTCCAGCACACCAGAGGGTACGTTTTAACACTTATGTAAATTTTGCTTTCAGAAGAGATTTCAAAGTATTATCTTTCATTCAAACTACATATATTTCCTCCTTTTCGGAAAAGATGGTGACCTTTGGCGTGCTTTAATTGGAAGAGTTATATTAGACCAACAGCAAATATTATGCCATTAAGGAACTAAAGCTTGATATACATTTAATGGACACAAGAAATAACCAGGAACCTGAACCAAAAGGGATCCGAATAGCAGATAGTATGGCAAGAGCCTTGAGGCGTTTGTAACTATATGGTTCACATGGTAACAAGGAAAGGAAAACTTGTTTATCCACAGTAAATAACATAATCTTCGTGGTGTTGGTAGCATTTCTGTAACATAATCCTGTCACAAGAGTTTGAATTTCATTTGGGATGATGCGGATTTGCCGGGGAAAAGAAATGTCGATTGTTCTTTAAAATCTAGAACCCCCTCCTCACTAACATAATAACACGAAACTTTTCTGAGTGCTCTAAAGGAGCTCCTGACATCAACGGAGCAACTCTGAAAGCATGCAGAGCAGCGAAGATTGGGAAAAGGTGCACTAACTCGCCGAAGAATGAAGAACAAGGCAGATAAGTGAAATTTCGGTTGACTGGAAAATAAGTTTATTTATAAATAAAATAATCAAGTGCTTAATAAGTTACTTACTTCCTAAGCTTTTAATTTGTATTATGAATTAACTGCAATATGTGCAATAATTGGATTTGTATCAATAACTAACCGAAACAACCTGAGTTCACCTATTTATAAAACAATGACAATGAATAATTAAGGGTAATCGGTATAAAATTGAGAACTTTTACAAATTTGAACCATATTAATGGAAATAATTAGCACATATTTTTTAATTGTTGTGTTCCGTTGTACTTAAATCATCAAAAACAGTTTTTAAAGTAGGAAGTTAATTATCTTAAAATGTGCAACGTAATGAATGTAAAAATCAAAGTTTTAAATTTTACAATCCTTTTCTCACAGATGTTTGCAAAGACTAAATTCTGTTAAACAAAGATTTTTCTATAAAATAAGTGTCCTGCTAAACATTGATGGGAATAATCATTTGTTTCACACTAGTCATGTCATATCGGCACGTTGGCCATAGTAGCTCAGTGGTTTAGAGCAACCGCACGGAGAGCGGGAGATCCGTGGTTAAAATCTCGGCTATGACATTGAATTTTTCAGTCTGGCTCTACTCATTCAAACCTTAGCCTACACACGGCTAGTGTGAAAGATATGGTTATTTCCATCAATTTACCTAAAATAAAAACATAGTTGTTAAACTATGAAGCCTGGGACTTAAGTACTTACAGCATCCTAAGTCGCCACAAAAGGTGCATGTCTCATAGCATATGAGAACCACTAGTGGGCTACCGGGAAATATACCAGTCAGTTGGAGACTTTAATGTCATGTTGGCCATAGTAGATCAGTGGTTTAGAGCAGCCGCACGCAGAGCGGGAGATCCGTGGTTCAAATCCCGGCTATGGCATTGAATTTTTCAGTCTGGCTGATTGCACAGTATGTGTGTGGGAGGGGTATTGAACTACTGTATTTTTTGTCTTACCAATTTATCCTCCAACATCAAGTCATATCGGACGATGAATGAAATGAGTGAAATGATGCTCAAATGAGCCCGGGGCCCATTGAGCTTAGAGTTACCCGACATTCGTCTATCAGGATAACGGAAAATCCCGGAAAAACCTTATCCAGGTAACACCATGACCGAGATTCTAACTAGGGACCTGTTGAACGTGAGGTAGACACGCTACCATCTACGCTACCAAGGCGGGTGCCACTGTATTTCGGTTCAGTATAAAACCAACATACGGAAATAAAGTTTAGAGTCCTATTAGGATGTCACACGAATATTTTCAACGCATGTTTCCATCCCAGACTATACTTTATACCAAAAAGTTTTTGTTTTCTGTAAAATGGTATGACGGTTTTGATTAATATATATACACATATGAACATTTTATAAATTGAATTTTTTGCGAATAGGCCACTTGAGTAACTCTTCATTCCTAATGCCTTTTGTGTATTGTAATTGGGAAATCGTAATACACAAAATTCTGCGGTACAAAAATGTACCTAGATATTATTATAGTGTACGATTTGTCTTTTTAGCACTTTTAAAACAATTTTGTAACACTGTGTATTTGTTTGAATTTTGAAGTACTTTTTTTTTTCTTTTCTTTGTTTCTTATGTCCATGCGTAGAAGAAAATTCAGTTTCCAAGTTACCACATAACGCCGTGCTATTGAAAATGTGATTATTGCGTCATTGCAATGTATCGTTTTTGCACCTACAATGTGGAAATGTGTAACGAAGGTTTATGTTGATTGATAGAAAATGGATCGAGGAATAACCTTTTGTAAGAATACATTTTAGAAGTGTAAGTACAGCAGAGTAAGCAATGTAACAGACTTTTTATGCAATTCCATCGAAAATTCGACAATCTAGTATAGTTAAAGAAGTTACCGTCATGTAATAAGGTACTAGGAGCGTTGTGCCGCATGTAATGGCGCTGGAGTATGAATATTTCAAGAGACAGCGTGATATTTCATGTTACGGGCGCAGTTTTGCTACCGGTTTAAGCCCCAGCGACTTACATTCATCTCCTGATTTAAGACATTCATGTAAAATGCAGCGTTTTTCTGAGCAGAGGCAGTAACGCCTGGGGAAGAGCAGCATAAATAACAACAGCGTGTGCCATGCATCATCATCAAACAACCCTTTCACCGTCCCGCAAATTAATTTATCATCACAGAGCAGGGCTGGTGTAACTAGCACTCTGTGAATGTCATCTCCCCTGACTCCGCTGCTACATTATTATTTACGTAACCACGCAAATATTTGCCTCCTCTCTATGCAACTTGCCTTGCAATTATCGGCATCCCGGCCTATGTGGACTATTGCTTCACAATAATTGGACTCGCCATCCTATCCGCATTTTTATGACCCACAAAGGCCACTTTGAACTTCAAAACGTCATAAATTTTGTAATATTTGCGAATCGAAATGCCCTTTACCAACGACAGCGTTTTTATTTCTCCATACTGTCATAGTGGAAAGCTGAATTTCTGCAATCAGCATTACTAACCTAACCTAAGTGCAATACTTATGTATTTTACTGCACTTAGATGCATAAATTATGTTAACTCTACTAATTTTGATGCATATGACACCTTTAACTATTTAAGGTCATATTGGCGACTACCTTTAAACAACTGCCCATCAGCAATGATGTTCTTTCACTTACAGTGACTTTAATATTTGGATCAGCATTATTTTGGGATATTACGCTAAATTCGCAGTTATTCAAAATCCCATTCGTATTTGGAGACACTGGGGAGGATGGAGTGTAATCCTGGCTAAAGAAAAGTTTTCATGCTCCAGCCGGCGATCGAACTCAGGAGCTCTAGCTTGAAAGCTAGTACCACCAGTTCTTTTATACTTGTTAATTTTTAATTACAATTAATTTATGCACCACGAATTACGATCTGTACAGTCCGGCCGCTCTATCTCCGGCTCTGACAGTTCTCGAGAGGGGGAAGCGCGTTGTTACCAGTTCTTTAGCGGGAATTTCAAGCAGAGGAACATGTGTATTTTAAATATTTCACGCATTTGCAGATCGTAGCTTCGTAAATGTACGTGGACAATGTGTATATACATGATCCCAGAATAGTTGCATATGGAGACAATATACCATTTACTGGAAAAGAAATAACAAAGGCTACTTCGCACGAGTGGGAAATTCCTTTTTCATATAATATTGATATAATAATAAAATTGAAGGAGGAAGTAATCAAAATCTTATATTGTTTATTCGGGGAAATGCCTTATAGTATCCTTTTGAAAAGCATCAAGTGAAGCTTTAAGGCTGCCTCGTTGCCTTTGCTTTCCCGGTGTAGGCAGAACTGCAGACGGCGAACTTAAATCAGCTGGTACTTTTCCTTGGTCACATTCTTCCCACCTTCAAGGCGTCACAAACTGTCCAGCACCTTGGTAACAGGTAGTAGAGGTCCACCATTGTCCCGCTCCTTCTCGAAATACTCACGTAGCCTGATTATAAATTTACGGCTTTGGCTCTTATAAGAGCCGATTTTTTTCTTGAATTCTGACGAACCAGTAGCCATATTACTATAATAGCGATAATAAGACTTACAGACGCTACAAATCGGAATTCACGCACACACAAAACATTAAACAAACCACCAGCGTGGGATCCAAAAGCAACTAAAAGCCACGTGGTCCACACAAAATTGCAACACGGTGCTGGATTTGCAAGCCAAGCCTAGCAGCGACAACGCTGATTGGCGCTAGCAGACAGTTTTAACTTCCTGACCACGACACCGGATGTACAGACTCCCAGTACCGCCAACAGAAGCAGTTGGTGTGCGTGAAAGGTGTGAACGAAATATTCGAATAGAGTGATGTTGTAATTTCATTATCATGCAAGATATTCTTTACAAGTTGGATTTCAATTTTTTGAAGCTAATATCGTCCTATACTCTCATTATAAAGATAATTCTGAGGATATGTTTTCAATTACTCATTATTATATGTTGGTACTATTTACCTTCCTCCTCCACCTCCTGCAGCCATTAAACGTCAGAGCCGGAGATAGAGCGGCCGGACTGTAAGTTATTTGTTACTTTTGAAGTCAACAGCTCGCTATCCAGATTAGATTGGCGACTTTGCTAGGCAACCACCATTTTCAAAAGCTTTAGTAATTTTATTTCCGTGTAAATGTCAAAACATAGTACAGAATAAGCAGCTTCAGCTGAACTGGAGAATATTTGAGGTTAGTAAATTTCGTTTCGTATGTTCAAACTCTTCCTCGTTCTTCAATGATGCACGTAACACATTTATGTTGGAACGCTCGAATACCATTACAAAGAACTTTCAGCAAAACCACTGCAATTAAAATCATATATATTATCCTCGTGGTATGCTATAGTAAGTCCAGACAGGTCAAGGCGCAGTTGATTCTATGAGAAACAACAAGAATAACAACATTTAGCAACCGTTGCTTGATGGAACAGTTTTGCACTGGTTAAGTTACTATTACTTGCATAGAATTACAAATATAGTTAAGTTCTTTGCATTCAATGATGCACCATGTACTTCAAGGTCCTATGCACACGTACGTAAGTGTAGTCATTCTTAAGCGACTGTGAGAAACACCTGAAAGGGCAATACGTTCAGTAAATTGTGAAACAACATGGCAGTTTCGAAGCCAGAGAACTAGAAATTCTTCACGGAAGAGAACGTTGCAGAACCGCAGTGGTGACATTTCAGTGATGGATATATCCGCGCCAAGAAAAGGTCATTAATCTCTTACACTGAGAGTTACAAAGGTGAACCAAAATGTGTTTTTGCACTTAGATGAATATTCCTATACGTCAGATAGTAATTCAAGAGTGATAATGCTGAGTGATAAAGGGCAATTTACCATAACTAGCTAGTATACAATGTGTTTTAACAATAAATAATAACACTAACATAAGTTATATTACTGTGATCATTCCTTACTAGTAAGAGAACCTGTTAATTTAAAAAAATAACTTAACGATTTTCCAAAAACGCTTCTTACAATATAATTGTCAATCTTTTGCCATTATGTTGAATATGTGCAGTATTATACGGTTGAATGACCACCCGAAATAATTATCTTACAAGGAAATTTGTACATTCAGCATTGTTCTATCACACTCTTTAAGCCCATCTCGGTAGCGTGATGGTAGCGTGTCTGCCTCACGTTCAAGAGGTCCCGATGTGGAATCTCGGTCAGGGTGAGTTATCTGTATAAGGTTTTATCTTATCCTGAAAGACGATTGTCGGATAACTCTAAGCTCTAAGGATCCTGGGCTCATTTGAGCATCGTTTCACCCATTTCATTCAACGTCTGATATGACTTAACGCTGGAGGACGTAAATTACAACAACAAACACTCTTCAATTTTAAACAGTGGGATGTATTACCTATCCGTATTTATTATCATTATGACATGCATGCTGGAACAAATATTACATGAATGATTTCTTTTGGCGTACTCTGCCTGCTTTGTTTCAGTAGTAGTAGTGGTAATAATAATAATAATAATAATAATAATAATAATAATAATAATAATAATAATAATAATAATAATAATAATAATAATAATAATAATAATAATAATAATAATAATAATAATAATAATAATAATAATAATAATAATAATAATAATAATAATAATAATAATAATAATAATAATAATAATAATAATAATAATAAAAATAAAAAATTACATAGCAAGACAAGTCCATTTAACGTTGGATATACTAATACTGAGTCACAGGTGACTGCCTCAATTTTGCGCATGTCATAGAAGAAGCCCTGACAAAACATTACTAATATAACAAAGATTAAATAAAAAAGTACCTACTATGTACGACGTGCGTTCAAGTTATAACACCTATTTTTTTCAGGACTGGGACCATGTAGGAACTTCTGTTTTCTTAATACACGGTGACTCTTTGTGAATGCGTGACAGAGATGGCAGCACTGTATACTGCATAGAACCCTAGTGGCAGCGACCAGAGTAAGGACTGTTTCTGATGCTTAAAATGAAGTTTTCATTTGTTTTCTCCATTTTCGTGGTGTGACACCTATTGAAATTTATCGCCGGTTGAGTGAGGCATGTGGTGATGGTACCATGGATGTGTCTAATGTGCGTTCCTGGGTGCGACAGTTCAATGAAGGCAGAACATCGTATGGTACAAATGAAGACAGTCACGGTCTTGCACCAGCCGGTTTGATGACATGATCCAGCGAGTGGAGAACGTTGTTTTGGAGAATCGCTGATTGAGCATTTGCAGATCTTCATCCATGGTTGTGTGCACACATTCCACGGAAATGCCTGTTGTGGAGACGATGTCTACAACTGTCTTGGTTTGTTGTCACACGATGTTCTGCCTTCATTGAACTGTCGCACCCAGGAACGCATATTAGACACATCCATGGTACCATTACCACTCAACTGACGATGAATTTCTATAGGTGTTACACCACGAAATAGGAGAAAACGAATGATTACACGCTGTTCTTGCACGTCGGCATTTTAAGTATCAAAAACAGACCTTACTCTCCTCGCTGCCACTAGAGTTCTATGCACTGTACAGTGGTGCTATCTCTGTCACGCATTCACAAAGAGTCCACGTGTATTTAAAAAACAGGTTTTATAATTTATAGGAGGTGTTAGCAAGTTTTAGCCATTTATCATTATGTTTCACAAATGGTTTGCCTACGACGTGACAACCACCTCCACTTTATTGTATAAGCATTTACTTAACTGCACCTTAAATAATGTAATGCGTGGACAAGAATGTGAAGTGATATGTAAACATATAAAATAGTGAAGGTCACTTTTTAAAAGGGGTTCCTTGGCAGAAAGGCAGGGATGATGTGTGATCTCGGACTTCGAGAACGCTTTGGATATGCTTATGGGCGAGCACATTTTAAACTTCCGTATTTTAATTCAAATCACAGAGCCGTTTTAGAGAAATAAATAAAAATAAAACGCTATCCCATATAAAGCATAGTTTGTAAGGAGAATTTTCTCTAAAATCCCCGAGTTGTATCTTAGAACTTAAATACTAATCCTATTGGGTGTATCTCCAACGTTTAATTTTTAAGCTCTGCTAATCACACGTATCACGCGCGCACACATTCACACATTCTTCCAAAAATGCATTGGTTTTTATGGAGTAACTCTCGATATATCTTATTTCAACTGAAATAAGGTCTGTTCAATAAACAATGATCACAATTTTGACAACGTACCGTTACTCATCCTCACAATTTTAATGGTTATTCTCAAAATAGTCTCTTCTGAATGCGATGCACTTGTCCCAGCGTTTCTGCCAGTCTTCAAAGACATGTTGGAAACATTTTTTGAGACATCCTTCAAAATCGCCTCCGCAGCCTTCACCACTGTTTCTGATGATGGATAATGCCTCCCACAAAGGCGTTTCTTCAAGTTAGGGAATAGAAAAAAGTCACATGGGGCTAAATCCGGACTATAGGGAGGGTGAGGGATGCACTTCACGTTGATTTTTGCAAGATATTCAGCAACAACTTTGGCAATATCCGGCCGCGCATTATCGTGGTGCAGCATCCAGCCTGCTTCATAGAAATGTGGTCTTTTGCGCCTGATATGGACTTGCAATGTTTTCAGGACATCCCTGTAGTATTGTCCAGTTACTGATGTGTGTGCAGGTACAACATGCTGATAAACCATTCCATGAATATCAAAGAATGAGATGACCATAACTTTCCCAGCAGGAACAACCACTTTTGCTGTTTTGGGGGTTGGTGATGAAGGAGATTTCCACACTGAGCTTTACTGTTTGCTCTCAGGATCAAAATGATGCAGCCAGGTTCCATCAGCAGTGATTACGTTTGAAAGAAACCCCGGATTTTCCTCTAACATCAACTTTAACTGCATGTTACCTCCATTGCAGCGGTAGACGATACTGAATATGTCTGAAGTTGCCTGGTTCTCACAGGCGGCGACCAGGAGTACCAACAATGAAGCTACTACGGTGTTTGTTTCACATTAAGCTAACAGAATATAGTAAGATTTAATTTTAGTACGAAAAATCAGGACCGTAAAAAATTATGGTCATTCTTTATCGAGTTTAAATTCCTTACTTAGGTGCTAGAGAAAGAAAAATTACTAGTTACCTGCACTCAACAGCATATTAACATTTGTTTTTGAACTACCCTGTACAAACCAATGTCTATTTCATTTCTAATTCAGGTGCTCCTTTCAATTATGCTCCTAAGATAACAGGATGCTACGTACTACCGCATAATATCTGATCTAAAAGATATTTTAAGTAGGAAAATGATTACCCATAATATTAAGTTAAAGGAGATAGTTTCCATATATCAGGGAGCAAGGGCAAAGAGTACGAATGTGAAGAGAACTCAAGAGGACGGAGTTTTGTTAGCTGTATAAGGACGGTGTCATAATGAGCTGCTTGAGAAATGAGACTTTACATTTCAGAGGGCATGGGGAGAAACAAATACATCCTCACTATTAGCTTCAGGTCTTTTACACCTTGGAGACGTAATTCCTGTACACAAGAGACACGCGTAAATAATGAGCATCACGATTATCGTCGTGCCTTCCAAGATTAGACTCGAAGTGAACGTGTTCCATACTTAATTCTCCTTTAGGGGAAGTGTCTCACAAGCAGAACAGCAATTAGTTGATCTGCCTGTTTTGTCGCACATCTCTACGTTCTTCGACTTAGTATTTCAAATACTGCACTACTGTAAAAGAATCTTAAAATAAGTGGACTCTCTATGCCCTGTTATATTTTATTGCATTTTCATTCAGAAGAGTATATAAAATGCCGCGCTGTTCTAATGAACTTCAGTGTTATACAAATAGCTATGGTTCCGTATACTAATATCAAATACATACTACTTGCTTGCATTCAGTTATGTAACATTGGTCGACCTGTCCCATGATCCCAGTCCGGCCATCTATTAGTCCGTCCGTCTACACTTAATCTTTAGATCTAATTTCCTATTATCTTTTCCTTATTAAATACTACTGGAACTCCCAATCAATTGGTGTCGAAACCAGAACTTTATGCAACTATCTTTATTGACAGGAGACAGGTGAAAGTGGAATAGAAGCTATCTTAATTTGATTGGTTCGAAAGTGCCATCTGAAACGGTCCTTATTTCACTGTCGGTACTCCTGGTTCCGGCCTGTGAAAACCAGGCAAGTTCAGATATGTTCAGTATCGCCTACCGCTGCAATGGAGGTAACACGCGAGGAACAATATGCGGCTTTGAAATTCTGTTCTCGTTTCAACAAATCTTCAGTTGAGGCATATGCAATGCTACAGGAGGCGTATGGAGACTCTGTTCTTCCCTACAGCACAGTTCGAAGGCGGTTTAAAATGATTAAAGAGGGGGAAAACATCAATTTCAAAAGAAGGTGGACCCGTTGGTCCAGTTACTGCTCTTACGAAAAAAAAACATCAACACTGCTGCTGCCATTGTGAGAGAAGATCGACGAATTGCCTTAAGATCACTTTCTGAAATACTGAACATTTCATTGGGTGCCACTCACACGTTGGTGGCAAAAACATTACACTTGATACATGTTTGTGCTCGATGTGTTCCAAGACTTAATTCCCGAACAAAAGGGTATTCGCATGCAGGTTCTGCATGCAGTTAAAGTTGATGTTAGAGGAAGTAGTTTCACGTTTAGTGACAAATTTATTATTATTATTATTATTATTATTATTATTATTATTATTATTATTATTATTATTATTATTATTATTATTATTATTATTATTATTATTATTATTATTATTATTATTATTATTATTATTTCTACTTTTATTATGTTGATCAAAGAATTACAATTTCTAATGTAAACTTCCAATTTCTATTTCAATTCTGAAACACTGCAGGAAAATGAACTTCATAGAAATAAAAAGTATATCTTTTTTCACAAAAAAAAGTATTTTTCATTATATTCTTATACTTTATAATTTTTTTAAGCTTTATTATTATTATTATTATTATTATTATTATTATTATTATTATTATTATTATTATTATTATTATTATTATTATTATTATTATTATTATTATTATTATTATTATTATGGTAATTTACGTCCTCCGACGTTAAGTCATATCGGGCGATGAATGAAATGGGTGAAATGATGCTCAAATGAGTCCGGGGTCCATAGAGGATTCTTATTTCGAATTCCATGCTGTAAACTGGTATAGTACACAGCCAGTAGAGAAATTGATGCCTATTTGTCTTTTAGTATTCTTACGGATAGTTGTGTAGTTATGCAGAAAGATGCGGCTTTAAAAAGAAAAAAGAAAAGATGCATTTTAAAGCCGAATAGGCCGCCCATAATCATCGACTATGATGGATAAAATTTCGCCTTTGAAAGGAACAGCAAGTGTTAGGAACAAAAGTGTAGTATAGCAGATGAATTACTCGGATCATCTATTATATTGGCCAGAGAAAACCTACACATTGCATACGACATGGAAAGAGTATGCATTTTAAACTGGCCAAACTTGGCTAAAACGAAAGTAAAAATATTGGTGTGGTCAAAATTCAATTACAGAGTTAGTAAGGTTATAGCTTAACCTAAATATTGCCTGAAAACAGAATTAAGTAAAGGAGAACATTATTTTAGTGTTTTTCGGCAAATAGTTTTTTTTTTTTTTTTTTTTCTAATTTCATTTGTCAATGCACACAAAGCTAGTGGGTTGTACGCTTTTATTGATCTGTGCCTTGTATCTTAACGACGTAACTGAAACAACTGAATAAAACTTGACGATAAAGTGACAAACATTAATCAACATCTCTAACTTATATCCTTCAGAACATTACTTGACTCCACAAAGAATGAAAAACTTCTGTGTTTCCTATGGCTAATTTTTTTCCCAGAAGTTTTCCTCCGCAGTTGTTTATAGCTGTGGTACTTCTGAGTCATTCACTACTAACCATCTCTGGATTTGAAGTGTATAATCATAGCGGTAATGAGCGTTTTTGGTCTCCTGAAAGTCCACTCTCATTGTCATGAAGTCCATTATACGTACATTCGTCCATAATTACGGACTGCGCCATCTGCAGAAAATGTAATTCCTTCTTCGTATATATTACCTTTAGTTAAACCATCTTCCTAGTGCAAAATTTGTGCAGAAGTTAAGAGTTTTACAGCATAACAAAATGGTTAAAGAAATACGTACAGCTTCTGCTACAGAAATTAAACATGGTTACATAAACATTAAAGATTTGTTTACTTGTCATTTCTTTGGTTTCACAACTATCTTGTACCACCTTCTTCTAGCAGTTGTTAATAATTGGTAACTCAAGACAAGATAGAAGTTTGTGTCATACTATTTAAATGTTAGATTGACATGGACATAACCGTAAATTAGTTGGTTGCGATATGACAGCTTGTAAGAGGACATTATTTTGTTGGCAGTGTGCAGCGTCATTAAGGTGAAGGGCAAGGCGATAGGAAATGCAACTCAAAATGCTACGCTTTCTTTAGTTAACTGCACTTCCGTAGCCCTGTCATGTGCCGTAACCATGTAGTTCCTCTTCCCATCGAACGTACTCATGTAGTGGTCGACTAGTAAACAGAAGTTTGCAAGCTCCAATATTTCCATTTCTAGGCCTTCGTTACACACATAAATTTGCATCACGTGTGTCTCCTTCTGGACGATTCGCGCGGTGGGGAGTGGAACACAGGACCTCTATCCCTTGTAGTAGCTATACGTCACCGCAGTAGCCACAACTCACTCGGAGTAAATCTGCCGTCGGAGGGAGTCAACTTTCTAAAGGGTTCGCATATACAACCGTAACGAATTTCCATGCAGTTTCGGAGCGCTCCAGAGAGCGAAATATCCAGAAGATTGCCGAGAGCGGTTATCGTGTATGCGCGGCCTATTTTGTTTACGGTACCCACTGCTTCGCATTGACCTCTTGCTAATCCTGGCAATAGATGCTGCATAAGGAAATGCTGCATACTTCAGTTAAATTATTTTCTTCTCCATGTTACGTTAATCTTAATAAACGTTTCACTACAGAAGTTTAAATAGACAAATTGTTTACATGATAGTTGCCAAGATCACTTAAAAATCTCATCTTATTTCATCAATTTTGAGCTCACCTCACCTAAAGATCCACCTGAAACAACTTAAATATACGGGAACTAAGTAAAGGTTTGGTTATACATTTTTGTATGTTTTAATGAGCTTCCGCTTCAAAGTACTCGTTGCGGTTGAATATTTATTTTCGCACAATCTTTTTCATACGTTCCTTAAAAACATAATCCTATACGGAAATAACATTTTTAGTGTCAGTTCTGCAAAAATACATAGGAACGAAATCTGATGCATTATAAAAATATTTGAGGATGGGACCATCTTGAAAAAATTTACCAGACATTAAGTCTGGAATCTAACTAACTTTTCCATTTTCAGTTGTGGTGCTTCCGTACGTTGACGCACGCGCACACGCCTACCTTTCCGATGAAATTTCAAAACGAAATATGGAGTAGAATCCAATACTTCCTCCACCTACCTTAGGTAAGTGGCAGAGAAGGTAAAAAAAAGGCTGCTCTTAATTAGCCACTCCGGTTCATTCGGGGAAAACTACCCCATTATGATCTCACATACCTCCTAGTGATGAAAAGGCGAATAGTTTGAATTAATGCAGCCTTGCCGCATATTATGAGAAATTGTTTGTGCAGAGAAAATTCATCCCCTTCTGAAGCATCTCGCAACCAATGCGCGACGTGGCCTCTTAATATAGGCATTATTAATTCTCCCCACCTCGCTCTTCTCACAAAGGCTTTGGCGCGTTTTCCCCCTTCACTACGGTTGCCACGGTGATACATTTTTGCTTCCGAATTCCTTTCAAATCCCTCGGCTGAACCCTCTGCTGCCAAACATCGTCGTTAAAAATATAAGAAAATACACATAACGAGACGCCTGGGAAGCTCTGCTGATTTATTCGATTGGTTTTATACGTTTACGCGTAACTTGGTTCGTGCAGCGGACCGGCAGGAGGCGGCCCTCAAATCTGTTCCATTTCCTTCTACAAGCTCCGTACCGAAAACCTGTCTTAGGGGAGGGTAAAATATGAAAACAAGCAAATAACAAACACTGGGGAACAAGAAAGTCATGCATAACGATCCACTGCCACTTCACACGTGACATTTTATTTATAGAAGTATTTCTGCTGTTCATTTACGTTAATCAGATAAGCACTCGTTTAGAAATAATTTCAAATTACTCACTTTGCAATGTGCAAGGTATGAAAATGTTCAACTGTTTGCACTATTGCTATTTTACGAGGGTCGGCTGGTAAGTCCCGGGCTTTACAATAAAAGAAACCTTCGTTTTCTTCATTTCTCAAAATAATCTCCAGTGTTCTAATTAGTGCGATTTATCATGGTTCTCAAATTAGCTGTTTATCACATCGATGATCTCCACATTGCTGTAAAATCTTTGTCCTCCAAGAATTTGACGTCTGGTGTTAGTCACGGGGTGCTAGATCTGGCAAATAGGGTGGATGTCCAAGCAATTTGAACTTTGATTCGCATATTTTTCCCACTGCAATGACTGAACATGGGTCGGAGTATTGTCGTATAGAAACAATGTATTTTCTTTGCCAAATGAGGCCTTTTTTATTTTCACCTCATGACTCAAACGTTGCAGTACGCTTGCGTAGTAGTCAGTGACACTTTTACCTCCTCCAAATAATCAGTAAAAATACTTCCATATACATCCCAGAAAACACTCGCCATAACCTTGTTAGGTGACAAAATTGACCGTCTTTTTTTTATTTCGTTCACCTGGCACAATCCACTGTTTTGATTTAGTGTAGTCATGTATTCTGGAGTGTAGTGATGTATCCAAGTTTCATTCATGGTAATAAGCCGTCTAAAACATTCACTAGGATCTTTACGGTAGAGCTGCAAATTCTTAACAGAAACAGTTTTTCTTTGCAACTTTGATCAGGTGTCAACAAACGCGGCACCCACCTTACGCAGACCTTGTGAAAGGCCAAAACATTACATAAAATAGTACCGACACGTTCTTTTGATATGCTTACAGCCTCTGCTAGCTCAAACAACTTTAATCTGCGGCCTTCCAGTACTAAACGATGAATTTTTTCAATTATCTCTGTAGTTGCGTCTTCCACAGGGCGTCCAGAGTGAGGCTAAGTGCTCGTACGTCCCATTTTAAACCAATAAAATGTGTTATCTGGGCTTTTTGGCCGTGGTTGATTGGCTGTGTTACCCTGCTCGAGTGAACTGCTGAAGATGCCCAGCGGAGAGACGGGCGAAACGTCAAGTGCTGTTTCAGCCAATCGACCACGGCTAAAAAAGCCCGGATAACACATTTTATTGGATTAACGCCCGCCGTGAAAGCCTACACATGTACATTGTCCCATTTTAAACTCAGCAACCCATCTTTTAATCATTGTATGTGAAGAGGCAGAGTCTTGTACTGTCCATTTCCTCCTTGATTTCTTTAGACGTTAAGCATTTCAAATGGAAGTATGTAATCTGTGCTCATTTTTCCAAATCGTCTATGCAATCTTTACATTGTCTTGTTTAAAATGCTGTCATTCAAAATCTAAACAAGCTATTGATCTGTAACTATGAATATCTAATAGTCTAAGCTACATGAAGCCATCCGTCGAACTGGCCCTCACATCTCTATGTGAGGTATCTACTTTAAAAATGAATGTATTTCAAGGTACTTTTGTCTAAACTACAATAAAACTTAAAACATACATTTTGTTCTAACATCCGCTACACCTGGGAGAAAAAAATATAGCATTTGAAAGTGTGTGTTCATGCAGAAACAGGCACACCGATTTTATGAAATCTGATAAATAGCGTAACTTAATCCCACTTAGAAAATGGGTTAGACATATTAATAACTTGCTACAAAGAGGAAGTTTTAACCGGTGCAAAATGAAACATTTTTTTAAAACAAGAAAATGTTTCAAAATGCCACTTATTAATTATGTTTTTTCTGAACAGTTGCGTAACAAACGTTTAGAAACGTTAAACTTTGACAGGTTTTATCACGTACAGGATTTCGATACAGTAAGCATTTAATATGTTGTACAAGTGATCCATCAGTTGTTCATGAACCTAAACCACTTTGAGGATACATTGTTCAGGTCACATGGCATGTAAAGGGCACAAGTTTCTGTATAGTTTTACTTAGGTTTCGATTTTGAAGTTAAATGCTATAATACTGGTTTCCAAACCATCACATTACATAAACATTTCACATAACGGGAGAGGAGTAGAAAAAGACGGGGAGAGACAGAGGAATTGAAAGAGAAAGATGGGACTAAAAATGAGAGATGAGGCTACATAGAGTAAAATATCTGCAATTAACACAATAACGCGAGCAGAACTGCGGGTATTGCTAGTTAAAACACAGTATAAAAATAAAGTTGAGGAGCCTAAAACGTCAGTAGACGAACCAAGCTTGGCCCTTGGCCTCTGGAAACACGACCATGGCCCATTTTTATAGTGGTGGAACAAGGGAGGCAGGAAAATGCCTGCTTTTATTTGTTTCTGAGAGCGGGTTCTGATCCACCGGGACGTAATGGCCTCCGAGAAATGAAGCTGAATCGGACATAAACACGGGAAAGGGAACGTAAAAATAATCGCGCTTTAACATCTGCTTAATGAAGTCGCAGCATGTGAAATACGACGGGCCCAGTTCTCTAAAGTCGTTTATTTTCAGCACATTAAACTCCGCGTTCCTGCAAGCGTTAGCTGCGCTGAAATATGCCCCTAAAATCCGTTAACATTCCCAGTAAATGCGGGTACTAAAGAAAACAACGTCTACCCACAGTTTTCCGTTTAACGGAATAAAAACGAGTTTTAAAGCGTAACTTTAAAGTATTTGGCAATGGAAACCCAAATATTGACGCAGTTCACATATAAAGCTTGAAGTTTTGACCTAAAAAAGGTTTAAAACCAATTATGACAACTTCGCTGCCTAATACAAACTCGCAGGCATACTTATACATTCCAGCATTAATTTAAAAGCCAATTCTTCTGTCTATATGTCTCCATTTACGGCACGACCTAGAAATTGTTCTAAGCTAAGCACTTTAGTACTTAAGTATATGAAACATGTGCAATTTTCAAATGTTTGTTAGAAGCAAGAAAGAATATTTCAGAAGGCAACCCTTTTGCGAAGAAAAAACAAAAGTCTTCGATGACCTGATGCCCATCAATCTGCAACATAGCAGAAATATCTTGAGAAAGGCTAACCGTATAAAAATGTATTAAATTTTATGTTTTAATGAACTCTGGGATGTTTGCTACACTTTTATGTAACTCCTAGATTTTCTAGTTAGACAAACTAAATCGAAATGAGGATACACGGGTATCCACAGAACCTTCACGATAATAATACATTTTATTAATCGCTGACTCATTTTATAATATGACATTTTCAATAAACTGTTACAAATAACATTTTGGGGTGGACATATATCCTGAAAAACTTTACCTGGCATGCTTAAAACATGTTGGCTTAAATATGAAATGTATCACTTTTCTGATTTTATTAGTTAAACCGTTCACATAGATATCTAGCGAAATCTTATACAGAATTTTCGAGCTGCATTTAATACTTATTCCACGAGGGCTGTTCAATAAAGAATGATCACAAATTTTTTTTGACAACGTACCTTTACTCAACCTTATAATTTTGATGATCCTTCTCAAAATAGTCTCCCCTGAATGCGATGCACTTATCCCAGCGTTTCTTCCAGTCTTCAAAGACATGCTGGAAACAGTTTTTTAGAGATCCTTCAAAATAGCCTCCGCAGCCTTCACCGCTCCTTTTGATGAAGGATAATGCTTCCCACGAAGGCGTTTCTTCAACTTAGGGAATAAAGAAAATCACATGGGGCTAAATCCGGACTATAGGGAGGGTGAGGTATGCACTTCACGTTGATTTTTGCGTGATATTCAGCAACAACATTGGCAATATGCAGCCGCGCATTATCGTGGTGCAGCATCCAGCCTGCTTCACAGAAATGTGGTCTTCTGCGCCTGATATGGACTTGCAATGTTTTCAGGACATTCCTGTAGTATTGTCCAGTTACTGATGTGTGTGCAGGTACAACATGCTGATAAACCATTCCATGAATATCAAAGAATGAGATGACCATAACTTTCCCAGCAGAAGCAACCACTTTTGCTTTTTCGGGGGGTTGGTGATGAAGGAGATTTCCACACTGAGCTTTGCTGTTTGCTCTCAGGATCAAAATGATGTAGCCAAGTTTCTTCAGCAGTGATTACGTTTGAAAGAAACTCTGGATCTTCCTCTGACATCAACTTTAACTGCATGTTACCTCCATTGCAGCAGTAGCCGATACTGAATATGTCTGAATTTGTCTGGTTCTCACAGGCGGGAACCAGGAGTACCAACAATGAAACGACTACGGCGTGTTTGTTTCACAGTAAGCTAACAGAATATAAGAAGATTGAATTTTAGTGCGAAAAATTATGACCGTAGAAATTATGATCATTCTTTGTTGAGCAGCCCTCGTATAAATTATCTCATCTTTATAAGTTATTATGTATATTATATTAATAAATTCTCTGTATTTATAAATAATGCATCAAGTTAAGCATTTTAATAAAATATAAAATAACTTACGAAAAATGTTCTATCTAAAGGGTAATTCTCTTCCTGTCAATTATTTGAACGCTAAATACCACGTTTTGTATTTCCCCGATATTTCCTTTTTAGTCGTGGTATTAACTCCTCCCTCCCCTCACACAGAAAAACAGCCTTTTGCTAGAATTGTTTACCTATTTTATCATGGCTTCGAAATATGTTTCTAGTGGAATTTGATACGGAATTTCTGGATGAAATTCACTTTTTTTATACCAAAACTAGATCGATGCGGAGGAAGTAAAAATATACCAATAGGGTAGCCAAATATTTGAACTACAGGATCCTCAATGGGTGGTCTTCATTTAGATCCCGCTAGGATAATCCTTCATCTTTTCTCAGTTCATATGCCCTAAATACAGACCTGGAACGTCTCCTTACCAAATTTCATGTACGAGTATCACTAGAGCCATCGTCTATGTTGCCGTATGCAGCAAGCATACGTACCTACCTACCTTGTAAAAATCTGAATTTACATTTACATAACATTTACGTCTATTCCTTCAGTACAGGTATTATGTCATAGATACGTGTGCCATAACGAGCCAATAGTGCAGGAATTCATCAATAAAAGGTTATTTTTACAACACTGTTTACATATAAATGTGGATGCATCACAGTGATTAACTCAAGTTGATTGCTAGCTCTTCAAAGTAATTAGCGATTTATCTCCTCTTTTTTTTCTACCTACCTCTATCTATGGTTTTGTTCTGTGTTTAATAGCTCTTGAAGAGCACCATGATATACGCACATGAAACGAAGAGGGAATCTGTAGAGTAGTTTTTGATTGTTTTAGCGAGAATAGCGCAGCCGAATCAAATAATGTAATGGAAAGGGTAACCCAGTTGGGTAGCCGAGGCAATTAATTACCGGGAACTATGTAGGTATTAGAGGTCGCATATATACCGGTCATACATCACTCAGAAGGGCAGTTCGCGACCACATAGCCCTGTTGCTATAGCAACCGTACAAGAGGCAAATGGATGAGTGACCGGGAAGTAACGTTTCGCAGCTATGTGCGCTAACCATATGCTTAGTACCGCGCCAATCAAAGTGAAGCACATTGTCGCTTGCGAATCCCACATTTATCGTTATTATGGCACAACCGCATATCGAATGTGAATATAATTAAAGGTATTTCATCGGTAAGGACAACCATGGAATTTAAGCTAACGGGTTAATATTAGTTCAGCAATATCAGTTTATCTTGCTCCTATTACGGAAAACGATCTGTATATTTTTGAAAATACAAAGTACTCGACTGAACCCTTTTGAACCTTTTGCCTCATCTTATGTCTTTATAAAAAAATTCGATTGCAGTTTGGTACATAAGTGCTAAATCATTCCCCATTTTAAAATCCAGATTTAATTTATTTAAAAAGAAAAGCATCCCTAAGGTACAATTCTCATGCTTGAGTTAGGTTTCTTGTTGAGCTAGAAAATAGGTTGGCAATGAAAATTACTTTTGAATTAATTTACGTTAAATCCTAATATTTTCAACTTCGAATTTCGGTTTTAGAAAAAAAAAAATACGTATATACTCGAACTTGAATGAGCTTGGTCGGATGACTTGTGTGGGTGAGACGCGGGTCTACTGATTCCAAGTTCGAGGGCTCAAATCCGGTCTGGACCGGTAGTTTATATGTAGTTTATAGTTTTTTTTTATACGTGGATGTAATATACTGTAACATATGAATTGATACATTTTTCCACCGATGAATGTTTCCCCCGGCTACAAAGAATCGTAACGGTTATTTTATATTTTTCAAATATTTAAGAACTTGTTCTGAATTGTTCTGGAAAAAGTAATTTGTACAAAGTAGAAAATGTGAAACTGGGTAGGCCATGGAATGATACAACGCAAGTTGAATGTTACCTATTATTGTTGCTATTGTAATTACAAGTCCAAGTCCAAGTCGAATACTGACAGGCTGTTAACAGCCAGAAGGTTTTTGCTGCGTACCCACCCAGGTTTTGGGTCTGACCGCACGTTGTTAGTTTAGATGGTTACAGGATGATGTGGGATTTTTGGTTGAGGAAATTTATTGAGGTAGGTTTTTGTTCCTCTTTAATTTTGTACAGGATGCCAAACAGCTTTTTTGTTTACACCCTGGTGTTTTATTTTATTTAAGTGGGGTAAATTTTGTAGCCAAACAGCTCATTTGGAGGTTTTGAAATTCAGCTTATGCTGCTGTATGGATTAACTCCTTTGTTACCTCGGGTGCCCGCATGCCATACGGGGTACCCGTTAAAGCCTGAAGCGGCGTCTCGTAGCGTCGTAATCTCCTAGAGACCGAACCAGGGCGCTTCTGTGAGCTGGAATTTGAGCGTAAAATTTTGTCGCCTGGCGCCTAAATTCGTCCTCCACGTATGGGAGAAGAGAAGCTTCGTGAAGCAACCTCACGGGGAAAGAACGGCCCACAGAATAGATGGATCGGAGTCCTCTATTCTGTGCACGCCGAAGGTATGCTATCCAGCTATCTGCAGCCATGCCCCAGATTACACAGGCGTACAACATGAGTGGGATTATCAGTGCTCGAAAGAGGTGTAGCTTTAAGCGGACTGGCATCGAGCCCGAACCCAGCATTGGGTACAGAGAGGCAATAGCCCCCTGTACCCGTGCTGATAGTTCCCCGATATGTCCGCGGAAAGTTAGGCTTCTATCAAGTTGAACGCCCAGGTACTTGATGGAATTAGTCCACTCTATCCTTCGGTCTCTAATGTAGAAGTTGGGGCAGTCAGCGGGGGTGTGGCGCTTATTTAATGGTTTTGCGGAATAAATTCCACAATATTTAAAGGAGAAGAATTGTTATTTCCCAATAATTACAGCATAAAATATTTTCACTAATTTGACTAATTGCTCCAGAACGCCGAGGCATTTACAAGAATTCTACTAGATCGTCACCAAAGGTGAGAGTAATTAATCATCCATCACGCATTTTGCAACTTACAATAATTTACTGTTGCAGAATGCACCATACCGTGCATACGGAATGTAAGCTTAGGGAGATCATCGTACTCGTCCTTACAAAGAAATAAATACAGATAGAGGGACAGAACCTCAGTCTAACAATGAAATTCAAGGTGTGTGAACATTCCTTCCTAAATTCAAGTTTGTCCCATTATTATGTATTACACTTAAAGTTTTCGATCTGTATGCGTGTATAGTGGAAACAGTCTCGTCGATGGGAACAGGAAATTAATCGTATAAGTATTATAATAAACAGCCAATGGTACCATTTACTTATTGTATTGTCTCTCGTCACATTACCCTGAGATCTCCATAACCACACCATACTCTGCCCAGATCATAGTAGCTCACCAGCCGAGGAAATAACAAAAGAAGAAACACATGCCACTATCACACACATACAACAAAAAGCACTTGGCATAAGTACCTTTGAGGTTGCCCCAAAAGCAAACGAGCGACCCAAGGGAACGCTACGAACTATTTCAGCAAATTTAAGATGTTTAATGCTAAATAAAATGCACATATAATAAATGTTCCAACAATAACCTCAATCGGAAGGCATTTTCTATAATTTTATATTAAGATATACACAAAAGTTTGGTGCTAAAATGTATATATCTCAGAACATAATCATTTAATAATTATTTCATTTTTAATTTACGTCCTCCAACGTTAAATCATATCAGACAAGTAATGAAATGATGCTCAAGTAAGTACAGGGTCCATAAAGCTTAAGCTTTATCCGACGTGCATCTTTCAGGACAAGAGAAACCCTGGAAAAAGCCTTATCCAGGTACTGTCTACGCACCTCAAGAAAGCAAGAGACGCATGAAGGGGAGAGGAGTTTGAACTGTTTATCTGCTCTCTTAGTGGATCTGTTTACTGGGAAATGAGTGTGTGAGAATGCATGAGTTACCCATGTTACAGATCTACTGTTTGTCGCAGTAAATGTAGTGATGTGTACTACGACGGTGGCTCAAAAAGTAATGCCTCCTATTTTTTCCCCTTAAATAAGTTATGTGAAAACTTTGAATTTGGCGCACTTCCTCAAATCTTCATCTCCCATCCCCTGCAGTAGTAACTTCCTAAGTCAACAGGTGGCAGCACTGCATCCTCTTGCAAAATGGATGACATCGACATTCGTATTAGACAGCGTTCTGTGACTGAACTTCTAACTGCGGAAGGTGAAACGCCAAATCGCATTCAAGAAAGGCTGAAAAATGTGTATGGTGATGCAACGGTGGCTGTCAGCACTGTTAGACGATAGCTTCGTCGCTGTAACGAAGCTGAAGGGCAAACACCATTGGCAGATGAAAAGCGAAGCGGCAGGCCGGTGACTGCAGTGACTCCATGCAACATTCAGCGAGTCGATGACATCATTCGTGGTGATCGCCGGGTAACAAACAGGTGAATTGTGTCGCATTACCTTCCTCAGTAAAGGCAGTGTGATGACGATTATTCAACAACTGGGTTACTCAAAAGTTTGTTCACGTTGGGTACCAAGAATGTTAACCGCCCAAAACAAAGAAACAAGGAAAACAATAGCCTCCGAACACTTGCAGCGCTTCAATTTGGAGGGAGAGGAGTTTCTGGAAAAAAAAACTTGTTAATGGAGACGAAACGTGGGTTCATCTTTTGAACCTGAATCGAAGAGACAGTCAATGGAATTGCATCACACAACGTCACCGAAAGAAAAAAAAAAGTCAAGACTCAGCGGTCGGCAGGGAAAGTTATGGCGACAGTGTTTTGGGATGCAGAGAGTGTGCTTATGATTGATTTTTTGGAGCAGGGAAGCACAATAAATTCTGTCCAATACGTCAGAACTCTCAAAAAGCTAAAAGCACGTCTTCGCTGAGTTCGCCCAACAAAAGCTATAGCGGATTATGCTTCTTCTGCATGACAATGCAAGACCACACACCAGCCGTTACACCACTGCAGAAATTGAGAAATTAGGATGGCAAGTCTTACCTCAGCCCCATACAGCCCTGACCTGACACCATCAGACTTCCATCTGTTCGGGCCACTAAAGGAAGCTCGTCGTGGGATTCATTTTGAAGATGAGGAGGCTGTGAAAACGACCGTGCGTCAATGGCTTAGGAAGGAAGACCGTGTGTTTTACCACACTGGAATACATGCCCTAGTTAAAAGGTGGACCAAAACTGTGGAAAAGGGCGGAGATTATATTGAAGAGTGACAAATTAATCGTCAATGTTGTGGTTTTCAAGCTATGTTAATTGGATTCAATTTTCTTGGCAATTAAAAGAGAAAAAAAATAGGAGGCATTACTTTTTGACCCACTCTCGTATATTCATGGGCGAGTTATGTGACAACACTTGCGTATTATAAATTAATCTAGGATCCCTGTCATACTGGGAATGCGAGCATGAACACTTTGGGAAAACCAAAGTAATTACATTATACATTCCTCTAGCTTGCCTTCTTGTGTTGGGCAGACAGTAATTCACCCTGACCAAGATTCGAACTCGAGACCTGTTGAACGTGCAGTAGACACGCTATGTATAAAGGAAATTAAGTTTCTATAAGTATTTGTTGTATCAAACGTTAGTGGATAGAGAAAGTCATGGATATAATGTAGGACATTTTATTGCTATGCATTCGTCGAGATTGCGGTTAAAAGAACAAATCCCCGGAACAGTCTCGCGTGAACTTGAGCATGACGGCTAGATCCTACTCCATTCCCAGGAGCTAGTAAAACTATATTGGACAGCTATTCGATATTCAGCATCTTTCCCAGGACATCGAACCCAAGAGTAACACGCGATCCTCAACAAGAGCACGCAACAGAACAAGAACATGTATCGCTTTTCAGAAAGAAGCGCACTCATTACCCTGTCCTCCTCGCCTATTAAGGAAGATGCCCGTCCGATATGGTCGCCTCCTGGGAACCAGAAGACTTTACAGCAATTAGCTGGCGCACTGAGTGAAAATTTACGTGGCACAATGAACCCGAGTAAGGCAACCTCCAGGCGATGATTATCTCCTGCACGTAATTTTTACTATAATGGGGCCCACCTGTGCTATATATCCTACCAGCTCACACTTATCTCTTCGTATTCCACGCTCAAATTAAGAGCTTTCAGCTCTCACCGGGTAATTATCTTCAGGATTTCGATTAACCGGCCGCGTTCAGAAGGAAAAAGCGAAGTACCGGCTTCCTCAAGCTGTCTGCAAAAATTCCAATAGCAACTGCTGAAAAGCCAACAGTGATCAACTTCCAAGTCAAGGTGGAATTAATATGAGGTCTTCCTTTTTTGTTCATATCAGATTTTCATCTACAATATCCAAATTAATTTACTATTTCATTTATCAGTGTTGTTCGATTAGTAACACCTGTAGAAGTTTTTAATTAGTCCACTGCATGCTTTATGAATTAGGTTTTCTTGTACAGTGTGCTCAGTTGTAGACTGTGATTTAGTTTGAAGAGACTCGATTCATTCAGGTAATTTACTGATTGATAAGTAACGGAAAATTCCATTAACAGGAAATTAATTTAGTATTTGTTTTCTATTACTTTTTTTAATTTTTATTTCAATTGCTCAGCACAATTGGTGCTATACAAGTTGTGGAGCTATATACATAGTAAGATTATAGTATACAGGGAAAGAGGATACTCATATTGGAGCCCTCAAGCAAACTAGTCTGATTAGTGAGAGTATAAATTAAATAACTTCATTACAGAATAAACATTATAGAAATAAAATGTCCTGTGACAAGCGTGCCTTCAGTCTTGGTGCAGCATCAAGGCGACTTCCCAGTTGGAAGAATAAAGCACCTGATACATAAGGAAGGTGAGCAAACAATCTGCTTGTCGTTGTAGAGATGTACTCATTAATGCTGACTATGTCCAATTCTCTATGCAGCTGTGCATTCCGGATGTACCACGGGGCGTTCACAGACAATCGTAATATTCTGTTTTGAAATACCTGGAGTTGGTGAATATGAGTAGGTGAAGCACATCCCCATACAGGACTGGCATATAGAAGAAGTGGTCGTAGAATACTCTTGTATAGTAGCAGCGTACATTCGACTCGTAAAGAGGATTTGCGGTTGATGATGGGATACAACTTGTGAAGACGAGCATAGGCTTGATTTAGTTTGCTTTTGATATGTGTACTCCATGTCAGCCGACGATCAAAATAGACGCCAAGATATTTGACTGCACAATTAGAAGGTAACCCGGGGACTTCAGTGTTATAGAGTCGTATATTTGTCGGAGCAGCAGGCCTGCGCAAGGTGAAAAGCTTAAGAAGACATTTGCTTGGATTAACTGCGATACGCCAGCGAGATAACCAGTGCAGGAAAATATCCAGAGAAGATTGTAGGGTTGCAACGGCAGTTTCAATACAGAAGTGCGAGGTAAAGATAACTGCATCGGCAGCAAACAGTGCGGTACTTGTTGCAGGAAGCTCAGGCATGTCAGCAGTATATAAACTGTAAATAGAGGCGCAAGGACGCTACCCCGGGTCACGCCGGCTAAAATAGTACGGGGTGAGGAATGCGTTGAGCCATGACGCACAGAAAATTGGCGTTCCTGAAGATAGCAAGTAATCAAGCTAAGTAAGTACAGCGGAAGACCTAGGTCTGTCATTCTTATGAGATAAGGAAGTTTTTTACTACCCTAGATATAGATATGAAGTTTTCATCAGAAAAGTTACCTGAGCGTAAGCAGAGATGAGTGATACTTTCATTCTGTGACCACTTTCAGAATCTATCCATATACAGGGATTCTCGACCAGATCAGTAAATACAGGATGATTCCAAATGGACACTTTCAAATTGCTATATTTCCTGCACTATACGTCTTACTTGAATTATGTCAGGTATATTTGAAAGAGAATGCTGTAAAGTTTTGAATACTACCGCTAGAGTGCTGTAACTTACCACGCTGTAGCGTCAGTTGTTAGTAAGTATTAACTTCAGTTCTGGCCACAGAGGCCAAATCACCCTGCGATTTTTTCTTCTGGGGGTTCGCGAAAGAGACTGTTTACGTACCATGTCTTTCTACAGATTTGAATAACCTACGAAACCATATTACAGTAGCGCAAGACATTCGTCAAGAGTGTGGGGAGAAATGGGCTACCGTAGAGATATGATCCGTGAAGCCAGAGGAGGACATATTAAACTTCGGCGTTTGTATAACCACATGTAACTTACAGAAGTGAAGTACAATGCATAGTGCAAAAACTGGTAATTTCAACATGTGCCCATCTTTTTAAATCAACCTATAGAATACAAACTAAAATGAATACAAACTATAAGGATTTGATAGCTCAGCATGACTGAAGCAAGGTATTTATAGCTAAAACGCAAATACTAGTATAGCCTATTTTAACACTATACTAACATCGTAATTAAGGTGTTCACAGCAATAAAGCAGAACCAACTCCAAGCACTTAATCTGCTCCTCTTGGGGAAAACATTCCAATGTGTGGTTGGCTGTTTGAATCAATTCTCGCTGAATGGTAGTGGGGTAGTAATGAATTCTACTCCAGCCAATGAAGATTGTGACGGTAGAAGGCGAAACACGGTGAGTATTGCAATGTTCTTAGCTGATCTTAGTCCTACTTACATCGCTACAACTAAAGAGGAGCTCTGAAATCGCCCATGAGTAGCTGCGACTAAACACGTGTGGATGTTAATTTAAAGGACTGGAACATTAATTAATGCCAACCACTGTATGGAAGGTCATTAAAAATACAAAATATCCAGGTAATATTATACTTCAATACTCTTATTTTATATCAAGAAAACTACTAGAAGAATCATTTAAAGTAATTTATGTTTTGAATTTCTTTAAACTTATGGTCAACAATGATTTTTATTCAACTATACTTTTAAAGTATTATGTGGTAGCATTAACAGGTGCAATACACCCATTAAAATGTAGGAATATGATTCAGGAAAAGCAAACGCGAGACTGCACTGCTACGAAGTTATATATGCTTTGGATATCTAGGGGGCCTTGACCTTCCGAGTAAGCATTTGTAACAAAGATATGCACGCAAGCCATTGTCTAAATAGCCTAACTAGGGATTTAAGTTCAAAACTTTACAAGCAGGACACGAAGGTTTTCAAGATAATTCCCCCTCATCAAAAACAACCTTTACATAGAAAACCTTTTGATATTTTTTCCCTAAAATTACTAACAATTTTAATTAAACCACCATATAGGTATTACAAGATATTTTCCTGACTAATTAAATGCCTATCGGGTACTCTAAATTGCTCGGGAAGTCCTCTTATTTTCGAAACATTCTCTATACCTGGTAAACTATTAGAGATTTAAGAGAGAATTTTCCTACACGAAATATGATATATCCTTAACAATCATACACACAATTTACCTAAATTTTAACACGCAAAGAGTACGGAATTACAATTCCAGATTACACAGATCTGACTCTTTGAGCCTTCTGTATTTCTCTTCCATCTACCACGAAATATGTAAACCATCTCTGCAAACGTGGCTCCATAACATAAAGAGATAGCTAAACTCGCTTTTGTAAAAATAAAACAAATGGGATGCGTAAGTCTGGAAGAAACCGTTTCCAAACCACATAAACCTGCGTGAAATGAAATCTTGCCAAATAATTAACAACTAGGCAAGCATTTAAAAATACTGCCGATGTTTTCTAGCTCTGGCTGCATTTTATGCACGAGTTAAACTTTTAAAAGGGATAGACTTTAACTTCTTTAACAATCGATTTCACGCAGAGTTAACAGTAATTTAAGTACAGATACTTTGATTATGCCAATGCAAGTGCGAAATTCTACAAATCTAGATTTTTCACCCGAGTAACTTTGGAACATATAAAATTGGAAGCTAGATCCAGCCTGAAAAATTAACTGCCATGCTCGAAATTTGAACCACGGCTTCCTTTAAGTATTTACAACTCTGGGTCGTCGGTGTATGTTATCCTGAAAATTAGTTTGAGTCGTCTCCTAAGTTCGATGATAGCCCAGCCTGAGGCCCAGGCTGGATTGTCGATACCGGCGTGGCGATTTTCTGCCTCTGGAAGACTTGGTCGAGGTTACATCAGCCTCGGTAGGTCCCTAGGGAGAGTCAATTGAGGGAAAAGTAGCGGCTCCAGGTTGCGAGTACCGGATTCAGCGGGTCACTAACTCAGGGCGCTAACCACATGTCACCCTCCAGAACTACGATTGTAGAGGTGATGGACGCAGCGCTCGGGAGGACAGCTAGGTCCAGGACCAGGCTATTGCATAAGCAGAGTTCAAAATTATAGTTTTGGCATGTCGGCTGCCCGATGTAAGTGTTGACAGAATCTAAGAGTTGGGACCCAGTAACCCAAAGATCCGTGCTTAAAATCCCGGCTATGACATTTAATATTTTTTACTCTTATTCTAATTTTTATCCTTTGCCTAATTATAGCATATGTAAAAAAATCACTGTTCTACTTTGTTATATCTATGAAGCCTGGGCTTCAAAGTAATTACGAGTCGTAAATTGGCATTGAGGTATTCTAAAATAACACAAGTAAACAATTATGTTTGGGGCTTGAACAACAACTGTTTCAAATGGCTCTCAATATCTGAAAACTGAACGTGATATCGTCCTTTTGATTTACATAGAAAAATGGTTGAAATTTCAGTTATGGTATATAATTCTTCTGTTTGATTCTATCTTTTCCATAACTAAACAAGCTTTAAGACTCATGCGAGCTTTTTATCTTTTGAGCAGATGTACTGCAAGTTCAAAGGTAAAAAATTGCAATACATTGAGGACTTTAAATATAAAAAACTCTTGAAACGTAGTTTCTAAAATTCACATGTACTTGAAGAGGCAGAACCCAAATCAATGAAAAGCTTATAAAAGTATTTTCTAAAATTCAAAAGCGTTTTATAACAGCGTAGGTACAGAGATTTTTAACACGATACAAATTAACAAATAAGAAACTGCATATAAATCATAACGCAAAAATTTAATTAGTATGTTAAAGAATTCCCAACAAACCTGATGTAGATGTAGCTCGTACTTCAACTAAGTAAAAACAAGATACAACTGCGAATGAGAGGATGCATATGTTTAATGACCAGATCGAATAGGCAGGGCCTTAGATTGGACAAGGGAAAATCATCTCTTGTAGGGTTGAAGGTCGGTCGTTCCCTTTGCAGCACTAATCCAATTAAAACTACTCCTGCTGGAGGTAATGAAAGTACGGAGACGAAACCCAGATTTTAATTAGTAGTAGAGATCTACTCGCAGCTCGGGCTTCTTCTGTTCACCGCAATAAATTCCTGCATCCCTTTGTGACATCTTACTGGCTGCTTCCAAAATACCGCGACACACCTGTTGGGTCCTATCTCTCTTCAGGACAGAACGAAACCTGCCTACAGTTCACATATAAAAGGCTCCCCAAGATATGAAAGAATGCGTAGCAAAGCATTCCTGTACTGGTTCCACAGCACTCATCCTATATCATTTTTCAGAAATAATTAAAACGCTGCGAAGATTCGAGACTGCTAGAAAATTTCCAGGTGAAATATATATCCTAATTCCCTTTTATATCAAATGCACTGTCGTAAAGAACTAAAAGAAGCAAGGTAAATTAATGAGCTTCAACTGTAATGGTATGGGGGAATATAGCAAAGACTGTTTATGAGAACGTTGCAATTCTCTACACTGCGACCTACATTAGATCTAAATCGGTTATCACCCACGCGATAATTGAAGGAACCGTGGGAGGCTACAGCCACGGAGACCGTCAAAGTCGCTAACTGCAGTTTGCCAGAGATGATGCTGAACGACAGTTGCAACCAGGCAGCCCTCTAGTGTCCAGAGGAGCAAATATGCATGCCATCTATCTGGCACCGAGCCAACCAGAAATGTGAACTGTACATAAAACATGATAAAGGAGGAATGATAGCGAAATAAGGGAAAATCAATCCAGTTAGACGAAAATACATCTCAGTCTTCGTGTACTGGCCAGGTAAAAGTCACAAATAATCCAATGTAAGAGGAAATGTAGACATAAATCGAACATGGTTTTCCTAAATGAGGATATATGAAGCAGTCAAGACCAAGAAGTCAGTGCAGAATAAGAGAAACGGCTAGTACTTCTAGTTTAACTGCACGTATTGTTAACTGTGGCAGAATATTTTGTTTTTCTCTTTTAAGATATTTAAACAATGACACTTAAAAATTTCCTTATACGGAAACTATCACTGCACTCACCGCTACGCACCTGAAAATTTGATGTTATAATGCCTGCTATATATAAACCATGTGCAGCAAAAATCTACTGCGGAGTAGAACCGTAACGCCTAAAACTCAAGCCAGGAAAGTGCCGCATGCGACCACTTGCAAGTAACTGCTGGACATCCTGGGTCAGCTCTACCCCGAGTGTGGGGGACGTCGCTCCTTGCATACGTCATTTGTCTGCCGCTACCCATCAGGGGTAAACAATGCCTCCGGTACAATGCTGTGTTTATATGTTTCAATATATTCTGGACTCATTTTCCAGTACTTCCAGATCTACTCAGCATCCGATTTTTGGCACACAGGCCCCACGTAGAGCAGAGATGATGTCATCAAACTCTCAAGCAAATACAGATATGAGCATAGTGATAGTTCCCTTGACAACACTGAACTGCTTAAAAATGTTTGTGCTGTTATTTCTTTTAATAGAGTTGACCGGAGCTGATATACAACTTTAAGACATCTTTAGAAGAAAACAAATTTTTCAAATTAAGACGCATTAATTAAGAAGTGTGAAACGACATTCAGAAACAGTAAGTCACATTTCTCCTTGTACAATCTCTCATACAGTATTTAAGAATTATGAAGGGTTCAAAAAATTGAAATGAAAACCTCTAGAAATGCATATTCTAAATTTGTAGTTCATTTTAATTACATCTATTTCACTATGTCCAATGACACAATTTTGTAAAACAAATTCCGTGCACAATCATTGCTTTATCTGCCATGAAGTGGTAAGTGGCAAAGTAAAAATGAAGTTATGGTCTTGCGGCTCAGATCCATTTAATTAATAACTAAGCTATATTCTTATCATTTTGGAGCGTAGTGTCCTATGATCACTTGCGTTTAAAAGTGCCGTTGATTAAAAATTATACCAATTAGTGAAGATTTATTGCAACAATTCCTGAACTGTGGCATACGTCTCAAATGTAACTTTAATCCTAAGAATAAAAATTGAAGCTTCCAAAAAGAAATTAGAGCAGAAACAAATTTATGTTACATTCATCTACTTATGTTACCCAGTATTCCACACTTTTAGACTTCTTTCACAAATTATTCTTACGTCATATTGAGACAAACGTTTGAAGAAAATGTTTAATTAAACACTTCGGGTTATGCACAAGGGGAGAAACAGGTGGTTCAAAAATTTGTAAAGTATGCCCTTAAATGCTGGCTTTGAAATTTAATAATCTTACCTGATCACGAGAAACAAAATCAAATTGAAAAATATAGAATTAATTTACTGAAACATTCTATTACGTGGTATATAGGTTAAAGAATTCAAATTTTATTCTGGATCAATACATAGGTAGATGTTAAAAGAATCAATAGTGGTAGTTTTCAACACACGAAGGGTAAAATTTCTGACCTGGACTGGAATTTCTGTGTCACATCGAAGCTGACGTTTATGTTGTGTCAGATGATACACAAAACATTCATGCAAAATTGGTTTGGGAAAAGGAAATCAAGCGAAAGTGAATCCCATTCCACGGCAGTGGCATTAAGGCTTTTCCGTAAAGGTTCCCGTATTCGTTATTTCTGCTCAACCGAGAGAAAACATGTTAAAGTATTCCCTTTATACTCGTTAGTTAAAATCAATGACACGATCTGTGGGTTTGCCCATTACAGGTGCTGTTTTAGAGATGGATGTCTATACAAACAAACAAGGAAATGCTTGGAGGAACGACAAAATGTCCTATGACCCAAAACTAAAATACATTTCGAACTCAAATTTAGTGCTTGTATTAAGAACTTGCAACATTTTATAAGAGATGTGCAGCAAAATTAAAGCATAACATTAAAGCATAGCTCAAATAACTTGAGAGTGTGGAAAATGCAAGGAATTATGTATTCTGCATATATATTTCGGTATTAGGTTACGATATTATCTTTTAATACTGATAAAAATGTGAGCTAAAGGAAATCAAAGGGAAATATACTTTCAAATGTAAAATCGAGAAAAAATAGAAACAAGTACATTTTGTGTGGAGTATGAGTAAGTAGCTGAGAAGAATTAGCAAGGAAAGTGACAAAAGAGAAAATAAAGTTTGATTGGTAGGTTAGACTCACCTCGAAAAACAAAACTTGGTAAAGCTGAAGTGGTTAGAATTCTTTTACATCTTATAATTAAATTATATAGTTTAACCAAAACATTACATTCACATTTAATTTTTATCAAGGTAGAGAAAATGGAAGTCGGGAAGATTTAATAGGGAGTTTTCTGAGTCTTAGAAGTCACAGCAACTTAGTAGTTTAAGAATGCGAAATCTACAAATATCTAATGATATTGGTGTTCTGTAAAACATAGTTATTGTTTGTATACAGATCATAATACACTTCTAAATAAAATAAAGCTTCCACGTAGAGAACAAAAGAATTATCAGACAACTTTTCAGTTTGACAATACAAGAGCAAAATCCAAGGAAGTGGGGGAGTAAAGAATACTTAAAATTACAAGACACTTCCCTAGTATCTTCCGAAAGCTTACTGACGTGTCTGAAACGCCGGAACCTGCATTAAGGGAAAAGCGTGCATCGGTTAGCTGATCAAAAGCTAGAAACTGTGAGCCGAAGTGATCCACCAATTTTATAGAACATTTACATACATGTAACTTGAAACTATATTTACAAAATTAAAACATTCTTTATGTATATGTTCTCAAGAAATATTTCTGCAGAGTTATAGGAGAATCAAATTAAAACTCCCCAGGTGCCTTTGTACTTCAAATGGAATTTGTTATACAATAATGAGTTTGGAACTAAAATATCTATCATGTTCCAACTTCCTAAGTGTTTTCTGCTAAAAAGATTAACATGTGATGTGATTATATTTATGTGGGCTTTGCCAAGTTGAATATCGGTGGCTTTTACATTACCATATTTTTTCAATATCGGAATAGGAAGGATAGATACTAACTTTTTTCAAATTCTTTTTCAACTTATAGTGAAGTTCGGTTAACGTTTAAGTTTTCCTTAGCGTTCAATCTCCCATTCTGTATGTAATGGCGCTCTTCCGGTATTTCATACATTCCCCTGTAGCAAAATCTTGTACAGAGGTAATTCTATTTTATAGTAATAATGCATCTGCATTGAGCTCTAAGCTATGAAGCCAGTAGGCCATTTGTAATTTCCGCCATTTGTTATGTAAATTACTTTAACCCTTACTGACCTCTCAGGTATCTAGAAATGCAATTGCATTGCGATGAGAAATAATGTTTCTTGTAAGTTTACATACAGAATTATAACTATTAGCTATATTGTCGCCGAGGCATATTGGTTGGTGCCGCGGAGCGCTGGGCGCTTTCCGAGAAAGAGATAGTGGCGCGCAGCGCTAACCGCTCTCCAAGAGAGAAAGAGACAGATATTCTGAAATTTCCCACTGCATCTTGATTGTTACCGAGTGATCCACTGAGTTCTAGAACAATGGCTGGGATATAAAAGGCGGCAAGAACTGGAGTCGTGTGACTGTTGCAGTTGTGCAGTGTGTGAGTTGTGTAGACATTCGAACTGTACTGCAGTTGTTAATGGAGTTGCTAGTTAAGAACTGTTAATTGTGTGTGAGCAGCTGTGTAGTGATTTGAAGTGTACCGCAAGTGATTTCTTTGGTTTGTTTACGTGTGGTGAAGTAACGAGAGACTGCGTATGTAACGTCATTTTTAGAGCCTGTAAGAGGTGTACAAAGCGTCTTTCTACTGAAATAAAGAGCATTTTACATTTCATCAAACAAGGCTTTTAATTCAACGAACGCACAAAGCCACAATATGTAGCAGTATTTCAAAAATAAAAAAAAAAAATAAAAAAAAACAAGAACTTGCTCACTTTCCTCTCGGGCAACAAGCCAGGAGAAAAGAAGATTAGATATCAACGTTTCGGGAGTGTGCATCTCTCCCATCATCAGGATATTTATAAAATGTTATAACTACAAATGAAACACTGGATAAAACACTAATATAATCAAAGACAAAACACTATCAAAATTCGCATTACTGAACAAAAGATTGTTTTCAGTAAATTAAATGCCAGGTCGAGAGATGGCGTGAGTATAGAAAATTGTGATTTTAAATTGTGATTATTTTTTTTATTTGTTTAATTATTTACGTCCTCCAACATTTAGTCATATCGAACGATGAACGAAATGGATGAAATGGTGCTCAATGCGTCCGGGGGTCCATGGAGCTTGGAGTTACACGACATTCATCTTTTAGGATAAGGGAAAACCCGAGAAAAAACCTTATCTAGCTAACTCACCTTGACCGAGATTCAAACTCGGGACCTCTTGAACGTGAGGCAGACATGCTACCATCTACGCTACCGAGGCGGACAAATTGTGATTAAGAAATTTTAATTTCTTTGACACAATTTTCTATACTCACGCCATCTCCTGATCTGGCGTTTAATTTACTGAAAACAGTCTTTTGTTCAGTAATGCGAATTTTTAGTGTTTTGTCATTATTTATATTAGTGTTTTATCCAGTGTTTCATTTGTGGTTATAACATTTAATAAATATGCTGATGATGGGAGAGATGCAGACTACCGAAACGTTGATATGTAATCATCTTTCCACCTGGCTTGCTTCCCGAGAACAAAGTGAGCATATTCGTCGAACTTTTAACTTTTTTTTTTTGAGTTTTCGTGCATTAAACACATCACTAGGCAAGTTTCATAAGAATAAGTTTGGACACTACTTGTAGATAAACCAGTATTAATAAATTACTCATTCAAAATTAAACACTTGTACGGCTTCTATTATATGTTTAGATATTTATTTAGTTCTGTTTTAAAACAACGTTCCTTGCTTTTAAATTTCATCTCTTAAAGTTATTCCTATTAGGAATAGCTATTGGTAGTTATTGGTACAGTTTTGTTGTTGTATTTTAAAGACATTTCAAGATGTTTATAAGCTTAATGTCATTTCTATCTCAGCAGGCAAAAGGAAATGCTGAAGGACTGAAACAAGAGGCTCCCTGCGGAGAAGAAACAAGGTAATAACCTCAGTCGTGGCGCATGGTGGTAATGAAATTAGATGCACACTTGGATACAAAGCGTTTGGCAGTTCCTGTTTTTGTTCCCCTTAAAATGTACAAAGAAGTTGTTGACAATCATTGCAGAAAAGGTGAATCAAAGAGCGAGGCTTTGCTGCAGGTGTGTCGGAAATAATTTCCTTTCTCACTGTAAAGTTACCGGCTTGCTGTATTCTTTCATCACTTAGTGCTACTTGAAAGCCGTGTTAGACAATGTTTTCCAGGATTACATTTACGAGCATACACAGGAAGAGCAATGATTCTTGCTTACTTACGCAGGTGTTGGATAGAAATTTACAGTTAGTACTTTTCTTTACCGTTTATAAGGGCTTCGAGATTGTCCGTAGGTTTTAACTATTACATATTATATCATAATTATTAATTTCTTTTGCTTCTATATTCACAGTCTTTTCTTCTAATTTTTGAAATAAAACAAGCTTTTTATTATCATTATTATTATTATTATTATCATTATTATCATTATCATTATTATTATTATTATCATTATTATCATTATCATTATTATTATTATTATCATTATTATCATTATCATTATTATTATTATTATCATTATTATTATTATCATTATCATTATCATTATCATTATCATTATCATTATCATTATTATCATTATCATTATCATTATCATTATTATTATCATTATCATTATTATTATCATTATTATCATTATCATTATTATCATTATCATTATCATTATCATTATCATTATCATTATCATTATCATTATCATTATCATTATCATTATCATTATCATTATCATTATCATTATCATTATCATTATTATTATTATTATTATTATTATTATTATTATTATTATTATTGTTATTATTATTTATCCAAAAGAAGTGAGGTATGTTATGGTTCTAGTTACAAAAACACATAAATACAAAGATCAAAATAACAGAACATGATAATAATTGTACCGTTATAAAAATTTGGCCAATAAAGTGCTCAAAGGCTGAAGTGCAACACTTTTTAAGGAATACTTTAAAAAACAGTGTTTGAAGATCTGTATAATATGAAAGGTGCTGAATAAGATTATATCTCTTTTTTGAATGAAGATCATATCTAAATATTAAGTGTTCAACACTTTCATCAACACTTTCACATTTACATATAAATCCATCAGGAGAGTCTATATGGAATCTTCGAAATTACGTTTTAGGTTTCCCATGTCCGGCAGCAAACTGGGTCTAAATAAGATTAGGGGAGAAGTACTTGCAGTTTACACGATCATTAACAGTATGAAAAATAAATTTCGAGTGATTTGTCCTTTATCGCTATTTATCCAAGTGCTGTTCCGCATTTCAAAAATTTCTTTTTTCATTTGTTTTAACACACAACTGATTTTTCTTTACTTCTCTTTAAACTTAATAAATATATCACACTTAATAGTTAACACCTAATTTATTATTTTTGTCAGGAATTCTTTCTGACGGTAGCTTATGCACCTTTGCGGATTATTTCAAATTCTTTCTTGAAGAAAACGATCTTGCTTTTATGTATGACAATTACTTCCTCAAATTTCATACCACTATACGTATTATGGATTTTTCAAATTTTGTAATACTCATCTAGCTTTTGAAATATTCCTTTTATTTATGTTTCAATAGATTAATTTAAAACATTTTTCTCATCCAAATTTATAGCAATTTCACATTATGCCATGTTGTGTCCCATTTTGGGGCATTGCTAGATTTCATTGTTCCAATGAAATTAGTAAATAATAAAGTTTTACTGCAGCCAAATGTCCATACAAAATTTCAAACAAATACAAATTATTCAACTTTGCCTTCTGGCGCCTTCGTTCGCATACTCAATGAAATTATTAAACCACAAATGCTTAATTTGGAATTACACAAAATCATAATCCTTCATATCCCCCGAAGGAACTTCTGAACTTTTAAGTGATACACAAATAAACTGCTGTGTTGAAGTGATGCTAGATTTTCACATCACAAGTTTGAGTTGGGATGATCAGGCCCTTTTCAACCACTGTCTCCCACATTATTGCAACTGTCCTCATTCTTCTTTTCAAATCTTCCTAATTTCCTCCCCCCCCCCTTCTTTCTTTCGGCGTCTTATTTTCCTTCCGCTTCACATGAACCTTGCTTATTACAACTTTCTTCAAGAAGTTTTACGGTCAGGGTTATCAACCCAAATCCAATCCCTGAAACGTGGAGGACCAGTGACTCAACAGCTCAGTACAGTCGCCTTGAAATCACCAAATCTTGAAGGATAAAAATTTAAGCAGATAATTTAATTAATAACGCAGGAAAGAACTGGAACAATTAAGTACAAGCATAATTTCCAACAAGTACAAATGGGTCTTGTAAACGCTGAAAGAATAATGAAACGAGTTTCAAATATTTCGTATAGGCAGAGGCAAAAGAAGTTTAGGTCCCCCAGAATTAAGTGGTCCAGGAAACTTGATGTGGAGGGCGTAAGACGTGTTAGTGCCAACGAAGAGGATTTCATCAGGAACAGAGAGGATTACACCATTACTGTAATCTATGTGGTCATGTCTGCAATCACGTTTAGACACTGGTAGAAGAAGCATTTCATAGCATGCAACAATTTCAAGGTAGACTAGACAAAAATGTTCACCCCTCATCAAGGTTTGAACCACTTTATTTTCGGCATGTGTGAAAAAATAATTATCAACATTTTATCTTCCAGGATTTAATTTCAATGCAATTGTTACTATACTTTACCTGCACTTCACCTGTGTGTTAGTGCCAGGTAAGGTCCTTAGTCACTAATGGAGATAAATGGTTGTGCAGACAGCTTGCAGCTGTTGACAGATGGACACAGTGTTTTTGTCGCGGAACTGCTACTCTGTGGTTTTCGGCATGCAAAATCACTGTGTGTGCTAAACAAATGAAGACAGATTCTCAGTCCTGAACCATCTGCTTAACCACCTGAGGATGAAGTTTGCTACAAAGCCGTCCTTGTATCATTTCTATAGCGCATTTGAAACTTGTGGAAATTCGAACAAATATAAAGGACGATTTTGAAATTAGTTAACACCACAGACATTATTTGATCTAAATTCTCTGGAAAGGGTCTTATCTCTTTTTTAAATTGGATTTCGTCTATGCGTTTAAGGTAAAAAGTTTATATAGAGAGCATTCATAAGGAAGGGTTATTTTTTTAATTTGCGTCTTCCAACGTTAAGTCATCGGACGATGAATGGAATTGGTGAAATGATGCTCAAATGAGCCCTGGGTCATAGAGCTTAGAGTTACCGGACATTCGTCCTTCAGGATAAGGGATAACCCCGGAAGAAACCTTATCCAAGTAATTCACCCTGACCTAGATTCGAACTTGGGACCTATTGAACGTGAGGTGGACACGCTACCACCACGCTACCGAGACGGGCAAGAAGGGAATGCAAAAGTTATTAACAGAATGTGGAAACGTAGAGTCAGAATGAAAAATTCAATGCCATAGCCGGGATTTGAACCACGGATCTTCTGGTTTCCGTCCAGCCGCACAATGGTAGTGCGGCTGGACGGAAACCGGAAGATCCGTGGTTCAAATCCCGGCTATGGCATTGAATTTTTCATTCTGACTCTACGTTTCCACAATTTAGCCTACACACGGCCAGTGTGAAAGAACAATTAATTTCCAATTAATAACAGAATGTCCAATATAAATATAGGATGTTTCAGAATTCGACCGAACAACGTTAAGGGGCTATATACAAATGTATAGTGCTATTTCTTTATTCACTGCCGCCGCTCAAAAGGAAAATACAAAATCCAAGGTCACAAGTAGGAGTGCTCACTGTATCCGTATACCGAATGTGACTTAGTTGCCTTGCATGGATTTTTTTTTTTCCCAGAGCCAACAGCACATTTTTTCTATACTTAAGGACAACAATGTATCAGTCCCAGGTCATAGTAATGGCACTTTTATAGTCACTTCCAATAAAGGATTTTCATTACATATCATGTCTAGTTTTAAAACATGGCATTGTCTTATGCTATACATTCTGGTTCAAAATTAATTTTATTCGTTTAATTTGGGTGATTATGATTAACAGCAACTGTAATAACAAACGGAGAGTACAGTATTCCAGATCGTTCACAATTAACAATTTGAGGAACGAAATGAAGTTTAAAAAAGAAGAGAAATATTTGGCAACGAAAAATTGGAACCTACTGCCGTAGTCTTCATGACTCGCTATGCTGCATGTGAGCCACAAATGTGCACTTACTGGCAGTGTGGCAAATGCGTGCATATACCATTGAGGGGTATCAATGGAGAACTGGCCCAAAATTTACTTTGCCGTATTGCACAAAACATCTGTCTCATTTAGAATTATTCCCAACATCTTTCTATAACCCCTTCAAGTTATTCGGACGAATTCTAAACCCCTATATATGATGGAGGACATAAATTAACCTATCTCGAGGAATCGTAATGGACACTGTCGCCCCATATATGACAACGAGAAGTACTGAATCTTGCCAACTAAGAGCATTGTAGTTGTGTTATATAGTTTATTATATGGCTATTGAAGACTTGTCAAATGATAGTGTTTTATTATTGTTAATTTCGTTATCTTGACGTACGAAGAGAATAAACGCTTACTACTAGAATGACTGATTATAATACATTAGGGAGGATTTGAGAGATTGACGACGCCCACGCCATTTCTAGTCTGTAATTACTACAGTCTTTTATTCTCCTATGGGGATTTGAATATTGATAGTGTTTTGTTGTTAATTTTGTTATCTTAGTGTAGGAAGAGAATAAAGAGTTACTATTAGAAATCCTCTCATTTTAATATATTAATAACCATGCATGAAAAAAAAATCTTGTCCCAAGTAAAATGTTCATTAAAATCGGGAAATTTTCTTGAAATTCTTCATGCGCATTCTTGGAGAGCGTTATACTTCAAATACTAAGTTAGATATTTAAACCATTTCCTCTTCGATTTATGCACGCACGCACATGTTTTTATTATTTTTTTTATATAAAAAGCTTCTTTTTGGTGTACCTACATATTTGAGAAGGTAAAAAATATATTTCTGTACTCAATGAACCTCAAAAGATGTATTACAAATAAGGTCTCGTTATCTAATTTTTGTGTGGAATACATTTCCTCTACTCGCTATAGGAAAGAAGCAAAGTAAAGGGGCTTTGATTTGCATCCCACGCACCTGACTTCCTTGAAAGTTGGCGAAACCTAATCACTTCGCAAGACAATAGGTGGTGAATGCATTGACAAAAGCCAATGAACTCATTCCAAACGACCAAGTAGCGGTACTGAAATTGCACAGCTGCCGTATATATCCCCTTTATCAGACTGCTATCTGAGCCAGCAGCTTTTACAACTTCCAATTAAAAGAGCACTCAATTTATTCCTTTACGACTGCCGGATAAAGTTGGTCGTAAACGCAGCTACGGCCGTTTCTCCTTGATGTAACAAAAAACCAAAACTAAGGCATATACGAGTTCAGAAGTACGTGCATTATTCTGTTCTGAAACCACAGACATACGCCACGGTCGTGTTTGTCGCAACAGTCGCTAATTCAGTGAGATTCTCCAAAGTCTGTCTTAAAGGGCAATTATACAAAGGCACGTTTGTGGTGTCCTATTTAAGGTATTCAGCAAGTGCGTACCTGAAGTTAAAGTGTCATAACCAGCGCCTATATTCTGACTTCAGGGTACTAGATTATGAAAGTACATATTTACCAGGTAATGTTTTGGCCATTTATGGCATTTTCTTATCCTTCACATCTTTATTTGATCATTTCCTTGCGATTGATCAAGTACAAAAAAGTTTTGCGTTATTAACATTTTTCAAATGATTGGCTTTTCAAGCATCAGTATTTAACAATTAAACTAAGAAATAAAAGTAAAATTGACCATTCTAATTTGCTGTTAATAGTGTGGAAACGGGATGCTAGGTGGCAATGTGCGGTCAGCTGATATTACAATACTGAATTCATGCTCCAAGCTAGACATGGATAATCCCTTTTAACTCCATTTCTTTCTTTCCTTTTTTGGCTTAATAGGTGCGTACAGTAATGTTGTTATTATCATTAACCTTGCCTCGTGCAACTGTCTGTCATTAGTCATTTTTATTTGCAATGAATTTTAACAACGCAAGTGTTAGTGCTACTGTTTTGTAAAAATTACAACTTTAGAGTCATTTATACTCATTTTTTAAACATTTTAATTCATAGAGGCAACATGAAAAATTCAATGCCACGGCGGGGATTTGAACCACCGATCTCCTGCTTTCCGTCCGGTCCATCAGTTAACTAAAATAGCAAGACTCAAGTACTTACGATAGTAAGTCGCCACAAACGGTGTATTTCGAATGCGAGAGCCCTTAATGGTCTACCCGGGAAATATACGAGTCAAATGGAGAACTTAATGTCATGACGGCAAGTTGGCCATGGTAGCTCAATGTTAGAGTGACAGGACAGAAACCAGGAGATCCGTGGTTCAAATCCCGGCCGCATTGAATTGTTCATGTTGACTATCAAAAACGTTAGCCTATATACGGCTAGTGTGAAGAAATGATAAATTTCCATCAATTAATTAAAATTTATAAGTCCTATTTCAGGGCTGCGACAAATTATATTTTATAAACCAAGCACCATTGCAGCGCTGCAGTTAGGGAGACGATGTGTGAATCTTTCAAAGCTAAAGGGCACTGACAGTTCTGAATATTTTACACCTTATACAATAAAGACTATTGGTTCATACAAAATTGTATTAATCACAATATTTCTGGATTATGCGTTTAAAAACTATAAAATATGTTATAAAATACTCTTTACGATATAGCTTTCTAATTTTTAAAAGAAATGTGATTTATATTCCCTATCGAGCTAGAAAATAAGTTTCTTTTTTTTTTTAAAAAAAAATGCATTTTTAAATTAAGTGATCTGTAAAATCGACCATTTTCTTCAACTGCCAGTTTTGGCTTTTCAAAATAATACCTACATACAGTTATAATATGTAATAATATATGTATAAGGGAATTTCAATGTTCTTAGTAGTGTAAAACGTTCTCCTTATACCATTAGCTGCTGTAATATTTGGTTTACTTATTTTTCATATCATAAGCCACAAAACAGCTACTATGTTCTCTGTTCAGTGTTCTTTATATTAGGTTCTTCCCTGCGATAGCAAATATATTTACGAAAAACGTCCCAGAGAAAATTGGATGTAATAACATAAACATAATTGGAATTTATCATTTTTAACGATCGGTACCCTTAAGCCGAATGCAAATGATCAATTAAATTATATTCTCGTAAATGCCTTACTAGATACCTGCATCAAATCAGAGACTTTCTGAGAAGTAAATAAACTTCAATGGAAGGAAAGTGTTTTACCGGTGAAAGGTGTTATAGCTGTTTTCAACGTTGTGATCTGCAAGTTATTCATTTCCTGCGCATCTCCTCAAAGAGCACAAAAAATACCGGTTATCCGAAATCCATGGAATCCATAGGTTCTGTTGTGTAATGAACGGAATGCAAAAAAGCTGGATCCATTAGTTACGAAATTTAAAGCGCGCGGTCTCAAATGGAAGAACAGCACAGATTACGTAGCAAGTGACCCGTTAAACTTTAACAAAAACAGAAGAGAAAAAAGGTAGCGGAACTGAAAACCTGTATTATCAGCGGCACAAACGGCCCGCCTAGAAGATAAATTGTCATTCCAAGCACGGCATCTCCGCATACCACTTATGTATATGTTGGCAACCTGCGGCATGGGAAGTGCCTCGGATATATTGCAAATATGGCAGTCTTAGAAGTTCTTCACTTCTAAATTAAATGTGCTGCATTTAGCTAATATTTAACCCTCAGGGAATTAGTAGGCAGGTAGTAGTAGTAAAATAAATAAATAATATAAATAATAATAATAATTTACCCTCCGCTCGTTGCCCCCACCTCCTTTCCGTAAATTTCTCAGCATTTCTTACTATTCTATTAGTTTTATTCTTAAAAATTTTATTAATTCATTTATTTTGTAACTCTTCAGTCCTTTTGGGATTGTAAAATGTTTTCATAGTCCTAATGTACCTCCTTTATATGTTGAAGCAGAGCTGGGTTAAATTCCGAATTCCACGTGAATTTGAATTTAAGCTTAAATTCAGTATTTCTCTGTGCTGACATTTGCTTCAAAAATGATTTCTAATGAATTGCAATAACGTTTCTATGAAAATATTTCAAGACATTACTTAGAAATCTAGGCAATTTAAAACTAAACTCTATACTAAATTTATTAGTATGCTCATTTCTATTTTACTGCATACAAAACTGAATACCATTAAGAAAATTGTACTATTTATAGGTAACTGATTTTGCACATATGCAAAGTTTCGTTAAAAAAGAAAAGAAATCAGTAATTAAATATTACACAATGATAGTATAAGAGAACTTTTAAAGATCGTTTGACTTCAAGATCTGGACACTGCGACGGTTTATTTTTTTGGATGAAGGTGGTAATATTGATTTCTCACCTTTGGTGAAGTTCTTGCAGACTTATTGTTAGCCACGGCTGCTCTCGAGCGATGATCTCTACACCCAGGGTCGTAGTCTCGGAACGGAGAAGAAATATAATCTTTTGGAATAATGAAAAAAATACTCTTCATTCGATTTATTTCCTTTGCAAACTGATGTTTTAATTATAACAAAATATTCTGAAATTATTGTGGACACTTTACAAAATCATTCTTTTAGTCGATACAATTCAGTTTTCAATTAAAATTACTGAATCAACTTTCTCCTATATTTTACAAATAATCGTAAAGTTGTCCGTTCTGATAGAATGCCTGATGCATTAGCTATGGAATATACTCGCGGACACACGCAAATCACGAATGCTAAATGCATTTAAAAAAAATCTGCTATATTTCGGACAGACACACACGTCCGTATTCAGTGATGGTTACATGCCGCTCATTTGTTTAGCATAGCAAGAATGTAATCACTGCTAGTCGTTTGTTTAAAAGAAAGTTAATGCAAGCAATAGTATTTTATAAGAGCTCCTTATGTAGCCTGTCAGGTAACTTTTTTTACTCTATGGATGCCTTGAATGTTGCATCCAAACCATCACACCGAAACACACGCTACCAGCTGTCACAAGAACATAAAATATCCGCTACAACTCCCTAATTTGCAGGGAGGCCTTTAATTTGTGGGCGCTTCTCTGGAATTAAAAAGGCCACGGTTTATGCGTAGAAACTTCCTCTAGGTCACAAGGTCATAATTACAATGTCTATGTATACAGATTAATAAAAAATATGTGATATATTAGCGTAGCAAGTTTCTGTGCGTCTGTTGAGATTTTCTTGTGCAAATAAATAGAAGTTCAGACTATTCCCGACAACTCAAGCTACACATTTCATTTATCATGTCAACGTACGAACATACATAATACCAAGTTTCGTATTGAATAATGTTCACTTTTGGGTTATCTGTCCAGACACATGAATGGGCGCGCATGCACATACACCTTCCAAAAGTACTTCCTGGGGTTCAGAGACACCTTAATATCCAATTCCGGCGAAACTTCGTTTAGAGCGGAACACAGTGCCTCTTCCAGTACAAGTTAGTGGTAGAGAAATTAAAAATACATTAAAGAAACATAGACCTACGGACCTTGTCTTCCATTATAGGCACATCAAATGTTTCAATTTCATCAATATATATTTTACGTGTGTTTAGGATTCGCAGATAGAAAGCCTTCTAGCACGTGCTACTGCTGCCTATTCTCTTACCTTCTCAATCCATTCAAGAGCACATAAATAACGGCTAAGTCTTCCCAAGAACTTAATTAGGAGCAGTGTTCTCGCTAGATCTCATTACACGATTTCAAGTAGGCCGGAAGCAAGTAGAGTCGTGCAGTTGATAACATCTAGTGAGAGATGGCAATACAATTAAGAGACATCACACACTTGCCTCGTTCTGGTAATTCATATTCATAACGCGTCAAGTCTGTTCCCAACATGCTGTGCACAACTTCTACCGCCTCAAACCCTTTATGTGCATTTATTACTCCCTACAAAACTGGAGAAAAACCTCTGTCGTCTAGTAGACTGATAGAAAGCAATTAATGCCATTCAAAAACGTTTCTCCTTCCTGTAGCGGAACTTTGGTTACTATGCGAGGGTCCCTTTAAAAGGGAATTTCAGAAATAAGCAACCTACGCATGTGCTTTTAACTCTACAGATGTGTTAGCCATTACATACAAGGACATGCAATTCCTTAAAATTATATTTCTTCACCCGTACTGATTTGTTTTAATCAACTAATTTAAGAGTTGCCACAGAAACACTAGTATCAAAACTGACAAATATGTATCCTAATATTACACACACGCACGCACGCACACGCACACACGATACTCACAGGCTTTATTCAGCCCGAAGATTTCTTTTTGCTGCGTGCCCACCTAGGTTTTACCGCAGGAAGGATTTTCTTTTATCAGGATGGGTTTAGAATGGAATTTTTAGGGTTTAGGATGGAAGAAAGACTTGACGTAGTAGATTACTCCTCTGAAGGAAGACAGGATGCTATGCCTAATGCACCGTGGCGATGAAACTGAATTAATTTAGATTTAGATTAGAATAATTTTGAGGCTAAACAACTCTTGGTTGGATTATATAGGAGCTCAGCTTTTGCTGGTGGATCTGCTCCGTTGTTATCTCGGATGCTCCCCGGAAAAGTGGAAGCCGACGTCGAGTTGGATCATAATCACCAAGAGACCTAACCAGGGCACTTCTATATGATGGTAAATTGGCGTATAATTTTGTAGCCCGGCGCCTAATTTCATTCTCCACGCGCGTAAGTGATGAGGCTTCATGAAACAACCTTACTGGAAAAAGTCAGCTTATTGAATAGATGGACCCAAGTCCTCTAATGAGCGCCTTGAAGATATGCCAGCCAGCTACCTGCGGCCATGCCCCAGACCTCGCAGGCATAAAGCATCAATGGGACTATAAGTGTTCGAAAGAGATTTAACTTCATCTTAATATTGCAGTAAAGGTGTTAAGCTATTTATAGCAATCAAAGTAGTCCTCTTTCATCTTCAATAATGGGCAATGAAGTTTAATGTACTGAGATAAAATTATCTTAATTTGTAGCCTCTCGTCCTAAGCGTCGCTACTTACGATGCCCATCCCATTCTGAGGTGAAACAAATTGGAAGCTGAATCAAATGCCTAAATTTGGGCTTTAAATTCTAATTCTAAGCTAGACGTGATAACCTTATTTTTTTCTCCCCTCCAGAGTAGAAGTAATTTAGACAAGTTTAACCTCCTCGCTTTTAATACTCGTATGCATGCTTAATAAATATGGCTCAAATCGCCTATAATGCAACTTGTATCTGATTTATGGATTTCGCTGAGTGAGCTTAACAAAAGAAGTTAAATTGGCAGGAAAACGGTAGCTAAACCACTAGCAGTTCAGAAGGTTAGCTGTCTGGCACACAGTACAGTATTAAAATCCACTGACGTTCTGTAACGTCCATAAAATCGAAACATTACTAGTTTCCAAGCGTTAGATAGAAGATCAGCGATGCAGTCCCACTATAATTTTTCCACTTTTCTCTCTGGTTGGCTAGTCGGCTTAACTCGTGGTTATGCTCAGGAAACAATGGTCTGCACATTAACACACCTTGGCCGGAGGCAGGCACCCACAAAGTAATGTTTACAAAACACGAACGCTGATAACATCCCAAACACGATTCTGTCAAAATATATCACCTTAGACAAGCTACACTACGGGTTATTTTGAATATTTTTATTAAGCGTGAATATTGCTTTCAAAGCGAGAACGCTATGCTTGCCTAAATTACCTTTAATATAACTAAACTCTGAAGAAGAAAAAATCAGCTTTAAAAAGTGCTGTGTTCAAGACGCAAATAAACTATCAATTTTATCGATTTAATGCCGCCCAACTTACCTCACTTTGGTGGGACAAATACAATAAACTTGCAGTGTTGAGCGATGTTTACCAGTGATCTAATTGAAATGTGAACTATAAATTGACAAAGTAGATACAGTTACAAAAAATCTCCTTGTTTTTCTCTATCTCAGAGCAGCTACCATAACCGGTTGACGACTATCTAACCATGCATCTTCCCCCTCGTTGAGGCAAATCGAAAAAGCAGGTACCAAAGATATGGCAAATTCTGCGCGACTGAATACAAACAAGGTATGATCTAGATCTGTTGGAAGATGTGGGCTATGACAGGTGAGTTATACTAAAACAGGTATTTTCTGTTTCAGGGTGGTGGTTAGGCTGGAAATGGAAGATGAAAAGGCTATTTAACATAGCTGAACCCTGTATAACATTATATTTCGCATGTAACTGCACATTATTAGACCCTTATACCAAAATGAGAATTTCGGTAAAACTAAGCCTGCTTGATTTAGGATTGATTTATACTGCATTGGCAGCGAGCCTTAAACTTCATTCTGAAATCACCACCACACCATCGAGTAAATATCAAATATGCGATTTTTCAGAACACTTACAAGCAGTAAGATCTACCGAGATTCGAATTCCCTAAAAAATGTCGTTTTCTTTTCAACATATATGATTTTCAACTGTAAAGCTGGCCCGCCTCAGTAGCGTACATGGTAACATGTCTACATCACGTTCAAGAGCTTCCGAGTTCGAATCTCGGTCAGGGTGAGTTGCCTGGAAGGTTATTTTCGGGGTTTTCCCTTATCCCAGAATACGAATGTCGGGTAACTCTAAGCTCTATGGACCCTGGGCTCATTTGAGCATTTCACCCTTTCATTCACCGTCCGATATGACTTGACGTTGGAGGACGTAAATTACACACACACACACACACACACACACACACACACACACACACACACACACACACACACACACACACACACAACTAAAGCTACCTTGAAACACTATCTCAGAATCATTAACATTATTTATGATTTTTTCCCCTAAGAATTTTATAGGGGTAGAAACTAAGTACACAAATAAAAGTTTATACCCACAATAATTTTTATTGCTTCGTTCAAGGTATTGGAAAACGTAAGATTGGTCCTCAGAGAGTTAACTTAAACATTCTAATAATCATATTCTGCTCACACTTAGCCCACATAACTTATCTTAGGTGTGCGTTGTCTGACGTTCAGATTGCATGACACACTCTGTTTTACAAGCTCAAAAATGGCATCTTATTGCCTAACCTGAACAAATTTCTAATCGATGTTTATCGCAATTAACGTGTATAATATAGTAAATGAATTTCCTGGGAGAACAACGTTTATGAAAGGCTAATAGGCACAGTTGATTTATATATTTATTACTGCTCATTGGATCTGATCGACATATAAAGCGATTGTTTATTTCAAACTGCTTATTCAGATAGTAGCAACGTCATTCAGAGGCGTTTAAAGAATTTCAGTCACGATGTAACACTTATTTGCATTGATTAAGGCTTTTCAAGAATGCTGAAGCATAACATGTCAACATTTTGTTATACGTAGATATGGACGAGCGCCAAATGAGGTAATCAAGGAATGGATCGACAGCTTCTGCAGCAGATGTCCATTATGACTTGAACGAACACGTTTAAGCGCCAAATTATTTCATCCTTTGCTGATGTAAACTAGTAACGTGTCCGGATTAACATGTCATCATGCTATTTTAGTTTATCTCCTGCCAACTAGCAAAGGGTGTGGTGGTTTGCAATAAAAATTTCCACATTCAGAGTTTACTGAAAATAGAACGTCTTGTGATTTCTTAAAACAAAAGCAAGTGCTTACTGAGAAACATCGGAGGGTTTGTATGAAGATAACTTAAAAAGAGAAGGGGAATAAATTTATAACACTGAATGTAAATTCAGGGTACAACACGAAAATAATACTAATTCCATATTTTCCAAGCATGAAGTCCGAGTTCGCAATGTTTCTGTTACCTATGATTAGGGAATGATTGTCGTTTTGACTAGATGCATATAATCAAGGACGAATAATTGAAATCTATATCGCGTATAATTACTAGACAAACATTGTATTGTGACTAAGGTAAAAAAGATAGGAAAAATGAATTTTTATCTGAAAGAGTATAGAATAGAATGAAATTCTGAACATGTGAACACTGATGTTACACTCGCCTGACTTTCTCCAGCCATTATCGCTTATTAATTTCAATGTTTTATTTCAAAACCATAATTTATTTAATCTACTTCAAATTAATTAAGAGAGACGTATATATGATTATTATGAAATTTCATAATATTTTGTTTAACATTACGAAACAAACGAATGGCGCCGTAAAACTAAATGAAAAAGGCTGAAGTATTAGAAAATGTAAAGAAATAACCACGAAAATCAGGAAAATTAATCCATAAAAAATTATTTACTCGATTTATATTTTTCCTTTTGACGATACCGGAAGTTTGTTAATGTTTAACTTTTAATTATCTCCAATAATTTACCCATTATACATATTTTAGCATAAAAATATCATATAAAATATTATATAAAATATAAATATATTATATAATTCTTGTTGTAAGTTGCCATTAAGGTAGTTGTCTCATGTGCTTATGAGAACTCCTAAGTGGTTTACCGGGAAAATACGAGTCAGTTGGAGAATTTAATGTCATATCGGCACGTTGGTCATAGTAGCTCAATGGTAGAGCGGCTGGACGGAAACCAGAAGATCCGTGGTTCACATCCCGGCTATGGCACTGAATTTTTCAGTCTGACTCTACGTTTCCACAATTTAGCCTACACACGGTCAGTGTGAAAGAACAATTAATTTCCAAATAAAAATGTTCTAAGTAAAGGTAATTTCCAAATGGGAATGTTCTTAAAAACTTCGCGTTTGAAAGTTGCTGACTTGAATTTCACCAAGCATAATATTTATTACACTTTAATTTCTTCATATACTATACATGGCTCGTCCACGTGAATCTTTTTCTGAAAGTGTCCCTTTCTTAAATAACCTCAAAATATATATTTTTCTGAAAGTATATATCCATTATTTGATAGAATGTCATGCTTCCTCTATTATATTCAGATGCTAGAGAGAGCGGATTCTTCTCAAGCAACATCCTTCAGTGGCTTCAGCCTGATAACGTCAGTGTTGACAAGTAAGCTGAACGGTCAAATGTTAGCAAACAATGATAAATCCATTGATGAGAGGCCGATGGAACTTTTTGCTCATAGCTGTACCAGCATTTATGGAGCATTTCTTGCCGGCACTCATTACCGCCTTTACCTACGAGATGAATTATCTAGGAACTCCTCAAGAGACGACTTTTAACATTTCCAGCATCGTTAGTGTTTTATGTTAAGCCATGTAGGTCGGCAGCGCTCCGTATTTTAATGGTTTTCCTTTCCTCGCTAAAAGAAAAGCAAAAAGATAAGTAGAAATTCCTGAATGCGTGCCGCGTCTGTATACTCACAGAGATTTTCATCAAATATCGTGCGCTACTCCAAGACACACCTTTCTTGAGGAATGTGCGCATCCACATTTGAGCTTTTAATGGCTTACATTTGTAAGTTATAACGAAGTGCAGCAGCGAGAATCTTTTAGCACGTCTTGACTGAGAAAACAGACATCTTGAGCCTTAATCGAAGTTTTCGAAAGTTTTACAGCAACAGAGGAGTAGATGAAGTACCATACGCATCCAAAACGTTTAACAAAATGCACGTAATTCTTTGCATTAATGCTTAATTTAAATACAAGGTGCGTTCAAGTTAAAACACATTTTTTGGAGGACAAGGGCCAGATATGAGCTTGTGGTTTTTCTTTAATAGACGTGGACTCTTCGTGAATGCGTGACAGAAATAGTAGCACTGTACGGTGTGTATAACCCTAGTGGCAGCGAGGAGAGGTAGGACTGTTTTTATACTTAAAATGACGACGTTTTCATTACAACAGCGTGTAATCATTCGTTTTCTCCATTTTCGTGGTGCGATACCTATTGAAATTCATCGCCAGTTGAGTGAGGAATGTGGTGATGGTACCATGGTTGTGTCTAATGTGCGACAGTTCAATAAAGGCAGAACAATTTTCGCATTTTCGGATCTTCATAAAGGATTGTGTGCACAGATTCCACGGAAATACCAATTTTGGAGGCGATGTCTGCAACGCTCATTCGGCGATCCTCCAAAACAACGTTCTCCATGCCCACCTCATTAGCGTGGTGGTAGCGAGTCTGCCTCACGTTCAAGAGGTCCCAAGTTCGAATCTCGGTTAGGGTGAGTTACCTGGATAAGGTTTTTCCGGGGTTTTCCCTTATCCTTAAAGACGAATGTCGGGTAACTCTAAGCTCCAGGAACCGCGGAATCATTTGAGCATCATTTCACCCATTTCAATCATCGTCCGATATGACCTAACGTTGGAGGACGTAAATTAAAAAAAGTTCTGTCGTTATACCGGCTGGTGCGAGGCCGTGACTCTTGTTTTGTTGTCACACGATGTTCTACCTTCATTGAACGGTCGCACCCAAATGTGAAATGTGTAGTGTTTAACGCCCGCTTTTACTACATACGGCACCGCAGGCGGTGACACTGATGATACATGAGATGAAGATGGCGCACCGGTGGAATGAGATGGCGGGGGAAACCGGAGGTCCCGGAGAAAACCCACCCCAGCGCCGTGTTGTCCACTACAAATCTCACTTTGCAGTCGCCTGGGATCGAACCCGGGCCGCCTTGGTGAGAGCCAAGCGGTCTAACCACTGAGCCACGGCGCGGCCTTGTCGCACCCAGGAACGCACATTAGACACATCCATGGTACCATCACTACATGCCTCACTCAACTAGCGATGTGTTTCAATAGGTGTCACACCACGAAAATGGAGAAAACAAATGATCACACACTTTTCTAGCAATGTAAACGTCGCCATTTTAAGCATAAAAAACAGCCCTTACTCTCGTCGCTGCCACTAGGGTTATGTGCACTGTAAAGTGCTGCCATCTCTGTCATGCATTCACAAAGAGTTCACATGTATTTAAAAAAAATACCTGAAGTTCCTATCTCGTTACAGTCCTGGGAAAAGGAGGTGCTATAACTTGAACACACCTCGTACTTAACAGCTTCCCGTACTGTTAAATGTTAAATAACAGTGTTTCTATAGCTGACCTTGCAATGCACAGGGCCTGTTTGTCATACATTGCCAATCAAGGTTGTTGCATTAACCAATCAGGTGAAAGAGTAACGAAACGGATCGGACAACGTAAGACAGTACTAATGAAACATTGTTTGTGAAATAGTATTACTTTGAAATGGTAGCAGACCAGTGCGATCGACCGAGTGAAGAAGGTTCGGACTAGCAGGGTTTTGTTATTGGGCCCAAAACTTAAACAGCGATTGCGGTTTCTGCAAGTAGAGTAGAGGGGGCGGGCTGTTGAAAGCACTTGAGAACACCTGCAGCGTACATTAATAGCCAATAAATCAGGTGGAGTGTGCTGTGATGCTGCACTAACGAGCACCCTCTCCTTCGCATGCAAAATACAACGTGTTTCTGAGTACGTTTTATGTCAGCACTAAAGCTCCACATTGTCGGTATAAGGGCGTCACGGTGCTAATAGCTATTAAAATGTTCAACTTCTGCAGAATTACAAAATAACTAGCTCTGGCTTATCCGGCTTAGTAGCTCCAAAGACATTTATTAATTTCACTTATTTCCCTAAATATTCCTTGTGACATAATTGAGCAATGGTTTAAGAAATTAATGTGGTGATATCAAACGTTTAGACCTGTAAATATTTAGTAAATATCCTGATACTGCCAGAAATCTATAATTATAGAAGGGGGCTGAAACATCAATTGAGCTTTACCTGCTTCCAACAGTTCCAAATTCTGGAATTACTATCAAAATGGGGAAGGACTTTTAGACATCTGAATCATTAAACTTCAAACATATTGTGCATCCTTCTTGGCCTCTTAGAATTCAACAACTTGAGAGTTTAAAACAGGAACTAATTTGAAAAATTAATGCTAGTTAAAAATAACATCAAGGTTACACTAGAGTAATTATTTCATTATTTTTCACTTATAGTTAAAATTGGGTTAGGTTAAGGGTATCGATTGCATAAATTTGGTCACTATTTTTAAAGCATTAACAAATAATTTTAATTTCCAAAACACGACTTCAACCTCAAAATTCAATTATATATTTAAGATTTTCTTCTGGAAGCCTTTTAAAGTTTCAACACGTGATTATTTAAGAGCCCAAATGCACAAAGTTCTAACGGTCTATACCTATTACCAATGACTTTAGCTCGAGTAATTTTTTTCCTCATCAAAATGGTTCTTAACTTGTAGTTTAGGAAACGAAATATTTTGGGAAGAATGATGATGCAGATGCAGTTTAATTTCTCACCTTTGGTGACGATCTTGAAAGTTTCTCCTGAAACTCTGGATTATTAGGCGCATCTGTAAATTGTTGAACGATGTTCTCTAGCGTTCCGCCGCGTAGAGGGTCGCGAATTCATGCCTTGGGCATGTGTGCTTATGTGCATAGTGTACCTATATGTGTGAAAAGTGTGAAATTAAAGAAAATAGATAGTAAAATAAACGGAAACAATAAAAAACGGTTAAATAAGGAAAAGAAATATATATATATATATTTATAAAAAAATGAGATCTCTTTATTTCTAAGGATCGCGGTAATGGAGCTGATAAAGATAGTATTACTATATTTAAAGAATGAATAATACCTTTCTTGTTCAAAGATGGAAATTTAATTTCTCATAAACAATTTTAAATTGTTTGAAACAATTACAAATATTATTAATGTAGTCTTTTTTGTCAACCAGCGGTAGATTCCACGGTTAACTATTTCGTTTCTTGCGCACACACTACTTATACAGCTTTGATACATACAGAAAATTGTTTCTGCACACATTCAGATAGACAAATATACGTCTTACCCCTAAGACTATCATAAGCAAAAGAAAGTCACTCTTTCAGTCTTGGTTTTTATATCTTTTGCGTTACTATGGAAATCAACATTCCGTTGTTGATCCATAGAACAACTAACCACAATCATGTTCGTTATTATACCAATTAAATAACAAGTGAGTGAGTGAGTGAGTGAGTGTGGTTTTTAAGGGCCCGTCGACAACAAGGTCATTTGGGCCCCTTAAATAACAATTTTCTATAATTATTCCTCTAAATAACCTTTCAAAACTATTCAATATTAAAATCAAATTTAAGTAAAGATAAAATAACGGCTTCATCTGTAAAGCAACTTCTTCCAATTATCAGCAGAAACTCCGAAAGAGTGTGCTAAAACACTGCCATAGTTTTTGCTACACATTTAAAATTGCTCAAGATCTGATCATTAATTATACCGATAAGTATACATTAACAAAATATTTATAAGGAATTAATGTAATTTTATGGAAAAAAAATCAACATGATTGGAACAATTACAAATAAGGCGTTGACATTTGTTTCTTCACAAATATGAAGATTAAGGTTACTTTTAATTAAAATGACCCCGTAGCTCAGGTGGTAGAGCTCCTGCCTGCCTGCCGTGCTAGGGGTCGGGTTCGATTCCCGGCGGTGGGAATGGGGGTTTTTCTCCGACCCAGATAATTCCCCATCTTCCCCAGAGTCTGGAAGTATTATGAATGAGAGTGTGAATGTGTGCGTGATCTAATGATTAAAAAAAAAAACTAAGGAATACGAGTTAACACCCTCGGTATGTTCCAAAGGAGAACGGCCGCCGATATGGCCATCGTAGTTAAATGGAACAACTAAAAAAAATGACAGACTAAAATACCGTTTTTCTCTCTCAGAACAATTAGAGATGTGTATGAAATTTAAAACTGCGAGAGAGCACCTCTGAAACACTTCTGAAAATATTTAAAGAGTGTAAGAATTAGAAAATTCACTACGTAGCTTTATTAATCATAAAAGAAAACGAAACCAATCTGTAGTAGTCGCAATTAAACAAAGGTTATTAAAGTGGTGCGTTTATATTTTCTAACCATTATGGTATAAGTCATTAGAATATGGTGATATTTGGGGCGATATGCTCCATTCATAACCGGTAACTCCTTCAAATCTACCCACTTGCTACATGTATTGAAAGGTTAATTATATCGTATGTTACGTTGTTGCCCTTTGTGTATAGGCATAGGTACTCAAATTTTACATGCCGATCAATTTGTGACAAACTTCCTTATGATAATTATATTATAGGAGAATTAGACATTAATAGTTTTAGATTAGGTATTAGTTATTGGATCTTACCTTTGCATTTAACTAGAAATTTGAATTATTTACCAAATTTTTATGTAAGCTATTTTGTCTGTGCAAGTTTTTGTTTTTACAGGAAAATACCCGTTGAAGAAAACCCAAAATTTAGTTATTATAGTTAAGTTCGCCGAAATCACATAAATCGCAGCTATAAGTTGTTTCTTATGCCATTGCATTTAGTAGAATTTAGTGATTTACATAAATTTTTAACCCTTAATAACAGGTGCCTTAGTACGTACTCTTCAGTGCATTCAAGTTATGGAAAACAGGCGATTGTGGCAGAAAAGTAAGGTGATGACCATACCTCTGCGGGATATTACACGATATGACTTATTTATACTATTTGAAACAGACCGAAACAATGCCTCTTTTGTGAATAGTTGTCTGGTAATTTCTCCAGCTGTATATCTAGTGACTCAAGCTACAACAAGCGACATGAGGGCTTGGTAATTTTTGTTTTTGGTAATGTAGGCGAAACTGTGTTCCTATAACTCACTTCTCTTTAAAGGAACGCGCTGTATATTGCGTGCTTCGTGTATTCGGAAAATCTAATAAGCCTGGTGTATCTGTCCAGATTGATAGATTCGCAACTAGATTGATAGATTGTAACTAAAAACGCAACTATTGAAGAACACAGCATAAATGCATTGTAAGAAATAATACAGCTAATACAATACATTCTTAGGCATATCTAAGTTGTGCAAGAAAGTCAACGATTAAACATTTTATCCTCGAGAGAGATAGAATTAGTGATTGGACACCTGAGGCAAAAATCATTATGTAGTAGAGTAGAAAATATTACTTCATAAAAAAGCTTCGCCAATAAGCAAATTAATGATTATCATGGAAATATTTCTAGTTTCAACAGATAACATGTTACAGAAGTTCCTGTCATCAATATGAAATAGGGACAAAACTGGGTACTTGTTTGTAACTATGAAGAAAAACAATTAAAAACATCCGTTAAGCAGATAGAGTCGACATGAAAAATTCAATGCCATGGCCGGGATTTGAACCATGCTCTAACCCATTGAGCTACCATGATCAACGTGCCGTCCTGTCATTAAATTCTCCATTTGACTCGCATATTTCCCCAGTAAACCACTAGGGGCTCTCGCATCCGAGATACACCGTTTGTGGCGACTTACTATCGTAAGTACTTGAGTCCCAGGCTTCATCATTTAACTCTTATTATTTTGGTTAATTGATGGAAATTAATCATTTCTCCACACTAGCTGTACATAGGCTAAGATTTTTGTATTTTTTTATAGTCAGTCAACATGAAAAATTCAATGCCATGGCCGGGATTTGAACCACGGATCTCCTGGTTTCCGTCCAGTCGCTCTAGCCCATTGACCTACCATGACCAACGTGCCATCCTGACATTAAATTCTCCATTTGACATATATTTCCCCAGTAAACCACTAGGGGATCTCGCATCCGAGATACACCCTTTGTGGCGATTCCTGGTTCAAATACCGGCCATGGCATTGAATTTTTCATGTTGAATATAAAAAAAAACTTAGCATATATACAGCTAGTGTGAAGAAATGATTTATTTCCATCAATTAACTGAAATCCGTTATGCAGCTTCTGAAATTAGACTGGACAATAGCTTTTATGAAGGTTTTACTGGTAATGAACCTTTATATAAGTACAGCAACATGTCTTATATATACAGTGTATAAAACTAGAACACAGATATTTCCTAAAACATATATTAAAAAATTCGGAAGATCAAGTTTCTAGGGAAGGCTTTACTTCGAATGTTTTGAATGGAATGCTACTAGCCATAGGTTGGAAATACAAATATTCCGTTGAAGCTTGGTCGAGTACTCTAGAGCTATCAGCCTAATAACTAACAACGACCCCACTGACTGCTCTACGACGTGATCTTTCCGAGTCCTTCCCCCTAACTGTGCTTCCCTTGAACCTGCTGCGCCTCCTCTATATTCTGTGATGCCTGCTAATGACCTTGGGGTTCAATCTACGGCAGTTCCGAAACTAAATTATTCACGATTGACTGTTAACAACAAAAGAGTAAATAAACAGCACATGCATTAAAACCGTGGTATCCTTGGAAACAAATTACAATACTGTTAACAACAAATTGTTGTAAATAAGACAAAATGCAAACAATTGAATAGTTATCGTTTTTGTCACAAACAATGGGTTTCCAAGTACAATGCTGGTTAATTCCCTCTAAAGAGTTACCTACGACATGAAACACAGAGAGCAGAGAGGGAGAGAGAGAGAGAGAGAGAGAGAGAGAGAGAGAGAGAGAGAGAGAGAGAGAGAGAGAGAGAGAGAGAGAGAGACTCGTTTTCACACCAGAACGATCCAGTAGATTACTGTGAGGCTTAGTATGTCTGTAACCTTCCTGAGATATTACTTTAAGGATCGTAATATAAAAAATATGTAAATAGGTGACGCATTAATCGCCTTCTTTTTTCTCTGTCAGCTTCCTATAGATGACAGTGGAAATACTATTCAGGTTATACTGGAAATACAGTCTGAATACTGATTTTTTGAATAAAGATATAATTTTTCTAAATAGATCTGCTCGCACGCAAAGTAAAAAACCAACAAATCAGATAAATAACAAACTTACTGTTTTAGTAACAAAGTCTGAGGAAACGCTAAACAGTTTTTAAACAAGTGGTTTCTCGCCAAAAAAAAAAAAAAAAAAAAAAAAAAAAAAAAAAAAAAAAAAACACGTTCTTAGTTGGAGAATTCAATGTCATGCTGGCACGTTGGCTATAGTAGCTCAATGGTTAAGAGCAGCCTCAGATCCCGGCTATGGCTTTAAATTTTTCAGTCTGACTCTACCCTAGAAAGGGTACATACACATGGCTAGTGGAAAGAACAATTAATTTCCTTTTTATATAAAATTTCTTTACTTACATCGAAAATATTTCAGTGCTTTGTACTTTGATGATTTTAATACAATTATATATGAAGATATTTAAATAAATAAAGCGTCCAACTTCAATGCTCTGTAAAAAGCCTGTGAAATATTCATTCGGAGTATTAAAACGACACAATGTCAAATGTTTTCGTTGAATGCATCTCTTCCGAGCTATTCATTGCCATTGGTTTGTAACTTACAGCTGCAATTCTAAGGCATCGCTACTTTGTTTCGCTTTATATGGTGTAAAAGATATGAAATTTCAAAGCCAATGTATAACAACTCACTTTAATCTCTTGTATCCTCTTTGTACCTACAAGAGAGTGGAAAATGACAGTATTTTGTGAACCTTTGATTGAATTAACTTAAATAGAAGAAAAATAAACTTTTGGTACAATCGTCAGACTATATAAAAAGAAACGAAGTGGTATAGAAGGTCATGTAAATGTAACCTTTTTTAAACATGATACATAACAGAATGTTATGAGTATAATTGTGATAACTTTTTTGTACGATACGATAAGTATTTAAGTGTTAAGTGTTCTTTAACACTTACCCAAGAAACAATATTTCGGATCTATTGAACGTATTCCAAAATTTGAGTACCTCATGAAAGTAGTTTTCAAAATATCACATGAGAGACAAGATCTACATTAAATTGATGGAGATGGAGGGGAGAGAGTAAATAGGGAGAAAGAGGAAGAAATAGTGACAAGGAGAGAACTAAGATGCTTACAGTAAGGGGAAAAGCGTTAAACACTGACAAATTGCGACATACAAAGAATATTGACGCAGTAAAACGAGCTTGACTGCCACTTGTATTGGCACCAAATAAAAACAAAATAGCATCACAGTAAGGTACGCTGTATTATCCAAACAGGATTCTATTTGCCAACGAGTATTTTAACGTGTGACTAACTTCAAGTTGAGGAAAAGCAAACCTTGTAATCTTTTGCAGCGTACCTATTTATAAAAGTCTATTACCATTTGGTTTATTAGTATGACTTTTCATCATTAATTCAATCAACAAACGTAATTTCAGTGAGAAGGAAATCTTTTTCATTGATATAAATTCGTTCTAAGAAATACCTGATTCGAGTGTAAAAGCGGCTTATGAGTAATTCTTAAAACGTCACTTGGTGGCACCAAATGTTGGAAAAGGAAACAAAATAGTTTTTAAAATATATAATTTTAGATATCTCTGTATAAACTACAACTGGGGCATTAAAATTCATAAGCATGTTTAATACAAAGAGGCCCAAATTAACATTAATTCAAAATAATTAATCGGTACTGTATATATAATTCCAAGAGTAGTACGAAATTAAAAATAGGTGGTTACGTTACTTGTTTTAATTAATACTTCTTTTAATTGACGTCCTCCAACGTTAAGTCATATTGGACGATGAATGCAATGGGTGAAATCATGTTCAAATGAGTCCAGGGTCCATGGAGCTTAGAGCTACCCGACATTCGTCTTGAAGGAAAAGGGAAAACCCCGAAAAAAACCTTATCCAGGTAACTCACCCTGACCGAGTTTCGAACTCGGGACCTCTTGAACGCGAGGCAGACACACGACCATCTACGCTACCGAGACGGGCTAATTAATCTTGTCCAGCGAAATAAAATGTTTATCACGTCACAAATATTTTATCTACTGCGGGGAATGGTTTCACCCGAAAGTCTCTGATTAGAATGTTTGACTTACAGCCCCCCAAAATTGAAAATTTGACCACAGCAAAATGCAGAACGTTTTATGTTACACATATTCTCTTCACTGAAAATATTCAGCGTGTCTCACAAATACTCTGTTACATTTAAAAAACCAAAAGATATTCAATTTAGTTCAACACAAATTTCAGGATTATTTAGTGCTTAGTTTCAGAGCACTGTACTGTGTTGGTAAAATTCGTGCCATGCATTAGTAAATATTACTAATTAGACATTTTAGCCCTTAAATGGATGCCTGCAGATCACTTTTATAAATTAATAAGCACTCCGAGAAGTTAAATATGTTTTAGATTTATTCCGGAGAGGAGAGTCAGAAATAGTATGCTGATATTATTTACAGCCATTTGTTTGATAGAGTTCAATTCAAAGTACACTTTTCTATCGATATGAACATGCACATTTAAGAAGTCAGAGGTCACGCAAGTTGATTTTAAACTTTCCATTTTAGTCAAAGAGGTAGAAGTTATTTATTCTAAATATGACTGATAGGGAAATAATGAATACCAGGGGAACACTTTTTGGAAAATAGAACTTTTAACACAATATATGCTATTTAGTAAAAACTGAAATACTTCGCCTGGGTACTGTATAGTATGTAACGTTAAAATTATTATTTTTATAGAAAAAGTTAGTTGAAATCGGAATTTTGTTGTTTCCTTGTTATAAAATGTCACGGATTTTAGATACAATCGCATTAATCCCCCGGTCAAAAAACGTCATGCATTTAGGAACTTTATTTTAATATTTACATAGAAGTAACACACACATTATTTTGGAATATAAAAACAGTTTTACTTGCCGTTTTACGAATAGTAGTTCACCATTAGAAGCCATAGGCACTATACACACGATAAAACATGGAAAGCGTCTCACTGTTATTTACATTCCACATATATTGAGGTTATGTCTGACTGCTGTGCCGACCAAACACCAACTGAGTGGGGTGGTTAGTGGGTGGGCCGCCCCAATCGATGCTCCTGGGGGTTGCTTGCTCGCAGCTGCCGCCGCCGCCACCGCTGCTGTGAGATGTAGTCGTATTATGAAACTTACATCCCCCCACTGGGTTCTAATCCGACGTTCGCTCGTAGCGACATCGCTACGTCACACTCGGCTCTTATTAACAAAGACGCTAGTACTCTTCCTAAACGCACTCTCTGACATTAATTAAAGCAATAGTGGCGCCTTAGCCACGTTCGTATCCCGACGGGGGAGCTGTAATCACCGAGTGATTTAACTTTAATCAGAAGTAACGTCCCTGCTTCACGTTACGGTTTGTTTACATGGGTTTACTAAACGGTGAAATGAATAACCTGTTGGCCCAGCTTGAAATGAAACCGTTTATTGAGCTGCTGTACACGAACAGCAGTGTTTGCTTTAAAGAGATCACCCTATTTCAGAGTTCGTTGCACCTTTCTGTCAATCAAGTCCGTGTTTTCATCTGCCTGCCCTCTGTGTGCAATCACCCTGTTCCGGAGTTTGGCGTTTACCACGTCTATTAAATGGTCCCTTATTGCTGACACTCACTCCACTGCTTTCTAACGTAGAAAAAACATTGTTTTTCAACTGAATATTAATGTATAAAGTTAATTAATGGAAATTAATTATTCTTTCACACTGGCTAAGTGGTTCACCGGGAAAATACGAGTCAGTTGGAGAATTTAATGTCATATCGGCACGTTGGCCATAGTAGCACAATGGTAGTGCGGCTGGACGGAAACCAGAAGATCCGTGGTTCAAATCCCGGCTATGGCATTGAATTTTTCAGTCTGACTCTACGTTTCCACATTAATGTATAAAATTTAACAAGTCATGCGCTTAGTGCTCACATTGTTTATAAACTTTACAAAAAAACTTTTTGTTGTTTGAAAATTCACATTAGTGTATAATGTAGTGCTGTAATAAGATATAACTGTAAATTAAACCTCGGTTGAAACGCTGTACCCTATACGTTTCCCCCTGTCAGAAAGGATGTAGCTTGACGATTATGTGACGATTATTATCTTACTTTATTGTGCAAAACCAAAACACAATACAATTCCGCAACTTCATAATTTCAACTCAACTTTGCAACAAAATCACGCTACTGTTTCTTCTGAAGATATTCCCAAAGCAACTGTCATCATTCATTTTGGACTTCTAGAAAATGACAGGTTTACGTAAAACCACCCAAAGCTATCAAAGACACATCTATGTAATATAACTTTTTATCCTTTTTGACCTACATAAATAATATTTTAGTGGCAGCGGCATTAGAGGATAACCTTTTTCCTCTTAGACAAATTTTTGACTGTCATAAACATCACTTGAACATTATAATGGCAGCGCGCATTTTTAGCGAGAAAGAAATATATTTTCTGGTTATGTTTCCCAACATGGAGTTTCGCCATTAAAAGAAATAGTACAAGTCAACAAAGATTTCTCTAACCCCAAAACAGTCGCAGAACTTTGCAAACGTAATCGTTTGTGCAGGCGTTCATTACCACAAACTAATGAACCTAAAACTGTTTGACCAGTGCAAAACACAAATACCAACTCGTAAGATGACAGTAAAAACAAATAAAATCCTAAGATAAAACATGAAGCTTTCCTGGCGACAAATATGCTCAATTTTTTCTCGGGAAGCAAGTCAGGTGAACAGATGATTAGATATCGACGTTTCGGGAGTGTACATTTCACCCATCATCAGGATATTTATTAAATGTTATAACCACAAATGAAATACTGGATATAACCTGACCTGGCATTTAATTTACTGAAAACAGTCTTTGGTTCAGTAATGCGAATTTTGATAGTGTTTTGTCTTTGTTTATATTAGTGTTTGCTTATCAGCTTTTATTGTTCAATAGTAAACGAAATGTTTTATTTAGGTGCATTTATGACAGTAATGAGTACAGTTGCTCTTACGTGGAATAATAATAGTAATAATAATAATAATCATAATAATAATAATAATAATAATAATAATAATAATAATAATAATAATAATAATAATAATAATAATCATCATCATAATAATAATCATAATAATAATCATAATAATAATCATAATAATAATCATAATAATAATCATAATAATAATCATAATAATAATCATAATAATAATCATAATAATAATCATAATAATAATCATAATAATAATCATAATAATAATAATAATAATAATCATAATAATAATCATAATAATAATAATAATAATAATAATAATAATAATAATAATAATAATAATAATAATAATAATAATAATAATAATAATAATAATAATAATAATAATAATAATAATAATAATAATAATAATAATAATAATAATAATAATAATACCACAAACATCTATTGAGCTTACAGTCGCCTGTTCATTTATTTACTCATAATCGAAAATAATCACAAAAATGTTGATAAAATTGTTATTATCTATTCCTATTATAATTCTCATCTTTTTCATTCTGACCACCTTTCCTATTATTGTAACCAGCCACTTAAAATTTATATTTAAAAAATATGCTAGATTAACCAGCTGTGTAAGAAAATTTGTAAAACTATTTAGTTACAGCAGATGAGTGCTACAATCGAAGAGATGGTAACTTTGTTAAGATGTACATTATGATCTTTGATGCGTGGTCACCAAAGCGTTCCGGGTTCGATCCCAGGCGACCGTAAAGTGAAATTTGTCGTGGACAGCACGGCACTGCGGCGGATTTTCTCTGGCATTTCCGATTTTCCCCGCCATCTCATTTCACTTGTGCTACATCTTTATATCATGCACCGTCAGTGTCGCCGTCTTCGGTGCCGTACGTAGTAAAAGAGGGCGTTAAACACTACACACGTCATTTTGATGCGTTGCTTGCAGGATTAATAAACTACAGATGAAGGCCGATGTCCAGAGGTATACTGGACAGTATGGAAACAAAAGTATCTCACACTGTACATGTTACGACCCTCACGCCTGCCCTAGGTTCACTTTTCATCCGTTTTCATACCCAGATGTAATATAAATGACATCAGAGAGATCTGGAAGTGTGGGATAGGGTGAGGCCCTCTTCCAAACTTCATCCGTGGTTCCGGAATCCGGAATGTGCATCTATGCGTGAACACAATGGTGAGACAAGCAGATGTTTTTTTTAACTTTAGTTACAGTGAAGCATTTTCTCCAGCTTGAGAAATTTTGAACTGCAAACTGCAAACTGCAAGTAGTGTCTGTCCTCTTAAGAAACCGGCTGCACTGTTCAACATTACATATATCCGTGTCTTCAGAAACGCTTTAGAGTTTTTCCCCTAATGATTGTTCTGGTTCTCAGCGTTTAATTCTATATTGGACTGAAATACAGCTTAATTTTGCTCGGGAACCTGTTCATTAAATTGAGGTTCTCTTACGTGCCATAAATCTACGGTACGGAACTACCGGCTTTGTTTCTCTTTATCTCCGATGAAGAGGATGGTTTTACGAACTGGCCAAATGACTTGAATGCAAAATAATCTGACGTGTCAAGTTCATGACTTAATCGAGATAACATCCACACAAATGGTTTCAACAAACCTTCACTCCACTCCACTCCACGTGGAGTGGGCATCTGTATGTCATTTGTGATTCCTGCGAATTTCATTGGCTGAAGTGATGCGTTCATTGGTGCTTAGCACAGATCCGGGAAGCGCGTCAGTTCCCCTCTCTCTCTTACAAGAATAATCAGTGCGTTGTCTGAGAGGTTTCTATTAACAAAAATAAAGCCATGGTAACGATGCGTGCAGCGCGACTATACAAGTGGAACACAGCAGCCAAGTACTGCGTAGTAACGTAAGAGCCATCTCCGAGTAAAGGGCAGCACATAGTGAGCGATGGACACACACAAACTATGACGCCACTTATTCAAATTCGTGTATTGGGCATAATGGAGATAGACGTTCTTTTTTTCTAAAAATTTGACAGGTGATGGCAGTTCATTATTAAAAATATTTCAAGGACTAAGTCAAGAATTTCACACAAGATTTCAATATATTGTAAACATCCACTCCAACATCTACATATTTGTAATATCTTTTCACTGGATACTGACAATATCGCCATTGCAATTAGAAGAGTTTAACTTACAAAATGGCATTGATAGAAAGAATAATTTTAAAAACTCCGATGTATAGTACGCACATGGCCTTCTTTACTCGTCTACTAACCTTTCTTATAGTGTTGGTTCTTTAAGATATCTACTCCATGTAGATCGAAAACAGACGTTTGTAAAAATGGTTATATTTTTCACCTTTTATATATGCAAGGTTAATACAGCAACACGGTGTAAGTTTTAAGTAGTAGTCAAATATTTAAAGAATTGTCACTATATAATGGCTTTGAAATTCCATTCTCGTTGAATAGCTAAGAGAGAAAAAAGTGAATAACACTTTCCGTTTGAGAAAAGTATAAGTACTGGAGAATTGAAACGAATAATGATCTCGGAAATTAGGTAGATAATGGTTATCTACCATAAATGATTATCCGGGCGTGTGGGCCGTGGTCTAGTGGAAAATCTTCTAGACGTTTCGTTCGAAGCTGCGTCATAAATCCTCAGTGGTGTGGCCGTAACACTCGTGTTCTCGGCTGCGACTGAATCAGTCATCAGTCGCACCCGAGAATACGAGAGTGTTACGGCCACGCCACTGAGGATGTTTACGCAGCTTTTAACGAAACGTCTGGAAGAAGATTTTCCACTAGATCACGGCCCGCAAGCCCGAATAATCATTATCTACCTAATGACTCTGGCCGTGGAAGCCTACGTACCTCATCTCCGAAATGCTTCACTCCCCAAAGAGGCATTAGGTATGATTATGTGTTTAAATGAGATTACACTTTTTTGTGTAGTAAGATTTTGTCCATCCTTTACAGCTTATGAGTTACGTATAAATCGAAGATCTTTGTGTGACATCCTTGAAAGAATTTAACTTAAACTAAGTTAAGTGTTTAAATGAGCTTTCGATTTTGAGTTACGCTATCCGCACGCGCTCAGCACCCCCCCTCTCTCTCTCTCTCTCTCTCTCTCTCTCTCTCTCTCTCTCTCTCTCTCTCTCTCTCTCTCTCTCTCTCTCTCGCACATCTAGTTTTTACATTCGGGTATTTCAAACCATGAATTTCCAGTGAATCTCACCGTAACTGTTTAGGTTAAACTAAATGTTGCTCTAATTAATATAGGTGCATTTTCAGTGGAACGGAACCAGGAGTCCTAGTATGTCATTTGTTAGACATGAATCGATTTCTACAGGGTGACAGCCAAGAACTCTAACAAATGAAAGATGTGACGGGTAGAGCGAGGCCAGGATCATTACAATATGGAATATAATAGTAGAGAAATAGTGATTCCATTTATACGCCTTTAGAACAACTCAAGAACCAGTTTTGAGTTCCAACAACATCTGTCAAACTTTCTTAAAACGGATGCAAATTTAACGGCAGTTTATATGGACAGTTTCCTAAAGCTGTTATTTTCAACCAAACAGCTGCCTGTTACGCCTGGTTTGTATGTAAGTACAGCTTCCAAAGTGTGCGTTTTAAGGCTTCCTTCCCAGAATGTCAAAGTTAACTACACGCACATTTACGAGCTGTTTACAACTGCAGACTTTACAGATTAGCTCTTGCAGTGCAGAATTTAGAGCAAAGACAACACTCTACCACTGCAAAATGAGCAAGGCAACGTAGTACCACAAGGATGGTATGACCGGTTTTGCTGCCGGTACATTAATGAAGAATAATGAAAAAGCTCATTGCAACATTATCAAAACGAGAAATATAATCGACAAATTTGTGAGTCATGATCAAACAGCACTTCTTATTTCTATATTATTGAAAAGCCACGCCATTTCTCAAGCATTGCTCAAATTAATACATTTGAGTGTGAGTTCCCTGTCGAAGGTATAATTCAAAACCTAGACAGAGGCTGAAAAAAGTTAAATACAGAATTTTTATGAAGAGAGCTGCAAGATTTTCATGTCAGTTTCCCATCCTCAAACACTCTTACACACGAAGAAAAACGTGCAGTATTTTCTTAACATGCTCTATTTTTAATTTAACATATTTCAGATATTAACCTGACTAAAATGTGCACACTAAATGTTTTTAAAAGTTATGCCCTTTCTTTTGTTACACATCAGCTAAACAAACACAGGCAGTTACGACAGTATATGGGGAGCTCCTTTTAATACTTAAATTTCTTCTTAGCGTCCTACATTCCTCTATGCAGTTACAATTAAATTGTATACAGAAAGTATTTAGAACATATATCATGATTGACACTGGCAGATAGAAAAAAGGCCACGCTTTTTATGATACAAGTTTAGATATGGAGAAGTATAGCAAATAGAGGATATGGTGTAGTTACAATAGGTTATAATTTATTTGCTTGTGTTTTATTTATTTTAATTAGGACGGTTTAACGAATTGGTTTAGAACACAAAATGGAACTGATGGCTGTTACGACATTATGAATATCCCTGCTTATTAAGATTTTGAAGGACTAAGGGAGCATATTTTATTGTAAATGGGACGTGATGTTTAACAACTTTCAGGGTTGGATTTTTTTCGTCAAAATAATTGGATTTTTTGTCAGCCTTTCAGCGTTCCCAATGCAATAATTTAAATCCCTATGTTCCTCAAATCTCATTCACGAGGCAATTCTATTTTCGGAAACTTAATACGTACCTGTCTTTGAAAGTCGAAATTGCCTGTTTCAGAGGAAGAGGGAAAGAAAGGTTGGTGAAAGAGAATAAGAGAGGTTGGAGAAGGAAGAATGGAGAACAGCTCAGAAAAATGAAGATCGATTCGCAGAATCAAAGAAAAGCAGTAGGGACCTCCAGCCGGAGAAGAAACCTATTCATCTTCAGCGGTCCGTATGTCAATACCAGATGCGTGTAAGCGATGAGCCCGTCACATACGCATGCACGCACTTAGGTACTGCATGTCGTGCATTTATAACTCTCCGAGAGATTTGGACCAAAACGGCGTGTTCTGCTCCAATAAAACGAAAACAGACAGAGCACGCTAGATGTATGACAATGGAAATATCTGTCAATTCTTGGAGTTTAAGACCCTGTGTAACTTCGTTTTGGTCTTTAGTTTGATATTGTTACGCATGCAGGTGAAGAAAGGTTTTCAAATTGCGTTTGTTTCTAGGTGTTTAGGTTTTAACGAGTGTCTCCCTCTTAGACCCATTCAATATATTCTAATATTAGTAAAGCTTGCAGCTCCGTTTACGTAATTACGTCACCTTCCCGCTTCAATTTGCTGCAATGAAGTGTCATATGGGAATGGAGCAGTTAGATTGGTAAAACTGGAGGAAGAATGTAGTTGTGAAACTGACAGTTGATATCAAACAACTGTTTTGTTCATATTTTTCCTACCAACGGCATTCGGTACAAGGCATGTCTGAATTCAGAACGTACATTCGACGGCAGCAATAATTTTAGACGATGTTTACTAGTGTATTTTTCCTAGTGTACATTTCTTAAATATTGTGGCTGTTGAAAACGGTTCAGGTAACTCATTTCTCACAAATCTTTCCTTCTACAAAGTGTAGTCGCTCATCATACTTCAGTGGAGTAGCTCGGTTCACTGAATTAGAACAGAAAGTTTTTTTTTGTAGACTAGTTAATTCTGCTTCGTTTCAAATTGAATATAATATCGCTCACCGCTTACTGGGATTTGTTTTAATATACTCATAGAAAAAGCTTATAAGGGGTTCATGGATCAAATGTTTAATAAACCTGGCAAAAGGACGAATAAATATTTTCGGTTCCACTTCAGTTTTTCGAGTTTTCATGCGAACCATACATTTAGACTGAAATAACTTATTTCGTAGGTACTAAAATTACAATAGTAGTTTTGTTCTTTTGTCGTGTTAAAATAATCAGTAACCTAATTATTTCTCCTAACTTTTGGGGGGAACAACTGACCACCCCTACCAAATGACCGGCTATACGAGATATTTCCATTTTTCTTGGGCATTAGTACAGTATTAAACATTAATAAATGCTTTAATATTACAAAAACTGTGCCTCATACGATATTATGTGTTAAGAGCTTGTAATAGGAAAAGACAATATAAATCCGATAGAGCATGCTGCGAACTCTTATATAGATAAAAGCAACGTTTGGAAACATAGTGTCATACTGAAAAATTCAACGCCATAGCCGGGATATGAACCACGGAAATTCTTGTTGCCGTCCAGCCGCTCTAACCATTAAGATACTATGCCCAACGTGCCGCTATAACATTAAATTCTCCAACTGACTCGTGTTTTTCCGGTAAACCACTTAGGAGTTCTCATAAACACATGAGACAACTACCATAATGGCAACTTACAACATGTAAGTACTTTAAGGCCCGGGCTTTATATTTAACCACTATTAGGTCAATTAATGGAACTTAATTGTTCTTTCACACTGACCGTGTGTAGGCTAAAGTATGGAAAGATAGAGTCAGACTGAAAACTTCAATGCCATAGACGGGATTTGACCCACGGATCTTCTTGTATATAGCTCAATGGTCAGAGCGGCTGGACGGCAACCAGAAGATCCGTGGTTCAAATCTCGTCTATGGCATTGAATTTTTCAGTCAGACTATCTTTCCATACTTTAGCCTACACAAGGCCAGTGTGAAAGAACAATTTCCATTAAAAACAACCTTAACTATATAGGTCCTTAAACGTCCAGTCACTTGAAATTCTATAACGCAACAAAATAATACAACCAGTCGAAAGCAGTAGCTTTTAGCTAAACCCACCCCTTCTATTCCACCGAGTTTAGAAACACAATTTTGGCTTGAGGGTAGCATTTCGAGGACAATAACAGCTGTTGACCAAAATCGAAAATTATCAGAAAAATACTTCCTATACCGTATGTGTAGAAATTATATATTTTACTTTAGTCTTATTTTGTGAAGCAATATCAGTGCTAAAATCAATTTTCCAATCACTATATGACAAACAGTGAAATAACACAGATGTAGGAGTTAATGTGAGAAAAAGGGTTTGACAGAGAAGTACTGAGGAAGAGAGAAACGAAGAAGAAATCCAATGAACGCAATAACAAGAGCTGCAAATATTGTTACTAGGTCTACAATTCGTTGCTGAATATACGCCATATAACATTGAAACTAGGAAATGTCCCTTTAAAGAATCTCTGCATTACAAAAAATTGGGGATATATCCAGTCTTGGCATACAAGTTCTATATTTAAAAACTTTACAGTGTCGGATTTTGCCTTAGAAATCTTTATGACCTTAACAGATGAGCAGTCCTTAGCTTTTAAAAGTCCAAAAGTCACATTCATTTGTCTCCCGAATGTGTTTTACTTCTTTGCTGTTAAGCTGAGAAAAAGAAGTGGTAGCTATTCCGGAAGGAATCTCTTGCGCTCGCTAGTTTACGTTGTTAACGCAGGAACAAAATCACGAATGATGGCAAACGGCGACACTCACAAAATTTCCATGAAAAATATTCTTTATCGATGGAAAAAAGTCGCTACGAAAGAAAAGTAAATGGGCAAAAATAACAAGATATATGCGCATGGCGCTCGGAGGAAACTAAGAAGGCAGTTTTTTCGGGTCCGTAGAGGGCATCACTCAGCATCAGTACAAGGAGCTGGGGTATGTGTTTTAGACCGGGGCGTGACATCCCTCCATTTCTGTCAACAAGGGGTAAAAACCCGAGTATCGAAGATGTGGTGAGGAAGCCCTTCACTGAAAGGCACAGACTTAACCCTTTTTAGTCGCAATGTTCAGAGCTCGTTTCAACATGGAAGCACTGTTCCTAACTACTGAAATTATCGGATATTTAAGTTATTGGTCCATTTAGCCAAGGGGATGACTCAGGCGGTTGCGCCTTTGATCGATTCGGGGTGTCGTAGCTTCAACTCCCATGATCAGCCTTCCTGACTCGTGGGTTTTTTCTATTGTTTCTCTGATCGCTAGCCGAAAGTTGGGAAGGTTCCTTACATCCCCTGGCTATCCACTCAATTCTCATTTTACTTCCAACATCTACCGACTTTCAGGTACGCTCTTTCACGGTTGACAGGTATCTCCGGCGTGCTCCTGTCAGTGAAGCTGTCGATTGTACTATTCGCCGGTGAAATAGTCTGCAAATGGACGGGAATTTGCCCTCTGCTTTGATCACAGCTCTGTTTCTTTTGGTCTTACCCCCTACTTCCGGAGCACTCACAGATAAAGAAGTCCAAATGTCTGCGGTGCCAAAATACCCGTATAACCTTACTTAAAGCTACACGTGTTTCGTGGTGTGAGACACTGTAAAAAAAGCAACTTTCGAATTTTTATAATAGACGGTGCTACCATATATAAGAACCACAATGCTGGATGATTTACTTAACCAAAAAATAACCTTTAATTTTGGCTTAGAAGGCTTGGAGGGGGTGTACATAAGATCCACGTTTTAAAACAAGTTACCATAAAAGTAATGCATCTTCCACACTTTCTCTGATAAACATTTGCAGGTTTTCAAGCCAAACAATGCTCGCATGTCCACATTACTTCCAGACTGTAGTTTGCAAACTCTACTACCTACTGAACGGTAAATATAGTATTCCACCAAAAAATACGATCTGGAGATTTCTATAGAAATAAGTTTTAAGCCTCCGGAATACACCTCCAAAGAAAGATATCCATGGTAGTATGTGGTGTGATCAGAATAACTAAAAACGAAATGTTACCTTGGTAGTTAAATTCAACATGTCCCAAGAAGGAGACACGTTCTCTCCCACGAAAATCCTCACTCAAAGGTATGAAAACGACACAAAATATTTTTATTGAAATACTATTTACATTTTCATAACAACTGAAAGTATATCTTGATTTTTTTGAGAATAGTCTCTCAAATTTTCTTCCAATATGAATAACTCTTGCATAACTTGTAACCCATAATACGAGTAGATAGGGCAAAAGAATGCATACTGACTAAAGCACTCAGTTATGTCAAACTCAATTTTTAAGGCAACTACCTATAAGATATTATTTGCTATTTCGTTCAATTTTCAAAACGTATACATTTTCCATGCGGGAGGTCTTCAGCTGTTAGTTATAATGATTTTCCGCCAGAAGAGACATTCCGGATCTACCAACCGAACTGGAATCGCTGTCCAGAGATGGCGCCAGAGGTAATATCTTATACTAAATAGGAGTATGTGTATTTATTTACTAAATTTGATAACACAGTTTAAGTGTGCTCCTTACATAAATGTTCAATTTAATTGTTCTGTATTGTGTTGAAAGAAATAGCTACTTTATTGGATACTGCGATAGTTTTGAAGAAATAAGTAATGTTCTGTAAGCAAGGAAGTCTTCAAAAGTATGTAGATTTTGACCGTTTTCCCCCTCTAAAACGTATAAACAAATCCAATTCACTCCACTTGTACAATATATTTTGTTGGAACTTGTATCTATCATGATCAATATACTTGGTAAATGTTTTTATTCCTTAGAATTTTATTGGAGCCAAAGGATTTTAACGCGCTTAGTGTTTGCGAGAAGACCTGATAATCGATACCAGAATAACTAAAGTTTGAGACAAAAACGTTGTTGATTATCGAAATACTGCGTTAAATTCACATATTTTCTTAGTTCTTATACACATTTATGTACGTGCCTTATGGCAATATTTAAAGTTTGTGTGTAATATGACACTCCCGCTGTTTCTGTTTTCTTCCTCTAAGTCAATTCCCTTCTCCACATCCTAACACTTTGCCATTTTATATACAGATGCATTTTATTTCACCCCAAGTTTTGTTTTATTGCAGGACGAAACTATCCGTACTATATGCAGTAAGCAGCAGAAGTAAGCATTTCATCCAAAAATTCAAAATGGTGATTTCACTGGTAATACATGTTTCAAAACTCGCTAAAGTTTAAAAAAAGACATATTATAACAAAAAGGGCAAAGTGTATATGTGCGTGCATTAGTGAAAAGTAGGTAAATATCAAACGTGATACCTACGTTCAGCGTCGTTCAAGGATACGAGAAGAATAATTTGAGGAAAATATAACTTACTTTTATATGGAATATTTTTCAAAAATTATTTTCTCAAAATTGGCTCTAAGAAGAAGAAGAAAAACAGCAGCTACTAGAAACAGAGTTCGGCTGGAAAAACATCGGCAGCATTCGATGACGCTGCGTTTACAATATACGCTTTCATACCACTCCGGCTTCATTTCAAAGCTATGCGATAGATACACAGATGCTTTGCGCCTTGACCGTATGCGACACACAACGTGTGTGTCTCCCAAGGATACCAACATGATTCCTTTATGTGCCTGTTTCTTTTTATTAGTGTTAATAGCAATGCCTTATATTTCCTTGCAGAATATAATGATATATTAAACACTTTCATTTATAAAAATACAAATAACGTATTCTTAACCTTTTCAAAATAAACGTAACGTTATTAGAAAAATGCTTTAATATTTGTTGTGTAAACACTCGGGTTGATTCACAGAACCTTTGTAGGTCTAGCTCCTACATGCTTATCTATAACCGCTCGGTTATCAAGGCATCTGACTTTATGCCCGCCTCGGTAGCGTAGATGGTAGCGTGTCTTCCTCACGTTCAAGAGGTCCTGAGTTCGAATCTCGGTCAGGGTGGGTTACCTGGATAGTTTTTTCCGAGGTTTTCCCTTATCCTGAAGGACGAATGTCAGGTAACTAAGTTCGATGGACCCCAGGCTCCTTTGAGCATAATTTCTCCCATTTCGTATGTCCGATATCACTTAACGTTGGAGGACGCAAATTACTAAAAACTGACTCAATTATGAAGGGGAATCAGTAGAACGAAGCTAAAGAGACGCATTCCGTGACACCACTGTAAACCGGCCGTGGACACGATGTGGACTTAGAAAAATATACGCTTCCAGAGACTGCTTTTTCTTCTTCCCCCCCCCCCCCAAGAGTAATTTTTTAAGGTATTTTCATGTAAAAATAAAGCGAATTTTCATTTTTATGAATGAAATGTATATCTTGAATTTTCTGGGAATGTCCTGAGAAATCCGATTTATTCTGGATAACCTTTGCATAACTAGTAAACCGTTAGAGGTAGACAAAATCTCATTACACAAATAGTAGAATTCATTATATCACCACTTCAAAATAACGTTAATCAGTGACATCAGCCATTTACGACAAACGCGTTACTGTCGAGTGAATTTGTCAATTTACATTTTAAAACATTGTTACCGTTCAGTTGTTTCTAACAACTGAGAATGACCTACGTTTCCTCTAAAATAAAACCCGAAGCTTTCCTGGCGAAGAATATCCCCCCAGGGGCCTACTTCGGTAGGTACGGGTTTGGCGCACCCGGGGTCCCGAGCCAACAGTCTCCCTCGTGTGGGCTCCTCTTCGTGGTTGAGGGAGACGGTCAACAGGCCCACCCATGTGTAGGCCGTGCGGGGAGACCCGTGGAGAAGGATTTTGGATTATTTTCTGGTTTGGGATTTGGTGAACGAGGTTTTTTGGTAGGTTCTGATTGATGTTTTTTTATGTACGTGTATTTTTAAGAGGTTTTGTTACACTTGTATAGTTTTTGGAAAGTTTCATATCTGGCTTTTGCCATGATTAGTTTTTTAAAGGGCGCTGATGACCGCCGTAGTTGAGCGCCCTTATGTATGTATGTATGTATGTATGTATATATATATATATATAGCGAAGAATATGCTCACTTTCTTCTCGGGCAACAAGCGAGGTGAAAAGACGATTTAGATATCGACGTTTCGGGAGTGTACATCTCTCACATCATCAGGATATTTATAAAATGTTATAACCACAAATGAAACACTGGATATAACACCAACCTAAACAAAGACAAAACACTATCAAAATTCGCATTACCGAACAAAAGACTGTTTTCAGTAAATTAAATGCCAGGTCAGGAGATGGCGTTGAGTATAGAAATTTGTGTAGGTTTCCTCTGCATCGTATCCACAATGAAATGTGTAAGGAAACCATATCTGCATATGTTTATCTCAATTAAATGAAGTAGGTACAAAAATAACATTTCGTAAAGATTATTTGTAAGCAGCTGTATAAGAATACACGCTAGTGGGGACAAAAACTCACGTGAATGTAACAAGCATTTTGCTACTTTTTGTACAGGACCAAGTATTAGTGGAGTGTCGCTTCAGGTGAGGCCACTCCAAAACAATAAGCAGCTCAAGAGCCATGCTAAAAATAATTTATTTTTCGTTATCAAGCGTCCCCGCTCGAAGCCTTTGCAATGAGCACTGTGAAACAATGGAAAAGTGCAATTTCAGTAATTTTTGTGCGCAGTTCTTTTTGCAGAGTGAGTGAATTCGTACGCATGCACTAGCTGCAGGGAGAACAATGCAAGGCCAGAGTTCGATTTTCATCCAGGTCATGATGATGAGCTGACACTGCGCAAGCTCTTCCAATTTTAAAGCAGAGAGACCTTCCTTCTCTTGGAACAAAGAAACTTGTTACTTCGTGCCGCATTGCAATCTTACATCTCGGGGGACATTATATGCATTTGTATACAGACCCAGTTCTTTTTTCTGCTCAACCGCTTTTACGAAACAAATGCGCAACTTTTTGTGTATTCCAAGAGGTTTATTGACTCAAGATGTGGTTCTGGTCTGTAAACACATTCGCAGCTGTTTTTTTTATCGTAATACACTCTATTGTAACTAAATAAAAGTATTCATAAACGCAAGAAGGATTATATATAAAGACCAGACGTAACTTATGTCACTCAAGCATTCCGGTATTCAAATTTCCAAATTGATACCAAAGGGTAATTACTATAGGTAACCCCACGAGAACACATGAATATATTTGGCCAAATTCGATGCCGTTTAAGATCCTTCGTGAATAAAACATAACATATGAATGACACAAAATTAATTTCTTGCTTGAATACTTAAAATTGAAATTAACATATCAGCTGTCAAGTTACGTCACACTAAATGAACAATTGAAAGTTAAACAGCACGCTGAGCAACACTAACAGTGCGAGTATGAAAATAATTGAACTCCTGCTCTGTAGCATAGGTGCCAACTTATCTCCCTTACGTCCAGAGAGCCCCATGTTCGAATCTCGGTCAGGGTGAGCTATCTGGATAACATTTTCTTTCAGGGCTTTCCCTTGTCCTGAAAGACGAAGGTCGGTAGCTCTCAATGGGCTCTGGACACATTTTATTCATTTTCCGATATGTCCTAACAGGTTAAAGGACATTAATTAAAAGAAAATTAATTAATCACAAACAAGAATAGATAAAATTAACATACATTTGTCATTTTTTTTCAAAGACAATGTATTTGGAAAGCGGCACTTTTGAACATAAAACTACTTAAAAACAGAAATTTCAAACTTATTTGAATAAATCCGCTTGTTCTGAGGTAGTAGTATTTCGCAATTTTTCCATGTTAATGACTTTTTTCTTTAATCTACATCCTCCAACGTTAAGTCATATCGGACAATGAATTAAATAGGTTAATGATGGCCAAATGAGCTCAGGGTCCATAGAACTAGGAGTTGCCAGACATGCATCTAACAGGTTAAGCGAAAACCCGGGAAAAGCTTAATCCAGATAAGTTGCACTAACCGAAATTCGAAGTCTGGATCTCTTGATCGTGAGGCAGACAAACTCCATCTATGCTCCGAGTTTTTAATATTATGTATCTGCAGTTCAGATGCGCTGACATTAGCTATTATTTCTTTCTCCTTTATTCAAATCGAAATCACGTTTGCTACTGTTGTTGATATGGACAATGTCTCTTACAGTTTGGCAACGATCTACATTTTATTCGATAAAATGGCAGCATTATAAGCATACTATAACATGAAAATCTTAATTGTCGATACCGAAACATTGCTAAACGTTATTGTTCAGTATACCTACGTGACGTAGAATGGAATAACCAAACATTAAATACTTCAGCTAAATATAAAGCCGACAAATTAAAAGCAAATGTAACAGATTATCTCGAGTATTTCTTACCGCCTTGGTATGAAGGTTTCTCACATCTCTTAGTTTCAGTTAAATAAAATTATATAAAATCCAATAACAATGAGCAAGGCTTTACAGATTGACACAAATTCGATCATATATAAGAGGGCGAATCAAAAGACCGAGAGTGCTCCCCCCCCCCCTCCCATACAACAAAGACACTGTGGAAACTTGATGCCAATAGATGAGCCCTGATTGGTGGCCAAAGCACGAGCTCGCTTCCGCATCCTTCTGCACACAGAGAGCGAACGAAATAGGTCAATTCCCCAGCCACGTACAGAGGAAATGGAGGTGTTACGCGAAGAACAATGCGCTGCCTTGACATTTTGCTTTTGTTTGCAGAAATCCGATATGGAAGATTACAGAATGTTGCAGGAGGTACTAAATGGCAAAGCGAGAAAGCGTATCAGGAAAAATTCGCAACACAGAGATGTTAACCTAAGCTTATCCACATACACGGCGAGTCCAGTGTATGTATAGTCTGTTCAGATACAATCATGTCTTCTGGACAGCAATGTGTCATACATCGGCAGGCTCGAGAAAACATACCATATAGATACACACAGCTTCCAATCGCTCTATTTGTGCTTCGTAATTTACTGTACGTCACTTACTAATACTTCACTCTTCTAATCAACCAGATAAGACCCGATAAGAGACGATCACAGGGCTGGTCACCTGAAGGTCAATACGTCTCAACGCTCTGTCGAGAAATACATGTGATAATGCTCTGTCATAGTCCACAGCACTTTGACGGTTGGAGAAATTTAAGGAGGGCCATGTTTCAATAACAAAGCAAGGTGGGCCAGGTACTCCAGCAACAGCAAGAAACGAAACCACAGCTGGCATCATTGTTACTGAAGACCGACGAATAACAACTGACAGCTTTGCAGATACTTTACAGATTTCTCTGGTAGTGTTTTCTGTTTTTCAATTCTGCATAATCACTTAAACATGAGACGTGTTTGTGCGAGGTGAGTACCAAGATTGGCTCCTGAACAGAAGTTGATGCGGATGTGTATAGAACGCAACGGCTGGATGAGATACATGGGGTGCATACCTGAGAAAGGAACTCAGGAAGAAGCCTTTTGCTACTTCGAAGGCTGTCACGAAGAAGGCCGAGGTTGTCAAAAGATGGCTTCCAGCACGTAATCCATCAATGGCAGAAGCAGTGGACAAAGTGATTCAACACAACGGAGAGTTCTTTAAAAATATCACAGCAATCTGGACAAAATCTATTGTGTTTTATATGTAAAAGTACATTCAGTCTTTATAAGCCTACCCTCGTACTTTATTTGTTACGATATTACCTCCAATGCACATAAAAATGGGTAATTTTAAGAAAACAGACAAACGGGCAATTTTGTATATATTTCTGAAAATCTTAGTCTATCTATGCTTCCGATTTGGAGGTTCACAGACATCTGAGCACGCACGCAGGTACACACGCCGACCACAGTCAAATGTCTTCTAAACAGACTAGCAGATCTTAGGAATATTTCGTGGAATTTAAATATCAAATTTTCTAGGAGAACACCAAAATACCTACTATAAATAAATGATACAAAAATCGATGCTTAAATGTGACTCTATTGTGTGATGTCTTTTCTGTGATGCTAATCTCGTAGCTCGTGGTTCAAGATGATGTAAAAAGCATGGGAAGGAGGAGACAATAAATGTAAGTAGTTTTCGAGAACGATGGTGTTAATTTCCTTTTAGGAATAAAACGAGAGATTAGAAGGAACGTTATGTCGCCCCCAAGTGCAGCTATAAAGGGCTTGCCGCAAATCCACCCACCAATTTCACGCTAGTTAATAAAAACCAGGTGGGGGATACGCTGCTACAAACACCTGGTCGCGGCAGTCCCGCCATTTCTGTTTTGCACAAAATACGGAAACAAAAACAGTTGCCGGCGATGAGGGAAGGGAGTTCTCTTTTAGTGTTAAAGACGGCTTATTTAAAACAAGCTGAATGATACACAAATATTTCAGTAATCTAAACGTTTAAGATAGTTTGCTATAAGCTTACATTTCACATCTAAGGGGGTAAATGTTAATATTTTTGCTGTTTATTCATATACAACAATGTGGAATACTTAATGGTTTTTAATCTTAATTTATGTCTTGCAATGTTAAGTCATATCGGACGATAATGAAATGGGTGAAATAATGTTCAATTGAGTCCAGAATCCATAGAGCTTAGTTATCCGACGTTCGTCACTCCGGATAAGGAAAACCCAGGAAAAAACCTTATACAGGTAACTCACCCTGACCAAGATTCGAACCCGGAACCTCTTGAACGTGAGGCAGACACGTTACCATTCACGCATCGAGGCGGGCATATTGCCAATGACGGAGGTGATAAACAAGACATTATTGCATCATGCAGTGTTACTGAAAATGAAGAGTATTTAAATTCAGACAGTGTTGATGAACCAGTTATGACACCACGCACAAGCAGTAGCAAACAGAAAAATAAATGATTTATTTCGACAGTGTCAAACCGAAAAATTTCCAAATGAACTTTTTAATGTTAAAGCGGATGCGAGATCACGCTACTCGTAAGCGATACATTAAACTGGAACAGCAGTAGCTGGTTACCTTTTTCATTACCGACTAGTGTGTAGCTATATTTTACTGCGCAAATACATAGGCTACTACAGTAAATACAGTGCATGTGTTTTTAGGTGAAAGTGTACCAATAGTAATTTTTAAGTTACATTTAAAATATTTCGGTGACGTACATGTTTTTTATAGTTTTCCGGATAACTCTAATTTTCGTTAACTCGGATTGACCCTGGACCCAGTTGATTCGGGTAAACTAGGTTCTACTGTATTTACATTTGCTGAAATGTTCTAACTACTTTCAGATAGTTAAAAAGTTGAATTCTGAGCCCTTAGTATATAGAAAGTACTTTTAAGAAAGCACATTGTTCACCGTGCATATATACTACAAGACTGTTTGTTTTATTTGACTATTTATTGATGCATAAATGTAGTGCACTCCCGTAGTTGAATAATTTCACGAAGTGCGTGCGTGCATTTCTTTTCACAGCATCCTTCTTATCTGCGAACCGTAAGTAATATAATCAGCGATGTTTGAGACAATTACCCCCGGGCTCATTAAGTTAACTGTTTTTAATAATGTTGAACGCCAATTCTCAGGTGAGGTGTCAGAGGCGCTGGACACTGACGATACCTAGAGCGATAAGTGGAAAAGGCAAAGGCAATTTGCGGGGACGAACTTCCTAAGGCACCTTTCCATTTGCATGTATGATGAGGAAAACTTGAAAAAGCACCTTTTTCAGGAAGGACGTTCCTGGCGTTAACGTCGGTGTGTCTTAACACTTCGCACTTAAACATAGTGGAGTATAGCGACGTTCCTTTGTCTGCAAGAAAACATTGGCCTAATAGCAGGTACGCTCGTGCAAAAAGTCATGAGGAAAAATGAACCTTCACTTCACTCAAAGAAGCGCTAGTACTACCTTTCAGAAAAACAAATTACACTTTTCCGGGTTAGTAGCATTCAGGCGTTTAGTGAAAACTAAATCGGCCATGTATGTGGAAGTATAGTGTTGTCGCCATTTTAACTCTTATTCAGAGGATTGACAAAATATCATAAAGAAAGTAACAATTATTTTGCAGCAGAACAGTTAAAGAAAAGTGAAAACATTTAGAATTCCATATTCTCTGAATTTTTACGGAAATTTTATCGAATTGAGAGAAGGTTATTTCCAGTAAGATGGAGCAACGTGCCATACATCTAATGACACCACGGAACTTGTAACCAGTCTCTTTGATAATTAATCTCAAAAGAACTGTGGCCCCCAGATCCCCTGACCTAACCTCACCGGATTTGTTCTTGTGGGGATATCTAAAAAATAAAGTGTACAAGAATAGGCCATGGACAACTGATATTCTCCGGGAATCCATTCGAACCGAAATAAGTTGCATTGACCAAGATACTCTCCGTAAAACTTCAGAGAATATGGTGAGACGAGTGCAAACATGTATAGATGCTGGTGCAGGACACTTGCAACATTTTCTCTGAGATGTAAATATTGTAATGTGATCTCCCTATTGTGTATTATAGTCTCCCAAAGTTGCACGTGTATCCTATTATTGGTTCAAAAGTAATGGCGTATTGAAATGGATCAGGTTTATATGGATCGCACTGTATATATAAGCGACGTTCTATCAAGTGCTCTCGTAGCTCAGTGGTTGAATATACGGTATGGCAAGCGGTACGACGCTTCACGGTTCGAATCCTAAAATGTGGGTATACTATTTATCTCCACCTTTTTAACTTTGTTAGACGCTGTAACGAACTAATTTACAACTGTTCTGTTGTAATATAGCATTGCAAAACATCAAATATAATAGGGGGAAAAAACGTGTAATGATTTATTTAATAGAACAAACATCTACATTTGTACATAAGTGGCGCTCTATCCACGGCTCTCGTAGCTTCGTAAAATGCACGATGTATCAAGGGGACCGAGAGTTCACGGTTCGAACCCCAAAATGTTTAGTTTGTTACACGCAGTAATGAACCAATTTACAGATGTTCTCTTACCGCTTTTATTACTACATGGCACGTGGAATGACGTTTTTTATAGAACCACCACCTACGTTGTATATAACCTACTTGTAATGTCTGTTGTCGTAGCTCAGTGATAAAGTGCATTCTGTGTGAAGAGGGGTGTGATTAGGTATGCTAAGATCATAATTACAATGGTTTTCCGTTTTCTCTCCGACACATGTAATTAATAGCTCAGCTGCAAAAGAACTGCTACTTGCTTTGTGATATTTAGACAATCTTTCGTCATATTGGGCTAACATAACCTTAGAAATTCTCGAAGTGAGTAAAAGGTTAAAATGGCGACCACGACACTAAAAATCTGCGAAAATGGCCGACTTAGTTTTCATATCCTCCAGTCACGAAACACCTGAATGATACTGACCGAAGGAAACTGTAAATTTATTTTCTTAAAGGATAGTACAGCATTTATGCGTTGTCACCGCTTGGATCGCTGAACCAGTCGCTCAATGGTGAGAATAAAACTGCAAACAGAGACATAAGCCAATGTAGAAGACTTCAATTCCGCGTAGGTACTTTGTTATGTAAGCGTGCGGGGAAAGAAAACTCATGTTTTGAAATCCTACGCCTTTATTAACACTTATACGAAACATTTCTTACAACCCTTATTTTTTTATCTATGTTCTTTATGTTAACCGGGTTAGACATTTTAGAAACGGTTTTATACACGTTTCTTGCAAGTACATTGCAAATACAGTAAGCTCAGGCAATAGTCGAAAATGTATGAGTCAGTCTCTAGGTGTAGCTAGAAATTATGGTCTATTTGTATCACTAGGAGAGGGAAACTTTCCATTTGAAAAAGTGTATTATAAAACTCAAACCAATAAGGAATATCTCGGAAATGATTAATACCACACAAAAACACTAGTATACATTGAGATATGCGTATTTATGCATGTACTTTTTAATATCTCGATATATTCGGTTTACAGATATGGAAAAGCTATTTAAAAAAGAATGCTCTACAGCTGTATCCCAGAGAAATCAAGATATAGATTTCACATTAAGAAAAAGTAAATATATAGCAACTGAAACAAAAGGGGCATGTTTGAGAAAATCAAACCTTTTGATAGTTTGACATTGAGAGGTGGGGTTCTTTTGATAATCTTGTCGCACCTTTGGACGCGTTCGGTATTTTTAACAGACTTTATGTTGTTTAGCGTACTGTTCAGGAGTAGACGAATAAGCAACCTTTTAAGAAATGTTTGGAGGCGATCCGGGAGTTCAGCGATAAAATCTTGGTATGAAATGTTTGGCGGAAATATACTTTTACCTCCTAAAGTATGCAGTAGAGAAACCAAAGATGTGTCCGACCTCAAGTTGACGCCAATCTTCATTGAGAACGGCCGCGCCGTGGCTCAGTGGTTAGACCGCTTGTCTCTCACCAAGGCCGCCTGGGTTCGAGTGAGTGAGTGTGTGTGTGTGTGTGTGTGTGTGTGTGTGTGTGTGTGTGTGTGTGTGTGTGGTGTTTTAGGGCCCGTCGACAACAAGGTCATTTGGGCCCGGGTTCGATCCCAGGCGACCGTAAAGTGAGATTTGTGATGGACAACACGGCGCTGGGGCGGGTTTTCTCCGGGACCTCCGGTTTCCCCCGCCATCTCATTCCACCGGTGCTCCATCTTTATCTCATGTATCATCAGTGTCACTGCCTGCGGTGCCGTATGTAGTAAAAGCGGGCGTTAAACACTACACATTTCATTGAGAACATTGTTCTTGTTAATTTCTATTGGTATTTTCCCTTCTTTTGCCTTATTGAGGCCATATCCAGTTTTAAGTGGCATAGCTAAAAGACAATTTCGTTAGGAGAATCAATGTTCAATGGATCTGAGATAGCCAGAATCTGAGGTCAGGGCGTATGTGTGCTGGAGTTTTACTCTTAAGAGCTCTAGTTGTTTCAAATCACGACCTTGAAATATTTCTAAGAACACGGAGAAGTTAAAATTTAACCAATTCTTTTTTATCCTCCCATGAAAGCCTTCGCTACTTTTAACCTTCATTTTCTAATACAAATGTATCCATTATTAGATAACATTGTCCAGGGCGTGTAACAAACTCCCGAGTTGCCAGCTTTGCAACCTTGTTTCCAGCTCGTTAGCATTCTTGTACAAGTGGATCTCTGTGAAAGATTCTTAGCTGCTAAACAAGCTGAATGAAGAGGTTCTGCCAACGCAGTTCATTCACACTCCCACACATGCACACACAAAAAAGAGAAGAGGTTTGGCAAGCCGGATGGGAACATGCTTCAAGGAGTGACGTCAATGAGTGAAAGAGAGCGAGAGTAGACAACTGTACACCCCTGGGGGTGAAAATGGAGAGTACTTATGCAGTAATCCACTCAAACTACATGGCTCTAGTGATCATTATGCTTATAATTAGCTAATTAATTCGCCGTTTTAGTGGCAGAGCTGGCATGGCATAACGAAACTAAACGCAATCGTTAATGACCACAGTTAGCCAGATTGGACAAGCTCACATTTACATTACAATGCAGACAAAATGACGATATGCCTGCTCCGATTACGGTCTCATTATCTGCGGCTTTCCCGGAAGCTGGAAAAATAAGAGATAGTCTCTCTTCTGTCCACCGGCTTCACAGTTAAAACGCTTTTATGACATTATTAGCAACGGTTGTTAACACAGGATCGTCTATATCCCTCACATTTTCTTGGAACTTCTATACAATCCTTCCTGCAAGAGATAATTGCTTTATCTGCCACACACATAGTATGGTACAGAACATTCGATACGAAATCTGAGTGGAAATACACGTTCTGAGGTTTACTGAATACAAAAACCTTTTAAGATAAACGTCCGCGTGTATGTAAACACCAGAACTCAAAATCAATGATTGTAATTGCAATTTATATTCATATTTATAATTGTATATATTCAGCATCTTACACGGTTGTGACACAAAGATTAAGAAAATCTCACCACAAACTTCCCACAACAAACTAACATTTGTGGAAAGAGTTTCGAACATTTTGATTTCCTCAAAATTGGGCTTCAATTTTTATTGAAATACGTACATTTAAGACATTAAATTGCTAATGTCAAACAGTAGTATATTGTTGCGTGTATAGACTGAGCAATATCTGGAAATTACTATAATCATTGTTGTGTAACATTTATTTCCTATGCCTCGAGTTTGGGCAAAGCTGGTTGTTGATCATTAAGCTTAAAATCTGCTGACTGGCAAAACATGTACTTTGGACTGGTGAATCACACATCCTGCTGATCAAGGGAAATAATGCACAGGTGGCCTGTAACAGGCCTCAACATGTTCCCTATATTGTAAACAACGAATCACACATCCTGCTGATCAAGGGAAATAACGTTTAGGTGGCCAGGTCTAAACATGTTCTCAATGATATAAACAATGATTGCACAATATGGTGCAATGGTTGTGAGGAAATTAACAGTCAGCGTGGGAATTGCTGAGTTGGCTTTTGGGCAGGAACCCTATTTACGCTTGCTTGAGTTAGCACACGCGGGACTTAACAGGGGACTTGAGAGGGGACTTGCTGATGGTATCTATGTTGGATGGCTCCATAAATATTAACAAGAGTTGCTTTTAAAAGAGCTACTACGAGTAAGATCGCCAGCAGGGTGCACCGGACCATACATTTCTTGCCAGTTACACAAGGTTCAACAATTCAAACAACACATCTCTAAAGGTGTAGTTGCACTATGTCACTATGTATTTAAATGTTACTAAAGCGCTCCTGATCTCATCCAGATCCAGGATGTGCCCTGTAGAAACGCTATGCATCTCTGAAATACAGTTAGTAAGTTAATTTTGAATTAGATGTTACTTCTGCTCTACCTTATCCATAGCTACGCTCCCAGCTACTATATGGGGTTGAGGGTAAAATCCCTTACCTTTTAAACCCCTACAAAACCTGCTAGTTTTGGAATGTAACAATATCTTGAATTTTCTGGGATTAGCCTCATCCTGAATGCCTATTGCATAACTGGTAAGCAGTAAGAGGTAATCATTTTTAGATCTTTCTTATTGGTTTGAATTTTCAAACATTTAAATTTTTTTCGGATACGAAGTAGTGGCACTTAAATGATCTGATTATCTTTTAAGCCCAGATTAAAAAGTTATATTTTCTTAAAAAATAAACAATAAATCAATTTATTTCACAAAGTTTTGCTGTAAGATCCTAGCCTGAAGAACGAAAAATATAGCCTGCGTCTGAAAAGTTCGGTGAATGGTTCCATATTTTACAAATCGCGTTGGTGAGGATGAGGTGCCCGCTCAAACACATTGAGGGACATGTCAACAAACGCCCCCTATCGTGATCACTGCAGTAGAGCGGTGGTGCACGCTGCGACCCAGATAACGGGCTCAGTATAAGAACTTGTGTCATTGCATCATGGAACAAAGCGTTAACCTCAAGTGTTCCTTAAAATTAGGCAAAACGGCGACAATGACCCTTGGGATGTTAGTGCAAATGTATGGAGTTGAAGCAGTGAGTAAAAGATCTCTGTTTGAGCGGTTTCAACGCATTAGAGACGGAAAGGAAGGTGTCGAGAATGAGCCACGTTCTGGTCGTTTGTTCACAAGCACAACTTTGTCTTTGAGAATGATAGACGACGAGTTGAAGATCAGCACAGACGAGGCAAGCACTATTGTTCACGAACATTTGGGAAAGCGGCAGATTCGTGCCCGATTTGCATCGCACATGCTGACAGACGAGTAGAGGTAAATTCAAGTGCAAACTTCTGGAGATTTGATCGACACGTCTGACCAGAATTCGCAATTTTTTAAAACTATCATTGCAGAAGATGGGAGATTGTTCTACCAAGACGATCCGGAGACCAAGCGACAGCCAGTGGCATGGTGTTCGTCTTCCCCAGAGCCCAAAAAAGTGGGCTGACAAATCCAAGATTAAGACGATGATTATCGCCTTTGTCGATAGCAAGGGCTTAAATCTGCACCCAAGGATCATATTGACAACGCGGAAGTTACGAGGGAATTTTGAAACGGCTGGTGCAACGCACCCTACGAGTTCGGCCAGAACTCTACCGGAGTAGACAGTAGAATTTCATGCACGACAATGCCCGTCCGCACACTGCAATCGGCGTGCTCTACAATCTCTCAACGCAGACTTCTTTTTGTGTCCTCGCCTTGAATTAAAAGTGTACTATAGCCAAGGTAAGTAAAGGTATTTTGTTTGTAACTCTAGTCTCCTATATTTCCAGAGACAATTGACCAAAGTTTTCGGACGCACCTTGTCAAAATATTCCATGGGATAATAGGTAAGCTTAAGCATCCAAGTTGTGGTCAAAAATTGGTCATTATTAAAACTTGCCTGGGGTAAATTGAACGAACAGCATTCAGAATTAACAGTCAAATAATTAGAAGAAAAAAGTAAATTTTAAAATTCACTAAGATTAATGGATAATACATATGTTCAATCGCGTAACTTAATTGCTGAATTTTATAACTCTTGGACAGTCTCACCAAGTTTTTTTTTCATTTTTATGTGCGGTTTTTTCAAAATTAAGAAAATGTTTATTAGAGAAGTTTTCTTGTAACCCCTGAAAACATCATAGCTATTTCATTTAAAACCAGCAGTAAAGTGGATTTTTCACTTCACGTCAAGTATCTCTTAGAAATATATTACGAAATATTTTACCCCCCCCCCCCAAACACACACGAATACGTAGTGCCTCAGCTTATTTATATTGAACCAAAATCATTACCGAATTTTGAGGAACAAAAATAACGGCGTTTAATGCATCTTGTATAATCAAATCGATTATAAAAAGAGCTTATAGTACAGAATAAACAAAACTTCCTCTCCCGCACTATACAACACCGAACACAAGAATGTAGCCAGAAACCGTTCGGATTTATGAATAATATCGAGGCCTTTCTCTTGATCATTCATCTATAGAAAACTTCATAAAACATTCTTCAGAGGGGATGATAGTCCCCTTTGAGTGTAAATAACATTTAATCTGCCCCGATCTGATAGTGAATGCACTCAGAATTTGAAATACAACAATGGCAAAGAGCAGTGAAGCGTTGCAAAGCTTGGAAACTGAAATCCCCCTTTGAATATTTAAGAGATATTTATAACTTAAGAGTTTTATTACATCACGGACGGAATGAAAAGAATTTTCGCTTAGCTAAGCCGTGCAAGAAAGCCTTCTGAATGTACATTCTGTGACACACAAGAAGCAATTGCAGTTTTGAAAGACACCAAAAACAGCAGTCCTATTGCAGCTGAAATAAGAAGTCAGTTATTATGTGGTTCTCATCTGTGCATTTCATGGGTCAGAGGACACGTGTGGATTGCCGGAAATTAACGTGCAGATGAACTTGCAAAGAGAGCTGAGACTTCAGATCTTCCAGAGACGTACACTCTATGCCCTATTTCTAATGTGAGGCAAACATTAAAGGAGTTTATCATCAACGACTGGAATGAATACTGGTTAAAAAGTGATTGTGGTGCTTTGACTAAGGATTTATATTTCCCAACAGTTTCTGACAGACATAAGTGTAAATTCGTTAATCCTATGATCTTACTCAATTCTTAACTGGACATGGCAAATTTTCAGCTTACTTATTTCGATTCAAAATGAAATCCACATGTGATTTTATTTGTGTAAATCATCTTCAAGATGATTTTATTTGATTGCCCGTTTTTCTGTTTTGAAAGATACGAAATTGAATTACACTTGTTAGCTTGGTTAGCTATTTATATTATGCATACATTTTAGCCTCTGTTTCTTCTGTGATCAGAGAGAACCTATAATTGTCCATATAGTTTCCTATTTCATACATGATCTTCGCAGGAAGATCTCCCTTAAAATAAAGAACAGTCGACTTAAGTCGAGCTAGCTGTATGTTGCAGCACATTATTTCGCATAAGATAAAAATAAAAACGACTAAATGACGTACCAGGAAAATCCAAAACTGTAAGGGATTTAGCGTAATAAGGGCATAGACACAATCTGAATCTTCTTAGTGAAAACAAATGGCCACTGTGGGTATCGAATTTTGGACTTCAGAAATGACAGACGATGAACTACCAACTTGTAACTTTACATAGTGTAAAAATACCTCATATTAAGCCAAAGTACTGAAGTTTGTTGAAATAAATTGTTGTTTCAAGCCTACTTCAGTATTTTCTATACAAAAATATATTTTCCTTTTCCTTGTTTTTCACCTTTTTATTCTTTCCGTTTGCTTTGTTTTCTGTGGTTTTACACTTATCAAACACCCGTGCCTAAGAATGGACTCAAACCCGAGACCCTCTACGAGGCGGAACGCTCGAGACAAGCACTCTGGCGACCACGGCTGCGATAGCCGGCATATTTACAACTATTTGCAGCAAGGCTGATAAATTCCTTCCTACACTACTGATAGTTCCTTTGTCAGTATAAAACTACCACTTAGAAAACTACGTGGTCAAACGTAGTTATCTTATAAATGTATTTACACTTATAAGAAATTTTAATTAGTTTTCCCACCCCATCCTCCCAAATATTGTTGGGAACTGCTTAAAACTGTTCCAAACAGTTTCAGTTTTCTAAGATAGTTCGTAAAAGAAAGTATAACAAAAGCATGAAAAACAAAAAGCAGTTGTTTGCTTACATCAAATTTCAACATGCTCAATTGTTTCTTTAACTAAGATCAAGAGGTAGCTATGATAATTATTTATAACATAATAACTGTTATAAAATAACCTATGCCTCTTTATGAATTGTTTGTTAAGGCTGAGATCATATCGGCGCTGCCAGAATTTTGTGGGGTTGCCACTATAAAGCAAACTTAACACTAGTCCGTGTGGGCTGGATTTGAACCTGGGACCTTCGGATTACTAAGCTAGCGTCTAACCAGCTTAGCCACTCGTCATAAGTTTCGGAATAAGCACTTGGGCACCTCAAGAGAAAACAGCTATAAGTTGTAGGTACTGTGTGTACATCAGAATGGACAAATAGTGATTTTACTGTAGAAGCTGAATGTGAAACAAATGTGAATATTTTAAATTATTACTTAAATTGTATATTAAAATGTTGAACTGAACTTTGAAGTTTTGGAAAATATGATTTAATGAAACGTAGTAGTGAAAACTCAACGGGAGACAAATATGGATTCTCAACTTTTGGATGATGGTTTTTCAAAATTAAGCATAGCCTCTAAGTTCTCGTCCATTATAAAATTAATATGCTGCATAACGATACCGTTTGATGGCAAATTTCCTTGCCATTTCTCTGGGATGCATGCTCTTCCCTAACTACTTCTATTACACATGTTAACGTCTTATTTATGAGCATTCACTTGTCAAGATTGAAATGACAATTGTCATCAACAGTTCGGTGTATGCGTCTCATCATCTAGTGAGAACAGACAATTACTGCCGGGACCCGCATTACTTCACATGCATCACCCACCAGGATTGCGTGTGTGCACCAGACTGCATGAGGGTATTATCTTACTTGAGCCTAAAGGCGGGCACTTTGCTTTATGAGGTGAAGAAAAGCCATTTCTCTAAATGCACCTGCCGAGTCCAGACATCAACAGCAAATGCTGCGAGACCACAACTCCCTGTTGTAGCAGTCTAAAAAACTTAAGGTCGGAATGCCGAACCCATGGCACCCGTATCATTGGCCGACACGCGAACTCTTTCTCAGTGGCACACACTTAGCATTTACTTTCTCCATTACTTGAAAGTAGGGGAAGTATTGCTTTCCACCACATTCCAACAGAAGAAATTTTACTGGATCTGGAAGTTTGGAAGCCCATAAATAAATATTTTCAGAAAAAGGCTTAAATATGTCTACAGCAAAACTCAATCGAAAGTCTATCAAATACCAAACTTCTTATTTAAGTTCAGCATTTTCAAAGATGCGACACATTTTCACAAAATCAGCCTATCCCTAAATATCCCTTACACGAAGAAAGTGTTAAACCTTTTAAATTCTCCAAAAATGACAACTATTTTTATTAAAATTACATATAACAAAGGTGTATCTTCAATTTACTTCAAAAAGCCGAAAGCTTTCTTAATTTGGAATGAATAACAATTTTTAGGTTACATATAATGTCATTAACAGCATTTATTTACGAGGGCTGCTCAATAAAGAATGATCAAATCTTTTTTTCACAGCGTACCTTTACTCATCCTCATAATTTTGATGGTCCTTCTCAAAACAGTCTCCCCTGAATGTGATGAACTTGTCCCAGCGTTTCTGCCAGTCTTCAAAATCATGCTGGAAACCATTTTTGAGATATCCTTCAAAATCGCCTCCGCATCCTTCACCACTGCTCCTGATAATGGAAAATGCCTCTCTCGAAGGCGTTTCTTCAAGTTAGGGAATAGAAAAATGTCACACGGGGCTAAATCCGGACTGTAAGAAAGGTGAGGTATGCACCTGACGTTAATTTTTGCAAGATATTCAGCAACAACATGCAGCCGCGTATTATCGTGGTGCAGCATCCAGCCTGCTTCACGGAAATGTGGTCTTTTGCGCCTGATATGGATTTGCAATGTTTTCAGGACATCCCTGTAGTATTGTCCAGTTACTGATGTGTGTGCAGGTACAACATGCTGATAAACCATTCCATGAATATCAAAGAATGAGATGACCATAACTTTCCCAGCAGAGGCAACCACTTTTCCTTTTTTGGGGGGGTTGGTGATGAAGGAGTTTCCGCACTGAGCTTTGCTGTTTGCTCTCAGGATCAAAATTATGTAGCCAAGTGTCATCAGCAATAATTACGTTTGAAAGCAACTCCGGCTCTTCCTTTAACGTCAACTTTAACGGCATGTTACCTTGATTGCAGCTGTAAGCGATACTGAACATGTCTGGACTTACCTGGTTCTCACAGGCGGGAACCAGGAGTGCCAACAATGAAACTCTACGGCGTGTTCGTTTCACATTAAGCTAACAGAATATAATAAGACTGAATTTTAGTTCGAAAAATTATGACCGTAAAAAAATTATGATCATTCTCTATTGAACAGCCCTTGTACATTAGAACGTAACATGAATTGCAGAAATGGGACCTTCTCTGTAACCTCTGTTTGCAATCTAATTCACTTATTTGAGAAAACTCTAGGTATTTGAAGGGCAAAACTGCCAGTGAAATCCATGCTGAGATGACGGCTGTTTATGGAAATGATTGCCCATCGTATGACACTATTGTGAGGTGGAAAAGGTATTTTCAATGTCCCTGACAAATGAGCCAAGAGCTAGTAGACCGTCAGTGACAGACGATGCTGTCACAGGGAGGAAAGTGGAGTGTGTAATACTGGAAGACAGACGAGAAACCATCCAAATGATCATGAATGAGACACATCTTAGTTATGGCTGTGCGTGGAAAATTGTTCACGACGAACTGCACATATCTAAGGTGTCTGCACGGTGGGTTCCACGTTTGCTAACCATTTTCCAAAAGCAAACACGGCGTGACCTTTCAAGACAGATGTTGATGTTATTGGAACAGGTTTTTTTATCGTCTGGTAATCCTGGAAGAATTCTGGATATATCAGTATGATCCAAAGACAAAAACCATGAGCATGGAATGGAAACATGCCGATTCCCCCCCTCCAAGAAGGCAAAGGGGCAAAAGTCAGCTGGGAAGATCATGCTTTCAGTTTTCTGGGACTGTCGTGGAGTTATCCTTACAGATTATCTTGCCAAGGGTCAAACCATCACTGACAGATATTACTGTAGTCTTCTGGACAAGTTATGGACAGCTCTGATTAAGAAACGACGCGGTATGCTCTCCAAAGGTGTTCGTCTTCTGGCTGACAATGCACCAGCTCATTCATCTCAAGTTGAAGTTGTCAAAACAAGGAAATGTGGCTTTCAGACCTTACTAAACTTAACTTTAAAGTCGAAAATGCAACCAACTTTTGGGGATTCGAGGATTAAGGGCCTAAAGTATATACTGTCTACAGTAACCATGACATAACTATTTAGAGACACCTGTTGGTATAACAAAACGAAAGACCAGCGTTTTTATAAAACTTTTCGATGGTTTGGTATAAAAGTACATATTTCTTTAAGATGTTTTGAGTCCTTTATAAAGAAAAGGCTACAAACATAAAAGTCACAAGAAAAGTTATATTGAATCAGTAGTCCCATTGTTTTATGCACAAAGTGATGATATGGTTTACCATAAAGTAACACGAGGTGTATTTTAAGTTACGGATTTGTATATGTTTCGTCTATTCCACAATACAGACGAAAGAAAGAGGAAAAATACATCCATTGTGCCCATACGAAAGAAGACGGCATAACCCAATTTCAAAAAAGAAAAGAAAAGAGGCATTCAAGTTGGAAGAGATACGAAGGACATAAAACAATAAAGCTCGGCGAAAGACTTACCCAATAAAAATCGAATATTGAGAGCACACAACAAGAGAGGCTTCCATGGACAAGCCTTGATCGTAGGTTATATTCACAGCACTTTCTCTACCAATATTTAACAAATAGTTCTTAGAAAGCCTTCATTCGTATTAATTATAATAAATATCTGTGGAATAAAAAATATATGCTTTACTCATTTCTTACAAATACAATGTGCACATAGAGAATTAAGCGATATGAAAACTTATAAGAGCTCATCACTACCTGATGGTTCTGATATTAAATACTCTTTGCTTGTCCAGGGCATAAAAAACAAATGACTTCTCTTGGAGAAAAGTATTAGTATTTGAAAATTCAAACCAGTATCAGACTTCAGGAGGCCGTGTAAAATCACAAACATTCCGCTGCTGTTCTATTTTAAACTTGTTCTTGAAGGCTTAAAACACATGATATTACGAAATAGTTGTTTATATATCAAGTGAATTTATGTATTATCTAATTTGGTGATTTCAGAGTTCACCCTTGGCTACGGTGCAGGTAAGAAATGAGTTGCCTCCCTCCCTTTGTTTACATTAACTGTCGTCTAGCGTTTTCAAGTTCTTTTTGTTTGCCTGCGCGTGTCATAGTGACAAGTGACTGTTTCTTATATTAGTGTTCTATTAATACCATGTCTTAATTTTCTCTTCACAATATGCAAACGGATGATACTGGTCAACTAGTACGAGATTCGCTGAACATTTGTTACTCAACATTAACTTCTCACCAATTGGATTCCTCACAGCACGCCACCTAGATGCTGCACCAAGACTGAAAGCACGCTTGCCACAACACATTTTATTTCTATAAAGTGTTAATTCTTGAAGTTATATAATTAAGTTAGTTAGTTAGTTACTAACGCTCCCCACATGGCAACCTTGGCCTTCGGGGTAACCTCACCCCACCAAGCGATGACCGGACCCATTTCTCAGGTGGAGGCACCCAGAGGGCGGCGTCCATTACCTCCGATGATAGGGTGATAGTGAAGATGGCGGGGAGGTGAGAGGACCTACAGTTTTTACCGTGGACTCCGAACCACGTTGGGCATAGGGGATACTTCACGTGTGCTAGACAGAGGTGAAGGCGTGGATAGGGCCGACTTAAAATCGCCAACCCCAGAGCCGGGAATCGAACTCGGGACCCTTAGAACGGGAGCCGCGAACGAAACCACCGCGCTACCCCGGCGCCCAGTTATATAATTAATATTCCCAGAAATCAGCTTAGTTTGTTGAGGACTGAAATACGAGTATCCTCTTTCATTGTATTCTTTAATGTTATTTTCTGTCTATAGCTCCGCAATTTGTATAGCACTGACTGTGCAGATCAATCAGTTAAAAATAAAAAATAAATAAAAACAGTGTCAAGAAATATCTCGAAAGTGATTTGATAAAAACATAAAATAAGTATTAGATTTTCTCTTTTACCAGTTATGTAAAAATAACTCAAACTGAAGAGGACTTCACGGATTAATCCAAGAAAATGCAAGCTACTTAGGAATTCCATTTGTCATGAGAATATCTTAAACATAAGGTATTTTACTCAAAATCACTGGAATCATTTCTTAACGTAATCGAACATTTTTAAAAATGGTCCACGTAAGGGATACTTAGGGGTGGGAGAGTTGTGTTTGAGATCTTCGTGTCGCAACTATAAAAGATACCGAACTGAAACATCAAGTTCTTAACCGCTTTCTGAGTTCTCCTATACAAAGACTGATACAAATTAACACAAACCTTTACTAAAAGTGTTTATTGAGGGGGTGGTTCAAGGGGTGTCAAAACATACTTCCGGTGAAATCTCAATCCTCTATTTTTGGGTTGAATACAAAACTACTTCTACTTACTAGAAACCAAAAAAACATTTTTCTACAATTAAGCTGGTCTCAAAACACGTACTTCCGCTGCAATTCCGGTACAAATTTTCGGGTGAAATGTAACACCTTGTCTGCTTGTTACACCTATTGGGAAAGTAATAATTCTTGCACGATATACCAAATATTCATTAAAAGGCATTTTACTTCTTTCAGACACAACTTACACGGTGGACCTAAATGCACATTTGGACATTGGATTTGCTAACCATCTTACAGTCTATGAAATTGAACAATGGGGAAGGAATTGCACAGCAACAAGTGTAGTTTCAAACAGGGATTTCTTTCTTATGACCTCCTTTATGCTTTCTATGGCAAATAGAGATTTTGCACTCTATCCAAAAAAATTCGCTGTCAAAATCTGACAAAACACATCTCTTGAGGTTTCTGGAATTTCAAGAGAGAGAAAGAGTTAAAAAGAATAATCTTTTGAGATCTTAGACATTGACTCACATTTGAGTTTTCATTGAGTACTAGAAAAACTTCGCACCCCAACTACACAAAAACTTTACCTTGATTTCTAGTTTCTCAAAAAGTACTACAATTATGTTAAAATCAGTATACGTTTAAGACGTTAACCTAAATGAACATATCCGAATTAACCACTATTATTATTATTATTATTATTATTATTATTATTATTATTATTATTATTATTATTATTATTATTATTATTATTATTATTATTATTATTATTATTATTACTATCCAAAAGAAGTAACCCCACTTTACCACTAAGTTATGTTAGGGTTCTAGTTACAAAAACAAATACAAAGATCAAAATAACAAAACATGATAATTATAACATTTTAAAAATTTGGCCAATAAAGTGCTCAAAGGCTCAAGTGCAGCATTTTTTAAGGAATGCATTAATCATGGGTGTTTGAAGATCTGTATTACAATATGAAAGATGTTGAAAACATTATATCTCTTTTTGGAATGAAGATCACATCTAAATATTAAGTGTTCAACACTTTCATTAACGCTTTCACATTTACAGAGGTATCCATCAGGAGAGTCTATATAGAAAGTAAGTTTTAAATTTCCCATGTCCGGTACCAAACTGGGTCAAAATAAAATAAGTGAAAAGTACTTGCAGTTTACACGATCTTTAACAGTAGGAAAAAATAAATTTCTAATGATTTGTTCTTTATCGCTATTTATTCAAGCGCAGTTCAAAAATTTATTTTTTCAATGTTTTTTTGAAACAAATGTGATTGTAGATTCTTTAATACTGAATTCCTTTTGGGATATTACGCAACGTTTAGCAATTTCATCTGCCCTCTCATTTCCATGTATACCCGTATGACCTCTAACCCATTGATACACACGTGATTGGTGTTTGTTACAATATCGTTCCTTATTTTGGTAGCAACTCTTATTGGATGTTACATAAATTTATATACGAAACGGCGAAAACGTTTTTGATAAAAAATGTAATTTTGTCACATAATACTTTTCGTGATGTTAGGCACTTCACGGAACTTCTGAACTTTCCATTACTGTAATAAACGCGTATTCATGCTAAGTTTTCTTTCTCTTGAGTATATAGCATCAAAACAGTCATATATAAAATTTATTATAATACGTAACATAAAAAACAAGCTATTTATAATCAATGTGTCGACTGTAGGAAAAATAACAGTGTGCAGGGAACAGTAACTCCATACTTATAAAAGGACCAACATAAATATAATTTATTCATACACCGAAAGGCAAAATTGAGGATTAATAACAGTATAAAGCCAAAGAAAAACAAAAATAGGAGAAACTTTAATTTATTTATCAACGTCATAAATCTCTTAACGCGATGCAGTGTTTTCACGCCATTGCATCAATAATTATCTTACTTCCGCCTCCTCATACTAACCAGGTAAAAGTAAATTACAATATTATGTCATTCTTACGCCTGCGACTCCGTGTTTCAATGGCTTTTTTATAGCACATGTCAAGGTTAGGTGGTCACTTAGAAAAAGGGCTTTGACTAGTAACGTCATACAGTATGTGCGCAGAATCGAGAATATAGGGAGATGATTATTTAATATGACTACGACCATATGTTTTGGACCTGACATCGTTCTTAATTTATCTGACAACGGGAAGCACTAGTTTTGGTTCAATCCAGTTTTGCAACTCTGTCAATAGGCAGCTAGATCTTTTACTAACAATTGATTTGTTCTATTCTACTAGAATATCACGCAAAGCAGCAGTAAAACCTGTGTGCATTGGTGAAATGATGCTCAAATGTACGTAACTAAGAGCTTAAGAGTTACATCATTTATCTTTCAGGATAAGGGAAAACCACGGGAAAACGCCTCATCTAGATAACTTACCCTGACCGAGAGTCGAACTAGAGACCTCCGGTATGTGACGCAGACATGCTACTCCCACACCACAGAGGCGGCTGGCTCTCTTTAGATTGTTACAGAATGTTTAGACCACAATCTACACGATGAAATTTGTTAGTAAATGTCGAACACAAACAGGCAAAATATACCTCTACATTATATCCTAAGCCATGCTAGGTAACATTAAGGTAACAAGATGTTGATGCTTTGCGAAGTATAGAATTCAAAGCATGCTGCCTGCTGTGCTAGGGGTTCCGGGTTCCATTCCCGGCGGTGGGGGTAGAGATCTTTCTCCGAAGAGATAACCCAACTTTCCCAAAGTCTGGAAGTATGAATGAGTGCGTAATCTACTGATTAAAACACAACAAATACGAGTTAACACCTTAGATATGTTCCAAAGGAGAACGGCCGCCGATATGACCATTGCAGTTAAAGGCGGGATATAAATGGAACAAAAAATATTCAAAGCATGTGACAAAAGCAGCTTCCTATATGTAAATATTCTAGTAAAATCTTCACACTGTATGAAAATCATATTTCTTCAAATTTTTTAACATTTAGGATATTTGTTTTTAAAATAACTTCCGTTAGCAATGAGCTGGGTTTCTCCACATGTTATTAGCGTAGTTTTCTGTGGAACAGATTTAGAAAATCCAAGCCACTTGTTCCACGAAATGCGTCTCGAAAAATCCGCATCACCTTAGCAAGTCAGGTAGGTTGAGAAAATGGGGCATTTCCTCTGTATGGCGGCACGTGCGAAATTAAATGTCCTCTATTCTTGAAGAGATTTATTTTCGCAAATATGCTTTTACTGGCAAACTGTGACAAGAATTAAATAAAGAGAAAGAAACAGTAACGTCTATGTTTCTCTAAGTGTGGTTTGTTTTATATCATTTGATATTTTGTTCTTAAATATGGACGAAACTTACAACGCTTATTTTATCTAATTAATGAGCTCACCTGCTGCAAATATAACATTTTGGTTCTTAAAAAATACATACAAACATATTTCATATCAGATTCTTTCTTCGTATGTTCATTATTTTGGCAACTTTTTCTTTATATTTCGCCCGTCCAGCTCTGATCTTGGTACCGGAATTATTCATTGCAAGTTTAATGATTTCATAAAAATGGTAGGACAATATGGAGCAAATAATTATCTCCACATTCAATACCAATGCATAACGTAGGATGCGGGAGTTGAAAGTTTGAAAGGGAATTGAAAGAATCATTAGCACGCACCGCGTTGAAAGGAAAGACAATTCGTTTAAGTCAGTGTAGATAGGGTAATAAGGAATTAAATCGACTAGAAACCCATTACCTTATGTGCGGAACGTCACGCTGCTAACATCCTGAATATTAAATGGAAATGAAATTGTCAGCATATAGTAAGTCACTTGGCGAAAAATTGTACGCGGGGTGTTCAATAAAGAATAATCATAATTTCTTTTTGACAATGTTACCTTTACTCATCCTCATAATTTTAATGATCCTTCTAAAATAGTCTCCCCTGAATGCGATGTCCCAGCGTTTCTGCCAGTCTTCAAAGATATGCTGGAAACCATTTTTTGAGAGATCCTTCAAAATCGCCTCCGCAGCCTTCACCACTGCTTCTACTGATGGATAATGCCTCCCACGAAGGCGTTTCTTCAAGTTAGGGAATAGAAAAAGACACATGCGGCTATATCCGGACTATAGGGAAGGTGAGGAATGCACTTGACGTTGATTTTTGCAAGATATTCATCAACAACATTGGTAATATGCAGCCGCGCATTATCGTGGTGCAACATCCAGCCTGCTCCACGGAAATGTGGTCTTTTGTGCCTGATATGGACTTGCAATGTTTTCAGGACATCCCTGTGTGCAGGTACAACATGCTGATAAACCATTCCATGAATATCAAAGAATGAGATGACCATAACTTTTCCAGCAGAAGCAACCAATTTTGCTTTTTGGGGGTTGGTGATGGAGATTTCCACACTGAGCGTTGCTGTTTGCTCTCAGGATCAAAATGATGTAGCCAAGTTTCATCAGAAGTGATTACGTTTGAAAAACTCTGGATCTACATCTAACAGCAAACTGCATGCAGACCTGCATGCGAATGTTCTTTTTTTCGGGAATCAACAGTCTTGGAACACATCGCGCACAAACACGTTTCATGTGTAATGTTTCGTGTGGGCGGCACCCAATGAAATATTCAGTGTTTCAAAAAGTAATCTTCAGGTATTTCGTCAATCCTCTCTCACAATGGCAGCAGCAGTATTGATATTTTCCTCCGTAAGAGCAGTAACTGGAGCACTGGGTCCATCTTTTGAAATTGACTGTCTCCCCTCTTTAAACATTTTAAACCACCTTCGAGCTGTGCTGTAGGGAAGAACAGACTCTCCATAGACCTCCTGTAACATTGTATAAGCCTCAACTGAAGATTTGTTGAGAATTTCAAAGCCGCATATTGCTCCTCGCGTGTTACCTCCATTGCAGTTGTAGGCGATACTGAACATGTGTGAACTTGCCTGGTTCTCACAGGCGGGAACCAGGAGTACCAACAATGAAACTACCACGGCGTGTTTAAGCTAAGAGAATATAATAAGATGGAATTTTACTGCAAAAAATATGACGGTGAAAAAGTTTGATCATTCTTTACTGAACAGCCCTAATAAATGGGAATCTTCAAACCTGAAAAAGTTATGTGAGGATTAAGGTTGTAGGCCAGACTTAAGTGGATAATGGAACGTAGTTTACTAAATTCACTTCTTTTCCTTCTTGTTTTACAATCTTCCAGCAGAGTTAACTGTGATCATTTATCGATAGTCTGTAGCACCTAAAGACCGCAGATATGGCTGGCGGTTCTTACAAGGGAACTTTCCGATTTGCATGTCTGCAACTCACGGCAACATACACCTCTCATATTCATTAGGGATATTGTTAAGATTCGGAATTTGTTTAGTTCTATATTTTGAAATAGTTGGCAATTCGCTTCAAATATATCATTAGCCTCCATTAAATTTATTGTCAAATTTAACCTGTGTTATCTGCTCAATCTTCCAGTTATGAGGAAATGATTCCATTGTTCTCCAGAGCAGCTGGCAACAGATTTCTACGAGGGAGGGAATCATCAGTTATCAGAAAATATAATTGATGGAAAATTGCATTCAGACACAATTGTGTTTACTGGTTTATTTCTCTCTAGCTGGCCACCCTGGTGGTAGCAATGTTGGTTCTAAGCAACACACATCCCTTGGTAAAAGCGCCACGCACGTGCGTGCACGTATAAAGCCCCTCGTGTCGGAACATAAATTCGCGCCTGTCTTTGCCTCTCCAGTCACTTGACCCCACACGGAAAGGGTGAGCACATTTAAAATGCACGGCGCTGGTGAATGAATCACAGTACCTATGTGCCAATCGATAGCCACTTCATCCTACATGCTGACGTGCCGAGTGGAGCAAACTCCCTCACACTAATTAGAACTTCACATATGGGCCAATCAATCTACTGCTAAATAAAACAACGGCATAGAAAATAGTTCAACAATAGATTAGCTATTGTTATACCAAACGCTTGGATCTCCGATCTAGCGAGCATTGCGATGCTGCGTCGTCCGTTACAGTCTCTGGCAAATGGACAGTGAAGGTTTGAAATGGAAAATGCGTTCCGACGTTCCAGTTCCCAAATAACTCTTTCAAAATCTGTCCAGTATATCCACGAATAATTACGCTCCTCGCTTGACTCGGGTTCTTTCGTATCAAGTCGTGATTTCTCGTTGGATATCGACAGACAATAGCACCCTCTCTTCTCTTTTCCGGATAGCACATGGTGAATTCCTAATGTATGTTAACAGCAGTATGCACTTCTACTCACTTACCTCTAGGTAAAAGAATTCAAGTCCATCATGGTAGCCGTGATCCTTGCTCCAAAACAGCTGCTCAGATAACTATTTCGCCCACTTCATTCTATCGCAATAGCCAATAGCATAAATGAATATGACTTGACGTAAACTTGGTTCGGAAACGGACAATTCCATCAAGATCTTGCATCACTTGACATATTTGTAAGATTATAGCGTAGTGTTGAGTTCTACGATGACTGCTTTAGTGCAAAATGGAGTAGGAAGGATGGGATATATTTATGGATGGGATTTGGCACATCGATTATTGGCATCTATGCCCCAAGTAGAACATCCCCCGGAGGAAGGATGAGGCAAGAGGAGAGACAGAACGCCGACTCCAAGCAGTCACGACAGTACGGAGCACAGGGCCTCCAGCAATCAAGTACAACCGGCATCCTACCTGCCGTGGTCATCAAACAGTCCCATTAAGTCGTCTCCGAGCCCGGAGAGGGTCCTACTAAGAGACGAAGTTGTATACCATGAGCATGTCATCCTGCCACGCAATGTCGGACTCCCGCCTTCAGTTCTACCCTGAAAGAAATCACCAGATGAGAGATGTGAAATAATGGAGGTGAAATGGAGGGAAATTTGGGGGATGTAATTGCACTACCCAGCTTTTGGCCAGAGAAACCCCCCAAAAACATGGGTCGGGTGGGTGGCCAAGGGAAGAACCCGGAGCTGTGAATGCGGGCCAAAGACGAAGCCGCCTGAGCTAATCCCGCTCGGCGCAAGTTGGAGTAACAGCGCTCTAATCCCGCGGTGCAAAAGCCCTTTTCCAAGGTCTTCGCCCTACTGCTGCGTCATGAATGCAGTGCGGTAAAGTCTGTTTAGTTAAATGAGGTGCACGTCAGTCGCCTCCTTTTGACGAATCCTTATAATCGTTTTACAACCCCGGCCCTCCTCCCAGTTCGTTCTGCAAGGTTGCCACCTTCTTCCATACGTCATGGCTATCATACGAGGCTTCGTCTAAATAAATTATCTTATGTCCATTACTGCTAAACTTCCTTAGTTTTGACAAATATATATCAGGACATTATATATATATATATATCGCCAAGCTACAATTCTACTGGATTCCATAATAACCCTTATCTTATTCAAAGTGCGGTATTTTAAACCCAACTCCTTTAAAAGACCACGCAAAGTGCAGTGCCCATAAGGAAAATCACAAATTTCTTGCAAATGTGCAACCAATTCGTCTACGGTGGACGCTCTCCCTTTTGCATAGAATCTATAAATTTCTCGACGAATTAAATCGCATGTGAAATTACCTACTTTAGAGAAACGTTTCCTTTTGTTTTCACACTTGATCGGCATCTTTGGTATTCCTTTTGTCAGAATATTTCTTACTGTATTTCTGTGAATACCTAGAATTTATCATCAGGTTCATTGCACGACCCCTTACCAAGATTATTTTTCAGCACATATTTGTGTTCAAAACAAGCGCTTGAATTTGCTTAGACAGTTCCCGTTATAACTTTGATTTTGAGGCTTTTCCAGTAATATAACTCGGTCCAACAATACTTTCCAATTTATTCACACTATTGTCATCACTTTGATTATTATCACTTGACTGAAAGTTATCTACTACTTCACTTGCATCTACCACTGCATTTCCCTCTCACGGTCTCCACGTCGTGACACACGATGAATTTCTGCACGTAATGAAACAGATCAACTGGAAGTTGGAACTTTGGCAACTGAGACTCCACGTGAAGTAAACATGCGACTGTCATTTTCAGAAAACCAGGGTTGCTATTGGTCGTCAACGACAGTGTTTCATTTCTGAAGTGTGGAGATAGATTTATGATGGTCATTAGTGTGCGGTAGGGTCCGTTTTCTTTGCGAGGCAAATTGCAATCGCGTTGACTGGACAGACTTTACTAGAGGTAGCATGCGCCCGCGTTTACCGGCCGGTATAAGCCGTCTTCACAACCAGATGCTCTTACTTCTCAGTCAAGGAGCTTCATAACTGAGCCCTCAGGGACCTTACGAGACTCGGTACACCCCGAACCACGTGCCTTAGCAGAAACTGAACCCCGGTCTTGTAATAGAAGTATAGGTACCATACTGTTAACTGGAAATGGTCCTCCCTAACTATAGTGACAGCAAAACGCCGGCTGTATGTGCCTTGGGCTTTGCTCCTGAACAAGCTTCCACATCTCCCAATAAGGGAAGCTCCGTAAAATAGCGACATCTGGCAACCGTATCCGAAAACAATCAGCATACCTCACATAAGAATTATGTTTCTACATATCACCGCAGTGCAAGTTCAAGAGTTGCAGCGAGTCGATTGCAACAAATTTTACAGATTACAGAACTGCTGTAGCTTTATTCTGGGATTACCTTTTCAACGCAAACAAATTACGTACTTAACCATAGGTAGTTTTACGGGAATGTTAAAGAGACGCTGTGAATATCTGCTTGCAAAACGAGCATTTTTGTTAAAATGGTGGCTATTTTATTGTATCGTAATCAATGAATTCCAAAGTAACATTTTAAAAATTGAAATTCAATTTATTAGCGTCTCTCTACCCACACGTGCACGAATGGAATGTACATCTCCGCATTGCATGGTTTCATTACCATCCCCGGCGAGCCAATAAAATGCTGCATTGTGGAAATTTTCTTCATTGTGGAATCTACGCGTTCAACAGCCTCAACCAAAAGTAATGGTAAAATAATGCAGCGAGAAAGTTGCAGTTTCTACGGCTCTGGCGATGTGGGTATTTGCTAGACCCTTTTGCGGACCAGATTTGGCTGTAAATTTGCCTAAAATCCCAAGAGATGGGATATAAAAAGTTACTGTGAACATCTCCATCCCTATTCAAACTGGTAGACATTACAGCGACTTTGTCGCAGGACTAAGAAACAACATCTGAATGCTAGTTTCATTTTTGCATGTAGAATCTTTCATTTCTTTACTCTAGGCATCATCATCTTTGGTCATTGGCGACAGCTACCTGTTTGTGTGGGACAGATGTTTTAATCGTGATGTCTTCCTGCACCATTTGCTTGTATAACTTCATAATTGGCTATAGATTGCATTCCTTATTCATAAATTTTATTTCAGTTGTAGAGGAATGTCTTTCTCTTGAACCTCGTTGAGGTTAAGTGTGTTATCTTTGTATATATGTTCTTTGGAATAAAGTAGTGCTGTACTAAGATGCCCGTGTTATTCAGTACACTGGTATCTCTATCCCAACATCTGGTGCCGAAACTTAGGTAAACAAGCAAACCACTATTTAATTTCGCGTGTGGATATTGACCATACACATAAATGAAACCCCAGCCTAGCCGACCGAATACGAAACACAAATACTATCCCTTGAGTCATTTTGAGTTTTAATATTTTTGTGTGTTTGATGGATAGAGTCAACATGAAAAATTCAATGCCATGGCCGGGATTTGAACCACGGATCTACTGGTTTCCGTCCAGTCGCTCTTAACCTTTGAGCTACCATGGCCAACGTGCCTTCCTGACATTAAATTCTCCAGTTGACTCGTATATTTCCCCGGTAGACCACTAGGGGCTCTCGCATCCGAGATACACCGTTCGTGGCGACTTACTGTTGTAAGTACTTAAGTTCCAGGCTTCATCATTTAACTCTTATTATTTTAGTTAATTGATGGAAATTAATCATTTCTCCACACTAGCCGTATATAGGCTAAGATATTTGATGGATAGAGTCAACATGAAAAATTCAATGCCACTAGCCTATATACGGCTAGTGTGGAGAAATGATTAATTTCCATCAATTAACTAAAATAATTTTTGTGTGTTTTCCTGTTATAAATACATTCTTTTTAAAACATTTGATGCTAATGAGAGTTTACAAGGCAACTTAAGACATTACTAACAACCACGGAAATGCATGACGTTACAAACAGAATTCAATCGATTAGAGTATTACAATGTTTTTAAAACCGCACCTTGAGTCTCACTTTATATTTTGTGGCGAATTGAACTTTTGTGGCTGATCCAGCTTCCCTAAATAATACTTCATCTGTTCATTAGCTAAGGCTAACACTGCTAGAGCAGAGAACACCTATCCACTTAAATAAATATATTTTGTTTTAGACACAACTGGTATAGGGGAATAAGTGCGTTTAAGCGATTGTCAAATCTCTTAAGTTATGGCTTAAGTTATGGCTTTGAAATTTGGTTCTCTAAGCATGATTAGGTGAAAACAATAACTAGCTTCTTCCTGTTTAAGAAACATATTGAGTATTTCGAAATTCAAACGAATAAAAAGAAATATTTGGAAGGTGAAGAATTCCACAAAAAAATTGCATTTGTCACAAATCAAATTAAATACTTTGACGAGATCCAGATGTTATCTCTTACGGTTTACTGTTATGCGTTGCAAGAAAATTCAACGTGTAGGTTTGCCATGTAAATATGTTCAACAAACATGACATTTTAAAAAATTACCACTTTTGAGGAAATTCAAATTTTTTAAAAATGTTCTACGTAAAGTAGATAGGAGTGGGACAATTCTCTTGAACATCATCGTGTTCACCACCTTGGAACACGGAGAAATGCAAGTTGCATACGTAGCTGACTTGAGTTATTCCTCTCTCGCTCTCTCGCATACACATCCTTGTCCAAAAATGTATTTTTTATTCAGGGAGTCCCAAAAGGTACATTTCCCGTGAAATCACAGAATCGCATTCTTAAATTTAAATCAGACTTCGCCTGCTTACTGTAAGTAAAGCAGTAAGTAGCAAAGAACCTGTAAAATCCTCTAAACTATCCAAAATTATTGTTAGTTTGCCCCATCTTCTCAATTCTAATAATCGGGTTTCATACATAGGTCATGCACGGGACACATACACAGGTTAATACGACACTCTCACTTATTATATTCAACTTTTCACTAATTGCTTGGTTACGCGCTTAACAGATGTTACTCTTTCTGTAACTCTGCATTCACCTTCAGGCTTCATCTATTCCACTTTTACGTATTATTGTAATATGTTAATGAAGCCTTTGGTATTTATATTGAGAACGCAAGACAGTATTTACCTGCAAACACGAAAAAAATTAACAAAGTAAAAAATAGAAGTTCGAAGTCTCCTTGGAGTCTCCTTAGCTTGGAACGCTAAGGGCATTTCAATCGGTATTCTCTAAACTTACACTTGCATATTGTTAATTTCACATTTTTCTGATCGGTAATTAAACATTTGAACAAATCTGTAAGGTGCGTATCCTTGTATATAGAAAAACAATTACTATGTAAATACTTTTAGTTCTCAATTTGATACTTATATACCTAACGTTCCTTATAATACTAAGTCTAAATAAACAATGAATATATTTTAGTTAATTTATGTAAATTAATCATTTCTCCACACTAGCCGTATACACAAACGGCGTATCTCGGATGCGAGAGCCCCTAGTGGTCTACCGGAGAAATATATGAGTCAACTGGAGAATTTGATGTCAGGAAGGCACGTTGGCCATGGTAGCTCAAAGGTTAAGAGCGACTGGATGGAAACCAGGAGATCCGTGGTTCAAATCCCGGCCATGGCATTGAATTTTTCATGTTGACTCTATCCATCAAATACCTTAGCCTATATACGGTTAGTGTGGAGAAATGATTAATTTCCATCAATTAACAAAAATAATAAGAGTTAAATGATGAAGCCTGGGACTTAAATACTTACAATAGTAAGTCGCCACAAACGGTGTATCTCGGATGCGAGAGCCCGTAGTGGTCTACCGCAGAAATATATGAGTCAACTGGAGAATTTAATGTCAGGAAGGCACGTTGGCCATGGTAGCTCAAAGGTTAAGAGCGACTGGACGAAAACCAGGAGATCAGTGGTTCAAATCCCGGCCATGGCATTGAATTTTTCATGTTGAATCTATCCATCAATGAATATGTTGTTAATTAAAGCTCGGGGTATAAGATTAGCTTTTTGACAAGACAAATCTTGCAGTAATCAAATTAGAATCTTGCCAGATATTAGGAAGATAGACTTGCCATGCACACAATAATATAATGGGCGAAACATCAGGTGGATTTTCACTTCGGCTTACAAGTTCCTAATCTTAATGTTATTGCATTAATGCGCACTGTAAAATACTACCTTTGTATTTTAAAATGTACGAAATGGTTATGAATCATTAATGATAGACAAAGCTGCATTATTACAGACATTTACATTTAAAATAATTTAGGTTTCTCTATGCATCTTCACCTTTCTTAGATAGTTTATAATAAATAAAACGACGTGTTTGTTATTGTATACGCTAATAAAAGCGATGTGCCTTTTGTAAACCCTGAAGGTAATGGCCATAAGAAATCCCACTTTAACGCTGTCAACTTTAGACATAACGCCTCTTTCCTCCGTGTAGAGATGTGGACTTTGCAGCATTTCTTTTTCTTAAGGTGTGCTCTGCATGTAAAGCACGGAGTGAAATCCGTTTTAGTCGGAACCGCTTCCGCAGGCGGAAGCCGTAAATTTTTTCGCGGTCTGCTCTCAGGCTTTTGAACTTAAATGAATAAACTTCCTGCAGGAAACTCCAGCCAAAGTTGGGCTTCTCCATCAAGTGGGGGGTCGTGCTCATTTCAATAGAGGCGATAGAGAGAGTAAAGGTGTGTTCGGCAGTGGCCTAATGAAGTAATCAATGAAGCCAAAAGTCGTCCTTCCTACGCGACAGCTGCCGCAATTGGAAACAAACATATAGGACACAGAAAGTAGGACTTATCTGTTGCAAAACAATAGCCTATGTGTGTAACATGCCGCTAGCATCACATATGGTAACTTCAGGTTAGCTGTCCAGATGCTCAGTTTGGTATGTTGTATTCCATGTGTAACTTCAACAAGATAAAATGGTCAACATAAGTATCTCTGGTTGACCACCAAGGTCTTCCATCTCCAAAATAATGTTTCAAATAAGGTTTTCCATCTACGAATACTTCCTCTTAAAGGACTTCTATACTAGAATTGAGCGGATACTCACAATTTATCTTATAAGAAAGAGAAATATTAACAAGCTTTGCAAATGCTAATAAAACACATTCTAACAGATTCCATCATACATGAGAATAAAACAAAAGTAAGGCAGCACTTAGGCCATGTGGTGTCTTTCAGTATGAAGTGCCAAATCAGCCTAACTTTGTTATTAAAAATAACCTCTCTTCAATAAAATTATTCATTACTAATCATTATAGATCATAGACATTTTCTATGCTTACATATAGAAGCATAAGTGCTGAACATGTGTTCTTATTACGAACACAAAGTTTTATTTCACATAAAAATAAAGTTTTTAATAAAACGATGTAATTAAATTATTTTCCTAATTTAGCTATTAGCACACATTTTATGAACTTTTAAGTAATAGCCCATATTTGTCATTTACTGTGCCAACCTTTTACTGTGCGACTTCTGCCATATTCTGTAATCTTAGATTAGACTACGAGTTCTCGGCAGCACAGTCATTTGTTTCAATTCTACTCTAAACATATACGGAATCGAAAATACACACATCAGAGTACTCCAATGCACTATAAGGGAACAGCCACTTTCGATTTATAATTATTTTGTTCTTACAGTTGAGAAGTGCCTGGCAATGCCTGCTATTATGTGTGTCAGGCTACTTCAATCCTGATGTAAAAAGTCTGAGAGGGAAGAGGGTAAGACAGCGATTTAAAAAATGACAGTAAAAAAAATTACGTCCTCCAATCATAAGTCACATTGCACGATGAATAAAATGCTGAAATATTTAAATGAGCTAAGGGTCCATTGAGCTCAGACATTCCGATATTGATCTTTGAGGACAAGGGAAAACTGGGGAGAAAACCGTAGCTAGATAACTAAACCTGACCGAGATCAGAACTCGGCATATCTTGATTGGGGTAGGGAAAAACACTGAAAGTCAAATTTTAAGACATTTTTGGTTGCAGCATGATGTTAAATTTCTCGTGTACATCAGCACAGATGAAAACCCATATTTTGAACCTTATAGAAACCATCAAATAACCCAACAAACATGCTATAACGGCTTCTGTTTCTGCTACGAAGATGGAACAGGTCTCTCCAGTTCACATTCAACACATTTCAAGTGTCGTGAATTTTATTCAGATTTATGCAGATTTTATGTTTCGGTGGATACTCCTAAAGTGAACAAAGCAGAAAGGCCATCAAGTAGACATTCAGCGTAGTGGCGACGTGCTTCTTATGAAATATGCAGAAGTGATTTCATGTAGCACTAACCTCTTCTCCCAAAACCGGGCAATGTCTCATGACAATTGCTAAGAGATTTTCAAAGGGATAAATAGAGATATGTGTTTTGGCAAGGTAAACTCAACAAAGTGTTAATTTTCGATAATTCATTACTGGCGAGTTCTTAAGCACTGTTTTATTACAATTAGTTCTATTACGGACTATGGTCAATATTTCTAATTCTTTTATAAATATATTTCAAAGTTTTAATGCAAACAAATATATTTAACTTCTCTGCAGATAAAATCGCTTTCATTCTCCTCCCACAGATTTCTTTAAGGTTAGCCGAACTTGGAAAGGGTGATGCTTGCTTCAGTAGATAGAATTGCGTAAATTATTAGTTTTTTAAATTTAAAGTCCTTTTTTGCGAGGGTTTTTTTTTTTTTTTTTTTTTTTTGTAATTTTCGTCCTCCAACGTTCAGTCATATCGGACGATGAATGGAACGGGTGAAATGATGGCCAAATGAGCCCAGGGTCCATAGAGCTTAGATTTAGCCGACATTCGTCTTTCAGGATAAGGGGAAACCCCGGATAAAACCTCATCCAGGTAACTCACCCTGACCAGATTCGAACTCGAGACCTCTTGAACGTGAGGCAGACATGCTACCACCACGCTACCGCGGGGCCTTTTTCGAGTACTGACCGAATTCAAAGTTGTTTCTATTACTTCTTTCATAAAGTTACATTTTAACGCTATACTATCAGAATAACCAACAATTGTGCTCCAGTTATGTCCATTCTCATTCTCGCAACGTACCATTCCCTCCTCTATCCCCTTATTTCTCACTTTTCATTCTCTCCACAGCTATCCTGAACTACCACTTGCTTCTCACTATCCAAAGCATACGTAAAGTTTCGACAAACTGTATTGAAACCACTTTCTCCTGTGTTAATAATAATAATAATAATAATAATAATAATAATAATAATAATAATAATAATAATAATAATAATAATAATAAACACTGGGCGACAAAAATAATTTTTTAATGTATCGAGCACTACATGAGGCAATTCCTACTAATTTTGGGTAGAGAAAAACAAATATGTCAATGAAAAGTTTTTATTAGCTCTAGTTTCTATGATATACAGAAGGTGGAAGTATTACATATTAATGGATTCAGAGAAAAGGATACATTTTAATTACGCACATGCTAACAACAATAAAAGTGCATATGTATTTTTTTAAACTGGTAATTACATGCTAAGAGTTCTAAATTGCTGGAAAAATACTTCGCAGATAGTCGTGTCTGAAGAGAATCATGTGGTGGCCTATTGACTTCGTCGTCTTTTAGCTTGCCTCTGGTGATGGAGTTCCGCAGAATCCCTATACAAAGACCAACAGTAATCCGCAAGCATTACTTCATTCCAATGGCCCTGATATCTTTGTTCCATAACAGAAATGTCCTGATGGAATCTCTCCCCATGTTCATCACTAACAGCTCCACAACTAGGAGGAAAAAAGTCTAGGTGGGAGTAGAGAAAATAGATCTTAAGGGACATGTTGCATCCAAGGTTACGGTATTTTTGCAGGAGCACTGTCACCAAATGCTTTTCATTAAATGGTCACACTGTCACTAAATGGTCAAAAGCAGGATCCTTTACAAGTTCTCTTATTTGTGGTCCGACAAAAATGCCTTCCTTCACTTTTGCATCACTTAATTTCCAAAATTGCTCTGACTGTTTTGTTATTTTACAGGTGTGCCAACTCCCAAAAAAATCCCAAATTTAAAATCTTCACTCTAAAATATGAAATGTCACTTTATCTTCAAAACAAGAGCTAATTTACCATTTTATGGTGATTTTTGAACTCAGCAGATGGAAATACATGTAAATTCACTATTTTTAAGCCCGAAACATTTTCACTGTTGCCCAGTGTAATAGCTTTCTTTATAATGATTTATGATGAAGAAAAGAGCAAATATTGAGGAAAAAAGAAATCAAAATCAGAGTTTGTGCGCCAGAAATCTACGATATTTAATTCGACTTATTCTTATGAAGCCAATGTTCACTAGAGGGAGATTTGGTCTCGTATGATGTATTTGTTATACTTTATTTCAAACTGAAGAAGGGTTTACATTTTGTTTATTAATCGTTTTAGTTAACTAATATCTCACTGGAATAGATATGCATTTCTTTGTTTTCGTACTTCTTAAAAAAGTAGCCACTAAGAACATAGGTAGCAGAATAAGAAAGGCGGTGGCAAGAGGAGGGGGAGGAGTAGGAAGAAGGGAGCAGAATGTTTTGGGACAGAATTTCTAGGTTTCAAATTACAGATTTAAAGGTTAAGTGTGGAAAGTTTGCCAGCATCGGTGGGCGAAGTGAATTTATGTACGCCATAAACAAGTAGATCCTCACGTAGAGCCTTTATTTTTTAAGACAAACTAGTGCTATTAATTCGAAGCATGCATTACACTCTTGCTGGACCTAGGAACTGTACACAAGATACTAAACAGATTTGGCAGAATAACTGAAACGCAAATATTAAGCAACATGCACATCATTTCTAAATGGGAAACACGACTATTATTGTAATTAGAACACCTTAACATAAAATATAAAAGTGCACAAAAAGATCTAAAGCTTTACTGGCGACGAATATGCTCAATTTCTTCTCGGGCAGCCAGCCAGGTGAAAAGATGATTAGATATCAACGTTTCGGGAGTGTGCATCTCTCCCATCATCAGGTTATTTATTAAATGTTATAACCTGTAACACAGCAAGCGTCAGATAAGCCTACCGCTACAGCCTGCATCCCGTCTACCGGCAATCTATCCGGCAGAATCAGCAGAATTCTCGCCAAATACAACATCAGGACCATCCACAAGCCACCTCCGAAGATTAAACATCTGTTGAGACCAGTGAAAGACAAACTGGACTTCCAAGTTCCGGGAGTGTACCGCATTCCCTGTGAATGTGGGACACCGTATGTAGGACAAACCGGAAGGACCATCACTACGAGAATAATCGAACTTGAACGGAGCATTCATTTAAAGCAACCTGAGCAGTCTGGGCTGGCAGAGCATTGTTGTGATAACGACCATAGAGCCAATTTTCGGGAGACAACTATCTCGGCAATATGTAACAGTTACTGGGAGCGGAGAAAAGGAGGCTTTGGCGATTTCCTCTAAAAGGAGCACGCTTAATCGTGATGCTGGATTTCAGTTCAGCTCCTCTTGGAAACCGGCCTTAAAATGAAAATCCGTCGATTTAAGAAGCAAATATCAATACAGCTTGATATCAAGTTAAGTAGCTACGTATCTTTGACCCAATTAATTTTCAATACTCACGCCATGTCCTGACCTGGCATTTAATTTACTGAAAACAGTATTTTGTTCAGTAATGCGAATTTTGATAGTGTTTTGTCTTCATCTATATTGGTGTTATATCCAGTGTTTCAATTGTGGTTATAACATTTTATAAACATACTGATGATGGAAGAGATGCACACTCCCGAAACATCGATTTATAATCATCTTTTCACTTGGCTTGCTACCCGAGGAGAAATTGAGCTTAAAAATGGATAGTTTTTTCTCGTAATTTTAAGAAGGTCAGAAAGTTTCATTTTTATGAAAAAAATGGTTATTTACCTATGCGATATTGACAGAACATCGAAGAAGATAATTTACATACAGAATTCCTTTAGATAATATTCTCGAAGTTATTTTACAGAAGAAGTAAATTGTTTATATGTAATCAAATTTAGGTCAGCAAACCTTCGAACTCATTTTGGTTTCTGCGGTCATTACCACGTATTTGATGACGGCCAAACCCGAAGGCTCACATTTCAGTGGCCAAACATAACTTAGTACAAATCTATGCTTCAAGAGGTACTCACCCCCTCTGTGTTGTTGGAAAATATAAACGCAAGAAGCATATCATAATTTATTGTAGGTATATCAATTTAAACCCATGTCTCACTATGGAGTGTACCATCGCTGTGCATTTTGATCTGAAATGGTAAATTCATTACTTCTATTTATTTTCCCATATTCTTAAAGAAAATAGTTCCACAATGTTGTAGAATTCTGTTATGACGAATACTCTTTTGTTCCACGACTTCACATTATTCCGATATCCAGAACTTCTAAACCCTTTTGGGAATTGAAATTTGAGGTGACGTTACAGAGTTCCGTCTGAAAAAAAAAAACGAGCTTTTCATGAATATGGGGAGTGGTTTCCAAGATTAAACCCCTAAATACACAGCACACACCGAGTTTCTGCCTTCATATAGTTTGCACCATTTTATAAGTATTAGTAATGCCTCCATGCTTGTCTAAATTCGCAGTGGAGTCAGGTCGATTATATTCTATCGCAACAATATCATTGGGCAACAATGAAAATGTTTCGGGCTTTAAAATAGTGAATTTACATGTATTTCCATCTGCTGAATTAAAAACTCACCATATAAATAGCAGATTAGCTCTTGTTTTGAAGATAGACATTTCATATTTTAGAGTGAAGATTTTAAATTTGGGGAAATTATTCTGGGATTTGGCACACCTGTCAAATAACAAAATACAATCAGAGAACATTTTGGAAATTAAATGATACAAAAGTTAAGGAAGGCATTTATGTCGGACCACAAATAGAACTTGTAAAGGATCCTGCATTTGACCAAATTTTGGAGGGGAAAGAAAAGGAAGCTTGGGAAGCCTTCAAGAGTGTTGTTCATGTGTTTTTAAGCAACAAAAGAGATGCCAAATACACGCATTTGATGACAGTGCTCCGGCAAAAATATCGTAACCTTGGATGCAACATGTCCCTGAAGATCCATTTTCTCCACTCCCACCTAGACTTTTTCCCTCCTAGTTGTGGAGCTGTTAGTGATGAACATGGGGAGAGATTCCTTTAGGACATTTTTGTTATGGAACAAAGATATCAAATGCACTTTCATTATTATTAGCATGCATGTAATTAAAATGTATCATTTTCTCTCATTCACTTAATATGTAATACTTCCACCTTGCGTATACCATACAAACTAGAGCTAATAAAAATTTTTCACTGTCATATTTGTTTTTCTCAACCCAAAATTAGTAGGAATTGCCTCGTGAAGTGCTCGAAACATTCAAAAATTATTTTTTTGTTGCCCAGTGAATCAGAAAATGATGGCATATGGGAGTATTATCTTTCAAATCAGCATTTCATGAATATCGCTTTCCTATTTCAATTAACTAATTTTAGGAGATCAAATTTTCCATAGGAAACTGCAGAGAAAATTTCGCTTCTAAATAGTCCCAGATCTCATCTTTGTGTATAAGTTTAGATACGTAAGTCAATTCAGATATACTAAACCCCTATTACAATCCTCAAGCTAGATTAAGGAAGGGTACATTACCCATAACTTCGTATTGCTCTGATCTGAATGAAATAACCGTTGTCCCTTACCTTAGCTAGCTCATTCTGCTCGAACTCGGCGCCCGTCTGCGTCGTAGCGGTTTGCACAAGTCGCGGTGGTGGCGTCGGCGTCGGGGGTTGTTTCGGTAACTGATCCGTGGAGACCTCTGGCGGCGTCTTGATGAACTCGATGCGGCCTCCCTCGACGCAGATATTGGGGGTTAGGGGATACGTGGGCGGCATTGGGGGCGGTACGGGTGGCAAGGGCAAGGAGTGCGGCGGTGGAGGTGGCGGAGGTACTGATTTACTTTCATATCCTATCAGCTGAGCCTTATCCTCGCATACCGGATGGATTTGCCTGCAACAATACAAAAATTATATTCAGTTTTACTATATGTTTTTATTTTACAACTGTTACATTTTACTTTTCCCACAACCTAGACACCAGGTAGAGATGGTATCGTAATCTACCAAAAAAAAAAAAAAAAATATATATATATATATTTGGATATTTCATGGGAATTTCAACATGTGTGAACTGTGAACGCAGAGCTCAGGAACCTAGGTCAATTCGAAACTTCATCCTTAAATCAGGTCTATTAAGGAAAAAGCAATGAATTAATGAAAATGTTCTACCCCAAATAACGCAGCAGAAAGCAAAACACATTTCCTCTTTCGGTTCTCTTGTTACTCTCCCCCCGAAGTCTGCTCTCATTATCTGGATTAAAATTTCAATTTTAAGCTACGGAATAATAAAGATAAAAGCTAGAACGAAAAATACTTAAAATGAAAAATGTAGAATTCGTTTAAATGCATATCTTATTTTTAAAATTGTCCCCATTTGTCGTAGTGATTACCACATAGCATGTTGGAAGGTCAAGGCTTCATAGATTAACTGTACGGAGGAACAAGCGCCATTTATTAGAATACGTGCTCTGTGCACACCTATGTCATCTAATAGGGAGAAATTGCATGCTACAATGAATTTAAGTATGAAATAAAATACAAATATATAATACTAGTGAATGAATACTTAATTGTTCTGTACCATCTTCTACTGACTGTAGAAGACTGAGATTTCACTGGAAATACACGTTCTAAGACACCTGATGTTCAGTTATTGCAGTATCTCCGTATAACTATGTGAACCCCTTTGTCGAGGTTCTGCTACAGAAATTGAAGATGTCTACCGCAGGCATGAACGAAATGTTTGGGAAGGAGTCTACTGGACCACGGCCTTCAAGCCCATGAATTTAAGTGAACACTTTTGTGTTAATTTATTTCTATATACAACAATCTATTTATTTTTCTCATTCAGTTCTCCTTTTTTCCTTACGAACGAGTGAAACAAAGCGATGTTTTGGCAGGCCCCATAGCCCAGTCGGTAGAGCACCTGCCTGCCGTGCGGGGTCCCGGGTTCGATTCCCGGCAGAGGGAGTGGGGATTTTTTGCCAACCGAGATAATTCCTCATCTTCCCCAGTGTCTGGAAATATGAATGAGAGTGCCAATATGTGCGTGATCTAATGATTAAAAACTCAACGAATACGAGTTAACACCTTCGATAAGTTTCAAAGGAAAATGGCCGATGATATGACCAATGAAACAAAAAAGCCATGTTTAAGTAAATACTATTGATTGTCCTCCATTTATTTATTTATTTATTTATTAATTATTATTATTATTACTATTATTATTATTATTACTACTACTATTATTATTATTATTATTACTACTATTATTATTATTATTACTACTATTATTATTATTACTACTATTATTATTATTACTACTATTATTATTATTACTACTATTATTATTATTACTACTATTATTATTATTACTACTATTATTATTACTATTATTATTATTACTATTATTATTATTATTATTATTATTATTATTATTATTATTATTATTATTATTATTATTATTATTATTATTATTATTATTATTATTATTATTATTATTATTATTATTATTATTATTATTATTATTATTATTATTATTATTATTATTATTATTATTATTATTATTATTATTATTATTATTATTATTATTATTAGAAAAAGTAGTTTTGCTACCAATTTTCAAAACTCAGTTTTAGTAGAGCTTTTTTCTCCCTGCATTTAAGAGTACTCACAGGAGAAATTTGGTTAGAATTTATCCAAAAAAAAAGTCAAGAGCTTTTGGGTCAAAACTTTGAACCTTAAGCTTCAGTTGCATATTACGGGTTTTACTCTCCGAACCTCTTAAATCTTCAATATATAATGATTTAAGTACCCAGGAATACACGCCCTAATGACCTGTATTTACACTGTCTTTTACTAACCTTGATTTTGCGCATTAAAACTGTTCAATGCAATATAATTTGTAACAAAATTGTTCAAATTTTCAACAGAAGGTCAGAATGATTTTTAAAATCTGGTATAGTGTAGCTTTTCATATATTTTCAAATTGCTCAAAGTATGAACGGTTAATCGTTACCCCGCTCCAGTGGTCATATCGTCGGCCATTCTTCTCTGGAGCATATCGAAGGTGTTAACTCGTATTCGTTGGGTTGTATCATTAGATCACACACATATTCGAACTTTCATTCATACTTCCAGATTCTGGGGAAGATGGGAAATTATTTTGATCGGAGAAAATTCCCCATCCCCACTGCCGGGAATTGAATCGGGGACCCCTAGTACGGCAGGCAGGTGCTCTACCGACTGAGCTACCGGACCAGCCAAATTTAATATTGTTTCCATGAAATGAAGACAATCTGATTCATCAAAGACGCTGTAACTATCCTATAAGCAGCGATGTCAAATCCTGGGATTTATGTTACGCTGAAGTTTTAATGATTTTATCATTCTATTGACGCTATGTCCGACATAACCACTGAAACTATAAATAAATGTGCTATACTAAAATGTATAGCCATGTCTCCAAATAATTCTTTTAAACGTGACGTTAATGCACTACAGTAAACAATGCGAGACTAAGAATAAACTAAAGCAAGTCGGAGGGCTCTGACGGTTTCCTCTGTGGACTGCATTCTCGAGGTCCAGGGTTCGAGTCCTGTAGCACACCTACCTCACCAATGGGTCTCTTTTTTCGTGTGCTTTCCCTGGTCGCGAGGAGAATTATATTCCCAGAATTTCCTGTCCATTAATTTCGTATCATCTGTCATGTGGTGGTCTCTTTCAGGGTAGAAGTGTCGGCGGGAGTCTCGCCGCTGCATTGTAGGATGATATGCTTTTGGTAAATCTTCCTTCTCCGATAGGACGTCTCCGGTCGGTGAACCTGGTCTCATGAGGCCAATTTCGGACCACAATCGGGTGAGCTACCAGCTGTGTACGTAGTAATCCAATCCAAGAATAAAAAGGAATTCTATCGACGGATGGATGGATGGATGGATGGACGGATGGACGGACGGACGGACGGACGGACGGACGGAGGGAGGGAGGGAGGGAGGGATAGATGGATGGATGGATGGATGGATGGATGGATGGATGGATGTACGTAAACGTAATTACTAATTACCAGAGTAGAAAATCATCTGCATTAAGACAATGCTAAGTCTCCAATTCAACAATGCCTTTTCTGTAGCACTCGAAACAGCAAATTATGTTCCTTACAAGAAATGAAAGGACCCAAGATCTTTTGTCACTCCACCAGTGGTTAAACTACTTAAAGTAGAGCAACTAGCTCAAAGTGGTAAACAGGAGCTGCACGTATGAGCACCTGAGGGCAGAAAATGGTTAAAAGAGGAATAAAAAGCATTCAAATGTAACATTACACTTTCCAAGCGTAAACTTTAACCTTCCCTTTGCTTAATAAACTCCCACCTCATAAAAGTTACCGCATCTTCCAAGCATACAGTCAATGAGCTATGCCCTTTCAAGTTGGTATGTTAATAAATAAATCTCTGTATAAATTCCCATTGACTAAACTAGTTATTTAATTATTTAAGGTACCACAACTTTATACTTCGCTTTTAAGACTACTTCAGAAGAGATGTTTTACTTAAAAATTGGTTTGTGCATCTCAGTGGTGTGGTAACTCATTTCTAATCCACCCCTCTCTCTACATGTGGTAATTAAGATCCAACTACCTACTGGTTTACAAGAGCAGAATTTATTAAGGGAGATTAGGAAATTAGGTATTTCTAATCTTTCCATCCATATCATATAACTCCGTTCAATGGTTCATGTTTATTTATCGATATATGCTTCAAACCAGTCGAAGGCTGGGTAAAAACCACTATTGGTTAGATAAAAACGGAACATGGAGGAAAAATGCTACTTTAATGTAAGGGGATGCTCTACTTTTTCTACAGAAAACGCGATAACATAGGGGAAAAGATACGATTCAATAAAGCTAAGAAGAATAAGGGTGATGCATTAAAAACAAAGAAAAATCGGACTGAAAAATTCAATGCCATCACCTAGATTTGAACCTTGGGTCGTCCGCTCTACGCGCGGTTGCTTTGCCAACTGAAATGCCATGCAGCATGCCGTTAAACTACAAGGGGTCTCAAATCATATCTGAGACTACATATGCCAGCCAGTCTCTGTGGCCGAGTGGTTAGCGGGCTGACATCCGAGTCCAGGGTCCCGGAAATTGAATTTGATATTTTTTTTAAGCTAGTCGGTTCTCGGCGTCCTATGGGGTGAAAGACCATTTAATTTTATTACGAGGCCTCTTTTATCAGAAATCTTACGATATTGGATCACCAGCTTCACTTCCTTTCCGAAGGAAGTCATGCTAAAATTTATATGCCCCCTCCCCCCCCCCCCCCAAAAAAAAAATCATCGCCTTCCCGGGTTTGAACCAACCAGATCGATAAAGACAATTGCCCCAATTTGGTTAAGATTTCTGGGCGGTTTGGCGAGGGAAAAAAATCCGAGTCAGTTGGCAATTTAATTTACGAAAATGTAGCCATGCTAAGTTTGTTAGCAACCACCCGCAGCGCTAAAATTCCGTGGTTCAAATCCTTGTTAAGGCATTGAATTTTTCAGTCTTATTCTCGGGCCCAAATGACCTCGCTGTCGACGGACCCTAGCACACACACACACACACACACACACACACACACACACACACACACACACACACACACACACACACACACAGACAGACACACACACAGACAGACACACACACAGACAGACACACACACAGACAGACACACACACAGACAGACACACACACAGACAGACACACACACAGACACACACACACACAGACACACACGCAGACACACACGCAGACACACACGCAGACACACACGCAGACACACACGCAGACACACACGCAGACACACACACACAGACACACACACACAGACACACACACAGACACATACACACAGACACACACACAGACATACACACAGACACACACACAGACACACACACAGACACACACAGACACAGACACACACAGACACAGACACACACAGACACAGACACACACAGACACACACGCAGACACACACACACGCAGACACACACACACGCAGACACACACACACGCAGACACACACACAGACACACACACACGCAGACACACACACAGACAGACACACAGACACAGACACACAGACAGACACACAGACACAGACACACACAGACAGACACACAGACACAGACACACACACACACACACACACACACACACACACACACACACACAGACACACTCACTCAGTCTTATTTAATCTGTCGGCGCTCTTTGTTACACAGTCTTGTGTAAGAGCGACAATATATATACAACGAAAAAATGTTTGAGAAGCTCTACAGTCTGATTTTTAAAAGAAGATACGTGAAGGTCATCAGGCAAGGGTTGCGAAGGGTAACAGGTCGTTGCTATGGTAACGTAAACAAAGGTTGCCAGATCGCATACACTGGCGAAATCATGTAATTTTCAGCTCAATTATCGCTAGTTATATGCGGGAAACAGAGTGTACTTGAATATTCAGTTGCGCAGTGTATTTATTGTTAGCCTACTTTGTTAAAACAATTAAAATACATTTTTATGGAAGCAAGACGTATTGACGGTAGGATTAGAGGTGGACGAAGGACCAGGGAAAGATCAGCTTACGGTTGGGGTGTTACACTGCACAGCCAAGCTAGAGAATTTGTTCTCTTAGGGAATTCTTTGAAAAGGAAGACGAGAGTTTACTCCTTATCAATGTACAGCTTATTCATTTTATCCAAAAGCGACAGTCCCATGTCAGTAGATATGCTTACACGTAAAAGAATTACTGTGGGTCAAAATTCCGGCATATCGGCGGCGTTGATATGAACATGTCAATTAACAAAGTCGTTAATAATAGTATGTTGCGATATTAATGTATACGGAACGAGGAAAGGTTTCAAAAAACGAGGTTCGATTTTCTGCTTGCCACTTTATTTGTGCACTATGTGTATTTATATGAATCTGAATTTTGGTAATTAAGATATTAGTTGAAATATTAATAAATATAACTGAAGCTAAATGTTAGATTTTAGAACTGGCATCGCGTATGTGTTTCTATACAGAAATACTTACCGCACTAATGCGGGAATGTCGAAATTACTATGCATAGCAACAATAACGGTAAGTATGGAATATTAGTCACGTAGTGCAAAAAATTATTTAAAAGAACTTACACGTGTGAAGAGCCTACAACTCAGTGAATGTATGAACAACTTATTTATGTTTTTAAAGTAGGCTAATACAGATTAACTGTGCATATTTTTGTTGAGTTGAGATAACTGGAACCCTTGTTTGTGTTTCGAGTGTTGAGAGGATGAAGAAAGGGGATCAGGTGGGCAACATTGCAATACCCACGTGGAGAAACAGATGACCTTCACGTGTTTTCTTTTAAAAATCAGACTTTAGTTCACAAAATAATAACAAGCGTGGCTTTCACATTAACTTGACAATTGAAGCACAAATCTTTACAATCATTTAGCAAAAGCCGAGATAAATGCTTCGATACTGCAGGTCGACAACAAAAAGCAGGTTTTCTATTCGGCTTCTCCAAAGCTTTTCTATCCCGTTCCTCAAAAGCATTACAAAGGATGTATCGCACCAGCAGTTTGCTCTTAGTTGTACTGATTTTATGCATTCACTCGCGGCTTTCTGCTGACAAAAGCAATGGCAAAAAAGGAACTCCGCTGCATACTGAAGGGCTTTTTGTTAGAGCTAAGAGCTATCGGATCCCGATAAAATCTCTCTTTAAGAGGATATTCTGATGACTTAGAGGAATTAACAACACGGAAGTGAGAGCAGAAGGACCTGACCTAATTATGGGATGGTTTAACCTGAGAAAATAAGTAAATAACATCGTATACCTTTCTAACATTAACTAGATCCAGGAATAAATGTTTGTCAGTAATAGTTTGTACAAGAGTAGAGAAAGTCATGTGACTGCAACACGTTATATTTAAAAGAACTGAAAACATTTAATTGGTTTTCTTTAGTATGAGTTATCAACAATGTAATAAAATATTTGGATTTACTGTGCATAAAGGCGAATATTGCTAACAAAATTATTTTTCAACTTTATTCTTTTTATAACTTTTAACTTATGAATTTAATCCTTTACTTCAGTTTTACACCAAGATACTGTCCTCGGAAAAATGAAACAAATTGCCCTTTAACTTCAAACATTATGAAATACTATTCTGTACTTGTTAATATTGCCAATTTTGGTTCGGGATTCTTTTTAGAATGATTTTACTTTGCTTAAATACATAATGCATAGCTCTTTTAGTTTCATATATTTACAAAACTATACTTTCTATTATTGATGGCCAAAAAATTAATACTGAGAAACTACGTACTCCTTTACATCACTATGAGGCATTGATGCATAAGAATGTAGCTCTACGCTTTCAGCTTAATCCCTAGATGGCAGCGCAAGTTAACTTTTGTGACTTTACATAAAACGTGAGTATATATGCAATATTTCATGCAATTTTCATCTGCTGCAAAGATACATCCCTAGAAATACAATTGTTTAAATAATTTATGGTTTTGAGTAGTTATAGCTTCCTTTTGTTAAAGTAATGAACAAATTGTCTGGCAGGATTCAACTCTGAAGTCTATGGACTTGGAGTAAAAGGCTCATCGAATACACCTAAACTAAAAGGCTTTCACCTCGGCGGTTTCTCTGGACGTGGAAAAGGCTTTCTCTACGACCTGGCACGCGGGTCTTCTGTACAAACTCATCCAACTGGAGCTACCCACTCAAGTCATACACCTTCTTCACTCTTTCCTAAAACATAGATTCTTCACTGTCACAGTGGCGGGAAAAACATCTACACGAAGGTCTATCCGCGGCGGAGTCCCCGAAGGTTCTGTGTTATCCCCGACGCTGTACAGCGTCTATGTGGCTGACCTTCCCACTGAACAGCACGTCAACATAGCACAGTATGCTGACGACGTGCTGCTATTCTCAACAAACAGACACCCACGCAGAACCTTCAACCCCATCCAAAGATATCTAATCCTCCTCCAGGAATGGTGCACGCTTTGGCGATTGTCCATTAATACGGAGAAAAGCCAAGCGATATTGTTCACCAAGCGCCGCTTTCCCGCCAACTTCCCCCAATTTACCTACTTCGGGCAAGGGATCAGGTGGGAGAATTCAATCAAGTACTTGGGAGTCAAGCTGGACAAGGGCCTAACTTTTCGGGAGCACATCCAGGAGCAAGTTCATCGGTCGTGTGGTGCCGTGGCATCACTATACCCTGTGCTTCGGTCTGCGATGTCTGTTCCCCTAAAGTTGCGCCTCTTTATGGCTCTGGTCCTCCCTATCATGCTCTATGCGTGCGAAGTCTGGGGTATGGCCGCAGGCTCACATCTAGTTCTGCTCCAACGTGCACAGAATAAATGTCTTCGGATTATTTATTCTGTTTGTACAAGGTTCCCCGTGAGATTACTTCATGAGGCTTCATCTCTCCGATATGTGGAGGATGAAATTAGACGCCGGGCGACAAAATTCTTCGAGGGTTTGCCCCAACATCAGAGCGCCCTAGTCAGATCCCTTGGGGATTATGTTCCTCGTGAGCGTCGCTATAAGCGATACCGGTTACCCCGCATGTCTTGCGGTCACTACCGGTAACCACATGATCTCCATTCCAGCCTAAATTAAATTTCAGCTACTCCAAAATTGTTATTATGGAATATTCAAAATTATTCAAACCTTCTTCCTAGTTTATTAACTAACCCACCAGCGGGGCTCGCTGTCCGTAGCACCCGGTTCATCATTCCCTGAGGAGCAAAAAGCTACCTCCCTACACTAACCCCACTTAAATTACACCCGTCATTCTGCAACATCCACATCCCGCCACTACGTGGTTAAGCTCTTCCCAGAGCAGGTACACGATTTGACCACCCTTCGGGCTGTTCCAAACAGCCTGCCAGATTTGTGCTGCTGCTGCTCCTAAACTAAAAGGCTTTCACCTCGGCGGTTTCTCTGGACGTGGAAAAGGCTTTCTCTACGACCTGGCACGCGGGTCTTCTGTACAAACTCATCCAACTGGAGCTACCCACTCAAGTCATACACCTTCTTCACTCTTTCCTAAAACATAGATTCTTCACTGTCACAGTGGCGGGAAAAACATCTACACGAAGGTCTATCCGCGGCGGAGTCCCCGAAGGTTCTGTGTTATCCCCGACGCTGTACAGCGTCTATGTGGCTGACCTTCCCACTGAACAGCACGTCAACATAGCACAGTATGCTGACGACGTGCTGCTATTCTCAACAAACAGACACCCACGCAGAACCTTCAACCCCATCCAAAGATATCTAATCCTCCTCCAGGAATGGTGCACGCTTTGGCGATTGTCCATTAATACGGAGAAAAGCCAAGCGATATTGTTCACCAAGCGCCGCTTTCCCGCCAACTTCCCCCAATTTACCTACTTCGGGCAAGGGATCAGATGGGAGAATTCAATCAAGTACTTGGGAGTGAAGCTGGACAAGGGCCTAACTTTTCGGGAGCACATCCAGGAGCAAGCTCATCGGTCGTGTGGTGCCGTGGCATCACTATACCCTGTGCTTCGGTCTGCGATGTCTGTTCCCCTAAAGTTACGCCTCTTTATGGCTCTGGTCCTCCCTATCATGCTCTATGCGTGCGAAGTCTGGGGTATGGCCGCAGGCTCACATCTAGTTCTGCTCCAACGTGCACAGAATAAATGTCTTCGGATTATTTATTCTGTTTGTACAAGGTTCCCCGTGAGATTACTTCATGAGGCTTCATCCCTCCGATATGTGGAGGATGAAATTAGACGCCGGGCGACAAAATTCTTCGAGGGTTTGCCCCAACATCAGAGCGCCCTAGTGAGATCCCTTGGGGATTATGTTCCTCGTGAGCGTCGCTATAAGCGATACCGGTTACCCCGCATGTCTTGCGGTCACTACCGGTAACCACATGATCTCCATTCCAGCCTAAATTAAATTTCAGCTACTCCAAATTTGTTATTATGGAATATTCAAAATTATACATACCTTCTTCCTAGTTTATTAACTAACCCACCAGCGGTGCTCGCTGTCCGTAGCACCCGGTTCATCATTCCCTGAGGAGCAAAAAGCTACCTCCCTACACTAACCCCACTTAAATTACACCCGTCATTCTGCAACATCCACATCCCGCCACTACGTGGTTAAGCTCTTCCCAGAGCAGGTACACGATTTGACCACCCTTCGGGCTGTTCCAAACAGCCTGCCAGATTTGTGCTGCTAAACTAAATTTCAGTTATCCATAATTTATTGTTGAAAACTCAAAATTATACTTATCTTCTTCCTAGTTTATTAACTAATCCACCAGCAGTGCACGCTGTCTGTAGCACCCGGTTCATCATTCCCTGAGGAGCAACAAGCTACCTCCCTTCTCTACATCCACTTAATTTACACCCGTCATCCTGCAACTTCCACATCCCGCCACTAGGTGGTAAATCTGTTCCCAGAGCAGGTACACGATTTGACCACCCCTCGGGCTGTTCCAAACAGCCTGCCAGCCTGGAATTGAAGTCCTCGAGCTGCTGATATCATCACCGTTGTCTCTTGCAGAGAGGAAATTTTTGAAACGGGAAATAGGCTACTTAGGCTTAATTTCCCGTAATAATTATTTCAAATAAAAGTTGAAGTTCTAATTAGATAAGGCACTGTTGCTCAAAGGAGTGCATGTCTCGATAAAACGTATGATTTATGTCAAATGTATTTTCCCAGTGTTTGCTTGTTATTTGTAGTGAAGGAGGTTGAAGTAGGAAATGTGGGGAACAAGGTTCTTGAAATAGATCAATTTTTTTTAACATTTAAACCGGCGAACCTATTAACTTTCATTGTCCCATTGGCCAAGCTCGGACGGCCTGACCTAGGTGCGTACATATACTGAGGCCAATTTCAACGACACTGGCAAGCACCCAGAACCAAGTCGCAGCAAATATTGCGTGCAGATACCTACTTCATGCACCTACAGAGAACCTAATATCGAAAGTTGTGCTTTTAATGTGATTATTATTATTAAATTTTGTTCAAAGTCATGCGTGCCTTATCAGCTTGAAGTTATACAGTAACTAGCTACCCGCTTTCAAAGTTCTCGTATTAACAACAAATACATCACTATAAATTTAAAATTTTAGCAGATCATGTATTCCAACGGATAAAAGATTAAATGAGTAGAATGAGACATGGCAGAAGTCAAAGAAACAGCATTATCTTGCATTAGGTATTCTAGATGACAACAAATGACTGTTGGTTCTTCAGATTCAAATCCATTTGATTATCATCTTAGGCTATGCTTAAAGATAGTTTATGCAGCAAATTTTCTTACATCCAACAAGTTAGAATCTAATATTTGGCCTACTTTCTCCAATAAATTAGCCTCAGGAATTTGACAACTGTTCAACAAAGAGTTCAAAGGTGCCAGAACTGTATACGCAGAGCATCATTTCCAACATATTTAGTAACGAAAAGCAATCACATAAGTATTCTTCCACATTGTTAGCATTGTTTAGGATAAATGATGGTCAATACGCCACAAGACGTCGTTGAAGAGAAACCAGCATTGGCAACAAACCTTTCCTCTGAGTAAGGTGGAGGTTAACACTTGAACTTTGGTAGAACACTTTACTTGTTTTTAACAGTTCATGCGAGAGAACATTCCCAAGGAATTTGATTTTGCGCACATATAGACTTAGTGTTTCTGGACTTCCAGGAGAAACAGATGAAGCAAAGCAAAAAGAGGGCTTCGCCGCTTATATACATTGCCTGCCGTCCGCTCGCCTGTTCCTTGAAATTCAACTAGCCCACCATTCATCTACCAACCGTTGAAAAGCGCGAAAGAAGTGCAGGATGAAAGTGGTTGGCCAATGGGAATGAAACTCAGCACCCCCTAATACAACGTCACCTGACGTCACACGTCACCGCGCAGCCATTTCGCTCACAAGGAAACTCACTGTACGTACACTCCTACGCACCTGAAAACTTGATGGTATAATGAATACCTGATGTATATAAACAATGTGCACCAAAAATTTGCTGCGGAGTAGAACCGTTATGCCCAGAACTGAAGTCGTATGCCCTAAGTAGACCGCTGCCCGTCAAAGGGTAAACAATTCCTCCCGTACAGCTACACCCGAGTTTTGGCGCAAGGCCCCATATAGAGCAGAGATGATGCCATCAAACTCTCAACTCAATACACGTATCAGCATAGTTATACTCCCTTGTCACTATAGTCAAGATATCGTTACTAGAGGAACCTCGGACCGAACATTCGAACCCCTCCCTGAATGGGAGTTGTTCGGATTGGGTTGGACTCAAGGGGGCAGTGGTTCCTAAAACCCGCGGGAGATCGGGTACGTCTCCGGACGAGGTTGAGGGAAGCCTACATAGCTAGTAGAAGGAGTGCTAGTTCAACAGGCGGCCTTACCGAGGTTCATCGGTAGCCCTCCCCTTTGGGGTTGGCGTATCCACTTCCATCCCGTCTAGAGTCCACAGGACCAGATGGGGGGGGGGGGGGCTTGTAAGTCTCTAGGTCTTGCCCTATGGAACGCCCCACGGAGAGGCCGGGCGCCCTTTTGAGACAGCTCGGTAACTTCCTGGTCATTAGAGATAAAGAATGATCATAATTTTCATAATTTTTCGCACTACAATTCAATCTTATTATATTCTGTTAGCTTAATGTGAAACTAACATGCCATACTAATTTCACTGTTGGTACTCCTGGTTCCCGTCTGTGAGAACCAGGCAAGTCAAGACATTCAGTATCGCCTACCGCTGCAATGGAGGTAGCATGTAGTTAAAGTTGATGTTAGAGGAAGATTCGGAGTTTCTTTCAAACGTAATCACTGCTGATGAAACTTGGTTACATAATTTTGATCCTGAAAGCAAACAGCAAAGCTCAGTGTGGAAATCTCCTTCATCACCAACCCCCAAAAAGCAAAAGTGGTTGCTTCTGCTGGGAAAGTTATGGTCATCTCATTCTTTGATATTCATGGAATGGTTTATCAGCATGTTGTACCTGCACACATATCAGTGACTGGACAATACTTCAGGGATGTCCTGAAAACATTGCAAGTCTATATCAGGCGCAAAAGATCACATTTCCATGAAGCAGGCTGGATACTGCACTACGATAATGCGCGGCCGCATATTGCCAATGTTGTTGCTGAATATCTTGCAAAAATCAACGTGAAGTGCATGCCCACCTTCCCTATAGTCCGGATTTAGCCCATGTGACTTTTTTCTATTCCCTAACTTGAAGAAACGTCTTCGTGTGATGCATTATCCATGATCAGAAGCAGTGGTGAAGGCTGCGGAGGCGATTTTGAAGGATGTTTCAGAAAATGGTTTCCAGCATGTCTTTGAAGACTGGCAGAAACGCTGGGACAAGTGCATCGCATTCAGAGGAGACTATTTTGAGAAGGACCATCAAAATTATGAGGATGAATAAAGGTACATTGTCAAAAAAATTGTGATCATTCTTTATTGAACAGCCCTCGTAGTTAAGCTATATTACAGTACTTTGTTTCATATACACCTAGATATGTGAAACAAGTCATCCAGGCTCAGTGTGGAGTTGTTAAAAAATGCGACCATTGTATAGCTTTAATGCAAGCCTTTATACTATAACTCAGGAACGTATTAGATACTATTGTGTCCACAGTGAAATAAATGAACAGGGGAATCATTCCTAGAAGGCTCATTAAACCCGCCACATTGACCGGAAGTATATATCAGGATGAGGGAGTGGCAGCATTAACACTTGCTGCCACGTGCACACAGAATTAGCTCCTGCCCAATGAAATCCCTTTGGACAATCCCCTGTTGCATTACCGATTAACTGTATCCGCCTACGGAAAACCCTTCTCACGTCTGCAGGCACATTAATAACTACAGCACCAAACATTCTTGTGCTATTTATAGACGTATCTTAATCGGCAACTCAAATAAGAGGTTAAAATTATCACTGTTCTTAATGATAATAATAATTGTAGAATATTTTGACCATTGCAGGCTTGAGAGTTGCAGGTATATATCATGAATGCAAATTATGAGAGTTGTAAGGTAGTCTATACACGGTGTTCATTTTTATTAGTTATTTCCCACCCTTCGATTGAGCAAGAATGACGTCATAGTTGAATGGTAAGTCTATCTTAATTTCATAGTGCCCTCTACGGAGAAGCGCTAATTTTTGCGGAACAGTAAGCAAATTACAGCACTCTCAAGTGTGGTTGTGCTAGTAACTAATACAACTAGCTTCCCTTGGATATGAACACAGACCACAGTGTCTTCATGGTTGAGTGCTACTTTCGTACCGGTATTAAACTTGGTGCGACATATAAATATAGTTTAAACCGCTGCATAGAGGAGTTTGTGCAACACTATCCAGCATTCAGATAAGACACTCGGAGCGCAATGTTGTCAAAAGTGTCCAGGTATCGTCAAATTGGCGTAATTTTGTTTGCAACATAAACGTCTTACGTTTTATCAGTATATGACATAATCTTTTGTCACTCACACGCTTAATTAAAATATCTGCTAATGTTGGTATCCCTACGTCTTTTAAAACCAACAGGTGCATCAAAAATTTCCAAGATACGGGATCAGTTACTCGCAAAAAGAGACACTGGACGCTACAAAGTGACTGGTCCCCATCTAACAATAATCTAGAATAATAAATAATGTTATGACAGAAAGGCCTCAAGCATACCTTCTCGCAATACAGACAGTGTTTAAGGGGAAGAGAGAAAGGAAATATAAGAAAATGTACTAGAGATATTTTCTCGTTTAGACCTGGATTAAATCTTTGTACATATTATAACAATAATTTGTTTTTCATTCCTAGAAGATGTTCTGCTAATTTTCTCGTTTGCAACGAAGTTACACTGTGAGGAAACTATAGGTGATACAAAAGAATTGGGATTAAACTGAAATATTTCTATTTTATGTGACAGATTTGCAATATGCATATATGTCTACTATGACAGAAAAACAGATGTTCTTTGTGAAATAAGTGTTCATTGACTTATCGTTTCCTATATTCTTCATGGTATACTTTTATGGCTGCATAATTAGCTTTGCAGTACACTGCATTGCATTATAGTTTTTTAAACAGTTATTGTATCTACGCACCAGGCGAAATTACGCACCTTTATATCACGCGGGCAGACCCCACCTCTCAAACACGAGTTACGTCCAGAAAGTAAGTTTTTTTTTGGTAATAAAATTAAATTGTGTACAGATACACAACAATTCTTTATCGCACGAAGTTCTACAACTCTTAAACTACTTTTCCAAATACCGGCCGAAATTTTGCAGGCATTTGTCATAGCGAGACACAAGTTTTTGTCAACCTTCTTCACAGAAGTTTGCCATCTGTGTCTTCAACCAGTTGGTAACATTTTCTTTCAGCTCTTCGTCATTGCTGACGTGCTGACGGCCAAGGAAAGATTTGAGATGCAAAAACAGATGAAAGTCGCTAGGAGCGAGGTCAGAACTGCACGGGGGGTGGTCAAACACTTCCCAGCCAAATCCCTGTAGGATGTTTTGGTCCCATTTGCAGAGTGTGTTCATGCTTTGCCGTGAAGAAACACAACACCTTTTGACATCGCAAATTTGCCGATAAATGTCTATTGGTTTCACTTTCCTAGCACTCAGAAAACGAATCAGAGATCTGATTTCACAAGCGGCGGGATTTTCAATCAACACCGACATTGTAAACAAGCACAACAAAGCGTACGTGGCTGAGAGCGATCTCACAATGGTGCACATTTCTTCTCCTTGATACAGAGCGTCTACCGCGCATGTGTGGAACTGCGATCGCAGCGCTGCAGCGGAGATAAATTCAAACAGAACTTATTTTCTGGACGCCCCTTGTAGTATATTTACCTGCCGGTAGAGGGAGGCCTCAAAGCTGCTGTGAACACATCTAATACGATCACAAGCCGCTAGGGGAATCATATAAACTCGCTCCATAAGTGATGCTATTGATGGCATCAAGTTTTGCGTGGTAAAATTACAGATAGAAATGAACACCGTGTAGTGTGTGTGTGCAAAATTTGTATAACATGGCTCATGGGTATGTTGAGATTCAAAGAAGGTGGAGAATCCCAAGTGTAAAATGTTTTGTAAACATCATATCAACAGCACTGTCTGATAGCGTTCATAAGAAAATATGGTGTTATGAAAAGAATAACCTTACTTTAAAAGTTTTTAGGCCTCCTTATTTATCCCTTTGGGGTAGAGGCAATTTAAAAAACATAACTGGCGTGTCAGAGGTACGGTGCATAAATTATCCCCCTGCAGGGTGATGATAAATTATCAGGAAGACGACTTTGATACTTCAGTGACAAAAACATGACCTCTACTTGCCACAGTAATAGATTAACTGTAAATATTTTCTAGCTTATGTTTTTGCCCGAATGAACGGTTGTTTTTAATGGATAAAGATACCAAGACAAATTTTACATTATAGATTAAAAGGGGTGCTATCCTCTCTCGAAGTCTTAGGTACAAGGTTCCGATTGGGAATACTTGTCTCTGATGGTGTTACGCAGTGCAAGCTCTGCAGGCAGTTGGGAAGATCAAACATAAGCACATCAAGCTCACATGAATTATCCAGCCCCCAGCAGTAGCGTACACAGGAATTGTATCAGGTAGAGTCAATAGTTTATTATTGACTAACGATCCAGGTTTATGGCGTTTAAGGATTAGGACAACCCGTTGGTGAAACTGAGCAATTAGTGGCTATAATGCACTTGGCAATTTTTGCACTATCCTTGTCTAGAACGGACGCTGGGTTTCTTTCCTTGAAATGTCCAGTCCCTTTTAAAGCCCTATTCTATTCTCTAATTACCTACTGTGGTAAAGTCTGTTTAGTTAACGCGTGTGCACGTCGGCCTCTGCCTTTGACAAACCCTTATAATCGTTGACAATAATTGACAACCCCCGACCCTCCTTCTCCCAGATCTTTCCGCAAGGTTGCCACCTTTCTCGATACGTCATGGGTATCGTACCAGGTTTCGTCTAAATAAATTATCTTATGTCCATTACTGCGAAACTTCCTTAGTTTTGACACACACACACACACACACACACACACCACACACACCCCACACACCCACAACACACACATATACACACACACACATATACACACACACACACACATATACACACACACACACACATATATATATATATATATATATATATATATATATATATATAATATCGCCAAGTTACAATTCTACTGAATTCCATTATAACCCTTATCTTATTCAAAGTACGGTATTTGAAACTCAGCTCCTTTAGGAGGCCGCGCAAAGTGCAATGCCCATAAGGAAAACCACAAATTTCTTGCAAATGTGCAACCAATTCGTCTAAGGTGGGCGCTCTCCCTTTTGCATAGAATCTATAAATTTCTCGGCGAATTAAATCACATGTGAAATTATCTACTTTAGAGAAACGTTTCCTTTTGTTTTCACACTTGATCGGCGTCTTTGGTATTCCTTTCGTCACAATATTTCTTACTGTATTTCTGTGAATACCCAGAATTTATCATCAGGTTCATTGCACGACCCCTTTCCAAGATTATTTTTGGGCACATATTTATGTGTGTTCAAAAGAAGCGCTTGAATTTGCTTAGGAACAGTTCCCGTTATAACTTTGCTTTTTGAGGCTTTTACAGTAATATAACTCGGCTCAGCTTCACTTTCCAATTTATTTACACTATTGTCATCACTTTAGTTTCACTTGACTGAAAGTTATCTACTACTTCATTTCCATTTACCACTGCATTTCCCTCTCACGGTCTCCACATCGTGACACAACTAATTTCTGCACGTAATGAAACAGATTAACTGAAAGTTGGAACTGTGGCAACTGAGGCTCCACGTGGAGTAAACATGCGACTATCATTTCCAGAAAATCATGGTTTCCATTGGTCTTCAACGACAGTGTTCCATTTATGAAGTGTAGAGATAGATTTATGACGGTCATTAGTGGACGGTAGGATCCGCTTCCTTTGAGCAACTGCACTCGCGTTGACTAGACAGACTTTATCAGTGGTGTTGCAAATGAAGTATCGGTTGTTAACGTGTTGGAAACGTGAAAAACGTTTTTAGAAGTTTAAAATTTTGTGAACGTTTTAAACATGTGCTGCGAATAGTGCTAGTGTTTGCGTTAGTTCTAGGAGGCGTGGGAAGAAAGGGGAAAGCTATAAGATCAGATGGTAGGGAAATTGTGATTAAGGTTTGTACATTTTTTACAGACGAAAGCGACGCCCTAATATGCGGAAAGCCAACTATATCTGTGTCGACCATAACTCAAAGGCAAAGGACAGCGTTTTCGTACATGCGGGGAGTTCGACAGCTTTCATTCCCAACGCTCTTCTGAGTTTTAAATCAAAATCAAGAAAAGTCTATCATGAAGAAAGGAGTAGTAAAACATTTAAAAAAATGGTTTATTAACCAGGTGTTAACCAACATTCCCCCAAGCTCCGTGACAGTATTATTGAGTTTGATCCGCGTTCCACCAAAGCTGTACTTTACGAATTAATAAAGCTGAAAAAAGAGTCTCAAAATTTATGAAGTAGATCACATAGCGCAAATGTACGGCCACGCTGTAATACGACTACGTCTGTATCATTTTGATTTAAATGCTATAGAACTTATAGGGGCACAGATAAAACAAAAAGATGTCGCGAAACAGATCATTAAAGCATAGTGAGGTAAAAGTGTCGTTTGATAGTGCAGTAGGTAAAGTGTCCGAACAAAATTGGCAGGGAGCATGTGAACAACTTTGAAAATAGAACAATTTTATTAGGAGAAAGATGGATTAATAGATAAAATTAGTGATAGGTTCATAATAAATTTAAAAGATTCAGATAGTGAACATGAGAACATTTTGAAATTCCTGACAATGAAGAAGGGGAACAGGAACCAAATTTGGAGAACAAAGAACAAACAGACGAAGTAGGATCATCCGCCACTGATGTGTCTGCCCTGCCTGGCAGGCCATAAACGAGAGGCGGGTTAGAAAGAGATGGTGACAACCTGTTTCTTTCTCTTTCTACAAATCAGGGGCCAAGTTAAATCTCGTGCATTATAACAGTTCTTAGTTTATTATACTTTGGGGTTGTAGGATCAATGGTAAACTTGTTCGTACATTTTACTATCATGGCCAACCTATCCTCTTCGCAACAAATTAAATCGCACAATGTCGGGAGAATGAAGTTCACAACGGATACTAACATTTCTTCTTCCTCTTTTTCTCCATCTGCTTCCCTTCAACTTCTCTGGATCGAACCCGGGCCGCCCTTTTTAGAGTCAAGCAGCCTAACCGCTCGGCCATGGGGCGACCTCAATAGCTTAATTTATCTCCTATTACTTCGGCCATGGTCCCCTGCCCGTGGTATACTTGCATATCCTACCTATACGTTTACTTAATATCGGTAATTTCACTGGACCCTAGCCGTGTAGGCAAAGTACAGTGTTAAACTGAATACATTTTTCTCAACTCTCAGTTTCTGTGTTAAGTTAATTAAATTTGATCAACGCCCGCACAATTTTTTATGTACAAACTTACATGAAAATGAAATTTAAGGTACGAGAAATTAAACTCTTAGGACAGCTATGGACACTGCTAACGCACGTATCCAGCTAATCCCAACCCAGCCACTTCTCGTTTGCTGTTTGCAACACACAAGCAGCCTTCGCTGCTGTTGGAACAATGATTTAACAATTTACCTCTAGATTTAAGTCCTGTTTGTTCATTTTATCTCCAAGTTTATAAGAGATATTACCAGGACTGCTCAATAAAGAATGATCACTTTTTTTTGACAACGTTCCTTTACTCATTCTCATAATTTTAATGCTCCTTCTCAAGATATTCTGCCCTGAATGCGATGCACTTGTGCCAGCGTTTCTGCCAGTCTTCAAAGACATGCTGGAAACCATTTTTAGAGATCCTTCAAAATCACCTCCGCAGCCTTCACCATCGCTTCTGATGATGGATAATGCCTCCCACGAAGCCGTTTCTTCAAGTTAGGAAATAGAAAAAAATTACATGGGGCTAAATCCGGACTATAGGGAGGGTGAGGGATGCACTTCACGTTGATTTTTACAAGCTATTCAGCAACAACATTGGCAATATGCAGCCGCGCATTATCGTGGTGCAGCATCCAGCCTGCTTCACGGAAATGTGGTCTTTTGCGCCTGATATGGACTTGCAATGTTTTCAGGACATCTCTGTAGTATTGTCCAGTTACTGATGTGTGTACAGGTACAACATGCTGATAAACCATTCCATGAATATCAAAGAATGAGATGATCATAACTTTCCCAGCAGAAGCAACCACTTTTGCTTTTTGGGGGGGTTGGTGATGAAGGAGATTTCACACTGAGTTTTGCTGTTTGCTCTCAGGATCAAAATGATGTAGCCAAGTTTCATCAACAGTGATTACGTTTGAAAGAAACTCCGGATCTTCCTCTAACATCAACTTTAACTGCATGTTACCTCCATTGCAGCAGTAGGCGATACTGAACATGTCTGAACTTACCTGGTTCTTACAGGCGGGACCAGGAGTACCAAAAATGAAACTACTACGGCGGGTTTGTTTCACATTAAGCTATCAGAATATAATAAGATTGAATTTTAGTTCGAAAAATTATGACCGTAAAAAATTATGATCATTCTTTACTGAACAGACCTCGTATAATATATTTTTTCTCAGTTTAATAGGTTAGTACAGTGGTGTCATTGAGGGCAAACAGGGTGCTTACCTCCCCCCCCCCCCCCTTAGTTAATCTTCTGAGGTGACTTAATAGATATTAGTGTGAGGAAGAGCGTGCCGAGGATTCAGTGGCGGGTTGTTAAACTATTTGTTCTTATTTTTATGTGCATAATGTGTACTGCATACCATTGTGAATTATACTTTTATAGCTACATGTCAATAATTATTAGTTCATAATTTAAGTCGAGTTCTTATTCTTTCTGGCTATCAATTTGTCGATGTCGGGCTCTGTAACGGGACATGTTGACGGTCCGCCGCTTACCTGCATTTGTTTTAAAACACCAAAGGTTGTAGACGTACTGCAATAACTACTGACAGTCAGCTATTTCCTCCTTGCACTTCCACGACTTTACGCGAAAATTGAAGAGGAAAATGAGGAGAGTCACCTTCAGTGACACTCGATGGCACCTCTGGGTTAGTATGA